>JAMGYX010000017.1:0-1200000 GCA_024713715.1 Morchella sp. 2018-W26
TAACCTAACTAGCCCTAACTAACCCTAACTAACCCTAACTAACCACCCAGTACTGGTACCATCGAGACTCTCTACCATAAGCCACCTCTTCTACCCACAAGTCACTAAAATATAGGGCCCAAGCTTTCCTCCCTCAATATTCCCTACAATGAGCGATGAAAATCCATCCAACGTAAGTGAGTATCCCTCCCATGAGCAGCCCTCCTACGAGTAGCACTCCTACGAGCAGCCCTCCGATCAGCCCTCCGACGAAGAAACTCCCACGGAGCTAGACAGCGAAAGTGTTAGACGTGCGCAGGATGAAATGTTCTATTGCAAAAGGCAATTTCTGAGTGCCTATCTTTGATATGACCCGGTCCAGACTATGAGTGCCCTTTCAAGCGATGTTTTCAATGTGAAGGAATTGATCAGAGAGTTGAATTTGAGATACAACCTCATAGAATCGGACCTTATCAACAAGAAGAATAGTATCACGAAAAATTCCTCTGCGGTTCACAGCTTCCGCACTGGCTATGCCCGCCTGGAGAAAAAGGTAGAGATCTTTGAGAATGAGCTTGCCCCAGTGAGCCAATGCATGGACGCAATTGTAAAGGAAACCGGCAGCTTTCAAACTGACAGGTTTCGTATTGAAGGTATAAGAGAACAAGTCAGCATTTTGACGAGTATGGTTGATGCGATCACCCACGATTTACATAGCTGCTGTGCGCTCATTGCTGGGGCGGAGGACCACGTATCTGTAATGTAAGTCTATTTGGAGGAGGTGGTAGAGAGATGTGCGGGGATGGAAAAAGGACTTGAAGGACTGAACACGCGTCTAGGTAACATGGAGAGCAAGATGGAAAGCAATCAGCTGGAGTTAGTAAGCAAGATAGATCTCATACTTATGAAGTTAGGGGTGTAGTGCAGCGGGGGATACATGTAGTTTGTCACATTTCATGTAGTGCGGCGGGGCATAATTTGTCACATTTCGTTTGCGCGCGAATTTTTCCCGGGGTTATACTCAGCCGTTAATTAAAAAGTCGGAATTTTTGATAAGTTTTTGGTTGCAACAATATCCGACGACTTAGTTAACGTGCGAGAGTATCACTACCATGTTATTTATTTTTACTACTTTACACTTTCCAGCTACTCATCAGGTGAATCCTCCCTCGCCATAGCGATAACTTTATCCACCATTGCCTCGGACAACCACTGAAGCATGAGAGCCTTAGTGCTGATTTTCCCTAGATTGATGCAGTTCATTAGCATCTCACTGTGTACTGAGACATCGCAAATCCTGATCTCATCCATTTGGGGATATGGCCGGATGCCCTTAACTCGAAAGCAAATGTTGAGACATTCCAGTAG
The DNA here is from genome assembly GCA_024713715.1 of Morchella sp. 2018-W26. Classification (NCBI taxonomy): domain Eukaryota; kingdom Fungi; phylum Ascomycota; class Pezizomycetes; order Pezizales; family Morchellaceae; genus Morchella; species Morchella sp. 2018-W26. Next base: position 1,348 of record JAMGYX010000017.1, read on the forward strand.
TCGGCTGGTGATCTTTTTATGTTCTGACCCGGAGGAAAGGAAGTCAGTAAACCCGGGTTTACAGTAGGTAAGTTTCGCTAACCGATTACTTTGATTATATCTTGAGAAGCGGAGATCTGGTCGGAAGGTTTGTCTACACGCTGGGGATCGCTGTACATCGAACACCTGATGACGAGCAGGAAATACCACTCGTCCTTGAGTGTATTAACCTTTGCGCCAGGTTCCAAATTTTACGGTGGGGTGCCTGGGTATTGTATCCTATGGCAACAGGTGGTGGTGTACAGCGAGACAAGGCGTAGCCAATCAGAATTATTCTGAGGATTATTGAGTTGTACAAAGCCAGAGGCGCGCTCGAAGTAGTTAGAAATCATATCGATCGATCCCGCATGCTTGTGAGGGCCGGATCTCTTGTATCTAGCGATGAATGCCTGCATTCCAGAGAGATAGGTTTGGTGGAGGCGACGGCAGGTTTGGCGGTTCTGGGTACGCGCATGCGCCCATTTCGCTCACCCTAACCCGAAGCACACCCCACCAGAAAGCGGTATAATTTGGCGCATTTCCCGGGCGGAAATCGTGAAACGCTTATTGCTAGGGCACGATCTCAGTTATATACCCGCGTCGGATCATCAGGATACCATTTTCCACTACGCGGAACCTAGCGGCAAAATTATAAGCATATCCGACGTGGTCGGGAATCAAGATCTGAGCCCGGGTCGAGGCTCCGGAGAACAACAAAACGGGGGCAGGGACAGAAATAGGATCCGCTACAAGACCGAGGGGGAACTTAATACTCAGAAGAAAACCCCATTGGTACTCTGCGTGACAAACCCAAACAGAGCCCCATAGAACATTTCTCCGGATCCTGATACTCCTTCTCGCAATACAACCTCAAATATCCTAGTATTCACTTACATACGGAATCCATCCATCCCGACATCGAACGATACTTCTCCGTTCTGAAGCCGCCTTGGTGGTGCATAGGGACCTTTTGTAACGAAGCCCGAACTACTTAGCGGGGTGGTATCCACAGTAATGGGAGGGGTAAGGCTGGGTTGCGAAGACAGGTCCACTCTCGCATTAAACTAATCACGAGAAAACTCTGCACTATGGCCATGAAAACAAGTGTTATAATTGGTTGACTCCACGTCCAGTGAAAGTAAATCCTGAGGGCCGTCAGGAGAGCACTTGGATCCAACCTTTTCCTTTTTCTTTCTTTTTGTTGCGGTTCTTGCAGAAGACGACTCATCTGTCCTGATGAGAGATGCGATGGCATTTAGACAAGTCAGAAGAAGAAAGAAAACCCTGGGAAGGAATAGAAGTCCTCCTGATAGACCTATTTAACCCCGCATCACCTATGTTCCGCAAATGTTCAACAACCAGACCTATACCGATTTACGGTACATGAAGTCCCTTAAGCTCAACAAGACGCAAAGCAATACTTACCGGGCCTTTACGTATTCATTCGCATTTCAGAGCCCGTTATGAAGCACCTCTCTGCATAGCGGTGGTTAATAAGTCATCGGCCGACCTAAATAAAACCTTGCCTACAAACGCGCAGTCTGGTGGCGTTCCGTCCGATGGCTTATTACCCACCGCTATACCACTCTAGCTATCGCCCTATATCATGGCCTTCTGGGTTGAAAGGGGCAGTAGAGATTTTTTGCCATAGCAGTTCATGGTTGAGCGGTATTACAAATGATATATATTCATCGACGGTATCAACAAAGATTAAACTGGGATTTCAATTATCTTATACCTGTACGTCTATACTATCATCGCAACACAACACGACAGAAAGGAGAGCCAGGCGGGAAGATTTGATAATTTATTGACGGCAGGCACCAAACGATTCGTCGACCGATTCCTGAAGTAGCCGATCAAGCTTGGTTTTATACCGGTTATAAGAAAGATCATAACATGCAGCTTCAGGGTGTAACAGCTCCCGATGGAATAATCGAGAGTTTGTCGGGACCTTTTGACGAGGAGATTCATATCTATGGGGATGCGCATATAGATTACAACGGGGGGTTATGGGAACCTATAGAGCACTACCTCAAGTACCTTTAACAGAAAACCAAAGACATATTCAACATAGAAATGTCAAGATAAAGAATTTATATGGAATGATCATTCGGGAAGATTTAAGAGTACTTTTCTTTGGTTGGTTATCAATGGGTATGGAAATGGGATTGTTACTGGTAGAAGCCTATTATTTGACTACTGTCTTATTAACTAATTGTCATACTTGTTACAACAGGGCTAATACGTCATTGTGTTTTTCTTGTATACTACTATAGAAGCATATCTAGCAGACTGATAGATGGCTATGGTCTCATATACATAGCTCAACCTGTCTATCGCGCATGTAGAGCTCGATATTTAGAAATTCCCATAAAGCTCGTTCATTATTAGCAACCCAATATCCCTAACAATATTTCCTTCCTGTATAGTATCATATCTTTGGTGAAGCCGATCCGCTTCTGCCCTATCCTGAACCTCCTGACTACGAGACTGTGCAGCAGTCAAGCTAGTAATCATTAGAGTTAACATTAACTCCCAACAATCTATTCTTCTATTATCGCTTTTAGACAAAAATTCCATCATTTCAGAATGACTCTCCCGCAATTCTTACGGGATATTTTCAGAAAATTGACATTTCCCAGAGTTTGCATGAAGACCCGCAGCTTCTCTTTCCTGCTTCTTACTAGACAGCGTTTTGGTCATATCCTCTCTTACTACCTCCAGCTGGCTTTTTTCCTCCAAGGCGGCAGTTGCGTCCGGCTGTTCGTGCTCTTTTAGAACCCCCTTCATCTTCCTGAAGTCATCAACTGCCGACAAACACAAATCCAAAGCAATTTCCCACTCTCCATAGTTTCTTGCCACCCCACCCTTATCATACCCTTCGCAATCTTGTTTTCCTTTTCTTCCTATCGATCCATATAACCCTTCACATTAACGTTCAGTCCCTGACCAGTAAGGCCCGAATATTTGATTCGTATAAATTCAAAAAACCTAGTTTTACTAGCGGTATACAACTCAAAATTCTCATGACATAGCTTTACTAAACTTACTTTCTCATCCTCCTTGGTGATTTGAACTCTTTGTTTTCTTCCGTTGACTTGTTTGGGAGCTTGAGAGTCAAGGTACGCAAGAGGATTTGCAAGTATACCCGGATTACTCAAATCATCAATAACCCACGCTCTCTCTGGTACCAAATTTGCCACGCCACTTTGAGAAATATCACTAACATTTCTTCCTATTAACCGGTTGAGGACTTTGGCAGCCGCTGGTCTTTCTATAGCCATAGATGAAGACCCTTCAGAACGCATCTGGGAAGTCCCTTGAACATGGTCCAGAGATTGAGAAGGAGGTAATAAGGGTAGCTGTATAAAAGTGGCAGGCTCGGCGACCTCGGCGTGTGTGTCGGGGCGATAGAGTCTTTGCGCATAGTCCAAAGACTGGCTGGCTAGGCTGTAGAGGCAGATTGACTGACTCCCTAGAAGCGGCGGGCTCGGCGCACCAGGCGCGCATGCTAGATTCATAACCTCCTCGAACCCTGTTGAAAGATTGAGGGTGCTGGCTTCTCTGTTGAAGGAGCGGGTTGGAAAGCTGTCTAAGAGCGGCAGCCTCTGCGCCCTTGGCGCGCATAGTAGCAGGAGTATTTGTGACTGCTCAAGGTATCTATAGACTTAATAAACTGTTAATTACTGTCATATATAATGAACCAAGGGCAGCACCCACCCCAGACCGCTGGGTCTAGAAGAAGCCAATAGGAGGAAGGTGTGGTTCCATAGTAGGTTGATGATGTTGATGATGTTGAATAGGCGGAGCCTGAAAATAATTTTATATGCCATTTTTAGACATATTAGCTAAGGTGAGGTTGATGCCCCGCATATGCTGTGCATTATTGCAAAACCTCATCCGACTTTCACCAAATTTTCCTGTATAGCGTAGACTTTACTTCAAAAGTTCCCTTATGTGATAGTGGCGTGCAATCCGTGATAACATCCCAGAATTAAGAAATATCAACAGGCACTACAGAAGTGAGGTAGTGGACGTCTGCTCTAGGACCGTCCGACCTTCCTTCAAAGACGGCAAAAAAACACCGCCTAGATATCGGAACCGATGAAGAAGTACTACAGCGGTCCCCAACTAGATATTGGCCTACCTATGTGGTTATCCTCTCTAACTAATTTTATGTCTTTTTTGCTCTTGACTGACGCGCCACTCTAGCCACTATTCCCCCACGCCTCCTAGATTGTGGCTGAAAAGAGATCTACATGCACATATTACTTAATAACAGAGCGCGTTGCCACATGCGACTTCCCCACCCCAGCGCCCTGCCTCCACAGCAATGCCCACTGCCCCCACAGCTATGCCCAAACCCCGTCCAGCAACCCCGATATCCCAATCTTCTTCGTTCAGCTGCGCGCTACCACCGCCGCCGCCGCCGCAGCAGCAGCAGCTGCAGCCGGAGCCGCAGCCGTCGGAACCCCACTTCACCCCCGGCTCCCAGCACCCCGCGACACCACCCGAGGAGGAGGAGGACCCCCTCGCGTCGAAACTCGCTGAACCACTACGGACCACCCCTCCTTCCGTGTCCGCTTTCTTCTCCACAATCAATAGCTTCCTCGAGGGCGACTGCTATCACGAGCAGTCTCTCGTGCTCACGCGCGTCTCACCTTCTCGCCTAGTACGGTTCCAGCGCTGGGCGCTGAAACGAAACAGACGATTCCGGTTTGGTAGCCCCCACCCCCCACCAAAGTGGTGTACCGCCGTGCCTAGAGGGTGTTGGCAGTGCATATATGATCACAACTACCATGAGCGGACATGATCTACACCGTTCAACCAATCCCTGGCCGGAGATAGCCAGCTTTTCGGATTTTTGCAGTGATGATATATGATAGATATATCTGTGTGCTAACATATTGCATAGCTACACGTACGACGCGCCGCTTCGCACCCTTACTCTCCGTGGTATGATCACAGCGGTCCACGACGCACTCAGCACCTGGGTGACGGAAATATATGCCGATCTGCGCGCCGTGCTCTCCGCCGAAGAGCGGTCACACGTGGTGCTTTGCTTCAGCCGCGACGTAGAGCTGCAGGGCGGGTCGGTACGCCAGCCGGATGCAGCCTTCTTCTATGCGCGGGTCGCAGCTGCGGATGGGCAGTGGCGGCGGGATCCTTTCCCGAGGGTGGTGTTTGAGGTTGCCTTCAAGCAGCGGTATAACGAGGTGGTGGAGGCGGCCAAAGTGTGGTTGACAAGATCTGAAGACAAGGTGGAGGTGGTTGTGGTGGTGAATATCGAGGAGGGTGCTATTTTGATTGGGGGAGCTGAGGCGGCGTCGGGTACAGCTCCGCACCAGGGGGAGGAGGGAGGGGGCGGGGGGGAGGACGAGGACGGGGACGAAGACGAAGATGAACTCGGCAGGGAGCAAGTGGAGTCGCAACGTTCTCCGTCGCCCCTCCTCCTCCAGGAATTCCACGACACCTGTGATCCATCCCAGTGGGTTGGTCCCCTCACGGCCACCGTCGAGCTCTTCCGCCTCACATCTGGCAACGAAGTTGTCCGTGACGGACCAAAATACGTATATACCCCCCCCCCCACCCCCGCGCCCCAAGTCCTCTAATAACCGCCACACCGCCACTCAAGCAACTAACCACGAGATTCAGGACATTCTCCCCCGCACCTCAGCGGCAGAGCCAAAACCTGCGCTACGAATATCGGACCTGCTGCGCGGTCTAGCAGACGATGGCCGCACGGTCCCGCTGCCGCTAGAGCCATATCGCAGGGCACTGGATATGGCGGTGAGGGATTTGGCGTTAGCAAGAAGGGCGGCGGTGCATAGGACGAGGAAAAGGGCTAGGGGCGAGGAGGCCGGAGTCGATGGAGAGGAGTTTGCAATAGTAGGTAACGAGAGGGTGGAGGAGGAAGAGGGAAGGGACACGAAGAGGGTTAGGGTCTTGAGGAGTGGGGTGGGAGGTGCGGGAAATTGATGGACAGTATCTGCATTTGTAAATTGTACTATTTAACTAAGTGAAGTTATGTTTAGTTAGTAACAACGTACTAAATAAAGTTTTTTCACGGGCTACTGGAAGTGCAGTCGAGTCTGAAAGGTTTTGGCGCTTTGAAAAAGATCTGCAATGGCAATCAGCAGGGTGTTTAGATCCCCACCCTCAGAAAGCCGCCACAGAGACTGTTATAATATAGCACAATATGGTAACATCTAACTACCTTAAACTCCCCCTCACAGCGGCCCCGGTGCGGCTGTTGATATCACTGTTTGGGCCTGTGGGGTTTGAGAGCGGGGGTGCCAAAAATTGCGGACAGGGCTATACCAACCAACACATCGACTCAACCCATATTTACAGTAGAGGCCTTACCAGATTTCCACCCGAACCAGTCTGTACAGCTATGAGGACCATTATAGATAGCGGTAAAGGGAATTGGTGCACCAACTCATCTCAGAGAGGAACTGGCATTGACTTTTACTAGGAATTCTTTGTGCAGTATATGAATTTGTTGCCTCAACCAATTGATTCATAATTCAGGCCCGAAAACTAATCAACGAATCTCATTGGTACTAATTCCATATTGTTCGATACGAACACTTCGCTAGAATGCTCAATTTACTGCAAAGGGAGAAACCATTGCGGGTTTTCATATTACGTATGGCGCAGCGAGTCTTAAAGCTGGTGGCAAGAAATTCAGGTAAACTGCCAATACCCTTTTAACCAAACAATAGCTCAGAAATCCCTCGGATAGAAGTGTTCTTCTTTACTCCAGCGATACTTCTATCAATCTGGTTTTTGATATCTTATTTCATTAAAAAGTAGTTAGTGGTTTATTTGAACTTCGTTGTCACCTTTAAGACTCGCCGCAACATATCTGCAGTGTCAGGTTATGGCGCTTTTGACTAGATTTCTGGATATTAGTATCATCCTGTACACGTGGTTTCTTAACTCCTTTAGCTGACGTGGCAGGAACAAGCGATAGAGCTATCGCCTTTCTGTTCACGAAGTCGGGTGTATTATATGATACATGAGTCTCGAGAATAGATCTCTATGTTTCTCTCTAGTCATTGACCTGGGCCTTTAGCCCGTAAAAGAACAACTTATGACAGGAGACACTAATGAGAGGGAAGTAAAAGGCTATTTGTATTATCTGTTACCATAGATTTGCTCTAGATTCTGCTACCTAGCTTGGTTGTTGAGGAATATGAGATATTTGATCGTTGCATCACTTTCCGGCACCCCCGGGTACATAGATTGGCTTAGTCAGGGAGAGTAGACTTCCTGCAACGAGTACAATATTATAAGACGAAGCCTGAGAATCGTCTTGTACAGTTAATTACTTTGGGGGCAACGACGTATCACAACAGCCAACCATGCCAGTTAATATAAGCCTGAACACCACTGTTTGACCCCCCTTCCCGGAACCCCCGCTGTGCCGTCCTTCCACCAGTCCTGTCGTTATTTCAAAAGCTACTGTATACTAATCAGGGTTAGGGGTAGCTCCCCGCGAAGAAGTGTGAGGTCGGCGTTGATTGATTGATGCTTCATACATGCGTGCAGCCCGGTGAGGTCGGCGTTGAGGATGGTGGTTTATTCGCGTTTGAATATCATACCATTATACTTCGTGAAGATCACTGTGTACCAATTGCTGGGACGGATCTTGAATTGCTGCTTTGGCGATGACCACCCTCTATTGGTTGCTTGATTACATGGTGCAAGCAACTAGAGATGAACTTTGGTGAGCTGAATCTCATATACAACTCTCTGACTCTGAAGACACCCACTCATTAATGAATGTCAACATACGCTTTGTTGATATATCCAGAATTGCGGTGACGAAATGTGTTAAAACTCGGTAGATAATGCATCAGATCAACATACTACCCATGACCGGAGTCGGAAACATGGGTAAATGAACCTTCAAATGGAGGTATTACAACTAGAAGTACTAGTCTCTAAATCGAGTAGATATTTGAAAAATCTAATCTCTCAATCATGGCGTAGAAGAGAGCGGAAGGTGCGTAGATCAGCGGTAGAGGGAGGACTTGGCATCCGTAACCATAGGTATAACACCTGCAACTCCGTGACTAGTTGAGTGGCCCTCGTAAACAAGCATCATGATTGAAGGGGTTGATGTTCCAGTAGGAAGGAGATAGGTCATGTATAACAGAATATTGGCTTGGCGCTTCTGGGGGTATCCGACCTGACTTACCGCCGAAGGTCGAAAATATCGGCTATGCGTGCAAGATGAAAATTACTACTAATAATCACTTTAGAGGCTGGTCCATAGCATTCAGCAGAAGCACTAACAGGAGATTGCTAATTTGTCGAGATTCTACGGTTGTTTGTGTACATACATGGTGCAGCATTCCTGGAAGTAGCATTCCATGGGGCGGTAAGAGGTGCCTGAGGCAATAGACAATGTAGAATTGTTTATTGGGAGTGAAGGAAAAGAATTCTTGATCCTTTCCGGTGGTCAGTTGTCCTCGAGGTCAACAGAGGAAGAAAAGGTATTTAAGTCCCTAATCCGCGTCTAAGACACCAGGCATGCATGAATCAATCAATCTAAGACACCAGATAGAGAGCTTCAGAATTGTTTTTCACGGGCAAAGAATTTTCGCTGGCAACCGCCTTGGAAAGCATAATGGGACATATTTATCCAGATTGGCTCAAGAGGCCGACTTTGCAGGTACAGCAGAAAAAGAATTTAAAATCCCCAATGAGTCTGAGACATATCTCAAGTGTTTTAGCAAAGTTGTCGCGAACAGACCTAATTCGGCTTAGCGTAGCCTTAATAAATCGGCCCTGGGATGAATTCGCAACGCCAATTTATTTATTTACACAACTCCTAGTTCGAGACAACTAGCAAATAAGGATCCTCACATTAGCATATATAATTCCCCCGGCTATGTCTTATTCCTTCTATGCAAGAGTTTTTTCCTAGTAATCTACCCCACTCTTAAAAAACCGACCTTAGCGATACTTATACGTCTACACTCTATGATTCCACCCTATTTTGAAATCGAGGAGCCTCCAAATAGGAGACCTTTGGGATAAATTCACCACTCTCTCTGCCCCTCTGCATCCAAATGTGGTCTTTGATCCGTGAGCCGAAAAATATCACGTGAGGTGACTGCGCGTGCGCATGGTCAAAATTGTCTTGGACAGGCTATAGCTCTCAGAGTACTAGCTGGTCCCCAGTCGCCACAGATACACCGCCTGTACGCGAGGAAACAACTAACAGTACTTCGCAAAGTAAGTCCTACTGCTATCTGATCCTTACATATAGTGTGCTACGTTTATTATTAGTTGAGGCACTAGTAGAGAAAGGCAGGCTTGCCTGTGGACACAGGGTAAGAGGGAGTTTTCTTCCTGGTATGCACGAACCATCCCAGTCGCTCATAAGAGAGGAATGGAGGCCGATGTTGTTGGCTGGTAGTGGGGTTGTGAAGTACATTTCTATCCGGTTGCCCTCTGCTCGGGCAAGGTTAGTCTGTAATAGCTCTCTCAATCATGAAAGGCCACACCCGCCACGTGGTCAGGCACGACAGCCGTATCTCAATATAGAAGGCGGAGAGGAGGACGTGGATGCAGAGGACAAGTGCGAGGGCGCGGACGAGGGCCAGGTCGAATGCAGGGGTAAGAGCACAAACTAGTGGTTCAGTAATAATGGAGGTGGTGGAGTTTCGGATAGGCACAAGGTGTAGGAGATGTGATTAGCGGGGGCGTCGTTGTGGATGTGGTGGAGAAAGGATGCATTGGTGACAAATATCATGCCAGGCCCACAACTCGAGCCTTGTTGTCCTCCAACGTTAGTACCTCCGATACGGCGGTGCGGGACATTTCAAAAGGCTGATTCAATACTCGAGTCACCATTGATATCCACCGGAGCAGCTTATAAAGCACAGCGGGGGGTGATTCTCTACGGGGCTGTTAATCCACAAACCACCACAAGGTTCAAGACCTCCCGAACTAATTGATAGTAACATACTTCATTACGACACCTAGGGCTTATTTAGACATGTGAGGAAGAGTCAATTATGGTTTCTGATTGACTGAATCACACACTATCACTCTGTACTGTGCAATCGAGAGCTGTGATCGGGAGTGCCGCTAATCTGGATAGGATGGGTTATTCAAGACCTGGTTACTTGATATCTCTGGGTCACACATAATCGATTGAATAGCCACAAAACAAGTGTAGAACTTGAGAAAGTTTGATAGAAATGCAGCATATCCTTTTGTACCACCGTGCCATCGCAGTCGTGCCATCATCCCATAGACCCATCGTACCACCATACAACCTGTTTGTACCACCATCCCACCCACTTAACAGCACCTCGCTCCACCAGTCTTTCCCCTCGAACCTTCAGAACGAAAGTCATAAACAAGAACAATATGAAAGTAGAAGAAAAGGAGAAGCACAGAGCACAGAGCACTGCCGATCCCTACCGCCACAAACCCAGCCACGCATAACAAAACCAACACCGCACGCGATATCCTATCCGGCTTACCAATTCTAGAGAGAAGATAATGTTAAGAAGCATTGACAAGATGGTTGCGAGGACCTCAGATAAGGTGGTTCTTACTGTCCGGTGGCATCCACCAGTTTTAGTCACATCGTTGTGACTAGTCCTCAAGTTCTTCGATTCGTGGGCTTCATAGTGCATCGGTCAGAGAGTTCTCACATGTGGTGTGGGGTCTACTTACACACTGTATACGGTCAGCGCATCATCGAAGTCCACGGCGGTGGTTTAGATTTACTAACTCACTGCATACGGTCAGCACATCATCGGAGTCCTAGGTGGTCTGTGTTCTACTGACAACCTGTATACGGTTAGCACATCATCGGAGTCTTAGGTGGTGCTCTAGATTTACTTACAGACTGCATACGGTCAGTGTATAACTCCATGGTTAGTGTCGTCTTACTCACCTCCTGTATGTGGTCAGCCTTGCACCGAATTACTCGCCGGCGTGGAGTCTATTCACATCCTGTGTATATATGGTAAGCACGTACATCATTGATAAGGGAAGGTTTACATAATCTTTGGGCCTGATTGAGTCCTAGCTGGAGTACTGTACGTATACATAGGGAATTACAAAGGTCTCTTGAACTCACATCCAGCTGTCAATCTCGTTTACACGGATTATGGAACCGTTGTATATGCTTCAGGTCATCCTTTGAAGGCTCGCCCGTGTTTGAATCTAAACCGTTTTGTTGCTCGGTGGAATGAGAACCAATGGCCACAACCGTGGTTTCTGAGGATATTTGAAACCACCGTCTACAATGCTTGTCCATGCTGCCAGTCCAATAGTTCAGTCACAAACTTCTCGCTTAGCGTTGGTGTCAATTACCACTGCACGCGTTCTAGATCGTGTCCCGAAGCTGTACCGACGGGTCTGATATATTGTGTTTTGCAAGCTGGGCACCTATAATCGTTTTCGCCCTTATTTATCCTTTTCCGTAGGACTATTGCCATTGAAAGTGTCATGCCGGCCTTAACCGTGTAACTCCAACTTTCTGGTCTCAGGAGCGCGCCGTTCTCTTCATTGATGATGTCGTATTCCCCCTGCTCAACAAAGGACTTTCCAGCAGATTCTCTAAAAAGAATAGAGAGAATAGTTCGGAAATCCTTTGATCATGGAATCAGTGATGTCATGAGGCGCCGTGATGAGGACTAAAGAGACTTTTTACCTCCCATTTTTGGCACAAGTCCCACAGTATTAGGCGTTTGGCATCTAATGCATCAGTAAATCTAATCGTCCTCTGGTTTGAGAAATCGGTTAGTCCTTCCAATAAACGACTGTTTGCTCGAACTTCGTCCTTAAGCACCACCCTAGAGAAACTGTTAATTAGAGCGTAAGTGATAATTAAGCTGGATTCAGTTTACATACATTGAGGTGCAACCGTAAAGCTTTTCTATCGCATCAAGCTTTTTTTCAAGCTTCGTCTGGTAATCTCGAAACGTTGCCCTCCCTCGTACTTCCCATGCCGCTCGCCGAAATACCCTTCCTTTCACGAGCTTTCGGTTTAGTTCCTCAAGGACCTGTAAGGTTACTAAAGCCTCTGAAAAGTTCCTCTTGGCAATTCTAAGATCGCGCGGTGTCATCCCTGCATGGTCAGTAAGCATGGGCTCAATGGATTCCAACTTCTCTTTCCAATCCATTAGGTTCATCATCAACTCCTCCCGCTCTTCTTTGGCCCCGCTAACGTTTACCCATAATGAAAACCCCATTTTAGTGATTAAAAGAACGTCGCCGATACCGATACCGAAAGACATGATGGTGATGATTGCTGTAGTGAATATAATACGTTCTTGCAAGCAGTACTGTAGCTGAGGGTTTTAGTTTCACGACGCTAAAGCGAGGGTGGCCTAGCTACATACATGTGGTTGGCAGCCAGCCACAAGAGAACAGCCCCATTGAGAAAGCCACAGTCAGGCAACCGCCACTAGCCCGATTTATTTCGCTGCACCATATAACGGTCGGTCGTTCCGCTTAGTAAGCGGCGAGTGATATACCATGAAGGAAGGGGACCTTCTCGAATCATTTCAAAAGATGGGACAACCCCGCCAATTCTTCTCTGATTGAGTTAAAACTAAAGGTTAGACCCAGATATAGTACAATTCACGCATGTAGCTAATAAAACCCGCCTGCATCATTAGTGGTCCGTCAAGGCCTATCTCTTTCGCTGGTGATTAAACGCTGCCAACTTTTGAGTGGCCACCTCCGCTACCGTGATAATGGCCCTAGAAGTACAGACGGCGTATCTCTGAGGGAATTCCCGGGTGCACGGTGCACTATGCGGCCTCCTCGGATGTTGGCAGCTTCACCAGCAAAAGAGATAGGGAACCGGATTTAGCTACGCGACTACGTTACCCGAGATTCTGCAATGAGAGAAAGAAGTATTTCCGATAGACCATCGGCATGGAGAGAAAACACTCGCCAGGAATATTGGCACATGTAGTAAATCAGAGACCGTAACCAACACTGATAATATCTAGGCAAGCTCAGGGTGAAAAAGATAAAGAAATCGGTAATAGGATTAGGGAATGGGGAGATAGCGGTAGGTAGCAGCGTCTTTAGCATCATATACAGACCGGGAAATGTAGGGGATAGGAGTAGAGTATTAGTAAGGAAAACAAGGGAATCAAATACGTAGCAAGGGAAAATATCTGGAAGGACTGGGACGCAAGCATCATCGACATCCGGATCCAAATGGCCACACCGCGCTAAGAGTAATAAACATATACACTCCCGAATCACTTCTACTCTACTACTCATCCCATTCTTTGTTCCCGCGATTTAAAGCATCTTTTTGCCGAACATATGTTGTGGTGATTGACAGAATGCTAATGATAAGTTGTATACGCCGCTACCTTTTATGTCAATCCTGCGTCGGCGGCCGATGCTCAAGGTTTTGTTCGAGTGTCCAGCCTTCGAGAGGAGAGAAGAGGAAGAAGAGAAGAGGCTACCTGCCCTTCCTCCCGATTGATACGTACCTATAACACGTCCGCACCCGGAAGGAAAGCCAGTGTCGAAACCCGCCACCATTGGCGGAACCCTGAATTTGTGCCTAGACTACTTGTAGTGTATTGTGGTTGTCGTGCTAAGGCCCCCGCGAAAGTTCGATTTTGTTAGAGGTTAACCACCTAAAAGTACTCCCGTGAGTTGCGGGTGGGCAGGGTAGCCATTCCATCCCGCACTCAGGTACCTTACTGTCGGTTTCGGCGACGTCCACTTGGCATATGCGGGTACGACCACGCTCACATGCAGGGACCACATGCAGGTCCGTCCTAATCTCACTCTCGGCCCCGTTATCCTTACCCTTGTCACTAATCCGTTACAGCAAGAATGACACCTCATCCACTGCTGCTCCTCCTGTGAGCATTTCGCGTGGCGGGACAATGGAGGTGGGTATAGGGCGCTCGGAGGCGGTGTTGTGGGTGGGCCGTGAGGTGATATTGTCAGTAGAGGGGAGACCGGTTGGGTTGGGGGGGGGGGGGTTGGTGTGGTTTCTGCACTGCGGGGGTGGTGGGGAGGGTGAATATAGGATAGTAGGGCGGTTATGGGACGGAACGGCATGCAGCTGGGAGACGGTGGGAGCGAGGGTGTGGTGTCGTGGCAAGACGGGGGAGGCGTGATAGGGTGTGGAGGAGCCCGCTTGCACCCTTTCTCTCTTCTTTCTTCATCAGGCCCCTCCACTCAGAATTCAATTACAAAACACAATTGAACTAATTTCGGGGGAGGCGCGGTTTCCAAGGACGGCGTGGGGTGTTGGTGGGGGTGTGGTTGATGGTAAGGGCTAGAGTTACAATCAGCGACTACTTTTTCGGCGGAGGTGTGTGTCTTATGATAACCGAGAAGATATATACCAGCTAGTCTGGTATGTACATGTGTGTTTAGAAGGCAGTCCCTAAGCTTGTTGAAGAATAGGATGGTGAATTTGAAAGTATAGGTGTGGACGTCCAAGAGAACATTGTCAAGCTTAAAAGCGCATCCGTGAGCGGAACAGAAAAGCAAACCATATACACGTAGAGAGATCTTAGATGAGGATGACGAAGACTATATGGTGCAACAAGAGAAACCCAGGACACCTTGTCTAACCACAAAGATCGGGGTTGAGAATAGTAAGGTTTATATGACTACCAACGCTGACACCGAAATCTGTTAGCTAAGATTGGTAGGTACAGCCACTCATCAAAAGTGTTCGTGATTCGGATGGCATGCATGTCCGGCTCAAGTCAGTTATCAAACTGTGCATCGAAATGTTTGAAATCTCGAGCCACCAGTACTTGATGGAGGCTAAAATCAATATTAGATCTTCATGGTGTTTTCATTCTCTGTTATCAGGCTTCTACTATATAATTCTATAGGTACATTTGAGTTCTTTGATACGAGTCTGTAAGCCACATTGAGCACTGGCCATCTTATATACATGTATGAATCACGAGCACTTTTGAAGAGTGGCTGTACTTCACCCAGTGAGTGACTGTATGGGAGTTTTCAAAATTGCTATGGTGGGGACGGAGTGCCACGACTTTATTTTTGCTGGCCAACACATACAAATTTCGTTCTAAGAGTTTTTTGACAATACAGGTGACATTGTCCTGCTGCTGGCTAATAGCTCAACAACGAAGAATGATTTCATAGATCTGAGTAGATAGCATGATACACCAGGTAAAACTGTGCGTTTCCATTTAATAAAATTAAAGGTTATGTGTGGTTGTTGATGGGCAATAAGCGGCGAAAGTCGAGGTGTCAAAGGTATTCCTTGACAAGGCTTCTCCTACCATATTCCACCACTGGCTTGGGTTGGACGATTGATAGAATGCTAAGAGATTAAGACCGTTCCCGAATTGGTTTGTAAGTCCATCTCACCAATATACGGCCGAGCTGCAAAATTCTGCGCCATATGTAGAGCCAGTTCCATTTGAAAACATTTTATATGAGATTGAGTAGACTATATGCCAGCGCCTATGCATATACGCAGCAGTGAGTCATTTCGCGCGTTTAGCTTCCAGAGGCCACCTGCTACAAACACTGATTCAGTTATTCGTGTTATATGGTAACATTAGCGTTCAGTGACAGTAGGGAGTGGAGGCCTTATCGTTTGAACTATCTGCCTAAATGAAAGCCTACAATCGAGTATAGTAGATGGCAGAGTATGTTATTTTGGTATTTTTCGCCCGGACTTTGATCCACCCCACCCGCGTATATGAGCGCCGAGCTGGAGCGCACTTTGTTCCTTGGGGGTGTGATACAAAATTGTTGAACGTGCGTCCGCACCAGGTACTGACTACCCCGAAGTAATATGCATATGATGGCTTCGAGGATTCTATAATATCAGCATCTCGCTAGCGAAGAGCCATTTACATGATATGATATGATACGTCGTGTCTACTAGTCCACTCACAGCTTTCCCGAACACGATTCTTATCGCATATCATACAAAAACACGCCCAGTCCACAATCCTGTATGGCATGCAATGGCTGTCGTGTGCAGAAACACCGTGCGTTTCAGTAGTCGTGCTCGCAGAAGATGTAAAGTACCGAGAAATACAAGTCCTAAGCTACAGTTACTCTTGAAAGGTACACCAATGAATTGCAGCTGTCATTTCTGGTACTTCTTGCATGTCGTGGGTGTCTATTACCTACTGGATTAAGGCTTTTACGCGTTTTTTCATAAGCTGATTGGCTGGATACTGGAGACCCTGACCTAGCATAGCAGCCAACACCACAAAAGAGCACTGAGGACTCTAGGTAGCTAACAGCTAGATACAAGATACATGTAGGCACCGGATAGGAGGATAGGCAATGTGTACGCACTTCATAGTAGGGGAGGAATCAACAGTCCACTGTTTACCAAAGTGTGCCGCTGTTCCATCCAGTCACCACTGTTCCATCTACCGCCGTTCCCTAAAACATATCATTTCAGGGACTAGAAGGTTGGGAGGTCAATTCTGCCGTTAGATATATTACATCAGCTCGCGGTCGCGAGTTCGCCCATCCCTAGAATCTATGTATCTCGAAACCCACAACCCCAGCACCTCTCTCCATGAGCTGCTCTCGGCCAACTCTCCATGCTAGTAGTTACAAACCACACCAGCTTTCCAAATAATGAAAAGGTCTTTACCCATGCTGCAATAAGCCACCTTGAAACCCCATCACCTGCAAATAAACGGGCGACGGACCCCTTCCCCCCGAACCGCCCCAGAGCCTACGCGTAGGGATTTAAACATGGGGCCAGATATCCTCCCACGCGACTGTCTTGTATGCGCCAGACTGGACACTCCTGATAGATATGATAGACTCGATCACCATGTATATCCTTGCAACCC
Organism: Morchella sp. 2018-W26; assembly: GCA_024713715.1. Classification (NCBI taxonomy): domain Eukaryota; kingdom Fungi; phylum Ascomycota; class Pezizomycetes; order Pezizales; family Morchellaceae; genus Morchella; species Morchella sp. 2018-W26. The sequence goes on from JAMGYX010000017.1 coordinate 18,207, forward strand.
AGTAAATACTCAACAAGTATAACGTGAGGATCACAAGGGGTGCCCTTACTGTCCACGCCATGTGCAGTCGTGTAAGAACCAGGACCGTAAGCGCTAGTAATACCCCGAGAACCATCAACAAAGCAGTGACCGCTGGGACACTTGTCATAACCAAGAATAGTGTACTTGCGAAACCAGCACAGCAGCCCAGTATCAAAAATCCAAGAATCCATAAGAGTGGTCCTGTGAGGGTGATGTTTATGGTTGAGTTTTCCCATATCCCTTCATAGGCCTGTACAACGGACGACGACACGGGGTGAAAGATCCTTCTTCGGATATAACGCCGGAGTTGTGGGGTGGAACCTTGAGCTATTTGTTTCGGCCACCATCGAAAGAGCCATTCAAGCCCTACAACCAATCCGCCAAAGACAGCGGTTACTCCTAAAGCTAGGCCAGGTGTGGCGCTGACCAGGCATGAGCTTCTCCAGAAGAATTGTTCTGTTGATGTCGGGAAATGGCTAAACCATGCACTAGCATGTGTTCCACTGTAAAACAGGCACAGCGGAACAACTGACCAAAATGACTCTATAAGGCCTTGACTAGAACTTGTTTTGCGTATGGCAGGGCAGGGTCTGGGATAAAGCGCGTAGGGCTGGGAATCGCAGGAGACAAGGCCTTGGTATTGTTGTTTGCGAAGTTCCTTTGCGGCCAAGGCAAAGGTGTCAAGGTCAAATCCCGATAGGTGAATTGCGCCGTCCTCGGTGTGGCAGTACGTAAATCCATGCTCCGAATCCACTAGGATCTGCCCCTTGAATAACATCACTTGGCCATCATCTCGTTGTGCCTGTTGAATCACCTTCTCCCCAGCGTCGCTCGCCGGAGGGGAAGAACCGAATATTGGCAATCCTGACATGTTTTTTGGTGCGAATATATGACCTCGCCCCGGTGAATCCTCCTGGAGAGCCAATGAAGGTAAAGGCGAAAGCGGTCCCGGCAACTCTCTAGAAGCCCGTAAAGCCGGCTGGCCCTCCCGTGTAGTGTACATCAAGGCCCAAACGCCATCAATGTCAGGGAACTGTGTAGAAAGCGATATTGGTCGACATGCGTTGTGGGGCTTTTTCATCCAGAATCCGTACATACATACCGCACAGAGTACATGTATGACCACATTCAATTCAAGAAGGGTCACTGGTATACCGGCTACCACCCGAAGAAGACTATTTATCACCATCCATATGGCTTGGGCACATACGAAAAGCTTTGCCACCATGTCTGACTTTCCTTTGTCCAGTACATCTTCGTTGAGACTTGATAAGTCGGGGGTGGAGATTGCTCTGGCCCGTAGTAGGGTAATCAGCCCCTCCGCGCTTAACGTGTACTCTGGACCGGCATTCCTTCCTCGGAATGGATGTGGTAGCCTGGCATTGGATTGCTCAAGCCTGGAGGGACGGTGTATGCTGTTAGGAAAGGACCGTCGTAGAGAGTTTCTATGATCAAGGGTTGACCTATGTCGAATTCGCATGTCTTGGGTTCGCGTCGGCTGCAGGGGATCCCCTGGCTGGGGATCTGTGGCTAGTATGGAGTTTCCCTGTACGGCTGAGCGAAGGTCGGTAGTCCTGGCGGCCAGTGAGAAGGTGAAGCCACCCATCACAGTAAAAAACGCGCTTTCCATCCCAAAGCCAATGCGTCCCCCATCTTTCTCAGGCGTGCCAAACGCTTCCTCCATATTCACAACTCCCAGGTACACTAAACGCTCTTGCAGCCATATCAAGAGCTCGGGGTGTGAACTCTGATGAAAGTATATGGCCAGCTCGGCTCTTTGAACAGCTCGAAGTGCTTCTCTCATTGCGTACTGGACATTGGTACATGCGCACATTGCGAGACGTTTCTTGCGCCGTAGCTCGTTCCAATCCGAATCTGCCATTTCACCTTGGAGTGCCTTGACCGCCTCCTCGTTGGCTTCTTCCACTGCCTTACGGGCCAAATCAAGGCTCTTGGTCATATTTTCGGCCGCACTCGTAGCTAGCTTTGACTTTGACTCGACAATATATCTAGAAGCTGAATCCCGGATCCCTGTGTCACTTTGAATTCGCGCGCTCTGTGAAAGGGCGAAGCTTCTGACCATCTGCACCTGGCATGAGGTATGACTGTCTTCGGTGCTAATATCAATCATCTTCACCGCTTGCTCTAGCGCACAGGCCCTTTTCCATTCCGTATACGCTCGACCAAGGATAAATTCGGGAGCGAAAAGCGCCACCAGTACATACTCAAACTTGTTTATCAGGAGCCGGACTGGAGTCGGGTTCTGGATGATGTTCATATGAATGGCGGTCCAGACACATAGGATCAGGGTGATGAAGCAGCTCAGAATAAGGCCAGCGGTTCCGCGCCCTTTCGGTTCAGGGACAAAGCTAGGCTCCGTACCGTTGGATATCAAGACTTTGTTTGTGCCGGAGTTTAGGACCGGGGCAGCCGTGATGAGATCCGGCAGCAGCGTTATCATCAGACCAATCATTCTCAAAGTTATCGAATGGCCGCTGGAAAGCTAGACTTGTATTTTCTACCCTTGCACAATTGTGTTAGCATGTATACACAGTGGGTAAAGCGCCGCCGCGCAGCGCTGGATATAGATATTCGTAACTCGCCTTGCAGTGTTCTTTTCTTTTCTTTTTTTCTTTTTTGGGTGGAAGCGGTTTGGTTATCCTCGTTAAAGGATGAGATACTTTTCAGCTGATATTTAAGGCACAGCTTTATCGGCCTACTCTGTGACACAATTCATCCGTTTCATATCTACACTACCACACAATAACGAATCGGACTGGGCTTACCACTTTGGGCCTGTGGATTGAGTCAATAAGAATTTGGCCAATCCGGGATTCTGCAAAGGCTGCCTAAAAGAAGGCGGGCTGAGGTGTGAAAGCTCTGATAGGACGCCACTATAACGCCGATGCCTTGGGACAAATACCGTTACTTACCGATCCCCCGAAGTAACTACCGCCTCAGCACACCCCCGCATCTCTCAGCCAATCATATTACACCCTTTCACATTTGTTGAGTGCCCCCTCCACCCCCATTCAGCCTCTGGATCTGGAGCGTTGTCAATTTACTGATCCAGACTGCCTCTAAAGCTCCACGGGAAGTCACCATTACATAGGGGCAGAGAGCACCCCCGAACCCGAGCCCGGATACCCCTCCCGGCGGTGCCATCCTGAGCACCACCACCACGCCCCCGCCCAGCGTTGCACCCCTCTCCATCCGCAGTGCTGGGGCTCTTGGCGCGCCCACACACCGCACTGCACCAGCAACGGATGCGGTAGCGGCATTATCGCAGGATATGGGCCGTGAGCGTGAGTGTGGCTGCTGTGCCAAGCGTCGGCAGCGCGGTGGACAACAATTGCTGCCTGGTCTAGGCGCTGGGGGCTGGATGCATGTGGTGGTGGGCATACTGGGGGAGGGGAGTTGTTAGCTATCATAGGTCCTGGGCGTATGAGACATTCGCGAAATCTCTCTCATGCATTAGCGTCGCCTTTGTAGGAAGTGATTGACCAGAATAAAGCAGCATTCAGCGAAGTCTATGGTATTTCACAAGTAATTTCAAGACTGATAATGCAGCAAACAGCTTACCCGGACATATCTTACAGCAAAAATTGGATATCACATGACTTTCATGCATGAGAGAGATTTCGTGAATGTCTCATACGCCCAGGACGTTTTGTCATTTTGTACCTAGAAATGAAATGATATGATTTAAAAAAAAAAAAAAAAAAAAAGGCTATACTTTGTCTAGCGGGTGGGGGTGTCGCGGATTTGAAATAGAAATCTGTTAGTAAAGCCACACAAAATTTGCGTCCTTTTGGTTAGAACTCTCCCGACAGACTCCCAACACTGCTAGAATTAGAGCATCTATTCATGTCCTCCACCAGTCCCTGCATCCCCGCCCCGGGTCGGCCAGCTGCAGCGTAGCCCTCCTCAACGCCTCCACCTTTCTCCGCGCATGCTGAACGGGATGGCATGTGCAACCCCCAGCACCTCCGCCGTGCAGCTGCCCGTGAGAACGCACGCCTGGCCATCACCCGCAAGGATTCTGTCACAGAGGTTGTACCGTGCACCTCAAGTGGGGTCGGAGACCTGGTAAACGCGTAGATGTGGTGGCACTAAACGATATGAGGGCAGTCGTGATTGTGTCGGCCTAGTTCACCAACCCCCTGCCGCTCATCCCCCCCCCCCCCCGCCGGCGGACTCCTCAGAAAATCCAATTGTCCGTACCCCTCCTCTGCGGCTGGTAAAAGATACACCGTAAAGCCTGCGACGGCGGCTGCCAGCGACGCGCGCATAGCTTGTGAGTTCTGGGGTGCTGTCCGGCCCGAGACCGACCAGCGCGGCGGTGTACTACTAGCCTCAGGCACGGTTGTAGCCGGTTTGCATTTCCAGAAAGTGAATCGCCCGGGTAAGAACCAGTCTATACCGCATAAGCGTTCTGAGGTCCTGGCTTTGGTCCAACATGAATTGTTCCGGTGGTCAGGGTTAGGGTCTGTCTAGGTAGGGTGTTTGCACTTTTATGAGGAGATCCAGCCCCATACAAATCCGGTTTTGCCCCAGCTCAGGACTAATCTGTGCAAATAGAGAGAGAGAGAAAAAACGAACCGAACTGTTCCGTTAAACAGTCCCGGTAAACCGAAGAACCACCGGAACACGCGTGCGGTGGTGTAGAGTGTGGGTGGAGGGTGGGTGGGCAGGTGCGTGGGCGTTGAGGAGATCTGTGGACTGTATGTTGTTTGGAGGGGGGTGATCCGGGGACGCGGAAAGGGATGGGTGGTGGATGGTGAGAGACAGGGAGGGAGGGGCGGGGGTGCTTGGTGGTGGTGGAGGCGGGGGGATTAGGCATGAGATCTCTGTCTGTGGAGGAGGGGGGCGGACGCTTCGGTGGCATTCTGCCCGGTTCCTGCCCGTGTGGGCGTGCGTGTGTATGAAGATGATATTAGGGGGGGGGGGGCGTTGATGTCTTAGTTAGTGATTGACCTTTTGATACCCACCTGGGGGTTTAATAGTTTCGATCCAGCTCTGTTTCCTGTACATATTGACTGCGGGTGTGTGTGTTCGGTCTTGAGCGGGTGATGTTGGCGGGCCGCCCACTCCCGGGCTCACACCCGGCAAAGACTATCTACATGATCCTCCGGATAGGGGTGCCTTTCAAATTGACCTCTGCCAACAGCCGAGCGCGCGACTCTACATAGCGTCTCCTCAACTTCCGAGCTCGCCATATCCGCACCTCTGCGTCCTAAATGGCCCGCCCCACCGACCTTTGCATGTCGGATGATGTTATCCTTTCGCTCAAACTTAGCATCTACATGTCCCTCCTGTATTAGTTTTTATAGACCTGTCTCTCCAGAACACCCGCCACAGCCTCCCATCAGACTCCCACGGACAGCTGCACAGGCTGGGCAACAACTTTACCTGGAACCACACACCACCCCCGGCGACGCTCAGCACTATCTACAACCTCCATCGAACATCGTCATATCGCACATTTAATGCTACGCGCAAGACCAAAACACGAAAAAGTCTAGTCTAGTGATGGGCACGGGACAAGTTATCTTGAGACTTTGTCTCGAGACTTTTGGCAAGACAGGACGAGACCTGAGGGTCAACAGGACGAGACAAGGCAAGATTGGTCATGAATATTTCAAGACCTGCCCCGACTTTTTACCATCATACAATCTGATATTAATTACAAACTTCAAAATCAGGGTTAGGGTTTGACAAGGGCTGTTTCTAGCCTTTTCTAGCATCAGGGTCATAACCACAAAGTCTCGAGACTCTATCAAGACTAGTCATTTGTCTCGAGACTTTCGAGACCGGAACGAAAAATACAAGACAAGACCTGTCCAATTCTCATCTCGTCTTGTCTCGTGCCCATCACTAGGACTCTAGCCTCCCGACTTTTCGAAACATACGAGTGATCGTCTGTGACTTGGCACCAGCACAAAAACCTCGTTCTCCTGGCTTTGGCCCTCGGGGATTCCATCTTTACACGGTCTCATGTTATGAAATACCGTCATACAGCCACAAAAGAGTCGATACGAAGCATCAGGTGGATGTCCGCGAGATTTTGCACTGAGCTTGGCACTTCCGCGAGGAGGTGGGACACCCGCCCTCACGTATCATCCTGTTTTGTATTGGGTTCATCACTACCGCACATCTTCTTGGGATATCAGGAAACCTGAAACCCGTATTCTGGAACCCCCGCGGCCTGTGCGCTGAGTCCGCAGACCCTCCCCTAGCTAGATGGTCTCATCCGTGGATAGGACGCCGGCGCCGGGGTTCCGGGAAAGGCCTACTTGCGCATGGTGGCGGAAGATAACTGTTCGATAGGCGCGCTGTTCTCTCTTTCTCTCTACAGTTGGTCTACAGTTGGATCAAGAGGAGGCCACGCGGTGGCATAGCTAGAGGTTGTGTCCATCCTGATTGATTTGAGGCTTACTTGCACGTACACTACTAGACTATGACACTCTCGGAGACGTGTGGAGGGGGGGGGCAGATTGGGGTTGATGCATCGGCTAGAATCCCAAGCACCGAAATACGAACAGAATATAGTGGAAGGAATACCTTTGTCAAGAAATATATAATAGACTTTGTTGCTTCTTTATCACTGAGTACAGAGGTGTCCCAAGGCATAGAAGACAGCCACATATATGTGTGTGTACCGAATATAAAGACCGTGCTCGGAAGAAACACACATCACAGCACCGGTGAGATATGAGGCTCGGGGGGGGGGGGTGGGCGCGCCAGGCCAGAAGAGAAGTTTCTTTAGTTGTTTTTTCTTTTTTTTTTACCGTAGGGGAAGATTAGATCTTCTGTACAGTTAGTACGAAGGAGTTGACTGCATTGACCTACAAGTTGCATGCATGTATGAAGTATAAAGAAAATAAATAACACCGGGTGAGATTCCAAGACCGAGTGACAGTAGGTGATGCATCCCCGAGTCAGATAATCGGCAGAATATCGCGGTATCAGTTCCACCGGTGTAGGTAGGGTATAGATACTCTGCCCGTCTGATCATCTCACACTTTTAGCAATCTGGGGAATCTTCCCCATCTGTCCCGATCAAGTTGCTCAGCAGAATTGAACGCCGGACAACTCCAAGCTTTGCATCTTCTTCTAAAAAAGCACCCACCCATCACCGTTCTAGGACAGCTCTAATGGCTTCTCAAGAGCTATCACAGCCTGACAGTTTTCCATGTCATGTTAATGTTGTGTTTAGGCGTAGTGTGGCTTAATGATTAGGTTCATAGACTATCACTCGAAGGTCCCAGTGCCTTTTAGCAAGTCGCAAAATAACAATGATCCCAGGCCATCCTTCTTACGTGCATGGATTAGCTGTCACCTCGAAGCGCTAATAATGAGTCTTAGGCGCCGGTATGGTGGGCTACACGATATCGGGGCCGGTAGAAGCACATGAATGCCAAATCTATAACCTCAACCACAACACAAGATATTTTTGTTTAGAGGCCGTGAAATGATGGAGAGTCAGGAGCAGAATTTCTCTAAAGCCTTTGATTTTTAATTATGTTGTGTTGTGGTTGAGGAGATAGGGTTGGATGATTTTGGTAGGGAAGCAGGTCAATTTTTACGCATACAAATTATCAAGGCCCGTAAAAATTACCTTTGTCAATCACTATAAAACAATCGGTGTATTAAAAAACGCTGTGATCTTTCATTTGTGAACTTAAAATCACTTGATACCCGGACTACTTTTAGTGTCAATTCCTCCACAACCTCTAAATCATTTTTGTATCTATAGAAAGATTCTTCTTCCTCTCTACAGTTCTATAGAGAGAATCAATTTAGGTGTTGTGGTCGAGGTGTACTACCGCAAAATCTCAGTTTATTCGGACGGTTGCCAAGAGGACAATTTTGCAGAGGAGCTGAAAAATATCACCCATTAAGGAAGAGATCAGAGCCTTTTACAGCCAACACCGCTCTTGGCAACCGTCCGAATAAACTGAGATTTTGCGGTAGTTCAGCTTCAAATTTGGTGCATCTTTAGTGCCGAGCCCACCGAATGTCGCCTCTGTTTATTGCCTATTTAGATGATATCTAGATACTCTAATCTCAGTATCTTCCAGCTGAACGATAATGCAACTCGCTTAATGGAGCGTTTAAGCTGATCGCCGTTAAGAAAAAAATACCAAGAAATTATGTAGGCGGAGAGATGCTAAAGCCGACGAGGTTATGATCAGACATAAGATCAACAGGATCTAACTTCAACATTTCCCAATTTCATCACTTGGCTGCATGTTTTCTTGGTATTTTTCTCTTGGTATGGTGGGGGAACCCTTCAGACGGAGGGCCGCGGCGTTGATCTTGCTTGCTGATGCATACAGGCTGCGTGCCAAGACCAGCAAAAACGCTCTTTTTGACCATACAAGCAACCAAAGTGCCGCCCAAATATTTTCATAACTCAACAGCCAAAAATGATTCCAAAGATTCAAGCAGATAAAATGATAGCACAGGTAAAACTGAGTCTATCCATCCAATAAGATTAAGAATATTTGTTGTGGTTGGTGGGCTATAACCGGTCGAACTTGAGGTGTTCAAATTGCTCCGTGTCAAGGATTCCCCACCAAATTTTTTTTAAACAAAAGGTTGAGTGAGCTTAAACGCTCTAATAGGCCTTTGCGCAAAAGACTCAGAGCCCTTTCCCGGTAACCTGATTGGTGCGCGCAAAGGGCCTAATTTGTGTGGTGGAGCTCGCTTAATTTTATAGCCGAAAGACTGCATGTAAACTAGGGAAGGGATTATTTGATAAGGGAGATAAGGGAGCTGTTAGTAAAGCCACACAAAATTTGCTTCTTCTTGGGGGGTCAGCATTTACTGACAGACTAAGGGATACGAGGGAGACAAATTGTTGTTTTGTTTTCTTATGTTAAAAGACTAGGTTTGTTAGTCGATTTTGTTTTATCTAATTCCTTTATTGGAGGGAGATCGGATGCGTGGTGTTTTCAACGGTGCGCACTGCGCACAGAGACCTTTGGTACAGTATCCTGACATCGTTTCCCTGATCACACCAACCTGTTTGATGCAGGTCTTTTGGTAGCCTCGGGGTTGCATCAGAAACACAGTGTAGAACTTTCCATCCTCAAGCATTTTTCAGCACGTAGCTGCAAGGTCTCTTGTAGAGTAAGTAGGGTGGGCTCTTGGTAAACCCCCCTTTCACTTTGGGGGACTCAGATTACAATTTTAGTCAGTCCATTACTCGACTGACCCTTTAGTATTTTTCCGTAGCCCATGATCTAGAGGTTTGGCTGGAAGGTTGGCTCAGTCGGGAGAGATGGGGTAAGAACGAGGCAACCAACATCCTTCTTGGCTGCACACGTCTCGATGGCAGCCTATTATCGGTGAAACATCCCTTTCTAGTAATCATGGCGCGGTCGATAACCAGTTCAGATCATGACTCTTGCACATGATGGAATCTCTGTATAATCGGCTGATGAGAGAAAGACAAATGCGGGGTAGCACCCAACCTTATCATGCGGCCTTCTTCCTCTCTTGGTCGACGATATTATTGTCTTCTCTACACCATTCACAAGTATCTTTCCTGGATCCACAATGCTACCATTACGGCGCCTAACTTTGCGCAACCTCTTTGGGGGGCCGCCTCCCGCCCAGGGGCCGCCTCCCTCCCAGCATGGCCCGGTCAGAACAGAAACAGGGCTCACCGATGCTCCTTCAGCAAGTCGGGACGTTTTCCGCATTACCGAGCTCCCCCTAACAACTACAGCTGAAGATCTCAGCGCCACAATGTCCCTCGCATTTGCGAACGAACACATCACCCTAGACAACACCCAAATGACGCTGTGCCCTTCCCCCGATCAACGTTCGCAGACTGCAATCGTACAGTTTCAGCCCAGTACGCCGAGGCAGTTGATTAATCTGAAGCATAGGGATGTCTTCGATGAGATATCCGTGGGAGGGCGGAGGGTCGGCATCGATAAGGATTTTCACGGTTTAACACAGATGTATCAAACGTCTGGCTTGATCAGGGCTGAGTGAGTACATTGGCTTAGACCTTGTTAGAGCGAGAAAGTGGAGGTCTGATCTCCATGTGTAGCATTGTCGCTGTCTGTGGTCTCAACGGCCATGCCTACGGATCGTGGGCGACCAAGATGGATAGTAGCGGGCAAAGAAGGATGTGGCTACATCACTTCCTTGCGGAGGATTTACCGCACTGCAGGACAATGATATACGGATATGACTCCAGTCTCAAACCCGATAACCAGGCGTCGCATACCATTCCGGATTATACCGAAAGACTTTTGGAAGAGCTAAAAAAGGCTAGGAGATCGCCCGAGGTATTGAAACAATGTGTCCATGTCGCGGGCGGGTGCACTAACGCGTGCTATGTGTAAGGAACAACAACGGCCGATCATATTTATCGGACATAGCTTCGGTGGAACAATTATCGTCCAGGCTCTCGTCAAAGCAAAGGAAGACAAAGAGCTAGCGGGAGCGCTGTTCCAACGGACCAGAGCTACCTTATTTTTTGGAACACCACATCGGGGCATGCTGGTGGATGACATTCTCAACATGATAGGAGATCAGTCACAGCGTTTGAAGCTTGTGGAGTCGCTCACCACCGGATCGGAGAAGCTCAGTCGGGAGTTAGAGAGGTTCATCAACTACTCGGTCACTACGGATCTCAAGATTGTCACCTTCAAGGAGAAAGACAGGAGCAGGAAGCTCAAGCAGGTATGCCAACCGACCCCAGAGAACATATGTGACTCCCAACTAACTGTCTCTTCCAGGGCCCTGATGGAGTCTGGTCTCGATCCGGCGAATTCTTCACCGCTGTTGAGGAACAATCATCCGTCTTACAGCTCCCGCGGAGTATTGAGAAAACACTGGCGGTGGATGGTGATCATTCGACGATGGTGAAGTTCAAGGTCAAAGGAGACCTAACGTACAAAACAGTTATCGGCTACCTTGAAGAGTTTATCTCAATAAGTACAATCCTCTCATTCCCGACGGCATAGTTCTTGCTCAAAGGCCCCGGGACAGCGCAACCAGGAGTTCCATTGGGGCTTGTCCCGGGGCTTTTGACATGAAGGTACATATGCCATGAACGCACATTCTCAATGCTAACCACCCCGGCCTGAACAGAAGGTCCAATCTCTGCCTACGAAGCCACCATAGCCCGCAACCCAGCAGAGTTGGACCGAGCTCTAGAGCAAGGGAATGTCAACATCAACGAGGTGCACGAAGCGGGAGTAACCCTATTGCACCTAGCAGTGGCCAACAGAGACAGGGCCTCCGCCGAACTGCTCCTGCTAAAGGGTGCATACACTGGGGTAGTCAATAAAAATGGGGATACACCGCTTCATATCGCTCTTCGCGCACATGATTACGCAATGGTGGACCTTTTACTCGACAATGGAGCCGACATTGACGCGACCAATAAAGGGATGAGTGCACTCCATGCAGCTGCCCTTACCGGTGACAGTTTTATGGCAGGGTATCTTTTGGACAAGGGATCCGATATCAATGCGGTCTCCGCGGGCCAGGGCACCATCTCCGCGAGCCCGGACACCAGGCGCACCCCCCTTATATTTGCAGTCTCGGGTGGACATATTGAAATGGTCACGATGCTACTGGAGCGAGGAGCCAATATCAACGGAAAGGGAGTTGACATGGACACGCCCCTCCATCATGCATCATGGGTGGGAAGTGAGAGGATGGTCAAGCTTCTTCTTTCAAAGGGGGCGGATATCAACGCCATGGAGAGAAGCGGCCTGACCCCACTCCAAACCGCAGCGCTTAGGGGGCATCTCTCGGTAGTAAAAATCCTCCAGGAGAATGGCGCCGGATTCATGGCGAGAGATGCACCTCAACAAGCCGCGCGACACCTGGCGGCGGTAATCTCAATACTGGGCAGAGGCTTATAGCTAGATGCCCCTTACAGCATTAGCTGCGCCTCTCGCGTGTAGAACTCGGGTGGGTAGAGATCGTCAGCTTTCTCCTAGATGGTGGGGTTGAGCGCAGGGTACAGGATAGGGACGGAAGCTAGCTGGTGAATTTGACAGAAAGGGTGAAGTGAGGTGGCTGAGTGGTTAGGAACCTTATCTTGGACAGTGGGTGAGATGGATGGGGTAGTGAAAGTAGGACGTATTGTTTGAAATCGAGCAGCGCAAGGAATATTGGTTTAATTGTTTGACGGTGCGAGGTTTTGGTTGGAGTAAAGGTGGATGAGCGCTGTTTATCTGTGTGCAGAGATGGGCTTGGAGTGTGAGCTTAGCATATGGCGATACCGAGGGGTGTGGTGGGTAATCTAGCCTAGTAGCTAATATGAATGGATGTGTATGCTGTTTAAAAGTGAAATTGACAACCTGAGCTAGTGGAGGTATATTGTATTGCGTCGTACATCTTGCGTTTAATGGTTTAATCGACCTTTCAGTTCCTATCAAATAGCAGGGGTATTAAACACGGTAATGAAACTGTTCTACCATTCGGGAGAGTTGCTCATCCATTAGGTGCCTGTTCAATAGGCATTCCAGTCTCTCCCATCTTGACTCTGGGTGGGCTAGTGTCTTATATCACCGAGAGCGCTAATCCCCGCTGTCCTCGGCGCTGTATTGTGCGGGGGGCGGCGGAGCGGGCAGCATCCTACTTGGGGCCTGGGATAACGAAGGGGCTACTGAAGGCATTAAACCTTTTGGGAGAGGAGGGGTGGCCAGGGGGGGAGGGGGGCGAAGGAAAGCTTTTGGTGGAGGGGATATTGCACCAGACGGGCTACATCTCTGAATAGCTCCTCAGGATCTGGAGTAGAGCAGCAGGTGGTCCTGGCAACCCGGAGATTTGGCGATAGCGTTCCAACAATCCCGTGAAAGTAGGCCAAGAAGGATTTACTAGGGTAGCCATCTCGCGACCACGAGTTGTAGGGACTCTCTCTAGAATTAAGGATATACTCATACGTTTAGTTATTTTTAAGTATGTACAGCTTCAATATAAACATGACTAATGAATTAAACCAGCTGCCTGTGTTTGAGTTTTTCCAAACTATATAATGAAATCTTTTTTTTTATTTCTATTTTTTTAATGAGTTGTATTTGTTTAAGGTACAAAACATTGCTAAAGTATAAACTACTCTATGGCATAAAAAACCTCATAACACCCTCAATTATGGCCTACTTAATTGAACGGGTTTCAGTAACACATTTGGCGGTTTAGTCTCTTTCTTAAAAGGCCCGTACTGTCAGCCAACACTCTCAGGTTGAAAATTGATGAAATGTTTCAAAACATTATCCCAAGAAACGGGGGAGGACTGGTCACCTAGCTCCCATATCGGGGGTCGCAACGCCGTCCCTTGGGGCAACCACAAGCACAAGACCGAGAATTAATCCGCTATGTAGTAAACAACTTTTTCCCCTAAGCAAGACATTTTTACAATCCCCTGATATTTGATGTTATTCGGACCCTGGGTTATTACCGCCCCCAAGATGGAGCATATTATGTAACATCGCCTAAATCTCTGCTAAGACCATATGCGCACGTTGGCCAATATAGGCTGGTTTGCAATTGCGGTGCTCTAGAGTAGATGTACGGGTGGCTACAGCGCAACCCAGGTCATTGGTTATAGAAAAAGCGCATCTAACACGTCAAAATATTTAGCCTACGGGCTAGTATAAATAAATAAATAAATGTTAGAATATTTGCCGGTTGTCTGCGGGGATGGGCTTTGGTAGTAACCCTAACCCTGCCTAGAATCTGCTGGCCGAAGACCCTATGGGGTGTGTGCGTGTGCGTGTGTGTGACAGCGAGGAAAAGGGAAGTGATGGGGACAATTGATAAAGACCCGTGGGGGGGGGGGGGGGTGGGGGTTGAAGATCTCCTGTCTCTGGTAGGGAACCTAGCCCGCTAGACCACGGTGGCAGCGAGGTGAGCGTTGGTCCTGGTGGTGGCATCGAGCTCGGCTTGGGGGCGAGCGGCGGAGGCGGCGAGTTGAGTATTGATGCTGGTGGCATCGTTGAGCTCTGCTTGTGGAGTCTTGATTCCGGATTTTGGTGGCGGCGACATCGGTGGTGAATGTGGCTCCGGGGTTGGGCAGAGTCTGCTGGCGGGAGGGTGTAGGAAATCCCCGCCCCCACTGCACTTCGGTAGGCTGAAGCTACGACGAGGAGTCCCGCAGATTGGCTATGACGGGAGAATATGTGCGAACACGTACACACGGCGGGACCGGGTTTGAAACATATTTGTTGAATTAATTATTCTTTCCTCATCTTCATAGTGGTATTTAGTTTATTGATTGCTTGATTCATTGATGATACTTGAGACACGCATGCAGACCGTCAGCTATGGCAATATCTCACCTCCCACCCCACCAGAGGCGGGGCAGCCAAATGTTCCTCCCCAAAGAAACAAGAAATAAAAATAAAGAAATGAGACAAATTTCACTGAGGATATTCGAGATTGACCCCTTCTCCTATTCCGTCATGCTCAGGCTGACCATACATTGCGCCCCCGCAATCCCGCTGTACTTGCTTAATCTACTAGTTGCCTTTACGCATTTCCCTTCTGTAGAAACGGTTCGACGAGTGGTGTATGATGGATTACACGCCCGTTACTCGGCCCCCCTCCCTCACCACCTGCGGCAATCTTACTCTAATTTCAGGAATCCCTCCTCAGTAAACAGTCCCCGATACCTGGCCAGCTCCACCAATGTCTCCAACACAAGCCCACGCCAGTACCCATCATTTTCGAACCTCTTATTTCCAATAAAGAATGCCGAAAGGTGCCTTGCCCTCTTGAGCGTGCTGTCATGACACATAGTATTATCAGGTGCTACCTTGAAATCCACGAACTGGGCTCTATTCTCCAGCCGGAGCCCCAGGACCGCGAGGCACGCAAAGATGCCGTCTGCATCAACCTCACCGTGGCCCACGCCGTGAGGGAAGACCCATTGCAACTTCCGCCGCAGGAAGTTGTCGAGCTCCATGAGCGCAGTGGGTGGCAGGGCGTCAACGTCCACCATGTGCGTGCGGCCGAGACGGCCGTGCCAGTTGGTCTTTATGATCTGCTGGAAGACCTCTGGTGAGCCGGCGCCGCGGCCGGAGGGTACATTTAGCTCGTGGTTCGGATGCGGGAGTGGGAGGGGGGCAGTGGTAGCGGTGGTGGGTGTGCCAGGTGTGGTGGTACTAGGTGTGAAACTTGACTGCAGGATTTGCAGACGGGCGACGGAGTCGGCGAGGCTGGTGGTGGCTTTGAGCTCTGCCTGCAGTGCTTTGATCATGGATTGGAGGGCAACAACATCAGTAGGAAGAGCGGCGTCATGGGTGGTGGAGCGTTGGGGGGCACTGGAAGGTTGCCCGAATGCTGCTAGCCAGTTTTAAAGCGTGTCCTGTGTGGCGCGCGCGAAGGAAGGGTCGGACTTACAGTAACTACCGAAGACCCCTCCGCTGGATTGCGGGCTACCCGCGAATGCGGACATGGTCGAAGGACTGTTGGGGGGGGGGGTATCTACTCTGTGATTGTTAAGGGTAGCTTTGTATTCGGAGGGTAAGAATCTCAAGGAACTGTGTGCTTTTATAATTTAAGAAACTCCGAGCAAGCCAGAGAGAGCCCCGGTATATTAAGCTTGGATGCCTGATTATTGCTTTTTTCTCGGCACCGCCAGACAAAGTACTTGTTTACCACCAGAAAATGCGGCCGCTCAGGCAGTATGGGGGACAATGATCTCCCTTACAGGTAATGCCAGTTTCTGTCACTTGCATTTCCTGGTCTCATTTCTCTACTCTACTAGATTACATGCCATTCCCCCACCTCCCTCACTACGGTCGCAACTCGGTATGCCGTATCTCAATTCGCCAGATCCCTTGCTGTCCCGTACAGTGGTGGTGCTCTATTTTTGGCACATCCGAACAAGGATCCTGAAAGAGTAGAGCTTGGTAAGGGGGGGAGGTGGGGCAAAAGATGACCGCCGCGTTTTGCCCCGCATTGTAGCTTAGTGACATATGTCCATAGATATCCCCCACCCGCATTACTCCGCCATCATTCCCCTCATCCCCAGAGGGCCCCCAATACCGCTTCAGTTAAGTTAGGTCTCCACCGCACACCCCCGCATGTATCCCGAACAGTAATTATTCATATTTGAACAAAAGTATGCCGCGGTATTCCAAGCCTTCGTGATTGTGCCTTCGTTGTATCTCTCTTATCATTACCTACCGCCGGGTATTCCGAGGCGGGTATTGGCGGCGGTGGTAGCTTTGAGCTCAGCTTGGGGATCGTTGATAATAAGGTAGCCTCGGGGGGCGGGGGAAGAAGGGCTCATTCCCATCTGGAGACAGAACAGGTCTATTGGGATACTTTAAACTGACGGAAATAGATATAATCTACTAGAGTAGTGCACAGCAAGCGGGCGAGGGACCCAAACAAACACAAGAAGTCCAACGAGATGTCTCAGTAAATGTATCTCTCAGGGTTAGGGTTTGTTATTGTTCATTGGAGTTGGTTGCCTGATTTCCTTTTCCGTCCGGTGTACAAGGAATAGCGATAAACTAACACTCGCGGCGAGGCATTGATTTGTTCCTTTTGTTTAATTCATTGATAGCACAATCTGGAATCGATCTTTCCTATACAATTCTAGGATCTCTTCTCTCTTGACCTTTCTTTTGTAGAGGGGAAGGAAGAAGGAGGGTCAAGCGAGCATAAACGCTCTACCTTCTTTTTAGTAGTACTTTCCTCAAGCCCAGGGCCCCTAAGCCTAGGAGCTGTGCCGCTGGCCGGCCATAATCAATTGCTACTACTTTATGTAGATGGCTCTAAAACTGGTTAAAAATATTGATAGTAGCTACCCACAGACGAAGCAAACGGTATTTCATTTCTGGCAGAACAAGTACATGCCACCGATAACTGTTTGTAGGTATAATGAGATTATTTGAATTAGATACATTGCCTCCTTCCTGTCGAGTACTGATCGTAGACACCGGCAGCTACGCGGAATCACCGCCCGCGCTACTGCACCCTCAGAAATCCTTCATCATCAAACAACCCCCGATACTTTGCCAGCTCCACCAATGTCTCCAACGCAAACCCCCGCCAGTAGTTCTCATACCTGCCATGCGCGTAGTACCATGCTATAAGGTTGGCCCCTCTCGTGGTCATGGCGGCATCATGCAAGGTATTGTCAGGAGTATCAGGCACATCCGCATAAGCACCTCGATCCTCCAGCCGAAGTCCCAACGCAGCAAGACTCATAAAGGTTGTGTCCGCATCAGGTTCAGAGGGTTTTCCCCCGCGAGGGAGAATGGCATGTAGTTTGCGCCGTAGGAAACAGTCGAGCTCGGTTAGCGCCGCGGTGGAGAGGGCGTCAACATCTACCATGTGAGCACGGCCGAGACGGCCATGCCAGTTGGTCTTGATGATCTTCTGGAAGGCCTCTGGCGAGCCGGCGCCTCGTCCGGAGACGGTGGTGAGTATGTGGTTGGAATACTGGCATGGGATGGGAGCAATAGTACTTAGTGTGTGATTAGGATGTTGGCATGTGAGAGGGGTGGTGGAGACGGCGGTTGCGGAGGCGGCGGTCGTGGTGCTGGTGCTGGTGCTGACTGGAGTGGACGCTGCCTGCTCGGCGCGGAGACGGTCGAGGCAGGCGGTGAGGTGGGTGTTGACGCTGTTTGTGGCTTGGAGCTCGAGCAGAGCACTGACCACGAAATTGAGGGTTTCGATGTCACTTGGGAGTGGGTAACCTCGTACTGTGGTGCTGGGTTGGGAAACAGTCGGAGTGATTGCGGTATCTTCGGTATCTAGAGGCGCGACTAGATCAGAGCCGGGTCTTATTTGTGCACAGAGGGGGAGGGAGTTGGTAGAGGGGATCAGGGCGGGGGAGCAAAGGGAAGACTTACGTTCACTATCTCCTGAAGGAGGCCAAGGCATAGTTAACGGGCTCTGAGGTTTTGGTGTAGTGTGGTGTTGATTGGGTTTGGGTGGGGGAGGAGCGGGAGTGGGATTGGGGGGGGAGTGGGGAGGGAGGAGTGGGGAGGAGTGAGGAGGTGGAGAAGGGCGTGCCTTATAAAAGTATGACATTTGATTGGGGATGGTTCAGGGTAAGGGTTAGGGTAGAGGAGCTTAGCTGGGTGGAGCTCAATAATTTATTTATACTTCATAAAGTACATATATATAGCCCCGAAATTCGCTCTTCAATGCAGAGACAGCAAAAGACCCCCGAGTTCCAAGTTTACAAGTTTGTTCTCGCTGCTCACAGGTGATGTGATCGAGTTAAAACTTGGCTGCGCAAGTATGATAAAGCCATAGTGTTTTACCTTGCTCTATTCTTGTCCTTTAATAGCAGTTACCACCACCTACGTACGAGTGATGTATTGGATTGCGGGTTATTAACAATGATAATTCAGGGAAACGGATCGTCCAACTGTAGAATCCTGTCTACAATATAATTGATTACCTGCCCATGACTCCCCTCCCCTCCCCTCCCTCTCCCAAAGCACACCGTTCCTCATTCCCCGGCCGAATTATTCCATTTTATATAAGAAACCCTTCATCATCAAACAGGCCCCTGTAATTCGCCAGCTCCAGCAGCGTCTCTACCGCATACCCCTTCCAGTAATCCGCATAGCTGGCATCACGGGAATAGAACCACCCCGCCCACTGCCTCCCTCTCCAGAGTGTGGTGGCATCCTTCGTGTTATGATCAGTAAAGTTGGGCAGATCTGCATACGGGCTTCTGTCCTCCAGCCGGAGCCCCAGCGTTGCAAGACTCGCAAAAATCGTGTCCACCTCAGGCGGCGAGTAGCTACCACCGCGGGGGTAAAGGTGGTACAGCTTTCGCCGGAGGAAGCTGTCGAGCTCGGTTAGCGCTGCTGCGGGGAGAGCGTCAACCTCGGCCATGTGGGTGCGGCCGAGACGCCCGTGCCAGTTCCTCTTGGCGGTCTTCTGGAAGACCTCCACCGAGGCGGCGCCGCGTCCAGAGGCGATGGTACGTGGGTGTTCTGGGTGCAAGCATGGAGAGGGGGTACTGGTCATGGCAGTGGGAGCGGGGGTGGCGGTCGGAGTGGTGGTGGTTGCAGGAGTGGGGAGCGCCTGCTCGGCTTGGAAACGGGCGACGGTTGCGGCGAGGTGATTGTTGACGCTGGTGGTGGCGTTGAGCTCGGCCTGGAGACGGGAAACGGAGGCGGCGAGGTTACTGTTGACACTGGCGGTGGCATTGAGCTCAGCTTGAAGAGCGCCGATCACGGAGTGGAGGATGGCGACATCGGTGCAGAATGTGATTCCGGGGGTTGTGTATTGGGACTGATCGGTAGTGGGTCGGGGGGGGCAGGGGGTCGTCGGTGTGGGGGGTTGTGTGGGGCCCTGGAACGAGGTGGAGGGGGTCCCAGGCGCAGCCGGGTCCTGTGCGAGGACGGATTGCCTACCTGACGGCGCGGTTGTAATCAGAGCGGGTGGATCTTGTGGGACGGAGGGCGGGGGGGGGGGGGGGGGCGGACATACGGAAGAATTCGAGGGCTCGCTCCACACTTCTGGGATCGGGGCTACCAAAACCATTACCAGACGTAGACATGGTAAAAGGACCTTGAGGTGTCAATTGGGGGGACTATTCAAGTCTGAATTTTGTTCAAAGAGAGGGAGGGACAGTATTGTATTGTTTTCCTCAGTCTCCACCTGGGGGATGCTCTGGTTGTCAATCTTACCAGAGACTATTGGCTGTAGGAGTTTCCTTTTCATTTTGAAAATGAAAGCCTCTATTGTGGTATTCTTATCCGAATCTGAAAAGCGGGGTAACTGATACTTAATTCCCTAAGTAGCCGATAATGCTGAGTGGCACAGCGCAAGACTCGATTATTCGACGACGCCATACATATAGTTATCTCGGCTCTCCACTTTACTGTAGCATTAAAAGAAGAGCCTTTTCTCTTCTAGCAGATATATATACGTATACAAGCACTATATTGCAGAATGATCGATATATCCACTTCAAATAACCCCCTCAGCTCTGTAGTTTACGCCATGATGGGAGTGGTCTCGCACACTACTCCTTCATCTTGTCTCATCTAATCTTTATCCTCCTATACAGAATTCCAACACGTTTACTCCACGCACCAGCAGCACTCGATATAGTACCACTAGGGAAAGACAATGCAAAAGCTTCCGCCATTCAGTTACCTGCGGCGCTTTCCAACGCTCTAACCACATGCTCTTTGACCGGGGACTCTGGGGTTAGTGGGGCTGCGTTGTGTGGCGCGGCGGTTCCGTATGGTGCCGCCGCGCCGTGGGGGAGGATGAATTAAGTTTCAGATAGAAATGAGGTGGTATGAGGTATGAAGTGCTCTGTGAGACTATGGTTGGAAGGCAGGAAGCTTTAACATTGGGATGACTTTTGTTAGTGAAATTGAAGATGGAATAGTACTGATTTAATTGGGGTGATTGCATTTAAAGTTACTATTTTCAAAGATCCGAAAATCAAAACCTATATCTATAGATATACACATATTCCGCAATAATATGCGTGATTCCGATCTTGTAGTCTAAGGTGATATGTCTCTCTATGTATTTACCCTGGCAGCCCACCAACAAGAGAAGGCTTTCCTAATGAGCAATAGTGCCTACAACGAATAGCAAATAAGATCCATGACCACCTTGATCTTCTATACATAGCCAAGAACCATACTAAATATCTTTCGTCGCAATTGTATCGAATCTCTCCATCCGGATCATGGATCATGACACTAAAACTAAATTATAAATACTGTTTCTGAGTGGCTGTATCAACGCAGCTTCACGAAGGCTTTCTCTGCCCTATAGCCTATTCCAGTGTATACCATTGATGATTTGTAGGATATCGAACCGATCACCCAACCCGACGAAGCACCCTATACACAAACAACCAAACCATGAGATTTAAAACTACCCCAAAATCGAAACCACCATATCACGATGAATCTTTTGACGAAACAGGAAGTTCCGAACCAGAAGTCGTGGGTTTTCCGCCATCTTAGTGCTAATTGTGAGTAGAAATTCTCTCATTGACTGAGGAGTTCTCGACATAGTAGTCCAGAGTGATTCCAACTAATAGCGATGGGCATAAGACAGCTTATCCCGAGACCTTTTCACGAGACCCCCCGAAATACAATTTGGTACTACCTCCTCCCAGGGTCGTATACATATTTGAAGTAAAAATAGATACATGAATTTACTAAATTTCAAATCAGGGTTAGGGTTTGGCAAAAGCCTCAACTCGCTCTTTTCTGCGCTTTCCCGCCCCCGAGTATCACCGCCCGCCAACTTAGGGTTTTGTTGGGTTGAAAGATATATATTTCTGTATTCTCCCCCAGCTAGTCAGGTTCAGGCTCACCCATCAGAACCACACTTGCGCATCCAGATACATATACTTACTACTCAAGCAGACACTTCATCTTTATTCACTATGCAGGCAATGCTTGCTCACTCGCCGCTGGCTTCCTACAGCTTCACCTCCGACAAGGGGGCAAATGTTCGTGTTCGTTACCAGGACAAGGACGGTAACATCGGCCAGTCCTACTACGATGACCGTCAGGGTTGGCATCCGTGTACCAATGGCGCTCCTGGCTGCGCGGGCCCTAGCAATGGGTTCGCGAATGGTAAACCCGCAGTCGCTTGGTAACGGGACACCCCCCTCGCAACTACATGAAAATGGTTACGGGCAACAACAAAAATGACAACCCTCAACGAAGGGACACAGTGAAATAGAAAATGAAATTAGGAATAGACTCTACTACATCTCAGGAGTTCATTTACCATCTTGTATGACCCCCATGACGCCTTATGACACTAGTTATTCTCCTTGGCATACTATCTACATCAGCAAGCCTATTCAACCCTACCGGAGGCCCGGGAGGTGTGGGAGACCTTCGGAGACACCCGTCACACTTTGGATCTCCAGGGGCTTACCCGCCCGTACGAGGGCCTCCTGAGCCTTTGCGGGAGCCTCCCGGGCCCTGAAGAAGGCTCAGAGGGCTCTCCTGACGCTAAGCGGCGCTCTCCTGACGCCCTCTAGAGGCTTTGTTATCCTCTCCCAAGAGACTGCGAGATATCGCAGACCTCCACAGTAGTAAGAGGTTTTCATTTTAGAGTCCTCACTAGCCTTCAGAGAGGCTTCGGAGACGCTCTGTTATAAGCCCACGGATAAATCTAGCCTTTGTAGGGCATTCTCGAGCAGGCTCCCCAAGTCCTCCTGGGCTCTCCTGAGGGCCCCCCAAGCCCTCCTGAGATCTCCGGAGACTCTTGAAGATTAAGCTAGATCTCCCATGCTCTCCTGTAATCCCTGCCAATCTCCTGGGCTCTAAAAATATCTCCGAGGAATTTTAAACTATTACTAATCTACTGATGCCTCAAATCCACTTTGATTATTAATAGCATACATCAAGAAAATAAGTCCTCCCAAAATCACATATTCAGGCGGGAGGAGGCTCTTGAAATCTCTCCCACCTTCACCGCGTCTCTCTTTTCTCCATCACTGCTTTGGTGTCTTCCCTTTCTTCATGGCTTTTGCGAAATTTCTCCATGCGGTATATCCGCTAATTGAACGTCGCATCATCCTCTCAGCCGACTTTGGATATAACCTCTTTAGGTCATCTTAACTCATCGGCCTAAAAGGCATTAGTCACATATAGATAAAGGAAGGCCCTTTGAGCCTTTCTTATTTACCTTCATGAATAGATTCTCGTATTACTTAGGTGTGTCCTCACTGGTTCTCCTTCTTCTCTTTCCCCATGTCTTAACATCCTGTTGAAGGTAGCTGGAGGTATCCCGAAATCAGCAGGAGCGCTTTTAGAGCTTGGTGCGCTTACTCATGATATCCGGATTCTGATGCGGATTGAAGTTAAACCCTTCGGCGTATATCTTGTTTTAAGATCGTAAGATAAATAAGATTGCGGCAAAGCCCAGGCTAATAAGCGGCTGAGATATATCATCGATGAAACTAGGATTCCTCGCGCGTCTTATCACCTTTGTATCTTTAGAAATATCACTTCCACGATTTCCGGGGCCCAAAAGTGAAGCCGCCCTGTCTAATGGCTGTCAGCGCTGCGAAGCTTATAGAATGGTGGAGAGCTCTTCTACAGTATAATTATCGGGATCGACTTATAAAGCGGTCGTTTTAGGAGAAAGGACACCTTTCTACCCTTTGCCTCCGGCGCTCCTCTCGCTCAAGCCATACAAAAGACCCTTGGACATGTAGTCCTTAACTGCAAAAACAAGGTCTTGATCTCACCCGTGAACAATTGATTTGAACCTAATGTGAACAGTTAACGAAAATTTCTAAGCCTCCAAAAAAAGCCCTCCGAAAGCGCTGAGGCACTCACCTCGCTCCTGCTATCTTGGCCATTTGGTAGACTTGTATTAAAAATGGTCGTTTGCTTACCCAAAACCGACGGACGTTAATACTAAGGCGTCGAGCTTGGTAAAACTCGCCGGCAATGTATAACGTCAAGAAACTCGCATCTTGATTATGGACTTGGTCTCTCTGCGATTTCATTAATGACTCAGGCTCTGGTCTTTGGGGTCATACTGGCGTTGGCGTTCCATCTTGAAAGCGTTGGCGTTTCATCTGCTGAAGGTGTTGGCGTTAATGTGGAGATAGAAACCTGATATTTCTGTGAAGAGGAGGTAGGCATGCGAAAGGGTTGTGAATTTGAAGGGGTTCAAGTTGTCTCGTGCTTGCGGTCGAGCTCTTGTCGCAAGGAGCTACCGGTCGAGCGAAATGAGGAACTTGTGGAGGCAAAGCTAGCCCTTTCGGAAGCTGCCCTGGCCTTCCGTGGAGTTTCCTGCCTTCGTGAATTAACGGCATGACGGTTTCCGTGCTCCATTATATCATCGGTTTAACTGAGACGAGGGGATCTAAATATCACATACCTGCATCGTATTTACTGCAAAAGAAGAAGAGGCAATTACTTCTGCCGCCAGTCCACTAGGTCTCGCCAGTGGCTGAAAGAGCGCAGGCTGAGCCTCCTTTGGTGTTTTCAGCTCGCGACTCCCGGTTTGATGGTGGTCGTGGCAGTCGCCGTGGTGGTGGTGGTGGTTGTGGTGGTTGTGGTGGGGATGGTGGGGCTGGGGATATACTCCGTTCTGATAAAGGCATACGTTGGGGTGGCGGTGGTTCATTCTCAATTCCTGGCTCCTCATCCTCATAATCATCCTCATGGATTTGAACGTAGTCTTCCTCCTCTGGATGATCATCAAAATCATTGCAGCTTTTTGGGCCCTGTAATGCTCCGCTTACGTCCGAAACTCCCCACGCTCTTGGAGGTTCGAGCCCATAATGTCGGCTCTTCCGTATCTGCTTCGATAGTTCTTGAATTTGCACTCTTCGCAACACTTGAAATACTCATCGCCCCAGAGCGTTTATTAACGGAGGAGGAGACCGGGACTTCATGCCCTCAGCACGCTTGTTGATTCTTCTTCTCTGGGAAGCATGATGGTGGTTTGTAAAGGCTGGAAGAAGCGCCTTCATGAAGCTCTCACCTCCACTATATATGGTTTGATTCACACCATATTATTTTGCTTTTTCGGCAAGCAATTAGAGGTTTTTAGCGAAAGCCTTCCGGACTCTAAGATAAAATCAATTCTAAACAATACAACAAGATACCCAAATAGGCAACCATACCTTCCCAAACAGGCAAAATTGCAACTGCATCCAAAAAATAAAAAACAACGGCAGTCAACATCAAACCGCTTATCAAGCCTTCTAAGCACCAATCAAGTCTTCTAAGCTCCAATCAAGCCTTCTAAGCTCTGATCAGCGCCTCTCGGGCCTTCTAAATTCACACTAGGTCGTCAGAGTCCTCGGAGATCTCGCGATCGTTGGCGTCTCCGCCCATTGGTGTGCCTAAATAGGTGATTTCTCTCAGCCTGAGTCCAAATATGTTCACGATCATAGTGACAAGACTCAAAGGTAATGGCATTTGGGTAGAGCCTTCTATAATGCTCATTGAGCCTTCTTCGAATCCCCGCGTACCTCTCAGAACGCTCATGCACCACCGCCAGGACCATCTGGCACCCATTATCAGTACGGGGCATGGGGATATTCAAACCTGTTTGGTCAACCTTCTTCCTAAACGTTAGCATTTCCTCCTCAACATCAAGCTGTATTCCATCAATGTCGCCTCTAGTAAGGTGCTTATATTTTTTTAGTGAAGGTGTTTGAGGCCTTTGGGTAGGCCCAGTAACGATTGCCGAAGGCCTGTGAAGCACCGCACAGAGTCTTAAGGGTTTTGCCTCAGTGGTTTTGAGCCAACCTTCCAGCTCTTCAGAGTCTCCGATCTGCACATATTCTGGATTTGGGGGATAAGCTGCCTGCCCCCGGGGTGCCGAATTAGACATCGCCCCGTAGAAGGCTCGGAAAGCCCTCGCGGGGCTCCCTGGAGTCGCTGGTGGAGCTCGCTTCATTGCGAGCCTTTATAAATCTTTCATAGACAACCCTTGAGGGATGTTAATAAAGGGCATACATCAGCAAACTACTACTTGTGTATGTAGTCTCCCAACAGTCTCCTGGGTCTCCTGAGAGTCTCCTGAGACTCCTGGATATTTTTTGAGTCTCCTGAGGCTCAGGAGACATCAGGAGACAAATGAAGTCTTGCTGATATAAGCGATGCGGGTCCGTACCAATCATAGTGGCGGAATATATCGCTGGAGACGCCTGTAACCCTTTCTGAGTCAATAATATGTATGGTTATTGCCGGCCTGTAGGGTATTCCCAAGGCCTACCAGACCTCCAATGTGGTCTGCAGTTCGTTTGTGCGGGTGGGAGGTGTCCCGGAGGTGGGTGTATCTTTGACTTCATCATGCGCGTCCCCCAAAGCCCCGCCGTGGCGTTGAGTTGTCCTGTTCCTCTTCTGTGATAGATCCATAATGAGGCGGAGGAGGGCTGCTTGGATCTTTATAGAGTCCTCTGAAGCCTTTGCTGACCATGTGGTCTTTAGCGCCTTGATTGCCTTGTGGTACAAAATTAGCGCAGATTATTGAATAATTGTTGGCCGAGGTGGCGCTATTAACTTGCCGATTCTTACCATCTCGTCACGATCTCTGCTTCTGGAGAGCCTTATCGTCAATACTACTACTTGTGTATGCAGTCTCCCAACAGTCTCCCGGATCTCCTGAGAGTCTCCTGAGGCTCCTGGATATTTTTTGAGTCTCCTGAGGCTCAGGAGACCTCAGGAGACAAATGAAGTCTTGCTGATGTAGATAGCATCTTTTCCAGTCAATTGTAGGATTCTCTGGCAGTCCTGGATTGTTGTGCACCTGTATGCAGCTGCTGGTGTTCCGCGTGGTGCCATGGTTGCAGTCTCTTCCAGGTTTGTGGGGCCTTTTTGGAGGTTTTGGGGTAGGTGTTAAGATTTGAAGGGACGTTTAAAGACGCGGCTGTTAATAGCTTGAATATAGTACTGTACCATCTTAAATAATGTATAGTAATTCAAGATCGAAGCCTTGAAAGCTTGAAAGGCCTAGAGTGAAGAATCGTGGTTTTGAAAGTGGCAGGTTTGAAAATATGAAAACGGGTGGACGATGTTTATCTATGATCAAACCTCCCTGCATCATATAGTATCACATGATATCACTCGAATATTACATCAGGAGAGCAGGGGGCACCAAGCGTACTAATCAGGGCTTATGAAGCCATCTGATCGACGAGGGCCTTGTGGCTTGAAGACAAAGATAAATAATATAATTATTACTAAGGCACTAAATAGTGTAAGGGCTAAAAATAAGAACTGCGTGTGCAAAAACAAAAACTCCAATTCCCTAATGAAGGCTCCTCCAGCCTTCTAAACTGCCTACAGAGGTTTGGGGAACCTATCATCTTCGCCGCTGGTTTTATACTTTCTGCACTCAGGTGGTTTTCTCAGTCAGAATAATAAATTCTATAATGCCCATCTCGATAAGTTCATGGATAGGGTATATTCAGACCTATGTTATCAAGCTTCCTCGTCCAAAGACTCTATATCATTAATATCTTCCTCAGTCAGGTATTTCCATCCCTCTGGTGGAGGCGTTTGGGGCCTTTTGGTAGGCTGATTCGATTAGAAGGCTGTGAAGCACCGTCTTGAGCCAAGGTTTTACTCAGTGGCCCTGAGCCAACCTTCCAGATCTTCAGAGTCCCCGATTGGTACATATTCCGGATCCGGGGGGTAAGCTGCCTGCCCCCGGGGTGCCGAATTGGACAACGCCCCGTAGAAGGCTCGAACAGCCCTCTTGGGGTGCCCTGGAGCGGCTGGTGGGACTCGCTTCAGCGCGAGGCCTGATAAATCACGCATAGACAGCACAGGGAGAATGCCAGTAAACGGCATAAGCGACGTAACCCCATCATCAGCAAACTACTACTTGTGAATGCAGTCTCCCAACAGTCTCCCGGGTCTCCTGAGAGTCTCCTGAGACTCCTGGATATTTTTTGAGTCTCCTGAGGCTCAGGAGACATCAGGAGATAAATGAAGTCTTGCTGATGATACCAGTCGTATGGACGGTACGTATCACTTGGGATGGCAGTAGCCTTCTCCGGGTCAATGACATGTACGGTTATTGCGGGCCTGCAAGGTATCCCTAATGCCTCCCAGGACTTGACTAACTTGTCGTAATATTCCTCTTCGCTTATCGTACTTTTCAGAGCCCCGTCATGTCGTTTGTCTACCCTTTTCCTCTTCTGTGATAGATCTACAATGAGATGTACCAGGGCTGCTTGAATCTTTATAGAGTCCTCTGAAGCCTTTTCTAACCACTTGGGCTTCAAATTCTTGAGGGCCTTGGCGTATTAACAAATGATTGAATGAAGAATCGCTCGAGCTGGATTTATTCACCCACGATGTCCTTGTCATCTCATCGGCGAGCTCTTTGCGTAGAGCCTTATAGACACTGTCGTTATCTAAGCTCAAGATTCTCCGGCAGTCGTATGTGGTCTGGCAAATGTACTTGGCGGGCTGTTTGGATCGTGGTGCTATTTCAGGAGCCTCCTTCTTAGTCTTTTGAACCAGCTTCATCAGCAAGACTTCATTTGTCTCCTGAGGTCTCCTGAGCCTCAGAAGACTGAAAAAATATCCAGAAGCCTCGGGAGACTCTCAGGAGACCCGGGAGACTGTTGGGAGACTGCATACATAAGTAGTAGTTTGCTGATGTTCCTGATTTGTGGAGACATCCTGGAGATTTGAGAACCTCGAGTCTTAGGGGTAGGTGTCATTGGGGGGGCGCTAGGAGCCATCGATAAGTCCTTTGGAGCCCTGGATCCTGAAGGCCTAGATCCTGAAGGCCTGGATCCTGAAGCGGGGGGGGTTTGGTATGAGGAAGGCCCTAGAATGGGGCCTTTCGGGGGCTTCTCGGACATTTTTGACTTTCCCTTATGGGTGCTCCGGGGTATCTCTTCCTCAGGCTCCTCGAAACACTCTTGGCTTTTTCTTCTGGGTCTTTCCGGGTGTCTCTTCCTCCACTCCTCAGACTCTATGTAGGATATGGAGCACTACTGCCAGGGACCAGCTAAGGCTGGAGTCAGAAACTCACTATCATCCACGTGCATGGGGATTAATAATCCAACCTCTGTTTTTTGGATGAGTTTTCATCACTCTGGGAGGATATGCGGCTTCGTTTTTGGCCTTGTTTAGGGCTTGCCGGGGCATTCAGGGTGTTGTCGGGGGTGTTTTGGGAGGGCTGTGGCTTGGATGCCGACCTATAGAAAGAGGAAAAAAACTCCTGTATATATGTCAATTGCTTGAATATAGAGCAGTAGAGAGGATAAGGTACCATCTTATATCGTGTATTGTAAACTCTTGAAGGCCTCCGGAGACTTGGAGATAGTGTAGTAAGCTTGGTAGGTGTATCGATCACAGGGATAGAAGTAGGAGAAGAGGAGAAGCAGCAGGGTAGCTTTGATCAAACTTATTTCGTCGTATATTGGAGTATCAATTGAACATCGCGTTGAATCGTATGATGATGTCGGCTTGAATATTATGTCGAGGCGTTAGTGCGATAAGATATGATCTGTCGGTCTTGGCGATTAAGTCTTAAGCCTCCGAAACTTAGGAGGCCACGGGGCCCCAAATCTCAGAGTCTCGAAGCCTCCAGAGTCTATGAAGCCTCCACCAATATCGACTATCGGCAATGAGATCGCGATGTCGTTTCATCTATTCTGTAAATCTTGGTAGTTTCGATCGGCATTCTTAAAAAGTCCGTATGAGGCCTCCGAATGAATAGTCTGACAGGCAGCTTTCAAGACCTCCGTTGAAGGCTCGCGTAGCGCTTCGAAAGGCTCAGGGGTCCCGAGGGTGAAACGTTTGGACGTACGGCAACGAATCGAATCTTGAATCAAATGATAAAGATCATACTTTGGGACCTATGCGGTTCAATCTCGCAACTACCATATACGAGGGTGCAGGAGAGCCTCTTTTCACCACAGCGGGATATGATGAAGGCTCCGAAAGCCTTTTGATCAACCCATTGCAGCCTTCAAATCAGCAGAGGAATTTCGGTTATCGCGCTGGTTCCTGTCGAATGTATCTCAGGGTCAAATAGGCGATTTCTTCCACGCGTACACCATCTAAAAAGGCTCCTACAGCACTGGCAGAGGCTTTGCATGCTCTTTCGGCGAGATGTAAATCTATGGGCGGAGTTAGGAAAAGAAATTTGGATCTGTTCGAGAGAATTCGAAATGGGCGGGCAGATAATTCCTACTACTACAGGAACCCTATGAATATAGTGCGTTTCTTCTAGAACAACGTGCATTTAGAGAAGTCGCTTGGTGTATTCACTCTTATGGAATACAATGAAATGGGGAGGCGGATGTATGGGGAGATGCCTTGCAGACTGGTGGTGGGAGATGCAGGTTATGGCGACACTTAGAAGGCTTAGGGGCCCGCTAACCTCTCACAAATGTTACAGAATATCGCTTCCAGAAGGATCAGCGGTGGTGCCAGTAATATGTGCGTCAGACGACACCTCACTAATTTCACTGGTGATAAGAAGGCTTGGCCAGTCTACTAACGATTGGAAATATCGCGCCGGACCACCGAAATAAAGCACTCTAATTCTGCGATCATACTCCTGCTCTACTGCCAGTGCCATAAAAGTTGGAGTCTTGTACAAGCGAAACGCCGTTGGGAGAGCCAGATGGTCCTTCACCAGGTCTCTCTGAGGTTCTCGAAGGCCTCCGGGGCCCTCGGAAAGGGGTGAGCTTATAGCGTGCACTGATGATGGCTATGTCTTTTATGTTATCCCAAATCTTATGTGCATGGATTGCGGATCAATAAAACGCGCCTCACTCTTAAACATCAACAATCAGGCCTGCCCAGGTGCGAGAGTTGATTTCAAAAGCGCAGGGGAGCCTTCAAGAAAAAGCCATCGCATCCAGGGCGATATATCGAAATGGTAGGCGTTATAAGGAGGATCATCGAATCTGGCGTCCGTTGATTACCTGGTGTCGAAGTCATTCAAAACTCTTTAGAATGCTTTGTGGGCCTTGGCTCCAGGTGTATGATCTTCTAAGCCAGATATGTTGCGTAATATTTATCTCTATTGAAACATATGATGGAATGGATTCAATTGTTTCTGAAAAACACAATCGGCTAGAGAATTTTGATCGGGCTTGGGCGTCCATTAAGCCTTATCAGGGCTTTCTGTACCAAATAAGTCTTATCGAACCTCTTCAATGGCAAGGTAAAGAAATGCGTCAGCTCGGGCGGATAATGCTAGGCGCCTTTGTAGTGGCTCTTTGGAACCTCCCAAAAGCAGGCGACCGGAAGGCGTTGAAGTGTGTTCGTCACTAATCGATTTCCACTGATGGCACAGTACCTTACTGCACAAGAAAAAAAATAGACTATCTTCAAGGGTATCTCGAAGATTTCCACAAGTATAAGGATGTGTTTCTGGAATTTAGAGCTGATAAGCGAACAAGGAAAGAAGCGAAGGATCGAACAAAGGCACTGCAAGGCTCGGGAAGCGTTGACAGAGGCTGGCGAGCTTGAAGAAATTCGCGAACTTCTCATTTCAACTTCATTAAAATGCATCTTCTTTCACACTTCGGGGCATGTAGAGCGATTTGGTAATATCCCAATGTTCTCAACCGATGTGGCGGAGTTAGCTTCATAGGCAACAAATTAAGATGAACATGCAGCCTCTAATAAGGTCGTCTTGATTATCACTCAAGGCGTATAGCTATAGAGATCTGGTCTTAAATCTAAAAGATATCGTTGTCAGTCTTCCAGAACATTACGAGGGCCTCGTAGCCATCGAGAGAGCCTCCGGGGCATGTTGGAAGTATTCAAAAACGAGGACCCACAAAGGACAAACGAAAGAATCCTAGACTATGATAAACACCCGAAACCTAAAATGACGACCCCCTACGGTAGACCCCACATATTATCTGATATCGCCGATATGATTAAATTGAATAGAACAACACTAGCAAGAGCGGTGTCGAATCTGATCGGCAGGGCAGGGAAACAAGGCTTATTGAGCCTTCTGGAGTCTTGGGTGGGGTGCTTCAAATGCCTTCAGGTACCAGTATCAATTTTTCAGAAGCCTGACAGTTCTGAGATACACAATGTGATTATGCGGAGAGGCATTATTCAGGAAAGCAGTCGATTCGAAATGATTGGGCATGGATTAAGGTGGTACAGCAGTAGTGGGAGGCCTTTCAGGGGCGCCTGGGGCTTGTACGAGCAATATTCAAGATCGTGACTGTATATCGGTGAAAACATATCAACTTTGTCTTGTAGAGCTACTGGAAGCCAAGGATAGGGGTCTTGGGCAATTTCCGTGATCTTCTTAGAGTTTAAGAAGGTTTTGGGTAGTTAATATCGGTAGTGTTTTGGGAATGGCTCATTTGTTGAGCTGGGACAAGGTCGATGGCTTGTGAGCGAGGATAGATTTAAGAACGTGGAATGATTTCTATATATAGTGAAGATATCCCCGGTGGCCTGGGGAAAGGTACGAGAGGCCTTCGTAAAGGCTCGAGTGGCTTTAGTTGGCAAGCATAGAATGTATTCAGAATAAAAATCTTTAACATAATAATAAACGAAACGATATGATCTAGATCGGGGGCTCCAAACCCCACTAGGAAGCTCTCGAAAGTGGTGGGGTAATAGCTTCAAGTTGGTAGTGGCCTCGAAACTTACTAATCAAGGTTTGGAAGGCCCTCTGGAAGGCTCGGGAAGCCCTCTGGAAGGCTCAGGAGGCAAGAAACAATTAGCAAGGTGTCAGGATAGATAAGGAGGGTAACAGCTTTGGCGTTGGGAATCGAAGGCTCAGGAAGCCCTCTAGAAGGCTCAGGAGACTACAAACAATTAGCGAGGCGTCAGGAGAGGTAAGGAGGGTAACAGAAGGCTCGGAAGGACCTCTAGAAGGCTCGGGAGGCCCTCTGGAAGGCTCGAGAGGCTATCGGGAGGCTCGGGAAGCGACAAATGCTTAGCGAGGTCATTGGGAGAGATGAGAGGGTAGTTGCCTTGGCAACCGCCTCCGGAGACCCAGTCGATTCTCAGGAGAGAGTCTAAATCTTGCTGATGTAGTATATAATGATATAACCTCTCCCATGGCATCTCCCTCCAAACTCTTTTAGATAAAGAAATTAAATCCGGTCTTTTACTAGGGACCTTTCTAGTAGATATAATTTCTTTCCTTAGCCTTCTCTTGAAATAAGACCAAATATTTTCAAGGGGTTGAGGTCTGGAGAGCATGCGGGCCAATCCATTCTTGAGACACCATTCATCAACTTGAATCTATACTTGTTTGTATATTTTGATGTATGGATTTTAGCCCCATCTTTTATAGTTTGGGTTCTACTACCAGGTCCACCAAGTAGTACCTCAACCATAGGTACAATATAAGGTCCAAGGATTTCATGGCAGTACTGAACTGAGTTGACTCCAAGGCGGTCTCTCCTATCTACTCTCTCATTCTCATTTCTTTTTCTAAGGGCAACGAGGGGGGTATGATGGCCATAAGTAAAGCCAGCCCAAAACATGACAGAGAGTTTTTCGCCAGGAAATGCAGGCTCTACATCAGCAAACTACTACTTGTGTATGCAGTCTCCCAACAGTCTCCCGGGTCTCCTGAGAGTCTCCTGAGGATCTTGAATATTTTTTGAGTCTCCTGAGGCTCAGGAGATATCAGGAGACAAATGAAGTCTTGCTGATGTAGGTATCGTTCTTCAAATGCTGTTCCTGGTGGTCGTCGTACCTTTGTCCGGCCTCCTCCCATTCCCAACTCAACCTTAATCTCATCGGTAAAAATCATTCTCCGTCATGCTATTCTTGTCCATTGTCGTTTTCTTCAAGCAAAATTGAGCCTAGCTCTTTTACGAGCCTTATTCAAAAAGGGTTTTTTGCGGGCGAAATTGACATAATATTTGTCTTTTCGTAGGGTATTGCCAACTGTTCTTTCTGAGACCGGCATATTGAGTTCTTTGGTAATTTGGCGTAATGTTGCACGTGGATTGGCGTCACTGAGGCGGCGCAATCGTCTTCTGGCTCTTTCATCCAACTTAGGCTTTTTCCCCGGGCGTGGTGGACATCAGCAAACTACTACTTATGTATGCAGTCTCCCAACAGCCTCCCGGGTCTCCTGAGAGTCTCCTGAGGCTCCTGGATATTTTTTCAGTCTCCTGAGGCTCAGGAGATCTCAGGAGACAAATGAAGTCTTGCTGGTGGAGGTTTGATTATGCGGGAGGTCTTCCATCGTGATACTATTCTTTGAGCCTCAGACTTGGAAACACCTATTCATCAGCAAACTTATCACGGCCCAGCCTCCCGCACACCCACCACCGCCTAGGCGTCTTCGGAACAGGGTTCTTGGATAGTATCGGTGGATGTCGGAAGCAAGAGAATGGAATAGGAAAAAGTTCGGGTAATGGAATGTAAGCG
Organism: Morchella sp. 2018-W26; assembly: GCA_024713715.1. Classification (NCBI taxonomy): domain Eukaryota; kingdom Fungi; phylum Ascomycota; class Pezizomycetes; order Pezizales; family Morchellaceae; genus Morchella; species Morchella sp. 2018-W26. The sequence goes on from JAMGYX010000017.1 coordinate 52,058, forward strand.
CTAGGAAGGATTAGGGATGAAGTGCATAGAATGGTGTTATCGAGAAGTAGTGTGGGTGATACAGGATAGTATGTGTTTCGATGGGATTCTATGGTATGAGTCAGCGGTGAGGGGAAATGGACTGTATATATTGAATGATGTTTTCCTATGTTTTTCGCCTCTCTAGGCAACGTCTTCTTTCTGTTAGCAATCTATTACTTTGGCTCTTCGCCTTCTGTCCCTAATTATTCCTGAACCTGAACCTGAACCCGAACCTGAACCCGTCCTCGCTTCTTTGATCCTGAACCCGTACCCGCTCCAGTGTATCCTGAGCCGAATCTGCCTGCTCTGATTACTTCCTGCCTAGACCCTGACCCCCGCCCGTTAGACTACGTTGCCTCGCCTATTGGCTCCCGATACACTATGTCTTCTCCTAGTATTGTTCCCGCTCCCGCTATGACCAAGGTCATAGAGGACAACGGAATGACCCCAGAATCCTGGCAGGCCCCCGGGACCATTGCAGAGTTTACTACACACTATGAACGGGATAAGGAAGTCTTGTTCCACTTCCTTGGCTACAATACCCAGAGGCTTCGGCACGATAGGGACGTGGCCAGGCAGGAACGAGATATAGCCCTTAACCAAGCCTCTGCCATCCCCGATCTTGAATTACAAGTACTTACTCTTGAAGGACAAATTGCAGAGGTCCGACAGCTTAATGCCCTGCTCTCTGCCCAAGCTTCTTCTCCGCCGCCTCCGAATAACCCTCTGCCGCTTCCGAATAATCCTCCGCCACCTCCTCCCGCAAACCTACAAGTCCCCGCTGCTCCACGCTCTGAGAAGGTTCCTGATCCACCAAGGTTTGATGGAAAGGGAGAGGAACTTCGCCCCTTTGTTACTCAGTTGCGCCTTAAAATGATGGCCAACCAAGATAGATTTCCCGCCGCCCAAGCCCGCCTCGCCTATGCGATTAATCTTCTCTCCGGACGTGCCCTATCCCAAGTAATGCCACTTGTGGTGGGGGGACGTATTGACATAGAAGACACCGAAGCACTAATTACGATCCTGGAAACCGCGTTTGGAGACCCTGATCGCATTGCCACGGCTGAAAGAGAGCTCGAACGCCTGGCTCAAGGTGGTCGGGACTTCTCTTCCTACTTCGCTGAATTCCAACGCCTGGCCGCTGAGGTCAGATGGAACGATGAGGCCAAGAAACACGCACTGACCCAAGGTCTCTCTCGTGAGCTTCGTTCGGCTATGATTCACCACGATGTCCCCGCCTCCACCTCCGCATATGTTCTGTTACTCCAGAAATTGGATAACAGACTAAAGGATGCCCGAGCCAGGGATCGTTCTGCGTCCTTCCCCGCCCGTCAACCTTTTGGTCCCGCTTCTGCTGCTGTCTCCGTCCGTGTTCCTGCTCCCGCCCATGGCTCCACTCCTCACCCTTCTCATCTTCCGGGGGGTGCGGTTCCTATGGATCTCTCTGGTGCCCGCCGTCCTCAACGCCGTGGCCCCATTACCGCCGCTGAACGTGCTCGTCGTGCTGCCCAAGGTTTCTGCATGTACTGTGGAGGCCCAGGCCACTTCGCGGCTGAATGTCCTGCTCGTCCTGTTGCTCGTCCTATTCGTGTTGCTGCTACTTCTGAGGTCGGCGTACCTCCTGTTATGTCCGGGGCCGGCGTGCCCCCTGGTTCTGCTTCTTCTTCTTCTTCTTCTTCTGGATATGTTTTTGGATTTCCCTTCGGCGCTTCTTCTTCTGGTTCTGGTTCTCTGGGTCTTGGATCTCCTGGTGCGAATGCTGCTGCTGCCCCCGACCAGTCGGGTTTTCACGAGGACCTGTCTTAGGTGGCTTAGGCCAGGTCCCCTCTATTTCTTTGTCTGCTTCTGCTGTTTCTGGTGTCTCTTGTGAGAAGGTTTCGGATAACGACTATTTTGTTGTTTCCTGTATCGTATCTGATAAAAATAAAACTGTTCAAACCTACTCACTTGTTGACACCGGAGCTTCTGGATTTGCATTCATTGATGAATCATTTGTACGTCACAAGGAACTCCCTACTACTCTTCTTCCTAATCCCCGTGTTCTTCATGTTATCGACGGTAGAGAAATCTCCTCAGGTAGCATTACTCATATTGCTCACTTTTCTCTTCGGATCCAACGCCATGAGGAAAAGATAACCGCCTATGTTACTCGTCTTGGTTACTACCCCCTGGTGCTAGGAATCCCCTGGCTTCGCCGACATGATGTTACTATTAACTTTGCCAAAAACTCGTTGACCTTCGGGTCCCCTCGATGTCTCCGCCAGTGCAACGAAGAACAAGTACCAGTAATGATTAAAGGAATATTGTCTCCACTCCCCGCCAATCATGACTTTGAACTTGTCTCCGCCGCTACCTTTACCGAAACTACTCAGAGCCTTACAGTTTATGCTCTCTTCGTGGGGGGCTCGACTGAGGCTATTCCTCCGGAGATTGCGTCGTTATTTCCCCCGGAACATCATTACTTCTGGGATCGATTTGGAAAAGAAGGACCCCAGAAGCTACCTCCCCATCGGCCCTACGATATTCGGATTAATCTTCATGACGGTAAAGAACCTCCCTTTGGTCCCTTATACAGTATGTCCCAAGACGAGTTGAATGCCCTGATCGAATATATCGACGATATGTTGAAGAAAGGCTTCATTGAATCTAGTTCGTCCCCGCCTGGCGCTCCTGTGTTGTTTGTAAAGAAACCCGGCGGAGGTCTGAGGTTCTGTGTTGACTACCGAGGATTGAATGCTATGACAATCAAGAATCGCTATCCGCTACCGCTACCCAAGGAAACATTTAATCAACTCTGCAAGGCCAAATGGTATACTAAGCTGGATCTGAAGAATGCCTATAACCTAGTCCGTGTTACTGCTGGAGACGAGTGGAAGACTGCGTTCCGTACCCGAGTGAGTCACTTTCAATACAAGGTGATGCCGTTCGGCCTGACCAATGCGCCCGCAGTATTCCAACATTTTATCAATGATACCCTTCGCCCCTTTCTGGATCGGTTTTGTACAGCTTACTTGGATGACATCCTCATCTATAGTGAAGATTTGGAATCTCACCGCGGCTATGTCAACCAGGTCCTGCAGGCCCTGACCGATGCGGACCTCTACTGTTCCCCCGAGAAGTGTGAATTCCAAGTCCAAGAGGTGATCTACTTGGGGATGATTGTAACTACTGAAGGCCTGAAGTTGAATCCGAAGAAAATCGATACGATTGTGAAGTGGGCGCGTCCTCAGAATGTCAGGGACATACAAGTATTTAATGGATGGGCTAATTTCTATCGACGTTTTATTAAGAATTATTCCGGCATTGTTCGTCCTCTTACGGCTCTTACCAAGGACAAAGTTCCGTTTATGTGGTCCCCTGAGTGCGAAGCGGCCTTTGAAGGATTAAAAACCGCCTTTACTTCTGCTCCTATCCTTCGCCATTTTGACTATGACCGCCGTGCAATTGTGGAATGCGATGCATCAGACTATGTTTCGGGAGGAACCTTTTCTCAATACGCCGATGATAATATTCTTCACCCTGTGGCCTATTTCTCGAAAACCCACTCCCCGGCCGAATGTAATTATGAAATCTACGATAAGGAGCTATTGGCAGTTATTAGATGCTTCGAAGAATGGAGATCTGAGCTTATGCCTGCGGTTGAACCTATTGAAGTCTTGAGCGATCACCGGAACCTCGAATATTTTATGTCCAAGAGAGATTTGAACCGCCGACAAGCAAGATGGTCTGAGATTCTCTCCCGTTTTAACTATGTGATTAAGTATCGACCAGGGAAGTTGGGAGGAAAACCGGATGCATTGACTAGGAGATCATGAGATCTGCCTAAGGAGGGGAATGAACGCCTGATGCATCAAAGTCAGACAGTGTTGAAGTCCCAAAATTTGGGTTTGTTGGCGGCCTTTCCGGCTGTCCGAGGACAGTCACCCCTAGAAAAACTTTTTGAACAAGCTTATATCACTGACCCTTTTCCAAATAAAATCCTAGGACTCCTTCGAGATGGTATTAGACACTCTCGGGAAATTACATTGGCTGAATGTTCCACCAGAAAAGGTCTCTTGACCTATCGAGGAAAGCTCTTTGTACCAAATGATACCCCGCTGCAGCTACATCTCTTGAAGGAACACCATTACGCCCCCTCTGCCGGTCACCCAGGAAAGGCTAAGACCTTTCAACTACTTGCCCGCTCCTATTATTGGCCCGGAATGCGTGTTACAGTTGACAGGTATGTGCGTAACTGCCACACCTGCAGTCGAAGTAAGACCTCTCGCCACGCCCCCTATGGAGTCCTCCGTCCTCTACCAATTCCCCAAAAGCCGTGGACACATATTTCGATGGATTTCGTTACCGGGTTACCAGAAAGCAAAGGGAAGGACGCTATTCTAGTTATCGTGGATCGTCTTTCGAAAATGAGACACTATATTGCCTGCCATACCACCACCGGTTCCGAAGACCTCGCTAGGCTGTTCATTGAACACGTCTGGAAACTCCACGGTCTACCCGCTAGTATCGTATCAGACCGAGGTACCCAATTTGCGTCCAAGTTCTGGAAGTCTCTATGCAAGGCACTGAAGATTAATGTCGCCATGTCCTCCGCCTTCCACCCCGAAACGGATGGTCAGACAGAACGGGTTAATGCGGTCATGGAACAGTACCTCCGGAGCTATGTATCATATCAGCAGGATGACTGGGTAGACTGGCTCCCGCTGGCTGAGTTTGCTTCTAATAATTACTCTTCGGAGTCAACCCAGGTGTCTCCCTTTATGGCTAACTATGGTATTGAACCCTGATTCACTGAGAATCTTGCATTACCTCCCTATACGGGACAAGTGCAGGACGTCCCCGCTCTGGTCCAGAAGATGGCCGAGATCCACGACCAGTTACAAGCCGAGATGCGCTATGCCCAAGATCGACAGGAAACTAATGCCAATACGCGGAGAGTTCCAACCCCTATGTACAAAGTCGGCGACGAGGTCTGGTTGAATGCTAAGAACATCCAGACCAACCGACCTTCCCGGAAACTCGATATCACGGCGTGGAACGTATCGAGTCAGGTTGCGGGAAGAAGGATTAGTCAGGAGGTTCTGTTGGATTCTAGGGGATTCGGTTGCGGGGGTTGTATGAGTCAGGGTTATGCATGTATTTATAATAGGAAGGTGTGCTCGGGTTTCTATGAGGTTCTATGGATGAGTCAGCGCAGGGATTTCTGGTCTATATATAGGGAGCTTGTTCCCTCGCTTGTAGGATTTCTCTTCTTCTTCTTTTCTCTTCACGCAACCTTCTTGTCCTTTTAGTCAATACGATACTTTACGATTTCCATAGTTTCTTTGAAAGCCCGGGACTCATTCCCGGTGCCTTGTTCCTGTTTTGCCATTGACTCTCGTTAACCTCTCGCCTACCTGCCGTCTGGTCCTCGCCGATGCCGAGGCGGGGTGTGGTATAAACCGTTCCATGAGTGCGGCGGGGAATGCGATAACTCCGATAATATAAAGGAGTTATGATTAATCTCAAGGCGGGGGTGTGGTATAGACTTCGTTCCGCAAGATGCAAGCGGGGTAACAGCGATAACTCCGATAATATAAAGGAGTTATGATTTATATAGTAAAAGGCAGCGATAGTTTCTGGAGAGAAAACTATGATAAATTGATAAATACAGAAGACGTTGCGTAGAGAAGAAAGGAGAGAAAAGAACGACACAAGTAGACCTCATTGCCTCCCTTATATACCCGACAACCCCTCACTTAATCATGACTCATACTTCCGCATAACCCCGACTATGACTCACTCCTCCGTATCACAGAACCTCATAGAACCTTTTCTGACAAATCCTGCTTCCCAAACGCACAGTAATCCCAATCCGTCCAGTCCCAATCCTTCCAGCCCGAACAGTCCATTATATCCATGAAACTCGGTTGTGTACCTTGGCACTCTTCGTCTTCGTTCCGCCAAGCCTCCGTGATACTCGATTGGAAACATCTCGGACGATTTAAGATTAAGTCGGTTATTAGCCCTTATGCCTACGAGCTTGACCTGCCCTCTACGATGAAGATACATCCTGTCTTCCACGTTTCAAAGTTGGAACCTTGTGCTACCGATCCTCTGCCTGGACATATTCCTCCTCCCGCTCCTCCGGTTGTTGTTGATGGCGATGAAGAATGGGAAGTTGATGAACTTCTAGACTCGGCCCATTCTCGTCTTGATCTTAGTTAAGTGGAAGCGTGTATGGCGACGCAGAATGCCGAGAATCTTCTGCAATGTCGCCGATTGCTGGCCATTTCGCGCCGTTTATCTCTTAAGCGAGACCTAACGGAGTTCTCGCGGAGCTCGAACCTAAAGAGAGGGCTACTATCACGGCCCAGCCTCCCGCACACCCACTACCGCCTAGGCGTCTTCGGAACAGGGTTCTTGGATAGTATCGGTGGATGTCGGAAGCAAGAGAATGGAATAGGAAAAAGTTCGGGTAATGGAATGTAAGCGCTAGGAAGGATTAGGGATGAAGTGCATAGAATGGTGTTATCGAGAAGTAGTGTGGGTGATACAGGATAGTATGTGTTTCGATGGGATTCTATGGTATGAGTCAGCGGTGAGGGGAAATGGACTGTATATATTGAATGATGTTTTCCTATGTTTTTCGCCTCTCTAGGCAACGTCTTCTTTCTGTTAGCAATCTATTACTTTGGCTCTTCGCCTTCTGTCCCTAATTATTCCTGAACCTGAACCTGAACCCGAACCTGAACCCGTCCTCGCTTCTTTGATCCTGAACCCGTACCCGCTCCAGTGTATCCTGAGCCGAATCTGCCTGCTCTGATTACTTCCTGCCTAGACCCTGACCCCCGCCCGTTAGAAAACTACTACTTGTGAGTGCAGTCTCCCAACAGTCTCCCGGGTCTCCTGAGAGTCTCCTGAGGCTTCTGGATATTTTTTGAGTCTCCTGAGGCTCAGGAGACCTCAGGAGACAAATGAAGTCTTGCTGATGTTTTTTTGGCAATCATTCAATAACTCTTGCCTTCTGCATGCATCTCTATAACTCTGATACGCTCGTCTTCAGTGGCCATGCATCGCTTTTCTGTAATCTTATCGATGGGCATACTGGGGGATCGCATTGTTGGTAGGATAGTTGTTGTCGTTGCGCAAAGGTTTGGGAGGTGTCCCGTTACCAAGCGACCGCGGGTTTAAAATTTACCGTTAGCTCTACGCAAACCTTAAGTATATAGTGATCGAAAACCTTCAAAGGAGCGTGTATACTACCTCGCTAAGGACAACAGGATTGTGGAAGTATTTCTTTCATAGATATGCTATTAATTATCAGTCCCGGATCTAATCACTGGTATGCGGTGTCATAGTTCCGACCGGGCGGAGTGGTACGATGGTAAGTTGACAGGCATGTTCACCGCTGCCCATTTCTCCCAGGTTATAGCAACGGCGTTTGAAACCGACGGCACAATCTATATCTGTGTCTACTACCAAGATATCTCCAACAAGATCTGCGGACTCTGCCGGCGCGGTAGAGAACCATGGTTGTACGGGTTGTACGGTAAAACTTTTGAGGCCGCAACCCTGGAACGAGCATTGCAGTAACAAACATCCCCGGGAAAGACTGGTACCTTTGGTAATCCTACCAACGCCCAGATACAACGTTTGTTGAGCAGCTAATCTAGAAAAAAGACAAATGGAAAGAAGGTAAGCGCCCACAACAATTTCATGGGGTCAGGTCATGTAAGTGTTATGGATGGAACGCTAAGAAGACCCTCGAAATCAGGTATTTTCGAAGTAGGAATGTGAAGTTTATCCATTTAACATGAAAACAATTGAAGCCAGCCACAAAGAACTTAAGGACCAAGGTGTATACCATTATTCCATACAGGCGAGTAACACGACGAAGGTAGGAAGTGAGGAAGAATAAACATGATAGGCAAAATGATAACCAGAGTGAATCAGGGAGTGAGTAGAATAAGACAGTTGGGACTATCAGGTAGTCGGAAGTCACCAGGATCTCATGGCATGGCGAAAGGAACGGGAACACCGAGTATGGGCAGGCAGGACAAGCTGTGAAGTAATTATACTATTTTTGACGCATTATAAGGCAGCCACCAAAGGATGATAAATCTGGGGAAATCAAGCCAACCCTAACCCTAAGCCGACCAACCCCGAATATCAGATATCTCCTTCCACTGCCGCCTCAAAATACTCACTCACCGCCCGGTGACACTCCTTCACAACATTCTATTCTCACTATAAGCCTATGGCTACAATCACTTGAGGAACACACACCTTCACCGCGACCATCCCCCTCGCAACCTCCCAGACCTTCTTGATGTTTTCCACTGTTACTGGAACCCCCCGTACAGGCCCCCACCGCAATACATACACGCCCTCCACCATGCACATCCGCCCAACCCGCACAGTCCAGCCTTTACACACGATGCCTACCACACATAACCTCGGAACAGCTGCCTCATCACTACCCACCAGCTCAACCAGGCGGTCCAACATACACTTCATTATACCGACCACTTTACTTTCATCACATGTGCGCTTGCTGCTATGGGCAACCTCCACACACCCAAACTCGATAGTTGTGCCACCAACGGAGGACAACATGATGCCGTCACAGTGTACACGGTTTTCGGGGGAGGCGAGCACACGAATCTCTTTACTACTACATGTCGGCATCGTCAACAAATGTAGAGATAAAGATATACATACCGAGACAGTGTAACACCCTCCAACCCCCAAAAGCACTGATCTATAACCCAGCTCCACACGTTGCAATCAAACCAACCTTCCATCAGCGGCTGTTGACGGGGTAGATACTGTATGAGCGACAACCTACGGCCTCGACCCTATTAGCATCCCACATGACCTAACTGCACTGAGGTTGACTTACAGGGCAGAGACAGAGGACTTGAAGTATACTTCCCCAAAGTGCATATCCGAGCTGTAGCCGTTCTCATCACCATACGTTAGCGTACGAAGGAAGGTAGCTTCAACTTTGCGATAGGCTTCGACGGTACGTGCATCCTTCTCATCTGCTAGCTTTACCGGTAACCGTTAGCATAACCAAAAACCAGAATGAGGGAGACGTCAGTACGATAAACACACTTCGAAGAACCTCTCAGCAGCAATCTCGAGCTCAGCATCCCTCTTCGGCTCCACCAAACCTGCAGCGAGCGTTGTTGTAACCACATCACCCAAAGCTTTGCAAACCTTTGAATCTGCCAGATCCACCACCCATCGAAGCAGCAGTGGGTTTGTCTCAGCAACCTGTACGGCATCAAAGAGATGATCTTGTAGCTTCGTCCTCGGCGCCATGGTGTGGTACATGGCTACAAAAGATTCGTATGTAGGTATCTCCTATCGCTACGTGTCAATGACTGCTATGTTGGGAGGTAGAGAGTACCTACACTCTTCTTCTCCTTCTCCTTTTTTTTCTTTGCGGGCGAGTCTGCTAGCTCAGCACCCGAAAACGTGACGCTAAGGTTGTGTGCAGTGATGTTGTGCGAGTTGATACTATTGGTGCTATGATCACCGCCGATACATGTGCCTTCTCCGCCCCTGCCCTGCCCATCCGCCACAGACCTATCCCGCTTCCCTCGCCGCCGATTCCCAGCCGGTAAGCTGCGATCCTAGAAACGTATTAACCAGCCCAGCAACGCCCGGAAGTCGTCGGAGAGCCCTCTTGCTCCAGACGTCATCAAAATGCCAATATGTTACAAGTAGAGAAAGACAAATAACAGCAAGAGAAAAGCATGAATCCAAAAATCATCAGGTAGCGGGCATTCAGGCAGATGGAGTGGTTCGAGCACTTGATCCAGTCCAAGGAGCCCGCCAAGAGCGCGATGGATTGAAGGGGATAGTAGCGAGAAGCACCAAAAGCAAGATGTGCTCGCTTCCCTGGAGGATGTCGGATAACTCTCTCATGCGATAGGATAAGGGGAGGGGGATGGTATAGAAGGTAGAAAGGGACAGCTTTGGCCAACCAGCCACAGCCGTCGGTTCCATGACCCTCCACCCAGTGCCAGACTGTTGAAATTAGCGGACGCACCCACATCCACGGCCCCCAGCCCCCCTACATTGCCCTACCCGCAGGCGTCAACGGCGGGGATGGAGCATTCGGACGCACCGGAACCGTGACGTGCTGACGCTAGGATGTCCCCCTCCCATCTCGTAAAACATTGTGTCTCCCACAGCTCGAGAAGAAAACCAAAAAAGAAAAGAAGGAGAATAGCAAAAAGGGAAGACACAATACGTACTATCCTTTGCCTCCTCTGCTTCGCCGCATTGAGCAGTGCCCTGGCCTTGGTTCTCTGCTCCACGCTCTCGGAGTCACAATTGGCGATTATGGACAGGTTCTTGGTCCACCGGAAGCTGATGGCATCTGGTTTTAACGCGGTATTGGCAGTAGAGAGGTGTACTGCAAAGGTGGAGTAGGACCACGAGCTGGGCGGATGGTCGTTGAAGTAGGCTTTGCAGAAGGTAATAAGGTTTTCTGATGTTGTGGAGGTCATGTTTGTTCCGTTGCGTTGGAGAGAGGTGGGGTGGTGGGGGGAGTGGGGGGGGGGGGGGGTTAAGTACAGTACATCAGGCGAGGCTCATACTCTTTATCTGGTGGATGAGTATATGATAAATTTATTTTTCCTTGTTGGTAGTGAATGAAGTCATCACCAACAAAGTGGTAGATCTCTCTCTACATAAAATAATAGACTCAATCAATAGATACAAATCGGATAGAACCTGATAGACCTATGGCGAATTTACGTATCTAGGTCATTTTCTATGTAAACCTGTTTTAGGTGATGCTCCCAGACCTCTTTCTATGGAAAGAACATTGCTGCTCAAACTTAGGATGTTGCTCACAGAGTGCTTCATCATATATTGAACTGAACACTGAACACAATGGGGTGCGTGATAGGTTTTTACCTCCGCATCTAACAAAATGCCCGCTTAGTCGGTGTTGCAAGGCGTACTCAATTTCGCTAGCTCATTTTGGTCTTGGGCATCTCTTATTTGGTGGGAGGATTTATTAGTAAAGCCGCACAAGTGTTTGCTTTTTTACTGGGGTCAGCATCCCTTGCCAGACAGAGGGATACCGCCAAAACTCGATCATTATCTTCTATCGGGACATCTGCAAATAATTCTGCAGGGTTTGGATCTACAGGTTTGTAAGGACCTTCCAACGCTTGACTCCAATCCCCAATAACAAGATCTTCAAAACCCTTAATGTTAAGCTTATGATCAGCGCTTCCATCAACTGGTAGAGATAAACCAACATTAGAAAAGGAGGCTCTTATGACATCGGCTCTCTCAACACAAAACTGGTACCATGTGTCCCCAACACATTGGGTTGTCAAAACTCTTCGCTCCCCAACACCCGACCTTTCAAAATCATCAGCGCTTTCACATTCAATGTTTGCTTGGTCTGTTAACTCCTTAATCCTATCCTTTAATGGTTTATTAATAGATATATCAAGAGGTTGAACTAAACTAGTGCATCCTGCCGGAATGTAACTGGGAATAATATCATGATTTTTCAAAGTGAATCAGCAAACTACTACTTGTGTATGCAGTCTCCCAACAGTCTCCTGAGTCTCCTGAGAGTCTCCTGAGGCTCCTGGATATTTTTTGAGTTTCCTGAGCCTCAGGAGACATCAGGAAACAAATGAAGTCTTGCTGATGTGGTGAGTATAGTTGGTGTCTTATGAGAGGTGGAAAGATCTATCACCAGAAGACTAGAGCGACAGTTTAAAGCTGGTAAAAGATGTTGTTCACATCAGCAAACTACTACTTGTGTATGCAGTCTCCCAACAGTCTCCCAGGTCTCCTGAGACTCTCCTGAGACTCCTGGATATTTTTTGAGTCTCCTGAGACTCAGGAGACATCAGGAGACAAATGAAGTCTTGCTGATGCAATGTACGTAAGGAATAGTTGATCATTCATGTATGCATCGTTATTAAATTCGATGAGTACGTCAGGATGGTAAAGTGATGCTTCTCGTTCATACACAGTTTCTTTACCGTGAAAGATGATGAGAAGAGGTATTCGATTAGTTCCATCTGCAAAGATGCATAGTACAAGGCTACATCAGCAAACTACTACTTGTGTATGCAGTCTCCCAACAGTCTCCCGAGTCTCCCAACAGTCTCCCGAGTCTCCTGAGAGTCTCCTGAGACTCCTGGATAATTTTTGAGTCTCCTGAGGCTCAGGAGACATCAGGAGACAAATGAAGTCTTGCTGATGTAGCCTGTAATTTATTTCACCCACTCCGAGATTCCTTAACCTAAACTATTCTAGAACTGACAGCAACATAGGTATGTCCACTGAGATATTCAAATGGTAATAGTATCTCATCTATGTTGCATATATTGCTAAGGAGGAATCTGCCAACACTCCTATTGAACATAGTCAGGATCCAGTTACTGCAAGGGGGTTGTGAGATGCATCGATTGAACTGCAGCCAACTGATAACTAACCGTCGATAACATCAGCAAGACTTCATTTGTCTCCTGATGTCTCCTGAGCCTCAGGAGACTCAAAAAATATCCAGGAGCCTCAGGAGACTCTCAGGAGACTCAGGAAACTGTTGGGAGACTGCATACACAAGTAGTAGTTTCATCAGCAAACTACTACTTGTGTATGCAGTCTCCCAACAGTCTCCCGGGTCTCCTGAGAATCTCCTGAGACTCCTGGATATTTTAGTCTCTCCTGAAATCAATCTTGATGCTGTAATAAGATACTTTAGGAGTTCCATACATCAGCAAGACTTCATTTGTCTCCTGAGGTCTCCTGAGCCTCAGGAGACTCAAAAAATATCCAGGAGCCTCAGGAGACTCTCAAGAGACACAGGAGACTGTTGGGAGACTACATGCACAAGTAGTAGTTTGCTGATGTAGTTTCCGCTTCGTGAGGGCCTTCGTGCTCGCCCCTCATCTTCGTTCCCGCCTTGCTTCAAGTATTGTTTGTTTCTATTCGCTTTTACTTCGATTCGCTATGTCCTCTCCTGCTTTGGTTGTGTACCTTGGCACGTCCTGTTCTAATCTCGCCCCGCCTCCATGATAAATTTGGTGGTGGAAAAGGAAAACTGAAGTCCGGATTTTCTGCCATTGACTCTATGACCGTTCAGCACGTTGTATGAGGCGCACATCCTGGAGGACGTACTCATGAATAAGTTTAGGCCTTGGATCTCTCCGTGGTTTAGGGTCAGTATTGACTTCACTCCTTACTAAACGGCAGAGAGTTGATTCTGATAGTACCCGATTTCGTGGGATTTCTTCTGTAGACCGGGGAGCCATGATGATTTGATTGCGAGTTCTACTGAATTACTTCTCAGCTTCCTGCCCTTCCAAAGCACAGCAATGCTACTGACTCACCTCAATCACTAGATATCACTCTGTATTTCCTAATACAGCTTTGTGGCTTGCATGATCGCCAACATCCCTGGCCGGAGATAGCCAATTTATCGAGTTTTGGCGGTACTAGGGGAATTGAATTGGTATGGAAGCTGTCATTTGATAGAAGATGTTGGATCATCTATTAGCAGAGCCACAAACAGTTTGCACCTTGTTGGGTGGTCAACATTTTACTGACAGACTACATTAACTAAGTTGTCAGATATCGTTACAGCTAAAAGCTTATACAAAATTTTGACTTTTTATCTAAACTGATGTAGACCGTGGGTAGTATGTACCAACCGCCCTGTGGCTGTCGTTGTGACTGTGGCGTCCCGTACTAAGCTTGCGCACTTTGACCGACAGATATCACAGAGCTGCTTATCGGCCATTCAAACTCCCAAGACGCCGCAACCTCAGTCAAAATGCCTTAAGTCGCGTCAACATCACAATCGGTACCGGACTCTGACTCTTCCCATGTAGTCTTCCCCTCGCACTTCCGACCGAACTAATCTTAACAGTATGTAGCTTCCTTTCTCCTGATAGGGGGCTCGCCGACTCTAAACTTCTTACTTCTCCGCGATGTGTCCTTCAACAGCCTCAAAAGCCTTATCCTTACCCGGGGTATATCAATAATCCTGGATGTGTAGTTGCATAGCTTAACTTATTCATAGGCTATATTTCCCATCAAATGGTCTGGGAGTATGCGTTCATATCACACGGCGGTGGTACATAAGATCACAAGATGTTCTATGCATGAGGGAGATTTTACGCTCTCTCTAGCTTACCCGTCGGGAACAAACCCGCATATATATAGTATGTATAACCAATCTTCAAAAGTGTCGGTGACTCATATATACGATGCTCAGTGCTCGATTTGCCTTACAGAGTTGAATCAAAGAACTCAAATTCATCAGCAAGACTTCATTTGTCTCTTGAGGTCTCCTGAGCCTCGGGAGACTCTCAGGAGACCCAGGAGACTGTTGAGAGACTGCATACACAAGTAGTAGTTTGCTGATGTTTATCTAATATTGATTTTAGCCTCCATTAGGTACCAGTGGATTGAGATTTTAAACATTTCAATACACAATTTGGTAACTGGCTCGAGCCGGATATGTCATATTAAATTCAAATCACAAAAATTTTAACAAGTGGCTATACTTTCTACTACAGGCCACAACTCAAAATGTTTCAAATATCCTAACTCTTGGTACTCGAACCCTTATTGGTATTGGACCAGACTCATATCTTATCACTCGTAATTCCTTGATAATGCCAGGGGCAAGTTGTCGCGTTATATTCTACGTAGCTTCACAGTTGTACGTTAAGATAGAGTCTGAGAGTACCAAGAATGACAGATGTGCTAGGCTCATTGCAAAGTCGATTAATTTTGTTCTTGGTCATTTCTCTATCGGTTCTAATCAAGCGATACAACACCGATCTGGCATGCTCTGAAAGTCGGGGATCTGAAACGAGTCTGCGATTAAAATGATAGTATTTATTTATTTATTTATATCTAGTAAGGAGTTATACTCCAACATCTATATATCTATTTAGACTTTATACGTCTTAATAGATGTTTTCTCATGACCTGCTAACTGGAATCGTCGACTGAATTGATATATTTATAATGTTTGCTGACATCCGTTTGGTGAGCACAGAAAGAATAGTTGCCAAAACTCTCCTAACAGCTTTCACAGCCCCCCCCCCCCTTTTTTACACCATCCAAAACAACGGAACCTCTTTCCCTTTGAAGTACATCGATGAATGCAACAGGACTGTCTAATTATCCTGGCGAAGATTGGTTCAGAGCTTCCCATTGTTTAACTTTCCATAGAAATTGAAACTTCAAAGGATCGACCTGTGTGGTTGTGAAATTGTAAATTACATGTCTTGTGTCAAGTTGACATTTTATGGTTCCTAATTTGTAGGTGAGTTATTCAATCAATAATATTTTCTTAATATTTAGGAATATGAAAAATACTCTTCACTATTTTCTATCGTTTTAATTTCAAACTCATGTTGAGTAGTGCTGAAATATATGCTGCTATCGCGTTGGCATACTGTCACAGGACTTGTTAGACACAGGTGTATTACGGGTGTAGGGTTAAGTCTGCATACACCTACTGCTGTTGCAACCACAATCACTGACTACAGAATTAGGGAGGTTTTGGTGTTTCCGACAAGATATGGGGTGCGCCTAGATTATGCTAACTTTTGGTGCAGGTAAAGGACGAGGTTTTGCTGCTCTGCATCCGACTATGTGCCGAGAGCGCTGTGCAGTGCTGAGTGTAGCACCGAGTACAGTGTCAAGTGCATTATTTAGGATCACCCCACAGCTTCACAGCTATACTCTACAAAGTCTGACCCCATTATGCAGAGCCATATCTATCATGTCCGATACTCCAGAACTTAGCGAGTCCATTGATTTTACCACTTTGGGGGAGTCTGCCAGTGAGGAGGAAAGACTGGAGCAGGAAGAGTATGATATGGAGAGCGAGCTGGGATTAGGAGAAGTTTATGTACCCGAGCCAGACCTTACACCTTTAAAAAGATCTCTTCAACGAGTCTATGTTTATACTTTTGCAGACCTATCCCCTGCCGACGTGGAACAATATTTGAGACTTCAGCCAATTCATATTGAAGTAGACTCTACAGCGCAACCTCAGTCTCCTCACTTACAAGAGCAGTTTCTCCTTACCCTACCAGTTCAAACTTTATCTCCACCTACCCGCAAGGTCAGAACCCATCTTACCGATAATGATAAAATCATTTTGATGAATCTATGTGTAGAGTATCAGGCTGAGCATATGCACAGCAAGAAAACTGCATTTTGGCTCCTAATTAGTGAGCTTTTGGAAAATCAGACTGTCGGACTCAAGCTCAGGGATCCTCAAAAGACTGTTGGTATATTAGTTGCTAAAAAAAAAGAGGAAATTAAGGTTCAGAAAAGGGAAAGTATACAGCGGGAAGATGAGTTGACCCAAAAGATAGACGAGTGGATCAAGCATGAAGAACACCTTGAGCGCATGTCAGCAGAGATTGGTAAATCAGCTTCTGCTTTGGATAAAGAAGCAGAAGAAGCGGCGGCTCTATCACGGAGGCTTGGCGGAGCGGTAAGGCAGGCAGGATAAAGAATCACTGTAGCCAAAGCGAGACGAGCGAGGTATCTTCCAGGGAATCTATGGTGGGGTCATGAAGCGACAACAGAACAAGGCACGGAGGTAGGGTCCAGGGGCCTATCAACTTAAGAGACTATGAAGGTCCTGAAGTATCATATTGACTAAAAGGACAAGAAGGTTGCGTTAAGAGAAAAGAAGAAGAAGAGAAATCCTACAAGTGAGGGAGAAAGCTCCCTATATATAGATGAGTTGGAGACTGCATACACAAGTAGTAGCATCAGCAAACTACTACTTGTATATGCAGTCTCCCAACAGTCTCCCGGGTCTCCTGAGAGTCTCCTGAGACTCCTGGATATTTTTTGAGTCTCCTGAGGCTCAGGAGACCTCAGGAGACAAATGAAGTCTTGCTGATGAGTTTGCTGATGTCATCCATAGAAACCCATAGAAACACGACCATATCCTCCGCTTAGAAATACATACATCCCACTGACTCACAACACCCTTGCCTTCTTCCCGCAACATAACTCAGTACGTTCCACGCCGTAATAGGCTCATAGGAGAAATATGCTTGTGCGGTTCAGTGATAAGAGGCAGTTGACGGTTGAAGATGCTAATGAGATGGAAAAAGATGCTGGTGTTAAACAGTTAAGAAGCTTTAGGAAGAGAAGAAGATTGAAAAATGAAACTCAATTGTTGGTGCTGTTGAGAGTCTGGGACAAGGAATGATTACTGCCATTAGGGAATTAGTTACTTCTCGTTCCCAGCCACAAATCAATCCTATCTTCGAAACGCGTTTGCAAGATCTTAGGGGCGAGTTTGTGAAGGAAAGAGAGGAGGCAGTAAAAGCACGGAAAACTCAAAACGCAAGGGCAGTAAGGAATGTAGATCTTTTAACTCGCATATTTGGTAAAATGGAGGAATTGCAGAAGGGTAAAAGAGATGATTGATATTGTATGTACATAATCAGGAGAGATATTCTTGTAGAGTTACCGGAGAACAATCAAATTGAACGCTGGTTTGACTTCCATATAAACAACTATGTATGTTACTGAGTAGAACAGAAATAATAAAATAGGCTGCGACAGGAGATAACTCAATTTTGAGATTATTCCAGAAACCATTGAAACTCCAAAGCATCATAGTTTTGCCAAAACTGTGCTCAACACTAACACGAAAACTCGACATTAAAGCATTGACTCCTCGAAGGACCGGGCTCAAAGGTCGACTAGGTAAAGCTTTATATGCATTGATTACACGTTAGGAGAGAGAATAAGCAGGATCACTATACAAATAGCACTGCTGATTGGGATTCTGGCCTGCATGTACTGTACGAAGCCTTTGCTGTAATCCTGAAGCTCAATACATAGCCCAATCTCCACATGACCCAGGCTATAGACCAGCTAGGTGGCTAATCAATCTGTCAGGTGTTGTGACAGCTTGAAATTTAATAGCATGAGATTTCTTGTATCCTGAATAATAACACTGTTGATTGTATGTAGGACGGCAAATTGCTCTCATTGTTCCATCTATGAACCCCCATATGCGTTGTACTCCGTCTCGATTTTCAATAGCCCTCGCGTATCGGTTCAAAGTATTTTCTGTCAGACGTTGCTCATCCCATTCAATTTTCTCAGAATAACGATCAATCTATTTAATTTAGAAAATGATTTATCCTTATTTATAACTAGATTATGACTTACTAAATGGAGTACTACATCAGTAAAGACAGTGGATCGCCAGGAACGTGATTTCCGAAAAATAAACATCAGGTCTTTATAGCGAGTAGGTGAAGATAGTCGGAACAGCATAACACATAATGCAATTTCAGGTTCACATTTATAATAATGATTGAACCTTATTTCATCGAGGGTAAGGAATTGTAGCATCTGGTATATTTCGAGATGACCAAACCTTTCCAATACAATCAGTTTATTAAATATTAAAAATTTAGATACAGAAGGATAGTACCGGAAAAACTGTATACAAAACTCTTCGGTAAAAGAGTCTAGATCAAAAGGCATTCCTAGAGGTACCGGTAAAGGAGCATGATAGTTTGAAGATTGTAATAGCAACTGTTTATTGCCCTGTAGTGCAATTATTCCAGTTATCAAAACAGTTGTGTATGAGAACATGACGATGGCCTCATCAGCAAGACTTCATTTGTCTCCTGATATCTCCTGAGCCTCAGGAGACTCAAAAAATATCCCGGAGTCTCAGGAGATTCTCAGGAGACTCGGGAGACTGTTGGGAGACAAGTTGTAGTTTGCTGATGCCTCCTTTATAATTTCGGAATCCATAGTGATTGTGTTGGGTTACGAGTGCGGAGAACAAGCGTTGTCGGATGCATCTTCTAAGGAGGGGCATCCGCTTAGTATATCTTATGCTTGGTATCCGATATCTTCAAATCCTGACCTACTATGCATATGCGTGACGTTCTGCAGCCCCACAGTGCGAAAATAGCGATATCGGACGCTCCAAAACCTCCCTATACACCCGTACAACCCCGTCTCAAAATGCATGTCCACATGCATAGATGCAACGCATGATGGCCTTTCTAACCCCAAAGTGAAAAGGAGACTCCTGCAGCCTGGTGAGATACTCGAGGACACAATGAAAATTCAGGTCAACTCAGAGCCTCTTTGATGGGTAGGTCGCACCCGCCCAAGACGGCCATCAACAAGGCAACCATTAGCAAGGCAACCAATAAGCTGAGATGCACAGTCAATAACCAGCCTACACAATGAGTGCGGGGTAGTGAAAATAAGTGAATAAGCATACCTAGCACGTGATTATCCTCACTTGACATTCAACATCGACTTGTTCCCTTCAAAAAACATCCTCAGATCTCTCACACGATGCTGCCATTTCAGCAGAAGCTTTTAGGTTCGTTGAACCCCTTTAACCTCTGGAGGCCACCCCCCGCCGGCGAGGAAGGCAGAACAGAAACAGTGCTCGCCCCCTCTGTGGCTCCTGATGCTCCTTCACCACTCGTTAGCCGCGATGTCTTTCGCATAACCGAGATCCCCGTAACAACCACAGCTGCGGAGCTCAGCGCCGCCATCTCCTCCGCATTTGCGGAAGAGAATGTCACCCTCGACGACACCGAGGTAACGTTGTGCCCTTCTCCGGATCAACGTACTCAGACGGCAGTCGTTCAGTTCCAGCCCAGTGCACCAAGGGAGCTGATGAACCTGCAGCATAGAGACGTGTTTGATGAATTATTTGTGGGAGGGCGGAGGGTGGGCATCGATAAAGATTTTCACGGTCTAACACAGATGTATCCAACGTCTGGCTTGATCAAGGCTGAGTGAGTACATTGCAGTCCTTATTGACAGGCTTTTTAATGGGCTAAGCTCGTTGATATTTGGCGGTGGCCCGGCCCGGTCCGACTGGACTATTTAACATGAGGACTGGTCATAGAAGAAATAGAATATGGGCTTTCTGACCGTACTTATTTAGCTTGAATCGGGTAAAAAGTACTTTCCTAGCAGTGTTGGTGGTTCTTGTTTGCTAAATTGATCTCATATGTCCTGCCGGCCCATTAAAAAGCCTGCTTAATGATTCCCGGGGGGGGGGGGGGGTTTAATGACTGACATTCATGTGTAGCATCGTCGCCATATGTGGTCTAAACGGCCATGCGTACGGATCATGGGCGGGCAAGATTGGTAGCAACGGACGGCGAATGATGTGGCTACGTCACTTCCTTGCGGAGGATTTACCGCATTGCAGGACAATGATATACGGATATGACTCCAGCCTCAGACCCGATAATCAGGCATCCCATAGCATTCCGGATTATACTGAAAGATTCTTGGAGGAGTTAAAGAAGGCTAGGAAGTCACCTGAGGTATTAGAGCCATGTGCATCGGTGATGTTAGTCTCGCCAGCAAATATACTAATGCGCGGTATGGGTACATATAGGAACAACAACGGCCAATCATATTTATAGGGCATAGCTTTGGTGGAACGATTATCGTTCAGGTAGGATACAAAACTGCTAGATAGTATCGAGTTAATCCCTGATCCCTTTAGGCTCTTGTTAAAGCGAAAGAAGACGAAGAGATGGAGGAAGCGCTCTTCCAACAAACCAGAGCAACGCTTTTTTTTGGGACGCCACATAGGGGTATGTTGGTGGATGATATCCTCAACATGATAGGCCCTCGGTCACAACGCTTAAAGCTTGTTGAGTCACTGACCAGTGGTTCGGAGGAGCTCAGGCGTGAGTTGGAAAGGTTCATCAACTACTCAGTCTCTATAGATCTCAAAATCGTCAATTTCAAGGAAAAGGACAGAAGCAGGAAGCTCAAGCAGGTATTCTCATTCGATTGCCCTCGGGGAAATATGTATGGATTTCAACTAACCCCATTTCTAGGATTCTAATGGAGTCTGGTCTCGGTCTGGCGAATTCTTCACCGCTGTTGAGGAACAATCATCCGTCTTGCAGCTCCCGAGAAGCATTGAGAAAACACTGCCGGTGGATGGGGATCATACAATGATGGTAAAGTTTAAGGTCAGGGGGGACCCAACGTACAAAACTGTTGTTGGCTACCTTGAAGAGTACATCGCAATGAGTATAACCACCTGCAAATGTCATGGAGGCAAAAGTGTCAATTTTAACCACCGGTACCTTAACAGAAGGTCCAGTCTCTGCCTACAAAGCCATCAAAACCCGCAACGTCACAGACCTGAACCGAGCTATAAAGCAAGGGGGTATTAACATCAATGAAATGCATGAACGGGGAACGACGCTATTGCACCTAGCGGTGGCAAATAGCGATAGAGCATCCGCCCAATTGCTCCTGCAGAAGGGCGCCTACACCGCAGCCGTCAATAGGGATGGAGACACATCACTTCACATAGCTCTTCGGGTGCATGACTTCCCTATGGTCGATCTTTTACTGGAGAACGGCGCCAGCATTGACGCAACTAGTAAGGGAATGAGCGCACTCCATACCGCTGCCTTCACCGGTGATAGTTTTATGGCGGAATATGTTCTGGGGAAGGGGGCGGACATCAATGCAATCTCCACCGGCCCGGATTCACTCACCCCGCTCATGTTTGCAATCTCAGGTGGACATATCGAAATGCTCGAGCTGCTGCTAAGCCGAGGAGCTGATGTTGACGGAAAAGGCTCTGACATGGACACCCCCCTTCATCTCGCAACATGGAGGGGAGAGGAGAGCATGGTCAAGGTTCTTCTTTCGAGAGGGTCGGACATCAGTCCCTTGGGGAGGAATGGTTGGACTCCACTTCATTCCGCAGCCCTCAGGGGACAGGCCTCCATAATGGAACTTCTCTTGAATAGTGGTGCAGATACCATGGACAGAGATGCCCTTCAACGGACCGCGCTTCATCTCGCTGCTATGGGTGGTCATCTCGATGCTGTGAAGAAGCTTGTGGCCGAAGGAGCTATGATTGATGCTGTTTGCAGAGCGGGACAAACTGCTCTGCATCTCGCCGCCAAGGACGGGAGGAAAGAGGTTGTGGACTTTCTCCTCAATAAAGATGCTAACCGCGCGATACAGGACCGAGACGGAAACCGACCGGTGAATCTGTCAGACAGGGGAGGGCACAAGGAGGTGTCTGGGCGACTACGAACATTACCTGCCTACTATAACGATCACGAGTATCTTACACTGGATCATATTCACAATGGGGAGTGGGTAAAGTGGATGACGTGGTGATGAATAGGCGCATCACCTAGGTGTTTAGTAATGGGAGGTTTTGATAGGAGGGATGAAATTAAAGTAGCATTCATGCAGTATGGTGGAGCGGAGATGGCCTTGGAGGTGTGGTTCAATGGGGTAGATGACGAGGAGAGTTAAAAGTGTTCTATCCTAATATCTGACCTGTATGTAGGCCACCGAGAAACGAAGTTGGCTAAGGCACTGGGGGTATATTTCAACGCCTCTTATATTTTGTATCTAACAAATGAAGTGACTCACCAATCCTTTGGTTTCCATCTTCGCTAGGGGTGTCGGTGTAACAAATTAGCTGGCAGTTCTATAATCGTTCGTTTATTCCTATCGAGTAGTGGGCAAGACCGCTATCCGCCTTGTTATTGAAATAATAAAAATATATATAAAGAAAATTGCCCCCCCGCCCCTATCCCGGGGGTCCCGTCCTGTAGGTGAAGGAACGGTGTGGGGGAGTATACCAGCCGAGTGCCCGTTGATAGGGGATTTGTATGTAAGGTCACGGATACGGAATAAGGGTCTAAGGTCGGAGTTTTCAGATTGGGAGGGCCGGGAGTGTGAGAGGTGGAGGGAGGTTGGAGAAGTGTGTGGGCTTAAAATTTCTGTCATGATTGGGTTTGGTTCGACCTGGACGTTTCAATAAATGTAAACCAAATCACCACATGTTGACCTGAAATCGTGATCGCGGCCCATTCGTAGGATTTTGATCATTGAAGGGCACGTTCTACTTAATTGTGATTTGGGTGTTGTCTGGGGTATTTTTTGCGCGCGGTGTAGCTCATATAGGAAATTAATTGAAGATTACTTTTTTATCATAATCATAATCAACATTCTGATTGCGAGGCGTGGGTCGGATCCGAATAGCGGGCTGCCTCGCCCAAGCCGTAGAGGAAACGTGTGCCACATTGGGTGGTCAATTGACACTAAACTAAAATTAACCTCTTTAATCATGACACACACGAGAATAGATATCTACTCGGTATCTACAGCGTGTATCCTAAGAGGTGGCGTTATAGGGTAATGCCAGGGAGTGGGGAGTGAGTCATGGTGGATCACTCGAGCATCACCGGAAGGGTTTTTTTCCTTTCTTTTTTGGTTATTCGACTAATAGGTGGTCGGTATTGCATAAAAATAATGGAGTTGTCTCATAGGCGGAGATATAAATCGTGGGGGCTTTTAGCATCACTTGATCGACGTTCATGTGTCATATTTTTCAATTTCACTAAATGATCACGCCAAATCGCAAAGGAAAGCTAATCAAGGCGCCACAAAAAGCCGATTCCCGATTACGCCTCGCATTGGATCGGTATAGGGTTATATCCGCTGAACATGCAGCCCGGATCCCACTTCTTCTTCAAATCTTTCAGCTTCTCTTGCCGCCACCTTTCATAGCCATACATGGCGCCGAAGCCCTCCGTACCCTTCGCGTAGTTCATGTATACCGCCGGCCTATTGAAGCCACTGTCAGGATGCAGAATTGCCATGCCTTCTTTGAGCCAGTCATCCGCCGCTGTATCAAGCGTGGCGTTCTGGTACGCCGCATTCAAGAGTCTGTTTATTCGGCTAGTCAGCACTTCCGGTGCCAAGGTATAGAGTGGCAGAGATCAGGTCAAGGCATACATGATACCGGTCTCGTCTCGCCAAGGGTAGGCTGTGGTCTCTGGTGGCACAGCCTGCACACCCTTCACAGAGTACGACTCGAAGAGGACCGCAGTGCCCGCCCACGCAGGATCAGAAACGAGATCTACGAAACTTTCGTACATGAGCTCGATCGATGGGAGATGCCAACCCTTTGTTGACACACCGCTTGCCTGCGTTCGGATGCGGCTTTCACAGGCAACCCGGCCGATGCCCATGCCGTTGACGCTCGCCCATGGCAGGACCGTCTCGTTCATTGAAAGGTACGGGATGTGGCCAAACGCCGAGTGATATTGAGAACGAGCATCTGCTTCGGGGATGGAGGAGACGAAGCTCATATACAATTGTGGCTATACACCGTCCGTAAGATGATATTACTACATGTTGTTCACCAAGCTGGTTAGGTTTGAAGGAATAAAACTCACCAACATGGCCACCGGATCAACAAAGAACACAACCAAGATAGTAGTCTCGGCTGGGACGTCAAACTTGTTTAACGCTTCAAAGACCTCCGGAAGTAGCGTGGTGTCATAGGTGATGTCGGCAACAAATTGTACACCTCCGTTGGTCGCATCATATATCCGGTAGGTCGCTTCTGTGACTATGCCAAAGTTCTGGCCGGCCCCTCTTAGAGCCCAAAAGAGCTCTGGGTTAGCAGTGTCTGAGACGGTAATAGCCTCGCCGGTAGCGGTGGTAAGCTGTACGGAGAGGAGATTGTCGGCCATAAGGCCGTGAATGCCCTGCAGACGGCCGTGGCCTCCACCGAGTGTCGCACCGAGGAAACCAACGCAGTCACAGCCACCAGTTGCTGCGGTATAACCTTTTAGAACCAACCCACCCACATGGACAAATACAATGCGTGATACTTACGAGTCTCCTTCCCAACAGCCTGAAGCGCAGCCATGATTTCACCAACATTAACACCCCCGCCGACAGTCACCGTGTTTACGGGGGTGTCTATATCGATATCAACAAGAGTGGAGATATCAATCATGATTGCGTGCTTTACGTGGTTAAGCGACTCGGACCAGCCATGGAGACGGCTTCCAGCAAGGACTTCATGCCCTGTTTCTAGTGCATACTTGATCTATTGTTTTATACCCATAGGCTCTAGTAAGTACATTGTATCCAGAAGGGGAAGGGATTGAGAAGGATATACAATCTCCCCAACATCGTCTCCTTCACCGACACTGACGACGGCTGTGATGTGGGGATGGACGGCAGCGTAGCGATAGGTGAGTTCCTCAAACAGTGTCGTGTTGTCACACTTGAGTACGATGGTTGCGTTAGGTGAGAGGCGGGGACCCAGATCGGGCCTTATATTACTACATGTGGTCATGAAGTCATGGCAGAGGAGGGGCTCGTTCTCCGAAGCTCCACTACCGGCTGCGAAGAACAAAGAAACTGCAGTGAGAGCAATAGAAAAGAACCTCATGTTGGATGATATCGTTGCGTAGAAAAGAGCTAGGAGGTGGATTGCGAAGGCAGATATATACTATACAATCACTAATTACTCACTCTACCACGAGGTGAATTGTCCAGGTCTTGCGTTACAGACCCAGGTGCACCACAAAGTGGCAAACTGATGGACATCATCTCCGCATCTGACATCACATGTAATCCCCAATAGGACTCTAGCAGGGTCTCACGATGTCTTCTGGTAACCAACCGGCAGATCATTGGCCAATGCAGAGAGGTGAGGTAATATTTGCCCTTAATGCTTACTACCTCGTGCATGAAGAGCACAGCCTTGGCACACAACTACCTGTGTCGATGATATCAGTGATAGTAAACTCCGTGTTGAGTTCAAGGGATCTACTATCTCCGTATTACTAGAGGGTATGTACGCGGCAGGGGAGCTCGGAGATGCAGTAAACCGTATGGCCGAGGAAACCTGCAACCAGAGGAGTGCAGCACTCGATTTAGATATGGGTTAGGGTTTGGTGCTTAGGAGGTCTTTCTTGTTGCTGAATTAGAGCGTTTAAGCTCACTCAACCTTTTATTAAAAAAAAAAATACCAAGAGAAAAATACCAAGAGAACATACACCGAAGTAACGAAATTAGGAAATGTTGAGGTTAGATCCTGTTGATCCTATGTCTGATCATAACCTCGTCGGCTTTAGCATCTCTTCGCCTACATATTTTCTTGGTATTTCTTTCCTGATATTTGTTTTAACGGTGAGCTTAAACGCTCTATTAAGCGAGCTCGTTCGCGGCGGCCTGGCGCTTGTGGGGTTGGGGGCGGTAGGCGTGTGGCTGCTTTTATCATGAAAGTGGCAAGTGTAAGGAGACTAAAATGCAAAACATACTACTACATAGGTAACCCTGTTTCGTTGTAGTGCTTCTGGTATTTCCTTAAAGGCCTACCTAAAGAGTGTCAGCTCCCAAGAATCCCCCATGGGCGATAGCTGAATTCGCAATTACGGAAGCTTTCTTTGCCGACGCGGTTAGAAGCTTTGTTTGCCGGTTCTGTTTGCTAATTCTAGCTTTCTACAGCTTCTCTATGCCGTCCCATTCAAAGATACTGCGACATCCTAAAGCTGCCAGACAAATAAAATGTCTGGATCTTTAGAACGTTTCCATTTGATGCCTGGATAGGGGGGATGGTACCGGTGGTTATGGGATTTGTAAGTCATATTTAGGTTGCTGTTGGAATACTGAAGATGAGTGCGGGTTTACCAGAAGTGGGGAGGAGATTGAGGAAGGAAGGTAAGCTAATTTGATAGGATGATGGGAAAGGTGGAAGTGGCAACACGCTGTTTGTCAAAGTGGGTTAGGTATGGATAGGGTGTTCACCAATCCAAGTGGACTTGGTAGGGAATCGTTCACAATAGGGAAGAAATGGCCGGCGCTGCCAGGGTATGTAAGCCTTTGACCGATGGCTTGCTCTTGGAATCTGCTCCCCCTCGTTACCCCTGGCAGAAGGGTATAATTACCAATTGAGCAGTTGTGCTCTCAGGACTATGTAGAGGCGATAACAGATACGAAAAAGGGCTTGTTGAGCTGCTTCAAAGAATAGTGATCTTATTCCTTCTTTGGTAACTGATTAGGTGATAAGAAAGATAAAATCATGGAGGACAACTAACCTCTGGTTGAATTATCTTTAGAGAAAGGAATATATTGTACATGAAATCTTGTAAGTTAGGAAGAAAGACAAGGGTATTTAGCGAAGCCTTTCTCTCGCTTGAGCGCTGAGAGAGTGCAGCTAGCAGTCTGGGGCGGCTGTCATGTGTTGGTGATCCAGGTATGTACAGTGGTTGGTAATAAATGATGGAACACAGAGATACCTACTTTGGCAAAACTCCAACATCTAGTGTTTTTACTCTCAGGGCGTTCCATCACTTATTACCTCTGGCTGTACTATACAGTGGAAATATCGTAACTCTATCAACTGAACTACAACTTATATAATAGAAACTGATGCCTGATCTGGTGATTCTGTTGAAAGGAATTGATAGCGCACGGGTAGTCGGATGCAAGTGAGTGTTCCCACCCCAGATGTGCAGAAGCTGTGCTAGGTAATGTATTTGGACAACTCAGGGAAATAACACTACCAGTTGTAGAAAGCATTGCAGGGTACATTACCCACGCAAACTATTAGAAAGGGTGTGAAATTCAGACGTACACTTGTTGAACTGTTGGTTCGTTCCCACGTTTCTTTCCCTATAATAATTTTGTGCCTTAACACATGTCAGTACACCCATCCGTTGATTCATCAATCCATTTCTATTGGTTATGATTTATTTCCCGATTTCTTTTAGTAGTGAGTAGAGGGAGGACGGCGTCCTTTGTCACTCATGGGGCGGGAGCTTGAGAATTTGACTGCTTGTGGTAGGCTAGAGTATCTTGCAAATGAAAGCGTGGTAGCTGTGAAAGGGCAACCCTCTTGACAGACCTCAGCAGCCCGTGGCTTGCACCGTGTACGCGTTGACAAAGCTACTTTTCTTGCTCTACAATTGCATTAGTAGCAACCAAGCCAACAAAGAGCCAGTATGAGCCACCAGATAGGGCTCATATAGGGTGTGAGCTTGCTAACAATGTGCATCAACCGGCTACAGCGAGCGGATGTTCGGTTCATGGCGACTAGGAATATGAGCATTTACTCCAATGAGTGGCAGCCTTCATTGCCCTCTAACCGACCACCACGACCTCTTTCTCCCTATTGCTGGTCTCATCTGCCTTAGTTCACAGCGGGCCTGGTCCCCGTCATCTTTCATTTAAGCACTCTTGACCATCCAACGCCCCAAGCACCAGCGAGAATGCCATTGGAGGGTTTTAGCAGAGGGCCAGTGAATATAAAGTCGGACAGGTTAGATAGAAGTCTAGCAGCCTTCAGCAATGAGCCGCAGTGATGTAGTCACTAAGAGGCTTAGGATATTCGGTCAAAGTGCTCGATTTTCTGTTCAGCTCGCAGCTGAAACCATGTATCAGGGGAAACAGTAGATTTTGATCCTTTGCAGTGCACAAAACCTCTCGTTCATAGTTTTGCCTGATTGCCAGATGGGCCAAGGAAGCTGCTATCGGTCTCTACGTCATAGCGATATAATCCATTCAGTATATGGGGCGGGTTTTTAAACCGATTCTAGCATGTCTAGCCAACACAGAAAGGAGAGTCGTGCCTGGATATCGCTCCTGTCAGTAGTATCTCCAGACCCAGAACTAGCAGAACGGACTTCTCCAGTTCTTTACTTTACAGTTATACTTATGTGTCATATAAGGCTAGGCGAGCTAGACGTTGGATGGCCGTGCGCTGGTTGATTACGGCGATGCATATTAATCGAAAATCCCTGCTCTGTCTGTAAGGCTTGTTGATAGGAGTAGCCCTGTTTAGTTTCTAATAATGGATTCGATCCATCATAGGCCCTTGTAGTGACACTTATGTGTAGGTCGCAGAGAGCCCCTTTTCCTTCCTGCATAGAAATATAGCGGGAAGGGGCATAGGTGGCTGAGCGGGAAGGCATGGAAAAGAACATGGCATCGGGAGTAGGATTGATAGCACGCGGGTACTAATTTTCGGGAGTTTGGGGCTTGGGGCTTGGGGTTTGGGGTTTGGGGCTTGGGGTTGGGAGTTGGAGTTGGGAGCTGGGCTTCTCCCTATTTATATATCGCGCTGCCGGTGTTGCCACTTTGCATTTGCCGCTGAACAATTACCTACTTTCCGTACGTGTGCCTCGTTGCAGTTTAGCCTGCCGATCTACCCTTTCGTTTGTATTCGTCACCTGCTAGTGAGGAGAATGTCACTCGTCTTCAACTGACCCTCTTCCCTCGGCCAGGTTTGTAATCATAGCTAGTCCTTTAATTATCACTGCGCCTGATCAGCGCCAAGAGGTGGTGAGTTTTGGGAACAGACAAAAGGACCAGATACAGCTCGAAATATATATCGACGTGGCAATCACGACGTGTGTAGACCAGCTGCTTCAAAATCAGGATTTTCTATATGGATACAAAAACCTCCAAGAAGTACCCCCACAGCCGAATGCGCTGACTGTTCCCCTTCTCTTCCATAGGAGGGGGGGGTCGTGTTGTGGGGGGAGGGGGCGGAGAACGGCGATGCTTCCACCCATAAGTTGTGCAGTCCCTCATGGGGCGTGCGACATATACGAATTGTAGATGCCTAAATGAATCATGTAAGTGAATCAGTAAAACATTGGGTAAATGCGTGATTAGGGGGGTTGGGCGACTTTACGTACACGTTTCAGAGATTTGAGAAATCCCTAACCCCGTGGTGTAACAATTTTTCTAAAATTTACTATCAGGATTGAGATCAGGCTCTTTAACACTGGGAGACAATCTATAACAGCTATACCATCATCAGACAAGATATTCGGCACTTTGCGCAAAAGACTCCAGAGTCTTTTTCCAGTAACCTGATTTGTGCTTATCCTCCCGTCAACCAATCACACAAGTAGAAAAGGACTCAGAAGTCTTTTGCGCAAAGGGCCTATTTACTAACTTTTTAACAGCCCCCCAAGCAAAGCACCGGCAGAAGCGCGCGTGTAGCCACAAACCTACAGAAGAGCTCACTAATAGAGCTGTAGGTAGAACAATCTGTTGATATACTTAGATCAGACATTGCATGCATATGCATAGTTTGGTTCGTTTACCGATTTCACCGATTTCACCGTGGGGAATGGCATAAAATACATATTCCTAGGCCACTAGCGGCTTGTATTTTCAAATATTTCATAAATTTCGGCCGCTAAGAACTAATGTTTATGCTTAGGAGATGTTGATCAAATTAGTCTCGTTAGCAGATTCATACATATTAAACATAAGAAATAAAAGTTTGAAGAGAAAGAAATAATAAAGAGTGATGATACGTGACTGGTCCTTTTGGTCTTCCTTTCTTTTTCTATTTAAAAAACATATTTTTACATCCACTGCGAGATCAAAGTCGGATTTATTAAACAAGAAACCTGTAGCGTACCACTAGAACGGCCCGAGTCGAAGGCGGTATGAGAGATAAAAGGTGTCATGATAGAAGTAGTTAGACATTAAGCCATCATGTTATCATTAGCGGAGAGATTAAGTAGGACAGAGGGGCCCCTCGCCCTATTTGAACTATCTAGAAGGTGCTTCAAAACCAGCCAACCCAGAAACCATCCCAAAAACCCTCGGACCAGCGAAATTCACGAGTAAGCAAGAATGGAGTAAAGGCAGATGCCACTCCTATGAAATGAGCACACGTCGGATGAGATATGGGGTCCGGGGGCGCGTTGCTGGTGGAAGAGATGTAACTATTTTCAACATGGAGAAAATTATGTGGGAATCGTCTCACTGAAGAAATAAATTAAATTTACCTGAAAGGGGATCTGACGAGAAGTCCTCTGTCTCATAGGACAGGTCTCTTTACATCTATGTCGAGCCGTTTGTTCTGGCTTTACAGATTGATGTATTAACGAGATATGAGGTATATACATGCGTATATAAGTGAGAAACAAATGAAAAATATACCTAAGAGAGTCAAAGCGTGGCCAACATGATTTCGCTGCACGACTCTGAATAGCAATAGGAACACAGCAGGGCTTACAGTTACCAGATTAATCCGGAAGGACTTTGGTTTATCAATGGCGAAGCTGATGCTATCCAAAATACATGCTGAGTAGGAAGTGAGCTTGCCATTTAGCATATTGAGACACAGCTGTTGGAGATACGAGTAGACTAGTGGGACATGGGAGGAAAAGAGGCTCGCGCTTCCTTCCCTGCTAATAAAACCCCTATTAACTACCAACGAGGAAAGAAAGTTCGTATATACTGGGGCGAACCTGGGGAGCTATAGGGCTGAACCTGAGACAGGTCCGTGCAGATTTCCAAGTGCGAGGCGAGGTTGATGTGGTGAATGGTTGTAGCAGGAGCTGTGTCGCGTAGCCGAGCGTGTGGTGGAGTCGTTTACGGGCAGATCTGCGGAGGCAATCTTGGTCGTGACGGTGGCAGGATCATGGAGTCTGGAAGTGCAGGTGGGGGTGGGGGTGGAGGCGGAGGTGAGATTAAGCTCAATATAGAGATGTGTAGTCGAAGTAGAGTTGATGAAAAATATGTTGTGGGGTAGCGGGGTAGCGGGGTAGTGGGGTTCTTTTTTCTTCTTGGCACGCAACCACCGATCCACAACGCAGAGCCTCATCATTACACGACAACAACAACAACTGTTTCTCAGCCTCGACAAGATCATACGCAAAACGCGACGCCTCTCTACATTTAAGTACCCTGTGTGTTGGATTACCTATGGCCAAGGAAGGGTAGGAGGAACAGTGGAATCGTCGTTTGAGGGCGTGGTGGGTGCATGGTGAATGGGAGATGCCAAAGCAGGCCAACTTCATGATTCAATATCTGCAATACATAACACAAAAGGTCCATCCTGGCTACGCGCAAAACAACTGACCTTGTGGTATTACAGAGCGCGCCCACCGGTTCTTGTCTTCTGTGCAATGAGGCCATCTCCAAGTGCCAGTCTCGCGGTGATGAGCTTGCCGATACCTCTCGCGGGGGTGCGACAAGCGCAACGGCGACTCTCTCCGTCAACCGGAAGGGCTGAAGGGGTTATAAGCTTTCCCAGTGAAAGGATGATGTATTTGTGGGAAATTTCACGGATATGAATTAGGCGGGGAGGAGAATGGGGCTGTTGTTTGTCTGGGTAATGTCGGATCTTGTGGGGGGGGGGGGGTATGCATTGGCCGCGTTTCTTAAGCCGCCGTGCACTTGTTGTGCTCTTATTAGGGGGAGTTAGAGCCCGGGTCGGCGATGGGATTGTAGTTTATGGAGTATAAAACGCGGCCGCTCTACCTAGCACAGCACCAACGGGTGGGACGGTCAGAGGGCAGAAGACGTAGGGCTGGAAAGATATACATGCATTTCAGTCTTTTAAAGTTTGAAGGCAGCCAGGATGTTGTCGGCCGTAATCTGGTGGTGCACTGGGTATTGCTGGTCGTCGGAAATCTCAATAGAATAAATATATCGCACTCCTAAACGGAACCCAAGTTCGTTGTGTGACTCTAGCTTAGCTTGACACTTTTCCTACCTCAACGGTCAAGAACATTGATTTTGATCATAACCGGAGTTGAACTCTTGCCATTGTCACTAACGCCGTCAGTCAATCAAGAGATATTATAATATACTTATATTCACCTAATATATTCTCCTATGTGTTTAATTCTCAATATCGGGGGCCTTCCTGCTTCCTTTTCAATATCTTTCCAAATTCATACTGTTAGACACCGTTTCCCATTTCTCCCGCAAGAAACTTCCAGACTCCATTTACAATACATTCACCGGTATCTTTCCCATTATCTTTCCCTTCCTATTTAGTCGATCGTGCAGTTCGGGGAACAATACCAATGCCTTTCCCCCGGCACCCTCCCCTGCCTCTCCAGCCGGGAATAGTTAGCACTATAAACTCTACAGGCACCACTGACATGTTCGTCGGATGCCGAGGCAAGTGACAAACACATCCTGTAGCGGATTCTTAGCATACTGTCATGACTGCTTTACATCGTCCCACCGATATTTATTTTCATCTTAGACCCCAAACTATTAGCATGGATAATAATATCTCATTATTGGGGGAGTAATATTCAGTAAGTTCCAGAGTTATTAAATAGATACCTTGGAAGAGAATTGGGTCGTCTTTAAGTAAATTCTTGATAGGCGTAGTTACTCGTCCACGAATTGCCTGCCTTATTCCTAGACACTTCACGAATATTTTAGTTGCAGGTTTTCGTGCGCCTACGGTGGAGGCTCGTTTCCCTATCGGCGCCGTACCCACACCTAACCTGCACATGGAATTGGTGGGAAACACTCTGGTTCTCTATGGATGGGCCCGAACTCGCAGATGATACTCTCCGTTGCCTGAGGAGTTGCCGGGCTGAGACCACAGGTATTTCTTGCACTCTGGTTTGTCAAAGGTCGCTTAGCCTCGATCATTACCCCCTATAATTTATCTCGCTAGTGAACCCTACATATTAGAGACCTCCGGCCGGCACGTCCAGTCGGACGAGCTTTGCCCCAACCTACAGATCCTGACCACTCATGCGTGCCAACTCCTCTCCTCCCACGTTTGCTTTGAAGGTTCGATTGCCCGATACACTATTCTCCACCAAGCGAGTTCGCCGAGTGCTACACACCCAAAATGGCCGCTGAAGCTGCGGCCAAGAGGTACTTGGGCGCCGCGTTGGTGAGCTTGCTGGGCAGCTGACGAAAACCTCAGGAATAACGAGTCCAACACTAGCTCGGTTTTGTGCTAATCATTGGGAATTCCTGATTGGCTCCTTTTCACAAAGAGCAGAGACTAATTCTTCCTCCAGCTCGAGCGGGGCCCAGGCCAAGAGGAGTGGACTATTTGCAGTATTCTTATTCACTGGATCGTTGTTTCCAAGGTTGAGATCAGGACCGACGAAGATAAAAGTTCATGTATGTATGCCAAGAAGCTGAGAAACCACCAAGGTGGTGCTCCGCAACACCCAAGCCAACCAAGCCCTGCGCACTCGTTGTGGGAGCACACAGCATGTTTCAGTGTTACAATCGTGGGCCATGATAGGGTGCGGATAGGCCACATAGTCGTACGGCGGGTCTAGGCGCTACATTGAGTGCCCACAACAGATGTTGAAGCTTTCCTATATCTCATCGCCCTCGCGCAGCTGGCCATGGTGCTGCCATGGATGCTAGGTTAACTCGTGATAGCCATAGACATCAATCTCCAAGTGAGCATTCTTGCAAGGTAGGTTACTGTTTCCATCGTTAGGGGCTACCTACGCTGTGTTCTGCTGCGGATGCTGACGAGCGTCTTGACAGAAACCCAATCGAACCAAACAAATTTTATTCTTACCACCGTCACTGTACCTGCACAGCGATTCTTACTGCCGGCCAACCTCGATGAGCAACAAAGCCACCCTAGTCTCGCTCGCCTGGCAGGCCGCGTATTGCCTGGCAGCTCCTACTCTAAACACCACCGCCGCCGGTGTTAATGTCACCCCCGTCACCCCCGTCGCTGATCCGGGGTGGAAGAAGGAGCCCAAGGGTCGGGGAACCTTTAGCATTATCCTTACCTCGGTCTTGACTCTTGGTCTATGTGTCTGGACAGCGATCCATCCCAACGTGAAACCGAACGCCACGGCCTGGCAGAAGGTGAAACATAGGCTTTACTTCGTCATGGTCGGGATGTTGGCGCCGGAGGTCGTGCTTGCAGTCGCGTTCTACGAGTGGCAAGAGGCGCGAAAGTTTCACCGGAGGTGGTGCGACCTTTATGGGATAGTGCCCAATAGTAAGGAGGACACTCTTCGGATGAAGGGTGCGTTTTTTGTGACCATGGGCGGGGTCTCATTTTTACCGGCGTATACAGTACCAGCCAACTTTGAAAATATTCTCAGTACTGGCGCTTATCTCGTTCTGGCACGTACCAAGACCACTGGGGAGGTGCTTGAAGAGGGAGAGT
The DNA here is from genome assembly GCA_024713715.1 of Morchella sp. 2018-W26. Taxonomy (NCBI): domain Eukaryota; kingdom Fungi; phylum Ascomycota; class Pezizomycetes; order Pezizales; family Morchellaceae; genus Morchella; species Morchella sp. 2018-W26. Next base: position 86,841 of record JAMGYX010000017.1, read on the forward strand.
TTAAGGAATTAATGACTGCGAAGACGATAGTCGAAGCGGCTAAGACAGAGGACGCAGTAGAATTACTTGAATTAGACCCGGATCGATCAGAGCCCGGGGTAGGGGTTGTTAGCACCCTTACAGCCCCGGTCAGCAGAAACAAACCCGAGGAGCCGGAGGTCGAGATGCTTATAAAGCGAGAATTTGTCCACTACCGTGAGGCCCAAGACAAAGGCAAAGCGGAGGTTCTGGGAAAGACTTTGGTATGTTTGCAGGCACTGTGGATGTTGGTGCAGTGCATTGTTCGCAAGGCCAGCGGTCTGCCCGTCACTCTGCTAGAGATTCACGTCGCGATGCATGTAATTTGCGCCCTCGGGATGTACGCCTTCTGGTTCAACAAGCCACAAGACGTGGGCGAACCTCTTGCAGTACCCGGTATTATCACTGGTACTCGCGACCAGATGCAGATATACGCTGAGAGCATTCATCAAATTACAAAACACTTTTATCAAGGTTGCTTATGGGTTGAGCTGCATGACTCAAAAGGCATGTATATGATCGACTGCCCCCCCCGACATACACCCCCAAAAGGCGCGAGCCAGCGGTCCTTGTTTGCAATTCTTATTTTTCTACCGGCGTGCACACAAACATATATATATGCATACATCAAACTGACATATCCTTAACGATCACATATAGACGAACAATCATACATAGACAATGTGCAACGCTACACCCCCCACCGCCCACAAGACACAACAAAGACCGTGTACTTTCCTGGTAAGCTAGCGCGCTGGCGAGAACAAGTACGACGGGGACTACGCCTAGCCAAACCCTCCGTCGCCGATCCCACACGTTTGATAATTCCCGCTCGTCATCTGCTCGACCTTGGGGTTGTCACTGTCCTCCACAGTTCGGGTTCCTGGACGGATCGTGTAATGCCCTCGGAAGACCTCGATTTCCTAAAAGAGGCTGCCAAAGCCCACGAAGCTGGAAAGCGACCAAAATGGCCCAGGGTTGAATTATTAAGCCACGTCTCCGCTCGCCTCGCTGACGCTATCCTGGACGAAATATACATCTCAAACGTGTCTTATGCCATTCTTATCCTACTTCTCTACGGCGCCTGCCATGCAGCTGCCTGGAATACACATTTTCCATCGCCGGTAGAACGCCTGCTTTGGCGAATATCCTCTTGTGTGATGGCTGTCGTACCATCGCTCGCCTTATATATCCTGTCGGTGTATGAGCAACATTGGAAAGATCCTCTCTCAATGTTATCTGATCAGACTCGTCACCTGTATGGAATCATCATTTGCTTCCTCCTTTTTACAATTCCAATCCTAATTGCCAGTATTGCGGCTGTTCTGCTTGGGCGATTATATCTCTTGGTAGAGTCGTTTCTTAGTCTTAGGAGTCTTCCTTATGGTTCTTTTGATAGTACCCCGTGGGAGGACTACTTCCCCCATTTTTAGCGGGCGTCTTTCGGACCTACCACGTCCCCACTAGCGTCTTAGAAAACCCGGAGCAGTTGAGGACTTTTTCTTGTTGGCTGCTCTGTTGCCTTTATCAGATCTCTCTGTATCTCTGCTCATTTCGCTTTGTTTTGATATTTACACACCATTTGTTTCGTCTTGAAAAAATTTCTTTCTAATCTCGATGTCATCATATCCTATGCAATGTGAGATATGGTGGCCCTATCGATCAGTTCCACGACACTACCTGTCCATTCCTGGTATCATACACGTGAAGCGGTATTGTGGAGTCCCCAACAGTTCCCACTGTCATTCATGACTCGCTGTTTAATGTCAGGGCAATAAGACAATTATCGTAGATGTCACGTTCGCCGATCATCATGTCTCCAATCGTATGGTGCAGTAATAAATTTCAAAATAGTATATTTGAATCGAGTGATCTTACGATGGAGCGCCAATCGAAGGCCCAGAAAATACACTAGCCATTTTCATTATATTTATTACCTCTACTCTTTCTACGGTTTCTACTGTTTCTATTATTTTCCATATTTCTTTAGTTTTATTATTTTATTACTTCTATTATCTTTCTTATTTTTTATTATTTTTTTATTATTGTTATTGTTTCTATTATTTTCCTTGATTTTTTTATTTTGATTGTTTCCTTATTCTCCTCATTCCCTATAGAGCGGCAAATACGTCAAAAGCAATCCCACCAACGGTGGTATAAGCACTGAATTTCAGTCCTTGTTCTATCTTTATTCTGCACCACCATTAATACCAATAGTTTCACACTGGTGGTAAAATCACTTTGACACGTTTGCCGCGCCTTAACCGTTCCTATGATTTTTATTATTTGTTCTATTTTGATTTTATTTTTATTTCTATCCCATCTTTATTTTCCCACCCCCGAAATTATTCATTTTGTGTCTAGGCACGTGAAGGTATCTATAGGCCAAAGAATGGGAAGGTGTCTATGAACGCTTTTCCCTCCACCCCCACCAGAACTTCAATTAGGCCAAGATGTTAAACATAAATCTCCTGTATGGGAATTCTGTTGATTGGTTGTATATCTCAGACTCCCGATCGCTACCAGACCAAACGATACACGCGAGTCGAATATCTCGGGGATCGTGGGAGGCGAGCCATAGCCGAGCGAGCGCGAGTGGACCACCACTACGCGCATTAACCGGCGTCGTGCATGGCTGTCGGTCTGTCGCCTACACTGCGCCAATCACCGTTACCTTTGGAGGCTTTACACGGTGCGGGGAAGTGCAAAGGTCGAACAGCCATTGGAATATAGAACTCGTTCAAGACTGCACCTTCCTAGTTGGGCCTAGTCTGTGCCCTCCTTCTCCCACCCTTATCCGACTCTTATCCCGCCCTTATCCCGCCCTTATCCCGCCCCTCCGCCCCCGGTCCCAGCTTCTCCCCCCATGATGTCGCGACTCCCCCTCTCTCAACACCCGGAATTAACCCCTCAGCACTTGAAGCGACTATACTACCCCTGATTTGACCGTGTCACAGCCACCACCACCCCCGCAATCACCATGCAGGTCCGCAGCATCTCCGGCCATGCAACCTTCGACCTCACCTCCCCCCTCTCCGCCGAAGCAGCAGCCCACCAACTCCTCACCGACGGCGCCATCGTGATCCTCCAACGCGCCAACATCACCGTCCCCATGAACTCGCTCAACCTCGTCCAAGCGCGCGAAGTGAGCGGAAACCTCGGCCTCACAACCTTCGAGTTCCTGCTAAAAGACAACTTCCTCAGCGCTGTACTCCACCCCCTCCTCCCCCCCCCCCGCCCGGGTACTCTTGAACCCCCAGCTGACGCAGACAGGCCGTGGGCGAGGTGCTCTTCCGCCTGCACCCGCGCTACACCCTTGGCACGTCGAAGCTGCTCGTCCCCGTGCCGCGCTACGAGGACACAGAGGTGCGCAAGTACGGCGCGTACGTCGCTACGCTGCTGGGGTGCCGCGAGAGGCGCAACGTGGCCTTCCACGTGACAATGGTGACGGCGCGCGGGGAGCGCGTCCAGGTGGGGCTCAACGGCGGGGACATGTACGTACCCCCCCCTAGGGGTATCACGGGAGTGTGCTAACGAGTGCGGCAGTCTGGTGTGTACGGACGCGATACAGCGCTCGATCCCGCAGACGCTGCAGGGCACGGCGTTCGTGTCCGAGACGTTCTACTATCCGCCGCATCTGCAGGCCGTGGAGGTGAACGAGAAGTTGCGGAATGATTACTTTGTGGAGGCGGGCGGGGAGCTGGAGAAGGCGCCGGATGGGAGCTTGGTGTGGAGGAGGGAGAGGTTTGCGTGTAGGGCCTGGGTGTAGTGGGGTGTGTGGGATATATTGTGCGAAATAATGAAACCGTGTGTCTGTAACATAGCATGAGGGATCGATGCGTGATATCGGAATGAACGGTACATCATAGCTTTGGGGGGGTGCACCTCCTGTACATACAAGACCAAGTCGAGAACAGTCCCATTGTCACAACAGTGCATTCCCGGAATAAGCATTCCTGGATGACACAACCTGGGATCGAACGGCATTACCGTATGAAGTCTGTGCAAGGGGGTGTTACGACTCAATGTCGGGGAGGCCGAAGAGGACAGGAGGTTGTTCCCTTACTCCAGCTTATGCCTCGTGAGAAGGCACTCACCTGCTCATAAATGCAACTGTGAATTTCCCACGACGCAAGTACAGCATCACCGCAACGACATTTCCAAAGCCGCCGCCAAGAACTAAAATATTAGACAGGAAAGTCGGTCGCCAAAACGCAAATATTTAGCCCCCGGCGGGACAAGCTTGGGCTCAAAACCTATAAAACAGGATTAGCCAAATCGCCCTGATGAGACGGAATCTCTTAGAAAAAATCTCACTTCTGGTTTTGTCCCTGACGTGGGTTTTTGCAGCTCTCCCGCTTTTCCTCCACGGCTCGGATCCGAAGAAATAAAAAACCTACTGTCCTGTGGTTTGCGGTGGTCCGAGGCCGGTCGTTAAGAGTTGCTAATCTGTTGTTGGAAGCTCTGCGCGTACCTCCTCCATTTTTTCTTATCTGTTGATGGTCTTAATTAAATCGTTTTCGTCTAAAGGTAAAATAAGGTAGGGAAAAAATGTTGGGTGAGGGGTATATAAACAAGGAATGAATAATTAGTGAACTAAAGCATGAAGGCAACCTGTCGGCTGGCCTTTACTCCCGGGTATGGAGTATCCACAAGCTAACCAGAGCGCGGTAAGAGGACCGTATCAGAGTCGGCAGCGGATGGTCTAGAGACAGGCCAGCAGAATGAAACATAAGAAGAACTCCGACTGCCCGGCCCCTAACTACACAGTGGCTTCTGTCTTATGCACCGCGGCTTTCATACTCACCAAACTGCCGGGTACGTGAGTTTTCCACACGGTTTCGACTAGTCGTGGTCCTTGCCTGCGGATTTAGATTAAGTAAGCGGCAATTTCGCTCTAGAGCTATGGCTATTCTTCACGTCAGATTTATAGCACGTAAATCCCCCAAGCACCAAGAACCCCGTGCCATGGCCGAGTCATGGTATATCACTCGACATCAAACGGTGGCCAAGCGGGAGTTTTTTTTTTTTTGTTTACTTCATTAATTACATCCAGCCAAGCGGGAGTCTGCTGGTCTCCAAAAACAGACCTACTACATTGCAAGGTCCTTCCAGAGCGCAAATTCTCCACATGCTGAGGGCTCGAATTACAAGAAGTGTAATAAGGCGGGGTATACAGAATATTGGTGTAAAGTTCATGGTGAGGAGAGGGGCAGACTCGCCCTCCTCGTTCAAACTAATATAGCTAGCGACTACATGACGTATGTTATACCAAGTAGTAAATACATTTATGCACTATAGTATACTTGATGTGCCAAGTATTACACTACCAAAAAGAGGGGTGAGGTGACTACTGTATTTCCGTTTTTTTTTCTTTTTTGTTTAATTCATTAATCGTATGCAGCCTTACACCTATGACAATAGTGTACTGCCGTCGATAGATACGTTGGCAACGCGCGAAGAATGGAACATTGGAATAGTATTCTTCCTCTAATGCAGGTTCAATTCGGTCAATAGGTTTTTCCACAATGGTTAGGGTAACTACCTGTCAGAGGGCGGTTGTCAGAGGAAATTCAACCACAGATTGAATAATATCCTTCTACCACCAACACCTGGGCTAAATGATTGAGAGTTTGATAGAGGGTGTAGTTACATCTGAATTATGTTATGGCAGAACCCTGTTTTTAAAAAAAAGGTCATCATTTGGTTATTCTGTAAACAATACAAAGCGTGGAGGAGGTCTAATTAGGTGATAAGGGCTTACAGCCTCGAACTGCCGAAAACTAGCAATGATGGCAATCCTCCCAGTACTTACTTAGTACGGAGCGTCATGTCTCCAAACCTTAAACAAGTCTATAAAACTCCTCGTAAATACCTGGCACTCCGTGCTCAGGTGGGTTACAAACTGCTTCCGCTCCACACCAATTTCTATTCTACAAGCCGAATCCTCCTGTCCTACAATTGATCTTTATATATCTTCTCTGCGTCTTAGATACGCTGCCCGAATCCTTTCCGCTTCACCCGAACACAATCCGGTTGCAGCGCGCCTTCCCGATAACTTCCCCTCAACGAGCCCTTTCAGGAAGAATCAAAACCGAAAATTGCTGAAAGGCATCCCCAATCCCCCCGTATACTGGAATTCTGCGCGACAAAGCGTTGCCAGACTACCAATTGATCAACTATGCCATAATCTTCTTACCAATTCTCCGGACTTCGCCCAGAACCAAAGCGTAATCCCTAATCTCGGTCTCCTTATAAAGCGTAACACAATCCAAGTTTGGCAGACCACTCCCACTCCTGAATATTACCAATGGCCCATATCTCATAAACCGCATCTTTATTTATTGCTTAATAGGTTTATCTCGGGCAGAATTTGCCACATCAGCAAACTACTACTTGTGTATGCAGTCTCCCAACAGTCTCCCAGGTCTCCTGAGAGTCTCCTGAGGCTCCTGGATATTTTTTGAGTCTCCGGAGGCTCAGGAGACCTCAGGAGACAAATGAAGTCTTGCTGATGCAGATGAGAGCCCATAAAAGCTACCTTGCTGCTCACTCCTTTTGGATGAACCCCGACGCTTCTCCCATCTGCCCAAGATACGAGGAAGGGGAAGAAACCATGATACACGCCCTCCTGGAATGCTCCGCTCGTGAAACTATTCGCACTCTCACACTACCGAATATTACCAGTCTCCAAGATTGCTTCAAATCGATTGAAACACTAAGGGCACTTAGCAATTATATTACAAAAACTCGAACGGGTTTTCCAATAAAAAATCAGGCTCCTAAATCTCCTCTATACTCTCTTTCCTTGTCATCTTCTCTTACGTCATTATCGTCACTGGAATCGGAGGCGGGCTAGAACGATGTATTTTCTATACCACTAAATTGTTTATGTCTGAAGGCGGAAAAGATTGTGGTTTTCTTTTGTTTTGTTTTTTTGTTTTTGTTTTTGTTTTTGTTTTGATTTGGATGGCGGTTTTCTATGTTTGTTTGGTTTTGGTTGGGGATAGGTTTTGTTTATGCCATAGGGAGTCCCTGCATGCAATATTCTTGTGCCTAGAAACGAATGAAACTCTGATATAAAAAAAAAAAAAAAAGGTCTAATTAGGCGATTAGCGCGTCAAATGCAAGGCTGGATCTATAATTCCTTGGAGAATTAATGCCAAGCCAAAAGGTCTCCGGATCCATCAGAGTTTCTGAAATAATCATAATAACACTAGCGCCGATATAAGTAGCTTTATGTATGAAAAAATTCATCTAAAGTCGACTCGCCCTCTCTGGCGCGCCATACATAGGAACGTGCCAGATACGACAGGAGATAGCCCAAATCACGAACCTATCATTTAGCGAGAGATAATAAGTTATTCCGTAAAGGAAAAGGATATTTCCATGATATGCAAGGGTGTTTGGTCACTCCCGCTCGAAAGTGGCACTCATTTGCGTGCGTTATCTGGCCGACACTTCCATGGTTGACCTGTTTTTACCAATTGCTCAAGCGGATGTATTTCCTGATGTAAGGGCCCGCCACGCATGACGTTGCTTCCCGCAGTGTTTGCATATTCATGGAATAAAGAAAATGGGATGCCTGAAACGATCGTCATAGACATTGGTGCAGAGCCTCAGGCCAGCCGTCACGCGGAGAACATAGATCAATAAGAGGGGAGGATTCACCGCTTAACAGACTTAATCTCCCAAACGTTTTCACAATGACAGCAACGCGCCGATTAACCACTACTAAGGTCCGTGGCGCCGCCGGAGGAGATTCTTTTGATGGGACACCAGTCCCCGCAAGTCTCGATACTGCTGTCATAAGTCGTATCTATGTTAGTTACGGAGCCCACATTACTGCGCTGGAGGTAAAAACTCTCAATATTAATCCGGCATTACTAGAAGAACAGCTCTAATCTGCCATAGGTCTATTATGAACAGAACAGTGTATCGAGCATGACTCATGGATCTCCCAGCGGAAACAAAGAAGAGATTGCTTTAAAACCTTCCGAGCTCATTACCGCCATCGAAGGCAGCTGGGAGGGTAGCACGATCAACCACCTTACTTTCACTACGACTAGGCGTAAGTGATTTTCATCTATATTTTGGGGAACCGCTAACAATTCTATTTAGGAATGTTTGGCCCTTTCGGGGAAAGAAAGGGAGAATTCTTTCAATGGGATAGTGGCGCTAAGGTTCCGCCCGACGTTGCCCCTCGTATGGGCCTGCTGGCCTTTCGTGGAACATCGTGAGTGTCAAGTCTGAGTTTAGCGCGTTACACGCACAAGCGCTAAAATAGAGCATATAGGGATGGGAGTAATATCACTTCGCTCCAAGCTACCTTCGCAGAATTCGCTCCACACCCACACAGTACGGTCAAATTTGAAAAACTGCCGACCGTCGCTAATGCGACGACTCCATCCGGTGTATCTTCTCTCCCAAGCTATGCAGTGTAAGTCATTTTTATGGCATGTGGGCCTATGCGGAGTCCATTGACAAGTACTTTTACTATATAGGCATCTCATGAGCCCAGTAATTACTCTTTACGCAGGCCCAGAGCCTATAGAACTACACGTCCACGAATATATCCTTTGTCGTCTTCCCTTCTTCCGAGCAGCTCTCAAAGGGGACTTCAAGGAGGCTACCGAGAAGGTGGTGAAGATGCCCGATGATGACGCAACCTCTGTTGCGGCTTTGGTTGAGTTTTTATCCTCAGGAGGTTACACGTATGCCTATAACCCAGATAAAACCAGGTTCCGCGATGGTAAATCTCTCGTTCCCATTGCAGACATAGCACAAGGGCTATTCCACGTTAGCGTGTACGCAACCGCCTCAAAGTACGACTGCCCAAAGCTCGTTGATGAAGCTATCAACAATTTCCGGGTGGTACTCGCAGATCTTGAAGGGATCGATATTCTTCGATTGTGGCAAGCGGCATACGCGGTAGGGCTAACTATGTCGGCCTGGGGAACAGGTGAGGGTCCAACAAAATTCAGTGATGGGATCATGAAATGGGGCGCAATGCTATCAGAGAAGCACCGTGAAGAGATGGAGAAGATCATGAGCGACTACCCTGCTTTGGCTTGTGATTTGCTTGGATTTTCAAACACTAGTGATAATGAATGTTGAGAACACCCAAGGACTTTATGGGACTAGATATCTCCAAATGTATCTAGTGAGGAGCTGAAAATCATGTGCTGGATCAATACTCCGGGTAATCTGTGTATCCTGTAATGCAAGCAATATCCTGTTTTCCGACCTGCTTAAGGAGAACTTTTACATACGCCTAGGATGAACATTCCCGGCAGGTTTGATATAGACTAGACGATTTACCACGCGGAATCCCTTCTTCTAGCTGGGGGAGATACAAGCATGAGTATGAAATTTCACACGTCCGGCATTTCCCGCTATGATAGCCATCGAAGGAAGATCCAAGTGCCATTCGGAATACACCATGAACATCGATTACTTGCATGCCCCACGGGGAGATGAGAGGTTGGGGAATGCCGGATTGATACCAACCTCCGATTAATAGTAACATGTGATGATGATTTAGGCGATAGAGTTTGAACCTCTAGTGAGTACTGAGAAGGGTCTCTATAGATACGTACCAACTACAAGTCGCCGTAAATAAACACTTCTTATTCCCCCCCCACTATATTCCAGTAATTCACGTAGGAAGGGATGAGACAAGACATAGATACCGGAGAGTTGCCAAGCAATCAACCCTCTTTTACACGGTGTAGGTATAGATCTAGTTCTCTTCTGGTCTTGTATCATGACACTGCATTGTTGACATTATCAAGACGTAGGGTTTATCTTTCTCGTCAACTAGCACTAATACTACTCCATTTAGATATCTCGACGAAGAGACTGAAAAAATTCAATGTAGAAACCCAAGGACTTAGCCCTCATCTACTCCAGAAAGAAGGAAGACATGGTGTCATAGCCTAAGGGCTGCATGCATGTATGAAGTAGATATAAATAAAAAAGTACCTAACCCTAACCCCAAGGTAGTTATCCTTTGCACGGGTGAGAGTTGTCAAATTCGCCACCTCCCTCTTTCAGCGAAAATTAACCTAGTATGGTAAACACTTCGGGGGTCTCGCTTGGTTCAGTTACTATCTCCCGTAACAAGCAATATCATTCCTCCGCTAAGTGGTGCACGGTCCAGGTCATGAATTTGGCAACTTTCATCCGTGTAAGGGGTAATATTGAGACAAAGAATCTGAAACCAAAGCATTAGCTAGGCAATTGATGCATTCAGGGGCCACCCGGTTGTATGGGCATGGTAGCGCAACATCTTCCTCAGAGCGAATAAAATAGGGGGAAATAGAACGCAAAATTACGCTGAAATAGCCCAGGATACGCCAACAACTGCATCTAACTGAACTATCAAGAAAAAATCTAGAGTTCTATAGGCATGATCATGACGGAGGGCTTACACAACCTCAATTGTGCGACCAATTGTAGAGGTTTCCTGCAGATACGTGAGAACATAAAGCAGAACGTACACTGTACTGAAAACCGATTATTAGAAAAACCTTCTCCATCCCACTCGACATGGTCTTAGTAGTAAGAAATACCTAGCCTCGCTACACCCTCGCCCAACCTTAAGCTCCTCTGATACGGAATAGTATTAAAAATTAAAATATCGCCCCATACCGATCCCCACTTACCCATTTTAGCTCCGGCAACTTCCGCAAGACTAGATGAGATGACGTCAGGCCTCATCACGTATACCCTAATCCACTAGCTTTCCTGGGATCCCCTCTTTGGACGAAGCCCTAATGTCAGTTCCGTAGCCTAGACCTAGTACTCAGGCGTAAACTGCCACACCGAGAGAAACCCTAACTGTTATTCTACGGCCAAAGAATCCTTTTCCGGCGAAAGTTGGGCGCCACAAACATATACAGTGGAATTGACTTACCCTATAGCGGCTGGCGTCGGGACCGTTCTAAGGCCCACCACTCCGATACATATCCCTGACTACTATCACCGATAGCCGGATGCCACGCCAGTGAACACCACTCTACTAACCAGGGGGGCCATCCATTCAATTACTATGTGGCACCCCAGGCAGCCATTCTGTCCATCACCGAATCGAGCCAATAACAAGTGGCACGAAAGGATGCTAAACCAAATTTTTGACTTTGAAGTACGCCATCAATTAATCGGTGGTCACTACATGCAATTCAAAATTTAAAAAAAAAATCATCCCTTAAGGTAAAGGACCAGTAACAACCCTAACCCTATATTTCTTGCTGCGTTTGTACTCGTCTACCAGCATAAGAACCAGAAAATGCGGGTGACAAAGTCAGTTATTATTTGTATGGAGTGGCAACGCTCTGCCATACAAATAATCCTTTCGCATTTTCTGGTTCTTACCCTGGTACACGAGTTAGTAAAGGCGGAAGAGGGTTGAGGGTGTGGACGTGGGGGTGGGATGGAGAGTGCAGCAGGCGTGTGTAGAGGAGGAAAGGGGTGGAGAAGGGGGGGGGGGGTGGGAGGGGTCTAATTGGAAGGGGCTGGTGGGGTTTATTATCGGTTTAATATACGCCGATAATCCAGCATTGATAACTCGCCGTCACGAGGTGGCACACCCCAAGACTAGCCATACTGCCAGGTTGAAGCCACTTAAGCGAAGGAGGAGGCGAGGATTGTTGCCCTAATATACTACCTATTAAGTAAGCATCCTTCTTGGTATAAATGGTCAGTGAATAATGAAATGGCAAACATAAACTACACTCCCGCACGGCACACCCACATCAAGAGACTACATGTACTGCAGGTACTCTAGTATATACCTGTAAATGAGTATAAGCAAGTGCCCAAGAAGGTATAAAGCTGAGCCTTGCAATACCGCCTACTATTATACGAGTCTGCTCCTATATATCCCCCTGTATTCCTTTACTTTATAGACTCCCCCCCCCCGGGTCAAGGCCAGGGTATAGTCCTAAGTCTTTCATTCACCACCAGTCCATCGCTTAAGCTGAGAGCTCCAACCAGGAGCGAGACTATGCTCCTTCCTCTGTATTAGCTCAAACGGCCTCAAAAGCCCGTATGGGGTCAAACTCTTCAGCATTTCTGCGACACCCGTCGATGCGGCGAACACCCGCGCGGCGGGTCTTGTACCGCGGGAGCTGTTCATGGCATAATTGTACCACCTGTTACCGGAAACTGAGAGTCCATAGATATCATCTGCTACGGTTGGAGGGGTAGTTTTACGTATTGGTTGTGGATACCTCCGCTGCAATCTCATAAGCACCAGAGCCTTTTGGCTGTTCGACGGCCATAATTCAAGCCTTAGTAGTCTGGATAGATGGGTGCATGGTGGCAATGGATGTTCGGGCTAGGCGCCCATGTGTGTGGGCGGGTGATTGAAGGGTTTATGCCAATGGATGACTTCCCGTGAAAATTTTAGTTTCCAGAATCTGAATCTGAACAGAGGGGGAGGGGTCGGTTCAGATTTCTAAACCTCAGAAACCTGGAATGCAGTAATGTGATTGGTTGTTCGTGAGGCTTGCCAGAAAATCTAGGTTCTAAATTCTTTACGGCAAGTCATCCAATAGCTCGATATTTGAGCCCAAAACCCGAAAAACAGGGATTGGCCACACACTATAGGGGGGTCAGAATGGCCAGGCTAGGGGATACGAATCATCCACTCTACTTGATTATTCTTAGCGTCTAAGATCAGCGTTCCCATAGATTATGGTGTTATGCAGCTGCTAGTTATTACAAAACTGCGTTTCTTGTCTTTTCATATTAAAAATGCATTGTCTTGTGGAACATCTGTATTCATGAATAACGCGATCTTACCTTGCCAGTGAGACCCGCGGATCTTATCCAAGTGACATCATATTACATGTAGTTATAGACGGTCCTCAACCTTGAAATAATGCTCGTTTTACCACGAAAAAAACTAGAAAATGCAAGTGACTGAATATATATAAATTATCCTTGCCCTGAGAAACTGGCTCATATGTTGCTAAACGGGTATAATAGAGCGTTTAAGCTCACTCCACTTTTTGTCAAAAAAAAAATACCAAGAGAAAAATACCAAGAAAACTTCTACCCAAGTGACAAAATTGGGAAATGTTGAAGTTAGATCCTGTTGACCCTATGTCTGATCATAACCTCGTTGGCTTTAGCATCTCTTCGCCTACATATTTTCTTGCTCATTTTTTCTTGGTATTTTTTTTAACGGTGAGCTTGAACGCTCTAATAGGGACTTTGTGGAAAAGACTCCAAAGTCTTTTTTCACTTGTGTGATTGGTTGATGGGAGGATAGGCACCAACCAGGCTTCTGGAAAAAGACTCTGGAGTCTTTCGCGCAAAGGGCCTAATATCAGGTCCTGATGTACATATGTTTTACTCATAGGGCTAGGGTTCCTACGCGTCTGTAAAGTCGTTCAACTGCACTAACTATAAATATATAAATACATCCACAGATATAACACCAAAACGTCCGAAATCTTGTGTGAATCTATCATGAATTCTTGAGTGATATATGCATTCATCGAGGATTCACTAATGGTCTATTGGCGACAACCCTTCAGGAAGCTTCAGCAGCCATTCTGATTGGCCTCGTTTATCTTGGCCATCTTGTGAATTGGTGTGTTCGACAAAAGAATTTGATTCGAGCCCCTTTGAGTGTGGGCCAGGCTTAAAGTCCATAAAACTGCGGGCTTCGGCTTGGCATGCATCATTGGGCGGGGTATCAGAGAAACGCACAATGCGCCGCAGAACTGTACAGGATTTGCTCCTTAACCTCCCGCCTCCCAACGGTTCAAGGCTTCTCAATTAAGTTGACTATGCCCTCACTATCCGTGATAGTCTCTTCCCCCCCCCCCCCCCGAGCTCCTACTGGAGGTCGCTAATCTTCTTCCGCCTCCTGCCCGATTTGCGCTCTGCCGGACATGTCAATACTTCAACCCCGCCCGTAACCCACCCTCCAAGGCCTATGTAGTCAAAAACATAGACCCCTATTTCCGCCACGCCGCAGTGGCTGGCCACACGCGCACCATGTCCTTCGACCTCAAGATGGGCGGCAAGCCAGATTTCTCTGGACTAAAGTACATGGAAGTCTGCTCACCACTATCGCCGAGAGGGGGTTGGCTAGGGTTATGAGGATTCTGCTGGAAGAGGGGCGAATGCAAATCAACAGGATTGGGCCTTCAAGACATGCGGTGGAAGGCGGAAACTTGGAAAGTGCGTTGAGACTACTACAGAAGGGAGCAAGGGCTGATCATTACGTGCTCCTTATCCTAGGCAAGAAAGATCCTATAATGAAAGCACTGTTTATGAGGTTTGGAGTGACCTCCAGCGGATGGTAGAGAAATTAGGATAGGGATTAGATATATCTCAAGACATCCAATTTCTCTCGAGACCGCTACCTATTCTTTTCTTCCTTGCCTCAGAACAGATTTCGTTGTTTATGCTTGCAGCTTCTTCATAGCGTTTCTTACCAAAGCCACTATTGCAGGCCATACAGGAAGGTATTCTTGGAGCTTTTTTGTGTTTAAGGTAAGACTGGTTGAGTCCGAAAGCGCTGTGTTGGCAAAAATAGTTTATAAAAGCATTTCACTACGTTATGAAGAGTTCCTATGCTATGGTACGAAGAAGTGCGACGCTGACGGTTGTGCGTCTAAAGAGAACAACTAGTTCAAAACGTCCTCTCGCTCCACTAGATTTGTCTCTCGAACATTCTGTAAAGGAAACTATCTACACAATTCGTTTTTCCGGCTCTGCATCGAAGTACATCCAGAAAGGCAAGTATCCAATAGCCATTCTCGTATAAAAGCGGGGAGGACTGTGCTTCCGCCCCATGCGGTCTACTTTCTCCATAAAAAGCTTCAGGATCTTCCCGTTCCCCGACCTTACCGCCTCGTTCATTGGCGTTTCCTCATTAAGGTCCTCGGCTAGGGGATCCATACCGTTGTCAAGAAGGACCCCAATGTTTCGTAAAGAGGAGGTTAAGGAGGTCGGCAGCTTCGTGGGACTCTGGAAGAGTGATTCCCAGGTCGATGCACCGCTTCACATGTTCGGCAGAGTTGTTGGATACCGCCCAGCCCATTACATACTTTAGATTGGCTTTGAGATAGGTGTCGAGTAGAGGGTTAAGTAGGTCATGAAGTGTGCGGGAGGTGCGGGAGAGAATATATAAGGTTTTACAATCATCCTCGAGGTATTCCGCTATTAGGATATATATTTCGAGGGGGAGCGTACATCGTGATGAGGGGGAAGTCATGATGCGGTAGTTGGTGAGGCTGCGTTGCCTCGGAGCATGGGCGTGCTGCTTGTGGGCTGATGACAAAGCCTGCATATGATTCGCTGCAGAGGAGTATCCTGTACTCATATGTGCTGACCTAGTCTAAAGACCTTGATACTCAGTCTCGCCGGTAACAATAAAGGTGGTTGCCTAAAATCAATTGTGTGGCGATAGAAGCGGTGGCCTGAAATCAATTATTATTCATTTAGCAGTTCCCTCGTTAGAGTCTTTTATCCCACACTCGAAAGTTGTAGTCGAGGGAAAACTATGTACTAGTGTAGGGGTAAGTCTGTAGACACCTACTGCTGTTGCAACCACAACCACTGTCTACAGACTTACCCCTACACCCGTAGTACAATGAAAAGACCTAACCCTGATTTTGAGACATATGATCTGTCAAGTTTCTCAGAATTACGCTGAGAAAAGAATGAGTCCCGTCATGTTACTGGCTTTCTCATGTCTGTTCTTCCCCCCCTAACTTATATATAGGACACCCGGTCATTTTGCCTCGAAATCCACCGAGTTAGTGTGGATAAAAGACTCCATTCCAACCCCCACCAGGATAACGATAATGTCCTCCAATCCGACCTTCTGTCAGCTTCCTCTCGAGCTCCTCTTTCAGATTTGTGGCTACTTCGAGACTGACGTCGTCACTCTCTCTGCCCTCTCTCAAACCTGCCACGCTCTCCATATCTTCATCTCCCCATTCCTCAATGCCTACTTCCGCCGCTATACCCGCATCATCCTGTACTCTGCCTGCCAACGGGGTCTTGCCTTCACAGTACGACGCTGTCTCGCTCTCGGCAAACGTGTTTACCCCGAATCACACCACTACCGCCAGCTACTCATTTCGCAGGTCGCCGCATACGGGCACGCGGACGTCATTCATGCGCTACTTGACCTGAAAGATGTGTTCTGTGTGAACTGCAGTGACCAATATAACCGGACACCACTGAGGCGAGCCGTGATCTATGGGCGGATGGAAGCGGTTAGAGCACTTCTAGAGAGAGGCGCGGGAGTCGGGAAATGGGAGATAGAAATGTGCATGGGGGAGAATAGGAACGAGATTGCGCGACTGCTGAGTGCGTATTTCACACCGGTGAAGAAAGAGGCGGAGTTGGTGAAGCGGGCGCGCCGGGAGGGCAGGGTATGTCGCAGCGAGGTAAGGAAATTTGCTTTTAGGTATCCGCGCTGGGGTAAGTAGGATAAGATGTTATGAAGTTTGAAAGTCCAAATCTTTGAGGATTTATCATTTTGTAGCGGTAGGGTTAGGGTTATTTTGTCGGCAATGGTGGGGTCGTGAATGAAATTTTCTATTTATTTATACTTCATATGATATGGCGCGAAGAAGCAATCTTGCTAAGGTTTCTTCCTGCTCTCAACTAGTCCTTCATTGGAAAGGTGACTATACTAGACGCCGGCTCTGAGGAATGGAGTAACGTCAAGGCCATCCTCCTCCGTCAGGCAATCCGGGGTCCTTCCCCAGCGTAGTACGGGTTTTCCTCGGACACGGCGTTGACCCCAACAAGGAGTCCAAGGTCTCGATTATGCCTCCACTTGCGTTCGAAATCCGAGAAGGCCACAGAGATATTACCATAATGCTGCTGGAGGCTGGCGCGGACGTTTACAAGAACATCCTCCTCGATGGAGGAGCCCCTATCCGACGGGGGGGTTCCGTCTGAAACTGACGCTCCCTCGGAGAAATCACTAACCGGGGGCGACTCCGCCCATACTTTGCCAAAAGTTCGAACAAGCTCTTATCCCAAAGCTAGTTTAAATTCATATATCTCAAGAAGCCTACCTGGCCGATTATGATGAGTCTAATCCTGTTCCGGGAGGACGGCGATCCAAATTAGCAACTCATTAACCCAACGGGCACCATTTAACCATGTGCCTATGTGATGAGATTAATCTTGGTTTACTCCCAAGTGCTGCCAAATCCTCAATCATTTACGATTATCTACCAGGTTCGGCCTGAAGCACCCGGGCCCCTCGGTGTGTGGTTCTCTGTTAATATGGCCGGGAGTATACTTTGAAGAGCAAATATAACTTGCTTATAATAATCTAACGTAGTTGCCGTGGAACTTCTTATTATTAGATAATCGACCAAAGAGCTGCTCCGGGGCACCCGCGAACGAGCTTATCTGAGAACGTTCTCAACGGGCAGACGCCAATGAGGGACGTTCTTTACTTGACTGAAGTGTCATTCACCGGCACCTATTCCTTGTAGGATTGACCTGTCACGGACGCTTACATTTGCTCTTGGCTGGCGATATAGTATCTTTGGCTGGTGGTGGAATATGGTTTTCTTGCCATATTGTACCCACTGCTACATGCCTAGGTTGTTATTGAACTGCATCATATTCCTCAGACCCCTTGGCGTACCAACTATAATGCATCACAGTAAACAGTAAACGAGTGATGAATTATGTTTCTGGAAGTTTTTTTTTGTCTACATCATTAATTGTACCCAGCCCTAAGGCTATGACAATATCGCACCTCCCCAGAACTGCCCTCTCTTCCGCCGCCATCTACAACAAGGAAAATATGTTTCTGGAGGTATTCCGAGTGATAAGTTTAAGCCTTTCTTCCCTCCTTCTATATTTTTTAATTCATTAATTGCATTAGTCTAGGTTAGAAAAATCAAGTGAAGATGTAGTTGGGCATCAAGTTCCTACCATGATATTCATGATATTATCGATACAGATAGAATCTTTATCCTATTTATCATTCCCTGAGAACATAATATCGTACTTTGCTCACTGTCCCAGCGATGAATATTACCGATGCGTATCACGACCCTAGATTATCATTGAGAACTCCTCCCGCCGCGCCACCAACGGCGATGGTGCCGCTGCTCTCCTCTGCAATGCAATTCACAGGGGGAGGCTCAACATTGTGCTTGTGGTCCCCGCGTACGGCGTCGACCCAAAACAGGCAGCGTATGCCACCGCTAATCAACATGGTCCTCGGGGGTGATATGATAGAGGTAGGCTCGGATTACCATGCGCTGCAGACGATTCTGAAGATGACGCTGATGGAGCTGCCCCTTAGGGGAAGTATTGGGTCTTTTTTTTTTTTTTTTTTTTTTTAACTCAGAGTTTCATTCGTTTCT
The DNA here is from genome assembly GCA_024713715.1 of Morchella sp. 2018-W26. NCBI lineage: Eukaryota > Fungi > Ascomycota > Pezizomycetes > Pezizales > Morchellaceae > Morchella > Morchella sp. 2018-W26. The sequence goes on from JAMGYX010000017.1 coordinate 105,233, forward strand.
ATGTACAAGAATATTGCATGCAGGGACTCCCTATGGCATAAACAAAACCTCGTGGGGAAGTATTGGGTCATGGTGAGGGTATTAATAAAGTTGGGGACCTTAAGGCTAGTTAAGTTGAGGTGTCGTTCTGGGGGGACTTCGGCGACATTGTTCAGCTAGCATGCTTTGATAAATAAATTAATATCCTCCTCTTCCGATTCCTAACCGCTGCCCATTTTGACATGCTGTGTGCCTTGTATATAACGTTCTCGACCCAGGCGTTTGTCAGACCAGAAGTGTGTTGTATTGCAACAGACATAAAGCCTTCGGAAAAACGAGACCCCACAATCACCATAATAGAGGATATTCAATCTGAGAACATATTAAATCTTCATGATTTGGCATGGAATTCTTGATTAGAGGTCTGATACTAGATATCTTAAGAGGTGGTGGAGATAGCTTTGGTAGCAGAGGTCCCCATACAGGTTTGTGTGGGGTTAACGCTCCTCTAGGTCTGACACGGTACCCAATCTGAAACGTTGTTCCTGATAGTGAGTCTCGATCCTTTAAGCTGTTTTTACCTTTTTGGAGTATTTTAATTGGGGGGTAGATGGGCACCATTTACGACCTCGTGTCCCCCACTCCCTTGATGGCCAGCATAGTAATACAGGGACCTAATATCCACGGCAGTATGTATATCTGTCCCTTGGTCCGTGTTTACAACGATACAAACTAATACGCTTCTATACCAACTGAATCCTTATTCTTCGGGATATGCACCGATAATAAGTATCTGCATTAACGGTAGCCCAAACCCGATATTTAGTAGGGAGGACTGATACAGAATGATGGAACAAAATTTCAAAGAATAGGATAGGCAAAAAGGGAATGGGGATTAGAACAAGGAAGAAAATATTTCAAAGGTCAAATCAATAGAATATTGCAAGCACAAGCAGAAACGATTTGAAGGATCGATAAAATAAGAATGATGACTGGTTATGTAACCTGGACCGATCAGGACAGGTATATGAATCTTTTAAAGATTGCCATATCATACCCCTTTGCTAACATGATTTATGATAAAAAAAAGGTTTTTTCTGAATAAAGACGCCATAAGAGTTTTTTGCATACTGTAGAAGGCCAAGTAAAAAATAGGTATCGTGCGGTCCCGCTCACCCGCTTGCTCACTCGCTTGCTTGTGTCTGCTTGCCTATGGCCGCTTGCCGAATGTACCAGTATATAGCGCACGATTGGAGGCTTTTTAACGAAATGTTCTGACCGATTTGTCAGAGCGTCCTATCCATCAAGAAGTACCAACCGGGCACTCTATCCATAAGAATATCTCTACATCTTACTACACCCGCAAAAGCTACCCGCTAGTAAGCAATAATCACACCACCCAGAAGTACCCACCACCCCGCTCATAGGTATTTACCACCCTGCTTATAAGTATTTACCACCCTGCCCATCTGCAACCGTAGTAAAATATTTTAAGCTTCTGCAGATTTCATTAAGTGTGGTATTATACCTTTCCTCGGTGGATATTGTCCTATCCAGACTGGATGTGGCGAAAAGTTCTTACTAGGAAAGGCTCAATAGTCGATTATAGGTGAAGTGATGCGAAATATCATTATATGCCCCAAGGACTTTGTGGCTCCTCATGGCATCGGCTATCGATCCCTATAAGGTGGAGGGACTCGCGCAACCCATTTCCTTTTGTCTGGGTGGCCTTGTGAGCCACACTGTACTATGGCATAGTGGGGGCAGGCCCAGCAGTGGAAGCTAGTGATTTGTGACTGGTTCTCGGGTTCATATATGAAACAAACCTATACGAGTTAAGCCTCTCTGTATTGCTAGCACAACCATGGTAGCTAGGTCCACCGGTTGCTGCATGTACATCTTACGAATGGGACAAACCTTGTGTTGCGTAATATAATATATTCTCTGATAGATAGGACAACTTATGAATCGGCCAGACCATCATACCCTACACATACCCATCCTGACAAAATAGCAAAGGCACTACACTCTAGCAGATATGCATGATCGCCGCAAGCCAAAGAAGTTAACTATGCCCGAGGATTCACATCCAGGAAAGGAAAACTATCCTATCTCCTCCGTGGAGGTCCCCGCTTTCCCTACATGCAGCTACCCTAACCCTCTTTAACTCCGCTCTCGGTATATTTCATGCCCATTCTTCCCACTTGGACCTCTTCTTTCTCCTTCCTGCTTTCCTCATGACAACCTGGTATCCAGCTTCGTCTCTCGGCTCCTCGGCCTCCGCCTCCACGGCCTCCGCCTCCATTTCCGCCGTCCCAGCGCCTGACATCTCCGCCGAGCCGAGAAACCCCACCGGCTCCTCCGTCCAAGTGCCGAGCCTCTCCCCCTTAACTACAGCCCACTCCGCCTCAACTGCGGCCCTCTCTGCCTCAGCTGCTGCCTTCTCTCTCTCCGCTGCGGCCCTGGCTGCTTGATTTGCGGCCCTCACCTCCTCAGCTTTGGCCTTCTCCGTCTCGGCTGCAGCCCTTCCCGCCTCAGCTGCGGCCCTCTCCGCCTCGGCTGCCGCCCTCTCCGACTGTGCAGCAACTCTAAGTATCTTAGCCCTAACCCTCTCTGTTTCGGCCCTCAACCTCTCCGACTCCGCCACCATCTTTGCCGTACCCGCACTGCACATCGCCGCCTCAGCCTTGATCAGCTCCGCCTCCGCAGTCACCTTGCCCGTCTCCGCAGTGATCGCCTCCGCCTCGGCGCGAAGCATCTCTGCGTCGGCCTTCAATCTCTCAGTCTCCATAGTCACTTTATCACTGCAGGTAGTACTCCCTTCCGCTGCCGCCGCCCTCTTGACCTCAACTGTCCTTGTCCCCGCAGCCACATCACCCATCTCCGCGGCGACCGTCTCCACCTCTGCTCGGAATCGCTTAACCTGGCCGAGAAAGCGCTCCGCGTGGGCCCTGATCAACTCCTTCTCCTCCTGCCCCGCACGGCGGTTTTTCCTGGTGCGGGCGTCCTCTTCCTGTGCCCCGTGGGGCTGCTGCGGCGGGCTGTGGTGGCCGGCAAGAATGTTGGACGCCCGCTCGGTTGTCGCTGTTATGGTGTTGAAAGCGTTTTTCCTCTCTTCGTATGACATGATCTCGTGGTGTGTTACGAGGCGCATCAGGGTCAAGCTTCCCGTGAGAAGTTTGGTGCGTTCTTGAGGTGTTGGAGTGGAGGCGGGGGTAGCTTTTGGCATGGTTCCGGTGATGGTTGTAGTGCTGGAAGGGATATATATACCTTGGTGATGGTGGGAGGGGGGGGGGAGGGTGTGTTCGGCGTCGTAGGCGGGGGGCCTGAAGGGTAGGCGGGGGGCCTGAAGGGAGGGCGGGGATCGGGGTCTTGGGGCTGGTGGCATAAGACGGGGAGGGAGGGAGGTGAGGAAAGGAAGGAGGGTTGTGACTTTTTACTGGGTGGCCTGAATAGAGGATTACTAATCCCCGGCAATGTATTATGATGGTAAAGCACAGCCTCCGCTCTCCATCTGTGGCGGTTAAACATGCACCACAAACCTTACGTTAATTGATACAGTAGGTTATGCAAGAGTGCGTGGTTTGCTAGAGCCCAAACGTGGATGGGCGAAGAAATTGTGAAAGCCGTCAGCTGTTTAAAGGAATATGGGGATGGATGCTGATAGGATAAGAACGAAGGAAGAGGTGTTGGGGCTTTCCTTTGCAGTTTGTAGATAATCTCGTCCGCTTTTAGATTTCATATTTTCCTTTCCATCCAAGAATAGGCCCTCTGGCCGTAGATCCCGGTTGCGGCCATATGGCCATGAGTAAGTACTCCTCACCAGCCCCCGCATGGGCGCGTCCATTACCCGCCGCAGCGGCTCAAAGCTATTTGCAAGTGCAGTATGACTTCCGCTCAAATCCCGACAGCTCACTGTGTTTATCAATGATACACCCCATCATCACACCCCTACCAAATTTAAGAATCCTTAACGAATGACAGACTACTCTGCCTGTTTGGAGTGCGAGCGCAGCTGCCATGACCCCAAGGCCCTTCAGACTCCCCAACACAACTTATTGGTCGCTACGCTCCGACAGCCGCGGACTCACTCTCGCGGGGTAACATAACGGAGAGGTGGCGGCCATGCTGTTCGCCCCCTCCTAGTTATTCTGAATAGCAACAACTCCGCCACCTGTCTCGCGTAGTGCACATGCCTAATAAAAGGTAGGAGCACGCTCCCACACCCTAGGATGTACGCCTCTGTTGCCCGAACCTGACCTCCCTGTGTTTCGCGGCCTACACGACACGCTCCTAACGTCGTTGGGGCACCCGCACTATGCCCCGGCAGCAATGCCCCATGACACGGCCCATTGGAAGTCCTGGCCCTATCTAGTAGAACCAGCCAAGGGGATAAGAAATCTATTACAACGTATAGAGCTAGAATAGCACCCAAATCATACAGTTAATCACACTCGGAGGTCAGTGAGCTTCGCAATTAAGGGCATGCCTAGTACCCCTACGCCTCCGCATCCAAACCCCCCGGTGCCCTCACTTTGGCCTACGCACCCAGTAGCCCCGCACCTAGTAGCCCCGCACCCACGCCCCCCTCCCCGCCCAAAAAAAGAGAGAGAAAAAAAAGAGAAAAAAAAAGGGGGGGGTGGGGGGAGAACGAACCACGCACCACGCCCCACACTAGTCTCCCGCGGCGGCTGTCTCATCCGTAGTTCTCAATAGGCTAGCCCCAGCTGGAAAAGAGGTTTTACTCCAGCGGGGATTATGCAGGGCCCCTCTTAAACTACTGCCTATGATGGTCCCTCGCCAAGTTGACCCTTGGGAATATACTCCTAGTATAATAATTGCATGAAGGGAGATTCCCAATCATAAACATAGTGGTAACCGGAGATCACCTATCAATAAGAAATTCAGTACTATCTTTAAGTATCTAGAGCTCTAACACCGGCACGCATGGCTTCATACGAAACCTTCCTTTAACCTTGCTATCCTATGTTGGGTTTCACTGGTTGGAGATATCCAAAGCCATAATGAGCGGGGTAATCCTCTAAGTATAGTTCGATAAAACAGATAAGGTACCAGAATCATACATTGTGATGGATAGGACGCAATGATGGGTCGGTTGGGACACCCCATGGTTTCTCCTTGGTCGGGGCGATTATAATAGTCCGCCCATTCCTGGTGTAGCAGTGGTGATATGAGCTCTGGTGCATCCAACACCTCTACCACCCCGGCTCCAGACAGGCATGCTCGTTCCACAGCCATCTTCGAATGGTATAGGCTTAACTAGCGCCCTTAAGAGGCAGACTTTTACTCCGCCCACATACCGACACCTCTTACCCTAACGGAACACTTTGAGCTAATTCTCCCTTAGCTACACTCCGTTCTTAGTAAGGCCGAATCGGCCTAGGCCATTCAAGTCCATGCTTGGCAGGTATTTGCCTTGATCATTTATTCAATGCAAACCAAGAGGCCATGATCGGAGCGAACATGTTCTTCAGGGTCTTTGCCACGCTTTGCATGATTGAGTACGAATGTTTGCTTTGTTCTAAACACAACCCCACTGTTAATGTTTGCCACACACCAGGTGATCTCGGATCGATGTTAGTTGCGCTCTAGGCCTTCCCGGCCCAGGTTTGCGAACATTTGAATGCCTTCTATGTAAATCTTTGCTAATCTCGGTGGCTTACGCCGGAGTGTGCTTACCTTGGGAGACCTTCTCCGCCGGTGTTTGTTGGGGCCCAGACAGTTCTAGCCCAGGTTTGCTAACATTCGAGCGGCTTCTATATGGATGTTTGCTAATCTAGGCCCATTTCTCTCAAGTTTGCTTTAGTTCGGGAACCTTTTCCGCCGGTGTTTGTTAAGGCCTAGGCATTTCCAGCCCAAGTTTGCTAGCATTCGAGAAGCTTCTTGACAATGTTTGCTATTTTGGAAGGTTCTTATATAATGGTTACTACGCCCTAAGAACGCCGAGCCTTCGATTTCGCCGCCATGAGGGTTAACTCGGCCGAGGCATCATCTAAAAACAATCGATTTTCCAATATCTCTATGGGTATATACTAGGGGATTTCCTCCCTTCTCCTCTCTCTCATTCATCTGCCCTGCTTCTTCGACAATCACGACTACAACACAACACTTAACCGCCCTCGACAACAAACCCCTTGGCACCAAGTTCAGAACAATCCAATTATTCAACGCCCTCGGGAGTATATATTCAAGGCTCCCCCTCCCCTCCGCCCTTTTTATCCACTCATGTCCTCCCCAATTTCCCAGAAATTGCCACTGCTGACATTGTATAGGTGGTTGCTATTCGATTCTAAAGTATCCCCTCTTATTATTGCTAAATAAGGCTAATGATAAATAGGGTGTACTCAAAATCTACCAACATTTCACATCAATAAACACAACATCCGATTTCCACCAGCAAGTACTACAATCTGTTCCGAGAAATGAGTCCTGCAGAAAGCACTCGAATTATAGGTTCTAGAACTCAATCAGCTCTACGCTAACCACATACTCTCTCCCTATTTACTAATCTTCGCTCTGGGGTTGGTCGACTGGCAACGGGACCCTTCAGTGCGATGAGCTGATGGAAAGTTTTGAGACGAACCTGCTAATCTTCGCACTGGGGTTGGTCGTCTGGCAACGGGACCCTTCAGTGCGATGAGCTGATGGAAGCTTTGAGGACGAACCTGCTAATCTTCGCACTGGGGTTGGTCGTCTGGCAACGGGGCTCTTCAGTGCGATGAGCTAATGGAAAGTTTTGAGACGAACCTGCTAATCTTCGCACTGGGGTTGGTCGTCTGGCAACGGGACCCTTCAGTGCGATGAGCTACTGGAAGCTTTTGGGACGAACCTGCTAATCTTCGCACTGGGGTTGGTCGTCTGGCAACGGGGCCCTTCAGTGCGATGAGCTACTGGAAGCTTTCGGGACGAACCTGCTAATCTTCTCACTGGGGTTGGTTGTCTGGCAACGGGACCCTTCAGTGCGATGAGCTACTGGAAGCTTTTGGGACGAACCTGCTAATCTTCGCACTGGGGTTGGTCGTCTGGCAACGGGACCCTTCAGTGCGATGAGCTACTACTAATCTTCGTTCTGGGGTTGGTCGTCTGGTAACGGGGCCCTTCAGTTCGTTGAGCTGAGATATTTTACTAATCTTCGGGCTGGAGGGTTGCTGGCAACGGCACCCTCCAGCCCGTTTAGCGTTAGGTCGATTTCGTTCTCATAATAACCCCTAGACCTTGGTATGCGAAGAGCTTAAAAGCTTTATTTCATCTATATAGTACTACAGTCCCCTATGTCTCAGAAGATATGAAAGTGCGACATCCTGATAGATTAATGAGAGGGTAGTTGACTAAGCACGACAACCCACCGCCAAGAGCTAAATATTTAGACACAGAGGTGGTTAGCGCCACTTCCTAAATCTGAGCAGCTAGGTAACCAAACAGGCTAATCCCCCCGCTGTTCCTATACTTTACCGCTGTTCCCTATACTTTAGCTGTTTTCTAGACTCTGTCGCTATTCCCTATCACTAGATCAACTTGCAGTCGCGAGCTAGCCATTACTATTACCCATGTATTATTAACTAATTATATCTTGTGCTAGATACATATCAGGTTTACTGCCCAACTGTTTTCCATCGTTATATATCTACAACATCTCAGTTTCCTCTGAATATTTCTTTATTCCCTTTGACCATATATGTACAGTGTCTGGTCTTTATCGGCCCATGCTATGAGCACCAAAGTAGAAGGGAAAGAGATTTTCACAAGACCTAATAATTTGTTCCCAGCGTCGTTGAAGTACTCGCATGCCTGCTGTTGCAATGAAATGTTTACTAAATGTTCAAGCCTTTAGTTAGCGACTAAATGTAAATAAATGCAATAAATCTTCTATAATCGAGTAACTGGTGATGCGGGGTCAAATGGCTCGCGTCCATGAATCACACTAGAGGTATTTTGAAAAGCTGTACTCACGTGCGGGTGACACAAAGAATTCTACCCCAGGAGCTGCCCCCCGCATGCCACGCCCCTGCCAAGAATAGGGAGGGATTTGCATCGACGTTTCCTCCCCAGCCCCAGGTGCTGTCCCCCTCCACACCCGACCTATTCAGAGTCGCTGTAGAGATCAGTACACCTCCACGGGTTCTTAATAGGACTCTCTGGTAACCTGATTTGGCAAGTGTCTCCAGGTAGCGAACGTGATCTGTTGACATTACTTACCCCAGCCCGCAATAAAAGATGTATTGTCGTTATTAGTTTGCCCAAAAGAAGCCCAGGGGAAGAGACTTAGTATTATCGCACTGCTCCTTTCCATATGCTGCTTAATTTATTGATCATGATTAACCACCCGCAATATGCGTGATCATGACTATATATATATCCCGAGGGTCGTGCGGTACATGTACTTAATTACCTTTGTGATTGATTAATTACTTCAGGCATGCATGTTTGTAAGCATTGAAGGCATAAATAAGAAAAAAAAGATAAGATGAGCTAAACGCAATCGAATGACTTCTGGATTGATAGATCATACATGCTCGTAGCCGGAAGGCTATGATAAAAGCTTTGCTCTCACTTGTCCGGAGGCAGGGTATACATGTTTGCACTTCGACTGGGGATCGAACTAGAAAGTATAAGACTCAGTTGAGAATAATAGTAATAATTCAGTGTTCCCAACAGGGCAGTCCGTTGGTCCAGGGGGTAAGGACCGGACCGACTACGGGCTGCCGTGACTGGCTACCGGCTATTGGGCTAGGACTACCGACTATAGTATGGATTATAGGGTTACAGCTTGGCATAGGCTGTGGCGCTGCCATGCAGATATCTACAGTCCTGCACAGATATCTGTGGTCCTTGCACTGATCTACAGTTAGCAAGTGTTAGTAGTCCTCCTACACACGTACTCTGTACAGGAGCTCAACATATCAATTCTCCCGCGCTTATAATTCAATATAGTTGCCAAAACCGAGTGATCACCCATGACCCATAGATATCTATGGTCCGGCGCCTTATCTATAGTCCTGGCGAGGTCAAGGACTGGAAGAGCTGCCAAGTCATCTATGGATATCTATAATCTGGACCTGACCGTTGGAGAGACTGGTTGCGAAGACTATGGCACAAGACAAACGACTGGTATCATAAGACAGGAACATATTTGGGTACCGACAAATAGCCCTAGCTAGTCACTATAGTTGACTTTACTCGGAAGAGACCTGGATTCCAACAGTCACTCCTACAGATTGTTTTATCTATGCGACTCAAATGCTATGAGAGTGTTGTGTTCACTTATTCACCGCCCAAGGTCCAACCCTTTGGTCCTAGGGCAGGCAACGTGTTGACAGGTAGAATACTGACAGTTTTCTCATTAACACGGCGTTCTTTGTCTCCTAGTAGATTCAGCCCTTCTCTTGGGCCTCAGTGTGATGCATAATTCTGAGCAACCATGCGTTCCACCAAGTGTAGGTTCGGTCGAGTCGTCCGGACACATGAAATCGCGCTCCTAGTCAATTTATGAGGTGAGTACGTGCTTGTTTAATTAATCAGAGTCTGTGATCAAAACTGGGATTTGTCGTATTGCTAAGAGGGGGGAAATCTTATTTCGATTGTCCAATGATGGTTAAGCGTCGTCTATAACATATGATGCAATATCTTCTGTTCCTGAAAGTGTCCCGGAGCATAGATCTAGGATGTCCCTCATTTTCTTTCCTCATTCACTTGATGAAATGGGTTGCATAAATAAATCAATGTTAGAGAAAGCAAGTGAGGGTCTAACCGGACGCCAAGTTCCTACGGAATGAAATTTACGATATTACCGGTGCAGATAGAATCCATATCCCCTACCACAAGCTAAAGTTCATCATAACTTACTTTACTCACTGTGCCACCGGCGAATGCTATCGATACTACCATGTTACCATTGAAAACTCTGACGAGACGCCTAACGTGGTCTTGAGTTATCCCTATAGATTGGTAATCTACCGCTCTTTCATTTCCTGGACTGGATGGAGGAAACTGCCGTTTTTCCTTTGTTCGTTTAGTTCACTGAGAGTCCGGGGTAGAGATTCCGGAAGAGGACTCGGCCCTCCAGAGACCCATACCACACGAGGGTTGCAGAGAACGTGCAGAACTGGGTGTGTGCTGCATGTGTGCGCCGCCGCCCACATCCAACGCTTTCAAGCTGAATCCGGCATACCATCCCCGAAAACCTGTCCAAGCCGCTGACCCCCGCTCAACAGCAGCAGTCCTGAAGGCAAAGTGACCAAGACCTTAGGTTATAGCCGCTGTTGCTAGGCTAGAGGATGGGCGGCAGGGGGGTTGGGGAGTTTTGGACAGGATGCATTTGTGTGTTCTTTTCCACCCCGTTACGATGTTGTGGATGTGCTGGTGCGGCCTTTCTTCTTTCCTCGGGTAAGCATAGTTTATGATATCGTCTCACTATCCATCCGGGCGCTGCAGCGGCACCTTCCCAATCCCCCATGACAGCAAGCCATTGGATCCTTTTTTCCGGTATCAAAGTGGTGAAGTAACGTAATGTTCTTGCTCCGCGCGAGATAGAGCGGAGAAAACACTCCCGCACGAGATACCGACAAACACGAGACCAGACCCAAGGCAGGATGTTCCACGACAGACAACGCCGGCATCAACGGTAGATTCATAGTTCTCACTGGCCTCAAGACTCTGCCGTAGTTAAACCGCAGCGGGAAATAATAACGCAAACCCACCGCCCAAGCCCCAAAACGATAATGATCTACAACTTACATTCTCCGCGGGGGTACCCCAGTACCTCCGCCGCCGCTGTCACCCACCGGCGAGTGTAACACATTCACCGCAGCAGGAACCGCGGAGTGCAGTCCCGCGCGCGCGTGACTGATGGCCTCCGCGGCGGTTTTAGAATCGCGCGTGGGCAGGTGGCGGGTCGTAGTTCTCGGCAGCCGGGTTTGTTAGTGCGCAGGCGAATACGTCAGCGGCGGTGGCAAAGGAGGGGTCGGAGGGGAGAGTTGTCGTCGCTGTGGTAGTGCCTAGCTCACTCCCGTTTTGTCAGCCACGCTTTCACCTTTCCGGTGGTGGAGGGTGTGTCGTAAAAGCGGCCAATTAGGGGTGGGTTTCCCCGGGGCGGGTGAGGTCTATGCCGGTGATGAGGATGGGCTGCGTGTGGTGGGGGGAAGTGACGGTGTGGGGTTAGAAATTAGATGTTGCTGCGTGGGGGATGTGTTGGAGTGGAGACAGGGGAGGGGAGGGGAGGTAATAGAAGGGCCAGAGAGGTGGGGCAAGTTGGATGGAGGGACGGCGGTATGATGGTAAGGCGGGTAACAGACAGTTTGTGGCTGTGGGTGTGCTCGACTCCGTTGGGGGAGTGAGGAGAGTGATATTAAAGGGAGAGGACCTGTGATGCAGTAAGGATGAATGAACAGAGTCGACAACTAAGAGATGAAACACGCCAGCTAATCCAAGTTTTTGTTTCCCGAACATGAAATGCCGGGTGCGAGAAGAGAGGCGAACCAAGGAAGACACCGCGGAAGACACCTCCGGTTCTTCTCCCCCAGGAAAACTCTCCCTAACTGTGACGGCATCTACGCCACCCACGCCACCCAACCCGGGTGTGTCTACACTAACCCCACTCACCCCTCCTGCACTAAACCGACACACTCACCCCTCCCCTCCTGGCTAAGCCCTCACAGCGCACACCTCTCCCACAGCGCCGGAGGGGGGGCCAAATGCCTAATCAAGCCGTGCCCTGAAGCGTGGTGCGGGCAGGCGTGGCTGAGTAAGATGTCGCCGGGGGGAACTGTGGCACCGCCGGTGGTACCCCCGACACGGCCGTAAGGACGGGTGAGTTGCTTGCAAAGGTGGTACGGCTGTTTTGGCCCCACGGCGGGTGGGCGGTGGGAGAGGACTCTCCCGTTCACGGCGGCCTTGGTAGTGTGGCGGCGTACGCTTTCTCTGGCTCTACTTCTCCCAGCCAGTGATGGGCACGACAGGACAGACAGACCAGGAGAGCCTTTGGCTTGTCTTGTATCTCCTCGTTCCGTCTCGAGAGAACGGCACAGTGCCGAGGATTCATCCCGATGCAAACAAACGGCGTCGAACCCTAACCCTGGTTTGTAGAGTGGAATATTATATTTGTATATTTATGCTTCATGCATGCAACCGGTGGGTCATGGCAGTCGTCTCCTCCCGGGAGCGACGTGGCCTTCCTTGCCGGCAAAGGGGGAGCACGATAACACGGAAATGTGACGGTTTGAAATGCAGAATGTGTGGTGGAAGACCTTGACTGCTCTCGACTTGCTTCGCCCAGAGTCCCCTGATAGAGTGCGGGTGTGGATGGTGTTAGTGGATCGAGGGACTCATTGCCTCGATGATTTTGTGCAAAATGAGTGCAGTGGTTGATTTGGCTGTTTGTTTCCCCCAAAGATAAGGTTTGACGACGTGTTCCGAACTCTTGCATTTATACATTTGTGGATACGTTTCCTGAGGCTTTGATTGATGATAAAAATCAATAGATTTATGATGTAGTATTTCTGTGGTAATATTCTAGCTGCAATTCCAACTAACACTTCAAGTCTCTGGATTAACAATCTTAACGCCACAGGTTCAACGCCAGTACTTCTTTATTTCTTTCACACTTACTCCGAAAAATAGGTTTAGAGTCACTTCCCTATCTCAGCACCCACCTAGAGCGCAAATGCAAGTCAAGCCCGCGATTGCGAACTTTAATTAGCTAATGTACTAGAAAGAGACCCGCACGCCATCCATACATTATACTCCCAGTGTGGCATAGCGTGGTAGGATTGTTAAGTCCACGAGCCGTTAGCAGGCTTCTAAGCAGTACTACGAACGTTTAGGAGCAGCACGTACGGGGGTAGATGAGATGTCTGTGGGGGATGGTTGGCGGTAATGGTTTCTGCCGAAATATCATTAAGCCCCGTCATCACCATCCCCTGCCCCTCCCGCTGCCTCCAACAACCCCGGGAACAAATCAAACGGCTCATTCTTCTGCAGAGCGATTTTGGGGAATGGATTAAAGCATTTGTCTCTAGCGGACTTGCAAGGGCCCTAGATATCTAACCCCGACGCTATCTGCAGTTCTCCCGATCGATGATATTTTCAATGTTACCAATAAACAAGTCTTCAAAAAAGAGGCCCGCAGCCCAACTGCCAACATGACCTCGCAGTGGCTTCTTGCACTCAGAAGACCTCACGCCCGGCGTATTGTTCCGCATCTATATTACTCAACCCCGACAAGGTAGTGGTGGGAAACATGTCGCAAAGTAGATTTTCTCTACTTCTAGCATTACGAGTTACCACTAAGTTGATATAACTAGCTCGGGACAACAAGCTGACCATTAGGTGCTCGTTGGCGCTGCTGGAGCCGGGGTTAAGAATGGGAGTTGCTTTGCTAGTGAACGTATAATGGTGTCTTTCGGTACGCATTAGGCTCTGATGAAATGGGGGTTGATCAGATAAAAACTCATGGCGTGTTGTACGCTGCCGGGAGTGGGTGGAGAGAATTACTCATACTGTCATCTTCCAGACCTTCCGCTGATGGTCCTGCATCTGTGATTTGGCTTTCTCTCAATAAATCAAAGTCAGAGAGAACGCTTAAACTAACTGCTCTTATGGTATTTTAGTGTGCATTGTGCACCATCATAGCCTGCACTACCCCTCATTATGCCTGACTTCTGGTGCGAGTACTTACTATAAAAATTACTACATATAACCTATCCACCCACGATATCTGCGTAGCCACGAGCATTTATGCAATTCGAGAATTAAACAAAAGATTAAAAAAAAGAAATTAGCACACGCGATAATAGAAACGAGTGATATCGCATGACTCGGATCTGCCTACACTCATAGTTGAGGGAGAACGACCAGCGGGCGAATTGTTCCCCAAAGCCCCACACCGATATTCCTTGATACTAGACTCACTGTCTACCCCGTAGGAAGATTCTGCTATTGTATTAAGTATCCTGTATTACTGCTTAATTATATCAATCCACACTACTGATGCTTGTTTTGGGACACTGGACAGGAATCTGTACGTGGGCTGTCTTATGTATGGCGCGTCCTCCAAGTACTGCCGCCGCTAGAGTAAGGGGGAGTCAAGCACAGTGATAATAATTAAATGTATCCACAGGAGCTTCCAATACCTGCCAGCCGCCATTCCCGGTGATCGGTGCTCCGCGCTAAAGGGATCGGATCTTGCGGTATATACAACGCCGCCGGGTTGACACTCCCGGAGGTCTCGTCAAGCTCTGGAGTTACGGTACGTAAGGCGCACCCTACTACACATCCATCGCTATCTTTCCTGCAAACAGTCATTTCGTCACCGAGACTCTCAGTGTCCTTCTGGTCTTAACAGACGTACCCCGGGGGTCCTTAAAGTGATGCAACGAGCTAGCCCACTAGACTGGTGTAGCGACCACCACTCACTTAACCTTTTCCATCTTTCTTTCCAGGTACTATATAGCTCTATCTGATGTAGTTCGATCTATATGAATTACACAGGTATCTAGCCTTTGGGCACGGTGGCAAGTAGCTGCGAAATTGTGACTCTTTGTCGCCGTTGCATCACTTTGGGGACCACTGGGTAGCACCTCAAATGGCGCTACTAAGATCCCAGCACCTCTATCGGTCTTTTACCAGACTGAGAAAGAGACTTCTGCGCTCATTGCTCTCACCACCAAACTCCATCGTCAACCTATATCCCCCATTATCTGTCCTCAGGGCGCCAGCTCACATATCTCCTCCTGCCGAACGTTCGCGGAGGTTGTTGATCATACTCAAGAAAATATCACTCTGTCTCCTAGTTGTACGCCTTCATGATCTCCCAGAGACTGCTAGAGTCACCCGTGCCCTGCTCCAGGGACCCAAACATCGGATTGGCTAGAAAGTGAGGAGAAGATGTGATGCTGCGGCCACAGAGCATTGATTTGAGATGCCCCAGCGATTTATAGACCAAAGGTCGCCAAGAAGGGGCGAAACACGCTCCACGGCGGATTAGTAGAGGTGGGAAACATGGATACTCAAACGCAACCACATTTAGCAAAGGTCATAGTTTTAGCATCCAGAAGGTACCAGACATTCGGCGGTAGATCTTCCTCAGGGACATCTGCAAACTTCGGTGCTATATCTGCGTGGTTGACAGTTTGGGTGCCTTACCATGGGACTGTATGCCAAGCGCCAGCGTAATGGGTAAACCCTAACCCATAAAAACCAATGGTATGTTCAATTCAAAAACCAAACAAGGCCCCCTATTATGGAATGAAAAGATCGAGGAAGCTCGTGCTCGCGCGATCGGCCGTCACTCCGAATCTTTCAACATATGACCGTCGTGATCCAAGTGAGTTATTAATCAAATCGCGGCGAGCAACTCCAATCTCCCCCCGGTTCTGTCATATCAGCGTCATCTCTTCACTTCTTGAGAGATGGGTGTAGAAGGATTGTAAAGGGCGGGCAAAGGATCTAAAAAATGTGTGGAGAGTATGTAAAGCGCAATTTTTAGTGTTTTATCATCTGTTAGATGTTGTTTATTATCGTTGGAAACATATTGTGGACCCCATACCCGAGAGATGTTAAACATGTTATGACATGTTTAACTGAGATACTTACGGTTGTTTCTTGCAGCAAAATTTCAACCTTGAGCACGGCAAAAGGGGGGATAATTCCGCCCGGAGCAAACGTTGTCCTCTCTATCATTTAGAGCGCAACTTTCAGCGTTATGTGGTTTATTTCAGAAGGATCGGAGAGTTCAAGAAGTCGACCGGAGTTGAAAGCGTGCAGACGTGGGGAAGTGGTGTCAGGGTTACACCTGTTCTAGCAAGAAACCGAAGAAAAAGAAACTAACGGTGCACAATTTAATCAATGGGCTCGGTCGAGAGCCAAAACCGCCGACACGGAAACGTTCCCTAGTATCTCCCGCTACCGCCGCAACACCCTTGTCAGAAGGAAAGTTCATTATTCTAGTACCTGCACCATCCCAAAAAGAGTAATCAAGTAGCTTTCCAAGGGTAGATCTCATATTTTGCTACTGTCGTTCGCGGGGTATTGAGGGTTACTGGGTGCTGACGGATTGCGGGCAAAACCTGGCTTGGATGTCTCTCTTTTGGCTTGTTCCGTCAACACCCAGTGTCCGTCAGCACCCAGTGAACGACAAGACTTTATCAGTGTCGGGTGTTCCGCAGCACGGAAAAAAAGACAAAGACCGGGGAGGCTACGAAGGTTCCGGGGGTCTTGGCGTAGGAACGTAGCGCAGTAATTCGTCTCAGCGAACAGTTACACAGTCGTTGAAGTTGCCTTTTACAGCAAGATTAGAGGGGGCGTTTGTAAGACAAGTGACCAGAACAAGTAACTTCAACGTCAATATGAGTGTCTGCTGAGACGAATTAATGCGGTATTGGAAACCTAACGAGCGCTGGGGCTCCGCGTAGCGCGCACAAAATCATTCGTGCGACGCATATAAAACAATCAACCGCCAATGACCTGTAGAAGAAGGGACGTGGCTGAGGGTTCTGCGATTCCTGTCAATATCCTTGGTTATCATTATTTATAGCTGCCGGAAGTACCAACGGCAAGGCGCAAAGGTTTAGCCTCAGCCGCAGTGGGGCCAACAGCAAGTGCAAAGGAGAAAACGGCAGTGCATTCATTGATCACAGAAACTCATAACAACCTGTTGGGGGATGAGAAAGGGGATGAGAAAGGGGCCCTTTCACGCGGTCTGAAGAGTTTTTGGGTTTTTCTAGAGTGCGTTCCATTCGGATAAGCTGGGGCAGAAGGTAGGGGGTAAATACATAATTTTCCATCACCGGATTGACTAATCGCTTCTCCTTTCCCCAGAAACGTACCTCAACTCAGCCAGACCCGTGCAACAATAATGTATGTATACTCGGAACTCTCTTATCCCATGCATACCAGGCAACACGGCCCCCCTACCTGTCATCACTCCCTCTAGCCCCCTAGATAAAACTGGTACCCAGGGTATTCAAAACCCCACCCATCCCCAGGGGAACACATGTACATATGTATATACTCACCATTATATCTTGTGCGTGTCACCGGTAAAACGGTGAAGCATACTCCCCTTACCCGCACTTAAATCCCTACCTTAGGCTATTCCCCATTCTGCACATTCTGGTCCTAACTAGCGCATTCCTCCCATGTTGGGTTCCCGCATTCGGTCAAACCCTTACAGAGCCTACGGTTTCCCGCAGCCTAGGAGCAGCTGGAAATCCCTATTTCAGTCTAATCCTGGGTCTGGTGTGCGGTGACACTGTGGTTACCTAGGCGAGCATTGTTAGTTACCGTGGGACATTAAGTAGTGGGTATGTGGTGTATTAATTAGCTGCCATAGGTCGCTCGCCCCAGTAGATGGAAGGGAAGGTGACAGCTAGACTAATTCATTCTCGGTACTACACCCTAGTTTTCATATATCCTTGTGACTGAGGTTGTCTCTGCGCAGAAGGGTCTCTATACTATATCTTCGCAGCTCTTTCTATCTAAAGGCATCATTCCTAAAGGTTATTAAGGGCTAGGGTTGTGGGACTGTGGCCGGGGGCATATTATTGGTCTTCTTTAGGTTTTTTTTTTTCGTCATTTCGGGTACCAATCTATTCGCTAAGTAAGTTTATCAAATCCCCTGCTAAGGCTGTCGCGTCGCCCCCCCACCCCTCACCCTCCTCGTCTTAATTACGACAGTTCTTGCAGAGTTTAATTGTTTGGATAACTATTCCTGAGACCATACCCGGTTGTATAACATCGAGTCGAATCATGTCTCTTCCAATTGCCTTCACTTATAATCGAGCAGCCTCTTTCTTTTCAGTGGGGGAGGCTAGTGAATTACGGACCGGGTAACTAACAGTGAGGAGGCTGAATGCCGCCTTGGGCGGGGTCAGTAAACATATGCCAACCCCACGGTTCTTATCACTCTGTGGCCATTGCTCTTTCGAGACCGGTTCGTCCTGTCCTACTGTCTGTTTCATCTTTTCCCGGTAAATAAATACCCTTTCCCAGGAGTTGAGGGACATTGACAATCAGCGCTGACGTTGGCGGAAACCAGCACATCAATCCTAACTTATCATTCCTATCTGACCATCTCAGATCCATTCCGCTCGTTGCGAGATACACTTGCTGGGCTACATCGCAGCGTGAGCTTGTTGAGGTCAGGTTTGTGGTCAAAATCTGCCCCCTGGGCCATGTCTTGTCAGCTGGGGTTAGGCTGAACTGAAATCCGTAGCCGGGGTCAACAGATCCAGAGTATGGAAGTAGCCGCTTCTATAGTGGGTCTCTTAGCCGTCGGTGGTAAGATCCTTCAAAGCCTACAGGAGTTCGTTTCTACTTGCAAAGATGCCCCGGAAACCGCCAAAGCTATTCGTGACGAGGTCGGGGCTTTCCGGTGGGCCCTCCATAAACTAGCACCTTATATACGCCAAAGCTCCAAAATCACACCCCTCGGGAGATCAAGTACCGACGTTGATCAGTTGAAGATTACGTTAGCGTCATGCGTGGACACATTTAGCCAAACACATAAGCTACTTGATCGTTTGGCACCTTCAAACCAGGAAAGAATGGATTATCTAGGTCGAATGAGGTGGTCACTAGCTGAGGGTAACCTCAGCAAACTTCATAGCCGTATTGAGAAACACAAGACAACCCTGATACTACTTTTGGCGATATGGACTAGGTATGTTCTGTCCAATTTCACTTGATCCACCTTACGCTAAGTTGGCTTAGTGAGTCCTGCGCGCAGACAGAGAACAATGTGGATTCTTTAAGCGATCTTTTGACTAACATCATGGCTCCGGGACGGGAAATGGAACCCTTGTCCTTACCTTTCAAACCCCCTAGCCCCGGCCCATCAGACGGTGATTCTAGGTACGTTACCGCTTGGGGGAATCTAAGTATCATTGTCCCTAATTATTGACAGACCGGATACTATTTCAAATGATGACTGCTCCATACACACCATATCAACTGTGAAATCTTTAGGCGTCATGTCAAAGCGCAGTTTATTGTCTAAATTAATAAACACAAGGCCTTATCGGAATCCTGAAGTCTTCGCGGATTCACGTTTTTCGGTATCTACCTCCCAACGCGGAACCAGTTGGTCAGTGTTCACCGGGGGATCGAACACCTCCGTATTCTCACTTGATTATACTGGACTCGGTTCGGGGGGCACCCTTGCGGAGGAGCCGGACCTATGTCAAGTCCCCCTTCCCCTACATACCAACTTGCTTTATAATCCGCTCTGGTATCCTCCGTCAGCTAGCAGTACAACGCAGGCCAATAGCGTCTCATCTGGGCGGAAAACGACCCTCGCACTTGGGAGGAAGCGGCCTTCTACCGTAGGTGAAGCCCTGGCGGTCATGGCAGCTGGGTTATATAGCTCATCCACCACATATGACGACTTCCATGACACTTACCGGAAATCCCTCCAAGATGCCTGTAGCAAGGGCGATCTTACAAGGATTGGAACTCTTTTTGGCTGTGAAATGGAAATCCGGCGTCTTCACCCAGAATTTCCAGAAGGGGGAACCAAGAACATGATTTCTGATTGTATACGGGGTGAGTGATTATATGCCATCGCTACAGTGCTACAATTCTTGCTGATTGATTTAGTTACATACAACGGTACCAGCGCTTTGGACCTGGCTGTTAAGGCTGGCGACCAAGTAATAGCTGAAATGATCTTGGATCGAGGTGCAGATATTGACAAACTCAATAGCTGGGGTGCAACGGCCCTATATACTGCGGTGCGTAACGGGAATAGACCAATGGTGGAGTATCTCTTGGATCGAGGCGCGGATATCAACAAAGCCGACATATTTAATCCAACGGCCTTGGTTAGAGCGGCGGAGGCCAAGGACCAACAAATGGTTGAGTGTCTCTTGGATCGAGGCGCGGATATCAACAGTGCCGGCAGATTGGCCTTGGTTACAGCGGTGGAGGCCAAGGACCAACAAATGGTTGAGTGTCTCTTGGATCGAGGCGCGGATATCAACAGTGCCGGTAGATTGGCCTTGGTTGTAGCGATCCGGGCCAAGGATCAACAAATGGTTGAGTATCTCTTGGACCGAGGCGTGGGCATCAACACAGCCGGCGTATATAATCGAACGGCCTTGTTTACAGCGGCGGAGGCCAAGGACCAACAAATGGTTGAGTGTCTCTTGGATCGAGGCGCGGATGTCAACAGTGCCGGCAGATTGGCCTTGGTTACAGCGGTGGGGGCCAAGGATCAACAAATGGTTGAGTATCTCTTGGACCGAGGCGCGGACATCAACAAAGCCAGCTTATTTAGTCAAACAGCCTTGGTTACAGCGGTGAGGGCCAAGGTCCAACAAATGGTTGAGTATCTCTTGGATCGAGGCGCGGATATCAACAGTGCCGGCAGATTGGCCTTGGTTACAGCGGTGGAGGCCAAGGACCAACAAATGGTTGAGTGTCTCTTGGATCGAGGTGCAGATATCAACAAAGTCAATGAGTGGGGCAAAACGGCCTTGTATACGGCGGTGGATGCCAACAATCAACAAATGGTCGAGATGCTCTTGAACCGAGGTGCAGATATCAACCAATGTGATGAGTACCTACCTCTCCACTGTGCTATCGTAAGACATGATCGTGCCGTCCTCCAGATGCTTTTGGACCGGGGTGCAGATCCCAACATGTCCAGCGGACAACTTAACCCTGCCTTGCATGTGGCGCTCAATCAATACGATCGTCATGCGATGGTTGAGATGCTTTTGGAAGGAGGTTTGGATATCAACATATTGAACGGGGATGGTGAAGCGGCCTTACACATAGCCGCAAAGAGAACAGATCATGGGATGGTCAACATGTTACTGGATCGAGGCGCACATATCAACATAACCGATAAGCACCGTAAGACCGCCCTAGATCTGGTCAATGACTCATTGTTTTCACCCCAATCTAGCACTCGAGACACAAAACCTGCCCAGAACCTACGCGATATTCTATTAGCGAGAGGTGCCAAATCTGGTTCGGAATTAGATACGTAAACATCCGGTACCAAAGAGGCTGCAAGTCAATGCATAGGGTACTGTCCGGTAGATCAGAAGTAGGGGTGTTAGCAGAGGACTTTATAGAACGAATGCCAGGGCGTGTCTGCAGAGGTGGTGACAGGTTATTGGACGGAGGAATTCTACCTATCATGTTTTCTTGAAGTGATCGTTGTCCGATTCCTTATTACCCAGAATGTTACTTATCATGTTTTCTTGAAGCGATCATTGTCTGATTTCTTATTACCCAGAATGGTACTCTCATGTTTCCTGTCTTATTTCATTTACTCCAGTAGTTGTGGGCTGGGCGAGTCAGAGACTGTGCATATCGAGAGACGTGTTTTGATCCGTTGGCCTCGGCGTAAGTTTAGCAGAATTCAATACATCTTCTCGAGACTCGTAGATAGAGCGGTATGCTCAAGAAGGCCGTGGGGGCGGGGAAGGCGGCTTACTCTTGATCCGTGCGCCAAGAGTCTGTGGTAATATTATTCATACAGATATGGTAATGTTTGCGACAGTGCTACAAAGATTACTTATTATAACTTCACATTCAAAACTATGACAACAAAATTATGATTCCCACCCAGACGCTTGTTTTGTTGCTGTACGCCAAACTTACCCAGACGCAACGGCTATGATGCTACGGATTAGCAGTCCAAAAATAAGCCACAAAAAGCCCTAAACCTCTGCAAGAAGTTAAGGAAATACTCGCCAGCCCAGTTAATACCAGTACTCAGCCTGACGGTCTTGTAGTGGAGTTTTGTCTATTTTTTTGGTTGGTGGCGCGCGCGCCTTGCATCCGGCGTCCGGGTAATTTTGACAACCCACAATATCACAAATGTTGCTGGTTCGCTATGTGTCTATGTAGACAGTCGTGCGTCTACTATGATACCAACTGGCAGGTGGGACCGGAATATAATGGACAACGCGCAGCAAGAAGAGTACTACCCTTTCCGGATGCTCTAAAGCAAGCTATGGACTGAAACTATATACACAAAAGGGTAGACCCCCGGCACCAAACAAACCCCCTCCCTTACAGCTGGCGTAAACCTGGAGCAATGTGGGGAGAACGAGAGTGATGACGACCCCTAGCTCTCCTGCGCCGCGCCGCAAAACCGGTGTGTACGTATAAGAAAAGATGAGAAGAAGGACAGAGACTGGGAGGGGGGGGAGGTATAGGAATCAGGCAAAGCCCCTCCCCTGGAGCCGTCACTAGCCAACCCACACCAGAAAACCCCATCTTACTTGGTTCTGGAAAGGGCTTGAACAGGTAACAGCTCGCGGTGTCCGCTGCTGCCACTCGTCGCGACCGGTGCAGGCGGTAAGAGGACGCCGTAATCTCGTCGGGGAGTAGAGAGCTGAGAAGAACTAGAGATAAGCGGGGGGGGGGGGGGGGGAACAAGGGAACAAACCAAGATGTAGAGCGCCGCGATACGCTGCTTCATGCTTGTGGGGGCGCTGTGAGAGCATCGACGAAGGGTAGAGGAATGCGTCGACTGGGGTCCCCGCATCGCCTGAGATACGCGAGAAGTGGAGGAGGCACCGCAGAGCTAGCTACCCGGCGTGGAGATGGGGTGCCGGGCTGTGATACGATATATATTAGCGGCGGTGTAGCAGGGTTGAGTTTAGTGCTTCCGTGAGGGGGGGGGGGTTCCGGGCGGTGACGGCGGTGTGGGGGTGAGACGGGGAGGTAGATGGGGGAAAGGCGAAGGAAAATGAAAAACTGTTCGTGCGCGATGGGAAGACGTTGAAGTGGTTGGTGGGTTGGTTTCTTGGCGCCTTGGCTGCTGCCTCAGCATAATCTGATAAGATTATCGGATAGTTATCGCATCTCCTAGGTTTATCTCCCATCTCTTGGCCTCTAGTAAGTCGCAGGCCTAGGCTACATTGTTTGAATTATCTCTTGAGCCAATACGAATTTGAGTTGACCGGTACCCTAGCCGGATTCAGTAAACTAGACTGATGTTTAACTCTCCTGACCTGTACTTTGGCATCTCAGGGAGAAGACGGATCATGCAATATCACTCGCTTCGCATCGCATCGCATCGCGAGAGGACAAACCACGAGGCACAGTCAAGGTGAATCACTCAAGTCTATTGCCAGTCTCTTTAAATCCCACCACATGTGCGATATCGTAGGGAACAGAGCATAGAACTGGCAAGTTATATATGGA
Source organism: Morchella sp. 2018-W26 (assembly GCA_024713715.1). Classification (NCBI taxonomy): domain Eukaryota; kingdom Fungi; phylum Ascomycota; class Pezizomycetes; order Pezizales; family Morchellaceae; genus Morchella; species Morchella sp. 2018-W26. The sequence continues at coordinate 128,393 of JAMGYX010000017.1, forward strand.
GATCTCCAGAATAAGGAAGGACCGCGAGAGTGACGGTAAATCCGATATATGTGAAAGCCCGGCCAGACGAGAGAGTACTAGAACAAACAGGACGCGGTTCGGAAGGTTATTGTCGCTTAGAAATAAGTTAGATATCGTGATCGCAACCGGCCTGCGCCACCTTAACGATAGTCTTGGCGAGAGATCCACATCTATGCCACAACGACAACACAGGGATGAAATGAGATTGTCAACCACCCAGCGTTTGTATTTTAAGCGCGTAGTTACCTGACTTCGTAGAGCCCCAGATTTCAACTATCTGGGAGGCTTAGCACACAAAAGGCGTTATGAGTTAGTTCCTCCGACTCTGGGTCCAGTATTAATTATTTGGGTCATCGATCAGCGATCGCGAGGTCGCACAGCGCCCAGGTACATTTGGGAATTTCGGGACTCCGATTAAGAACCTGGGTCGTGTTGGCAAAGAAGTGGACTCTCCGTGTATCCTGTTGTGATTTATCGTGAATTAATTATATTATGTATGCATAATTTCACTATAGGTCTACACCTCGTTCCTTGGGGACAAAATAACAGAAATAACAACATTTAGCTGGTTCCGAGGGGAATTAAATTCGGTCAAGTTGGAGGTCCTGTTCTAAATGTTCACTGCACCACGCCCAGATCTCCGCCGGAGCGACTCCCGAAAGACACAGATCCAACTCTTCAAGACACGGGTCATGTGCCACACAGTTCACACCCCCGGCTACAGAATGGGCAAGGCACTAACTAGCGCACAGCATGTCTACACTCCGGAGACTGTCGCATCCCAAACCACCTCCGGAGATGGCTGCTTATGCATACAACCACTTCGCAAAAATATTAGAAATGAAGTTGTACCGTTAGTGCGCAGTGTGGCGCGGCTGTAGAAACCACCACCGAAATGGCATTCGTGGTAACGGCAGCCCTGCGGGCGATGGCCAAGGGGACTAAAGACAATACCATCAAAACCACCTCGCTCCGACGTCCTGTGTTTTAATTCCCCCGCCAGTAACCAGGATACCAACCACGATATAGCACGTTGTGAGGTATCCGGACCGCCACCCCCGCCGCCCAACGGACGAGCCAACGCTAGGAGCAACGCGCGCCAACAGCATCCCTCACACCACAAGTGAATGCGGAGCCCCGATCACTTATCAACCCTGCGCACCAGCCAACGCAGCGCCGACGCGAACCACTTGCGGACGGTGTTAGTCATGGTTGCTCACTCGGTCACCTGATCACACCGGACCGCTAGCAACTATGCCTCCTCCACCGCACACAGAGCAGCAAGACCACTCGCTCCAAGAAATGCATCCTGCAGCTCAGCTTGGCGACTGACATGCGATGTTAAAAAGGCAAAGCAATCCGTTTACTCTGCCTCTAACCATTGCCGAGTGATTCCCCATGATCCTTGGCGCTGTGGACACGTTAGGCAGCCAAGCGAGCAATAAGCTAGCGGCGCTGTTCCCTTGGGGGAGCTATAGCACGGAGGTGGAGCGGGGGGACAAGAGACAGTAACGCACCCTGTGGCACTCAGTCGGCGGCGATGCGGCGTGGCCTGATCCATCTCCGGTGGGCGGGGGACATATTCGTGCAATCAATCCCTCTTCCGAGTTGCCAACTAGGGGTTTGTACACATCCCTCGCCCCCCGTGGTAGTGATGGCACGGTAACGAGTCTGTCAGGATATTCAACCCATTGCCGCTGTTTCCTGCAGGTGGCCGGGGGAGGAAGGGCGTGGTGGTGACATGTGGCGATGCTGTCTCCTTAAGTGATGGGTTGGAAGTAGAGAGGTAGGCTAGAGAGCTCAAGATGGGTGTTTCTGGGAGGAACTCCACTCATGACGTGGGGTGGTACGTGTTAGGATGTTTAGGGTGGAGCTCCGGCGGGGGGTGGTGTGGGGGTGGCTTTGGTGTGTAACCGATTGATCGCGCATGTGGCGGGACTAGGTGACGGCGACCGGTGACGGAATCGTCTCTGATGAAAGCTCTTTATGTGGCAAGTTAGAGTGGTAGCTCATCGGACGGATGAGGATTGACACAGAGTAGTCGCCAGGGTCGGGGGTGGAAGAGAGTGTGGTAAAAAAGATGTGCCGTGATTATGCAAGTGGGCTCTGTCATGCGGTTTGGGTCATTGGATACTCCCCCGTGACCTAACTGTTGCGAGGTGTCAGGTGGTGCGGTGGGGACGGGCTCGCGTCTTTATCCTTAGTCCGGAAGTAGGGCGCTACCTCCCCCCCCCACCTCCAGGTTTGTGCGGCTTCATTAACTAAGCTTTATATCGCCCTTATTGGATGGTTATTATTATCTCCTGTCCTGAATTAATATTTTAGTTAGGCGGTTGGCATTGACGAACCAATGCATGGGCTAGTTTTGAAATTTGATAAATAAACTACACCTGGCCATGCTTGTGAAAGGGTTACGATAATTCGAGCTCCTTCACCACGTCTCATCCGGTGTTCGCAAAAGTGCGGTCCGGGCTATAGATATCTATAGATGTCTTAACTAGACACAGGGACTGGACGGACTATGAGTCCATAGTCCGTCCAGTCTGAATTAGTGAAAGGACTATAGATGAGCATCAGGACTATAGATATCTGTGACTCTACGCTTGGCATAGGTATGCAGGTAGTTGGACTATGGTAAAGGTGAAATATGCGGCACAGGATTGTAGATATCTATAGCCACAGTGAATATCTACAATACAGATGGCGCGGACAAAATAACTGCGCCGTCCGGTGAGCTTTGAAAAAACAAAATGGTGTTCAGAAGTTTGCTATAAATAACGTTACTCCCAACATATCCGGAGAGATCAAACCAAACCAGATATTCTTTACTCTTCTCAAGGCGGGGGCGTGGTATAGACTTCGTTCCGCAAGGTGCAGATGGGTAACAGCGATAACTCCGATAATATAAAGGAGTTATGAATTATATAGTAGAAGCAGCGATAGTTCCTGAAGAGAAAACTATAATGAATTGATAAATACAGAAGACGTTGCGTAGAGAAGAAAGGAAAGAGAAAAGAACAACACAAGTAGGCCTCGTTGCCTCCCTTATATATCCAACGACCCCTCACTCAACATGACTCATACTTCCGCGTAACCCCACTTATGACTCACTCCTTCATGTAACAGAACCTCATAGAACTTTATCTGACGAATCCTGCTTCCCACACGCACTATAATCCCAATCCGTCCAGTCCCAATCCACCCATCCCGAACAGTCTATTGTATCCATGAAAGTAGTAGTCGAGCTCCTTAGCGGTTTTCATGGGGTGGCGTTTCTGTCGATTTACGTTGATTAAGATATTCGGCGGGTTCCCAAGTAGGATCGGCATAACCTGTCCACTTAACATAGTACTGAAGTCCCTTTTTTCCGTGAGATCGGGAGTCCAATATTTCCTCGACCTGATATTCCTCCTCTTGTTCAACAATAACTGGTGGGGGCGGGGGAAGTATTTGTCCTTGCACTGGGTCTGTTGCGGCGAGGTCCAGGAGGGAGACATGCAAGACAGGATGCATCTTCATCGAGCGGGGAAGGTTCAGGCGATACGCATACAGGGAAACCACTTCCTGGACAGGGAAGGGTCCCAGCCACTTCCAGTCGAGCTTCCTTGAATTACGGGTGGTGCGAATATTCTTTGCCGACACGAATACCATATCTCCGACTTCATACCGTGGGGCGGGGGTACGTTTAGCATTCACTGACTTTTCCTGTTGGTCCTGAGCGGACCGTAACGGAGTCCGTAGATAATCGTGTAGCTCCTTCATCTTTCCTGCGAATCCGTGTGCATCGAGGCTAGGCGGGGACGTCTCGGGCTTCTGAAGATCTATTGTAAATCGGGGATGGTATCCATAGTTTGCAAAAAAGGGTGTTGCTTTCGTGGAGGCAGAAACCTGGTTATTTGCCGCAAATTCTGCCATAGGTAACCATTTCGCCCAATCGTCCTGTTGATAGGAGACATAGGCTCGGAGGTATTGTTCCATAACTGCATTGAGTCTTTCCGTTTGGCTATCGGTTTCCGGGTGGAACGCAGTCGACATTCGTGCCTCGACCTTAAGCTGTTTGCAGAGAGACTTCCAGAACTTGGCTGTAAATTGGGTTCCACTATCGGAGGTAATATGCGTTGGCAGACCGTGTAATTTCCAAATATGTTGCAGGTACAGGTTTGCCGTGTCTTCCGCATTAACTGTCGTATTGCAGGGCAGTAAGTGGCGCATTTTAGTTAGCCGATCCACCACTACTAATACGGCATCGTATCCCTCGCTTTCCGGTAGACCTGTAACAAAATCCATAGAAATTTCACTCCAGGGTTGTTCGGGAATGGGTAAGGGTCGTAGTATGCCTAACTTGCCATGTGTTGTTGGCTTACTTCGTTGACAGGTATGGCAATTCCGAATATATTGGCCAATATAGTCTCGCATATTTGGCCAGTAGTAGTCCCTGCTGACCAACTCGAAGGTCTTTTCTCTACCGGGATGACCTGCTGAAGGGGCGTCATAATATTGTTTAAGGATTTCTAGTCGTAGTGGAGCGTATTCTGGGACATAGAGGCATTCGCGATACAATAACCGGCTGTCGACTTCGGTGCATTCTGCCAAGGAGATTTCCTTGCATTGTTTCGTATCTGTTTGTCGTAGGTTCAATATTTTTTGTGGAAATGGGTCAGCCAAATATCCTTCGTCAAATAACTTTTGTAGAGAGACGTTCTTTTCAGCGGGTTCATTTGCCAAAGAACCCGCCAACAAACTTAGCTTTGGATCCAAATTTTCCTTCTTCAACACCGTCTGACTCTGGTGAAGTAATCTTTCATCTCCTTCCTCAGGGAGATCTCCTGATCTCCTAGTCAATGCATCCGGTTTACCGCTTTGTTTTCCTGGCCTGTATTTGATAATAAAGTTGAAGCGGGAGAGATACTCCGCCCAACGCACCTGTCTCCTGTTTAGTTGTTTAGTGTACATAAAGTACTCGAGGTTTTTGTGATCCGATATGACCTCGATAGGGTGCTTTGCTCCCTCCAACTCAGGTCGCCATTCTTTAAAATATCGGATAATTGCCAGTAACTCCTTGTCATACATCTCGTAGTTGCACTCCGCAGGTGTGTGTTTCTTAGAGAAGAATGCCACGGGGTGAAGTTTTCCTTGTTCATCGTATTGAGACAATACGCCGGCGGCGACATAATCTGAAGCATCCGTTTCAACTGTAATTGGCTTTTCGGGGTCAAAATGCATCAAGACAGGAGCGGACGTAAAGGCTTTCTTCAATGACTGAAAGGCTACCTCAGCTTCTGGCGACCACTGAAAGACTATCCCTTTTTTGGTAAGTTTTGTAAGAGGAGCCGCCAGTTTTGAGAACCCGAAAATAAAGCGCCTGTAGAAATTGGCAAATCCCAGAAATGCTTGGATGTCCTTAACTGTGCGGGGGGTAGTCCATTCCTGTACTGCGGAGACCTTATGGGGATCCATCCGAATACCGTTGGGTTCAATAATAAGACCAAGATAGGTGGTACTTTGGGTGTGAAATTCGCATTTCTCCAGTTTTAACAGGACGCCATGTTTTTGTAGTAATCCGAGTATCTTTTCCACATGTTCCTCATGTTCCTCAGGGGTATCGCTGTATATCAGAATATCGTCTAGGTATGCTGTACAGAATTGGTCAAGATGTTCTCGAAGACAATCGTTAATAAAATGTTGAAACGTAGCAGGAGCATTAGTAAGACCAAATGGCATAACGGTATATTCAAAGTGTCCATAACGGGTCCTAAAAGCCGTCTTCCACTCTTCTCCCTCAGCCATCCGTATCTAATTATAGCCTTGTCGTAGATCTAACTTGGTTTACCACTCGGCTTTTGATAGGCGATCTAGTGTTTCCCGGATAGGTGGTAGGGGGTATCGATTTTTTATCGTCAATTCGTTAAGTCCCCGATAGTTCACACATAAACGTAGCGAACCATCAGCCTTCTTAACAAATAAAACGGGGGCTCCGGCTGCAGAGGAGCTGGCTCGGATAAATCCTTTAGAGAGATTTTCTCGGATATAGTCGCGTAGCGCCAACAGTTCGTCTCTAGACATCCCGTAGAGAGGTCCAAACGGCGGTTCCCTTCCTTCTTTAAGCGGGATTTTATGGTCATAGGGGCGTCGAGGGGGAAGGTCCTGGGCAAAGGGCTCGTCAAACATCTCTAGTCGGTTGTGATATTGTTTAGGGATTTTGTATTTCCATTCGGCATTCAGCGCTTCATTAAGGGTTTGTTCGATATCGCGAAGAGATGCGCTGTAAATTTGGAGTCCCTTTTTTCGGGCAAGGCGGCTAAACGGTACCGGTCCTATCATATAGGTTTGAGGTTTTATTCCAGGGACTTCAGGGTTGTTGTATTTAGTATTGCAATGTTTTGTGCAAAAGTCTGATTCGAAGGCCACCGTATTATCCTTAAACCTCAGGGTAGCGTCATGATGTTGTAGCCATGGTATTCCGAGAACCAGAGGGTATTGTCCAAGTTTAGTAACGAAAAGAGGAATTTGTTCCTGGTGTGATCCAATCTGAAGGGGAACCTTGCATATAGAAGTAATTTGTCCTGAGGAAATAGGTCGTCCGTCGATGACCTCGAGTATTCTAGGGGTTTTTAATAAAGAAATAGGAAGTTGTTGATGGCGCGCAAAGGTTTCGTCAATAAATGCAAATCCTGAGGCCCCAGTATCAATCATAGCGTAGGTAGGAATGGAGTCTTTATTGTTTACAATATTACAAGCAACAACTAAATGATCTCCATTCAATTCCTCCTCCGCTACACTTGAAACTGAAAAACCTGAAATAGAAAATGCAGATACAGAAAATTCCTTTGAGGGTCCCTGGCAAGGGCCATGATACTGGCCAGGGACTAATGAAAACCCGAATCATTTGAAGACAGAACCACATCCGTCGAAGTACTCAAAGCAGAAGAAGAAGAAGAAGAAGAAGTAATAGGAGGTATGGTGGCAGCAGGGGGGGCGGTCAAAGCAGCGCCTCTCGTGGGAGGAGGCGATTTAGCATTGGGCAAAAACATGATCGGGGCAGACATTCTCCATTCTCCATTCTCGGCGGGGAGGCCAGAGGGCGATTCCCGTTAGTATATCTTCCCGGGGCAGGCTGGCGGGCCTGCAGGGCGGAAAGGTCCATGGGTGCAAGGCCTCCGGGGGTGTATGACGGGTGGGGGGTAGTAGGTTGAGCCGCAAACTGTCCCATAGGGTTTCTAACGGAGCGGTGGGCGTCTTTCCTAGCCCTGATTCGGTTATCCATGGTCATCAGCCTTCTTACATAGGCATCAAACCCTTCCGTTGCTGTGTCCTGATAGATCATTGCGTCCTTCAGGTCGTCCGATAGTCCCGTTTCCAGAGCATCCTTTTTGGCCTCCTCGTTATAGTCCAGTCGTCCCATAATGCGCAAGAATTGTGTGAGATAGGTGGAAAGTCTCCTTTTCCTTGGCGGAGGCTCTGGAGTTCCCTTCTGGCTGTGCCTCGAGGGTCTGGGTCTCCAAAAGAGGCTTCCAGGAATTCAACAAAGGTGGTAACGGAAGCAAAGGGTGGAGCGTCCCCCGAGGCCATGGGGATGACTTGGTCCAGTGCCTTCCCCTCCAGCCGACTAACTGCATAGAATACTTTGGCTTCCTCGTTCAGGAACCGGTCATGGTTAACCCTGAGTTTGGTTCGGAGGAGGTTAAGGAACCCTGGTAGTTCCTTCCTTGACCCATTAAATTTTGGAGGATCAGGAAATTTTTCGGAGCGGAATACGGGAGGAGGGTTGACTGGGGGTGGTGGTGGTGGTGGTTCAGCTCGTGCAGCGGTGAGTTGGAACTCGAGGGTGCGGACCTGATTTTTCAGGGCATCGATATGATTATTACTAGCTTCCAACTGTTCCCTTGTCGCAGTCAACTCGTTCCTGGTTGTAGTGTGTAAGGCTCGGCTCGCGTCCCGTTCAGTCTTCCAATGATCTCCTTCTCGAACAAGTGTAAGTAAATGAGCATAGTGGTAGTGTAGGTTCTCGACGGCTTGGAACTCGGTAAAGGTTTGTGGAATCTGGTAGTTTCCATCGAGGGTGACCCCATCAACGACCCTAGTAGTTGGTGGGGGGGGTGGTTGTGTTGCCATTGTGGTGGTGCACGGTGCGGAGGACGACACAACGTAATCTCAAGGCGGGGGCGTGGTATAGACTTCGTTCCGCAAGGTGCAGATGGGTAACAGCGATAACTCCGATAATATAAAGGAGTTATGAATTATATAGTAGAGGCAGCGATAGTTTCTGAAGAGAAAACTATAATGAATTGATAAATACAGAAGACGTTGCGTAGAGAAGAAAGGAAAGGAAAAGAACAACACAAGTAGGCCTCGTTGCCTCCCTTATATATCCAACGACCCCTCACTCAACATGACTCATACTTCCACGTAACCACACTTATGACTCACTCCTTCGTGTAACAGAACCTCATAGAACTTTATCTGACGAATCCTGCTTCCCAAACGCACAATAATCCCAATCCGTCCAGTCCCAATCCACCTATCCCGAACAGTCCATTGTATCCATGAAAACTCTCTACTGGTATGTCTCTATATTCAGATTGATTATAGTCGCCACTCAAGCTGTAAATTACGATGCTTCTCAACCCTCAATTATACCTGAAGAGTCAATTTCTCAAAACCATTTCGCTAATGCCGCAATTGACCCCAGTTTGATGAGTGATATTCAGTATGAATCTGGCTCTTTCAATGACTCCCATAGCGCCGCTGGCTATATGACCTCCGAGTTAGTTATTCCTGCTATTGAAGGGTCAGAAATCTTTAGTGCGAAGAGAAAGAAAAGAAAAAGCTGGGTATATCTTCCAGAAAATGGGAGAGAATATATTGATAAGAAAGGAAAAAACAGATGGAGCTGTGTCAGATGTGAGTACACTGCCTTGTATTGTATCATCCAACCTGACCATTCTCAGGTTCGCTTTCCGGCACAAAAACTACAACATTTGCGGACGCTTCCACCAAAAATATGATAGATCACCTTCGTACAACACATAAAGTCACACGGGATGGTGCAATTGATATGACACCTGTCGGTAACAGAATTCGACAGGCATCTGGGAATACAATTCCCAAATTGATATTTAACCAGGATGTTTTTAAGTTTTGCTCTTGCGGTGGATTGTTATGAATAATATAAGTTACAGTTCAAGGGCGCTTTAAGATGCTTTGCTACTAAGCCATGTAAGAATCACCCAATTCTTTTATAACACAATTTAATATTGTTCTACAGTCTTCCTCCTATACATCAATCCCACGAGCACTTCCAAACTCCTCAAAGACAATTCGCAATTGAATTCTCAGTACCTATACTGACTTAAAAATCAAACTATCCGATACACTATCCCAGCTGGATGTTAATATTCATTTCACATTTGATTTATGGACATCCCCAAATCGTCGTTCTTTCCTGGGTGTTGTCGGGCATTGGGTCAATCAGGAAGGTGTGTTGAAGGCAACAGTTTTAGGGCTTCGACGCTTCAAAGGGAGACATACCGGTGAGAATCAAGCATCGACATTCTGGAGTATCATTACCGATTACAACATCTTCCACCGAATTGAATATTTCACCTTAGATAATGCTACAAAAAATGATTCAGCATTACAATGTTTGAAGGTCTATGTTGCATCAATGCAAATCCTATTTGATCCTATCGCAAAAAGACTCCACTGTTTTGGTCATATAATCAACCTTGTTGTCAAAGCGCTCTTATAGGGTGACAATCCCGAGAGTTTTGAGATCGAAATTAATAATTTACAAGCACATAGACGGGAAACAGAAGAGTTTGAATACTGGCGGCGGAAGGGACCAATGGGTAAACTTCATAATCTGGTCACATGGGTGGGCCAAAGTCCATAGAGAAGGGATAGATTTGAGGAAAAGGTATGCATTGGTTGCTTATATATACATATTCCTCGTAGCTAAGAGTCAACAGATTCGTGTTGCTAACCCAGAATCGACGGCATTCAGTTCGATAAGTGGTAATAATACTAGATGGTGGGGAGATTTTGATTCCATAGAACGGGTATTTCAATTACGAGAACCGTTAGAAGAGTTCATCTATTGAGCAATTCGGAATAAGGTAGAGGGTAGTGACTCATTGAAGAAGGATGAACTTCTACCTCCAGATTGGGAGGAATTGCGAGAACTCCTTAATATTATCAAGCCTTTTCGCAAGTGGCAGCTTCTCTTATAAGGCAAGACAAGGAACGGTGCTTTGCATGAGATCTTTCCAGCCATGGACGAGTTACTATCACATCTTGAAGATACCAGAACACGTCTTAACAATTTGATACCTTCTCAAGATACCCGTCACTTGGTTACCTGTGTGAACAGCGCATGAGCTATATTGAACAGGTGAGTACAGGTTATATAAAGTCAACCATTGCATGTTACAGTTCCGCTAACTTAATTGGTAGATACTATAGTCTTACTGGTGTCGCACCAGTACATATGTCAGCTGTTGCTCTCCATCCCGAAATGAAATTAGACTACTTCGAGGTGGAGTGGGAAGACCGGCCAGAATGGATTTTGGAAGCCAAAACCCGTACCCGACAGCTTTTCATGGATACAACGGACTGTTCGGGCTGGATGGATTGGGATTGGACGGATTGGGATTATTGTGCGTATGGAAGGAAGGATTTGTCAGATGAGGTTCCAGGAGGTTCTGTTACACGGGGGGATGAGTCATAGTAGGGGTTACGCGAAAGTATGAGTCATGTCTAGTGAGGGGTTGTCGGGTATATAAGTGTTATGGATCCACCTCGACCCCGACAGATCACTCCTGGCTTTTATACCTAAGGAATGACAGACGCGACAGGACGATGACAGGCTTGTTAGGCGATCTCGTTAAGAGATTGGGGATTAGTATGTTGATCGGTGCGGAGGTTTGGTGCGGGGTTTTCCTTTGTCGGAGTTTAATGTTTTTCTATTTCCTAATTTCAGTACTTCCGACAGCCGCATGGTTCTGTTCGGAGGATCCCGATGATGTTGCTTTGCTTCTCTTCCCTTTGGGCTTGAGGTGCGTAGGTTGGGCCGGGACACCATGCTACCTTCCAGATAGACGTCATTGATAGTTTATTGGGTCTTTGTCTTCGGTTTAACCACTTGCGTCCCGAAGACCTTTGTATAGTTTTCTATTATGTTCTTTCTTTCTTTTCTTTACGATGTAATATCCTCGGGTCGGCCACTAGAGCTTCCGAGGATCGTTGATTATGTAATTTCAGTAGAGAGGACTATAAAGGGCCGCGGACACACTATGCTGTCTTCCTTTCCTCTCTACGCAACGTCTTCTCCTCTTAATTCAATATATACTTTCAAAAAACATACTCTTTACGCAACTAGAGTTCCTCGATAGTGTCTCCTCGCCTAAGCCCTGTCCCTCCTGTCCTCGGGGATAGGGCTAGGCCTTATTCATTATGAATCGCTTGCCTTTAAACGCTGCCTTGTGCTCTTCTTGCCTTCGGGCTTAACTCCTCGCCTTCGGGCCTAACTCCTCGCCTTCGGGCCCAATGTTTTCCTCTTCTGCCTTCGGGCACGCTGTTCTCCTTCTTTCTCTCCCTCGATCGTGGTCAACTCCCCTACGTCCCATTGTAAGTCCAAACCAAGGCCTAGGGTTCGCCCCCTGGGTAACGTGCTAGCTAGCAAGAGGTGATTACACCCAACACATAGGTTGAGCATTCCCTATCGTGTATACGTAGTTAGTAGCAAGAGATATCAGAGACTGGAGCCCACGATCCTCTCCCCTTATCCCCCTCCTCACTGACATTCGTATCTTACGAATCGCCCCCCTCGGAACCTAATCCATGTGCCCTCTTGGAACAATAAACCATCGCACGCACAGAGAAGGAGTGATCCTTCTCTCCCCCGACCTCGCCCCCGTGAGAATAAGAGGGGTAACGGGGCCTACTTGTGTCGTTCTTTTCCTTTCTTTCTTCTCTACGCAACGTCTTCTGTATTTATCAATTCATTATAGTTTTCTCTTTAGAAACTATCGCTGCTTTCACTATATAATTCATAACTCCTTTATACTATCGGAGTTATCGCTGTCGCCCCTCTGCATCTTGCGGAACGAAGTCTATACTACACCCCCGCCTTGAGGTTACGTTGCGTCGTCATCCGCACCGTGCACCACTATGGCAACACCACAACCACCAACCAATACGGTCGTCGATGGGGTCACCCTCGACGGAAATTATCAGATTTCCCAAACCTTCGCCGAGTTCAAGGCTGTTGAGGACCTACACTATCACTATGTTCATTTACTTACACTTGTTCGGGAAGGGGATCGTTGGAAGACCGAACGAGATGCTAGCCGAACACTACATGCTACCAACAGGAATGAACTTACTACAGCAAGGGAACAGTTGGAAGCAAGCAATACCCACACCGATACCTTGGAAGCACAGGTCCGTACCCTGGAATTCCAGCTTACTTCTGCGCAAGCCAATCTACCACCACCACCACCACCACCACCACCACCACCACCACCACCACCACCACCACCACCACCACCACCACCACCAGCAGGCCACGCCCCTCCTACTTTCCGCTCCGAAAAGTTCCCAGACCCCCCCAAGTTTAACGGAACCAGGAAAGAGCTACCTGGTTTCCTTAACCTTCTTCGCACTAAACTCAGGGTTAACCATGACAGGTTCCTGAACGAGGAAGCCAAAGTTTTTTATGCAGTCAGCCGGTTGGAAAGGAAGGCGCTGGACCAGGTTATCCCTATGGCCGCAGGAGACGCCCCACCTTTTGCTTCAGTTACTACGTTTATTGAATTCCTGGAAGCCTCCTTCGGAGACCCAGACCCCCGAGGCACAGCCAGAAGGGAACTCCAGGGCCTCCGACAAGGCAAAGGAGACTTCGCGACTTACCTTACACAATTCTTGCGCATCATGGGACGACTGGATTATAACGAGGAGGCCAAAAAGGATGCTTTGGAAACGGGACTATCGGACGACCTGAAGGACGCAATGATCTATCAGGACACAGTAACAGAAGGGTTTGACGCCTATATAAGAAGGCTGATGACCATGGACAACCGGATCAGGGCTAGAAAAGACGCCCACCGCTCCGTCAGAAAACCCATGGGACAGTTTACGGCTCAACCTGCTGCCCCCCACCCGTCATATACCCCCGGAGGCCTTGCACCCATGGATCTTTCCGCCCTGCAGGCCCGCTCAACCCCACGCCTCCCACCCGAGGGAAGATATACTTTTGTTAATGGACGTCGCCAGACCTCCCCCGCCGAGAAAAAATGGAGGATGGAAAACGGCCGTTGTGCCTATTGTGCTGCCCCTGATCATGTTTTTGCCCAATGTCCCCAAGGAAATCGCCCCCATGGCCCCCCTCCTATGAGAGGCGCTGCTTTGACCGCTCCCCCTGCTACTACTACGCCCTCTATTTCTTCTTCTTCTTTTTCTGTTTTGAATACTTCGACGGACACGGTTCTTTCTTCAAATGATTCGGGTTTTCACTAGTCCCTGGTCAGTATCATGGCCCTCGCCAGGGACCCTGAAAGGAATTTTCTTTATCTGCATTTTCTATCTCAGGTTTTTCAGTCTCAGTTGTAGCAGAGGAGGAATTGAATGGAGATCATTTAGTTGTTGCTTGTAATATTGATAACAATAAAGACTCCATTCCTACTCATGCTATGATTGATACTGGGGCCTCAGGATTTGCATTTATTGACGAAACCTTTGCGCGCCATCACCAACTTCCTATTTCTTTACTTAAAACGCCTAGAGTTCTTGAGGTAATTGACGGACGACCCATATCCTCAGGACAAATTACTTCTATATATCAGGTGCCTCTTCAGATTGGATCTCATTAAGAACGTATTCCTCTTTTTGTCACTAAACTCGGACAATATCCTCTGGTCCTCGGTATACCCTGGCTACAACATCATGATACTACTCTAAAGTTTAAAAATAATACGGTCGCCTTCGAATCGGAGTTCTGCAAACAGCACTGTATTACCAAACACGATACCGCTGAAATTCCCGGAGTAAAGCCTCAAGCATACATGATAGGACCGGTACCGTTCAGCCGTCTTGCCAGGAAAAAGGGCCTACAAATTTATAGTACATCCCTCCACGATATTGAGCAAACTCTTAGCGAAGTCCTGGACGCCGTATGGAAGAATAAAATCCCCAAACAGTATCATCATCGATTGGAAATGTTCGACGAGGCCTTTGCTCAGGACCTTCCTCCTCGACGCCCCTATGATCATAAGATTTCACTAAAAGAAGGAAGGGAACCGCCATTCGGCCCCCTCTACGGAATGTCCAGGGACGAATTACTTGCGTTACGAGATTATATCCGAGAAAACTTGTCTAAAGGGTTTATCCGCGCCAGCTCCTCTCCAGCCGGAGCTCCCGTTTTGTTTGTTAAGAAGGCCGACGGCTCACTACGTCTATGTGTGGATTACTGAGGATTGAATGAACTAACGATCAAAAATCGATACCCTCTACCACTTATTCGGGAAACTCTAGATCGCCTATCAAAAGCAAAGTGGTATACCAAGTTGGATCTGCGACAGGGTTATAATCAGATACGGATGGCTGAAGGGGAAGAATGGAAGACGGCTTTTAGGACGCGTTATGGACACTTCGAATATAAAGTTATGCCATTTGGCCTCACCAATGCTCCCGCTACATTCCAACACTTTATCAACGATTGTCTACGAGAACATCTCGATCAATTCTGTACGGCCTACTTAGATGATATTTTGATATACAGCGATACCCTCGAAGAACATGAGGAACATGTGGAAAAAATACTTGGACTATTACAGCAGCACGGGATTTTATTGAAGCCAGAAAAATGCGAGTTCCATACACAGAGTACGACTTATCTTGGCCTGATAATTGAACCTGAAGGCATCCGGATGGACCCCCATAAGGTCTCCGCGGTGCAAGAATGGACAACGCCCCGAACGGTTAAGGATATACAAGCATTCTTGGGCTTCGCCAATTTTTATAGGCGTTTTATTTTTGGGTTTTCAAAATTGGCTACTCCTCTTACAAAACTTACCAAAAAGGGAGTACCTTTTGAATGGTCGCCAGAGGCTGAAACAGCCTTTCAGTTGTTAAAGGAAGCCTTTACTACCGCCCCCGTTTTAATTCATTTCGATCCTGAGAAACCAATTATAGTTGAAACGGATGCTTCGGACTACGTTGCCGCTGGGGTACTTTCGCAACATGACGGACAAGGAAAACTTCACCCCGTGGCATTCTTCTCTAAGAAACACACACCTGCGGAGTGTAACTACGAGATATATGATAAGGAGTTACTAGCAATTATTCGATGCTTCGAAGAATGGCGGCCTGAACTGGAAGGGGCAAAACATCCTATCGAGGTTATATCGGATCACAAAAACCTCGAGTATTTTATGTCCACTAAACAACTCAATAGGAGGCAGGTGCGTTGGGCGGAATACCTCTCCCGTTTCGACTTTATTATCAAATACAGGCCAAGAAAACAAAGCGGTAAACCGGATGCATTGACTAGGAGATCAGGAGATCTCCCTGAGGCAGGAGATGAAAGATTACTTCACCAGAGTCAGACGGTGTTGAAGAGGAAAAATTTGGATCCAAAGCTAAGTTTGTTGGCGGGTGCTTTGACAAATGAACCCGCTGAAAAGAACGTTCCTCTACAAAAATTGTTTGATGAAGGATATTTGGCTGACCCATTTCCACAAAAAATATTGAACCTTCGACAAACAGATACGAAGCAATGCAAGGAAATTTCCCTGGCAGAATGCACCGAAGTTGACGGTCGATTACGGTACCGCGAATGCCTCTATGTTCTGGAATATGCTCCCCTAAGACTGGAAATTCTTAAACAATATCACGATGCCCCTTCAGCAGGTCATCCCGACAGAGAAAAGACGTTTGAACTGGTCAGCAGAAACTACTACTGGCCAAATATGCGAGACTATGTCGGTCAATATATTCGGAATTGCCATACCTGCCAACGGAGTAAACCAACGACACATGGCAAGATAGGAGTGTTACGACCATTACCTATTCCCGAACAACCCTGGAAAGAAATTTCTATGGATTTTGTTACAGGCCTACCGGAAAGCGAGGGATATGATGCAGTACTGGTAGTAGTAGACTGCCTAACCAAAATGCGACACCTTCTACCTTGTAATACGACGGTTAATGCGGAAGATACGGCAAACCTATATCTACAGCATATTTGGAAACTACACGGTCTGCCAACACATATTACCTCTGATAGGGGAACCCAGTTTACAGCTAAATTCTGGAGGTTCCTCTGTAAACAACTTAGGATCGAGGCACGAATGTCAACCGTGTTCCACCCTGAGACTGATGGCCAAACGGAAAGATTTAACGCGGTTATGGAACAATATCTTCGGGCATATGTGTCTTATCAACAGAACGATTGGGCGAAATGGTTGCCAATGGCAGAGTTCGCGGCAAATAACCAGGTTTCTGCCTCCACAAAAGTTACACCGTTCTTCGCAAATTACGGCTACCATCCTCGCTTCACGATAGATCTTCAGAAGCCCGAGAAGTCTCCACCTAGCATCGACGCACACGGATTTGCAGGAAAAATGAAGGAGCTACATGATTATTTACGGACTCAGTTACGGTCGGCTCAGGACCAGCAAGAAAAGTCAGTAAATGCTAAACGGACCCCCGCTCCAAGGTACGAGGTCGGAGATATGGTATTTGTATCGGCAAAGAATATTCGTACGACCCGCAACTCGAGGAAGCTTGACTGGAAGAAATTGGGCCCCTTCCCTATTCAGGAAGTGGTTTCCCCCTATGCTTATCGCCTGAATCTTCCCCTTTCGATGAAAATGCATCCTGTTTTTCATGTTTCTCTTCTCGATCTCGCAGCAACGGACCCAGTACAAGGACAAATACTTCCACCGCCCCCACCAGTTATCGTTGAACAAGAGGAGGAGTATCAGATTGAAGAGATATTGGATTCCTGATCTCATGGGAAGCAAGGACTTCAGTATTATGTTAAGTGGACTGGTTATGCCGACCCTACGTGGGAACCCGCCGAGTATCTTAAAGAGACTACTGCTGTCGCTACTTTTCATACACACTACCCCAGTAAACCAGGACCGGAGGAAGTCAAGGCTCGCAGGAGCTCGCGTTTAAAGGGGGGGGCTACTTTCATGGATACAACGGACTGTTCGGGCTGGATGGATTGGGATTGGACGGATTGGGATTATTGTGCGTATGGAAGGAAGGATTTGTCAGATGAGGTTCCAGGAGGTTCTGTTACACGGGGGGATGAGTCATAGTAGGGGTTACGCGAAAGTATGAGTCATGTTGAGTGAGGGGTCGTTGGATATATAAGGGAGGCAACGAGGCCTACTTGTGTCGTTCTTTTCTCTTTCCTTTCTTCTCTACGCAACGTCTTCTGTATTTATCAATTCATTATAGTTTTCTCTTTAGAAACTATCGCTGCTTTCACTATATAATTCATAACTCCTTTATACTATCGGAGTTATCGCTGTCGCCCCTCTGCATCTTGCGGAACGAAGTCTATACTACACCCCCGCCTTGAGATTCTCCTTTATACTATCGGAGTTATCGCTGTCGCCCCTCTGCATCTTGCGGAACGAAGTCTATACTACACCCCCGCCTTGAGACAGCTCTGGGAAACTGAATATAAGTTCATAACTCACCCACAATCCTTCACAAATGACCCTCTAGCAGAGAATACAATAAATGAATCCTTGCCGGACTGGAAAAGAAAAAAGCGGGCTAGGCTAGCAGCATCAACAAGTGATGAGTCCGATCGCTTTCAAGTCAGAGATGATGATGAACTCTCAGATTGACCCCTGCAGTACTGGATACATAGGAAGTCAGACTTCAGGCATCCTAATCTTGCGAAAATGGGTATAGAAATACATAGCATACCTGCAATATCTTCAGATCCCGAAAGGTTATTTAGCAGGTAAGAAATCCTAACTGATAATATACAGAATTGATCGGACTTTAATCTTTATTAGTTCTAAGCTGCTGTTGTCTGATAGACAGAACCGCCTTGGTGATGATATAATTGAAGCAGTCGAATGCCTCAAATTTTGGAGCAGGGAAGGGCTGGGCCTGGCGGATGAGGATAGTACTCTAGCTAGAATAGACCTAATGCTTGCAGATTTGGAGTGTCGTGCCCTGTCACTTGAAAAGGACACTTGATTTGTAGTTAATACCCATTCTCCACATCATAGTTAGAACAAATCACAACCCCATAGTCCAGACTATAGCCTGTAGTCCATCATAGTTAGCTGATAGTCCGTCCTTAAATTATTTTAGGAAACTCCGCCAATCGATATATTGCACAAAAGGAAAGGGAAAGGAAAACTGTACTACCAGGAGCTCTCCCTTGACAACCAACATGCAGGACGAACCGACCAATCAGGAGTCTACATATATATCCACCAACACCAGGAAATACCCCGCTTTCGAGTTTTCTGCCAATCAGAAAACCTCATTTACAAAACTCTTTGGGTTTACCAGGAGATACTGTTGAAATAAAGGCTTGGCATTGCGACATCGGTTATGTGGGAATAATAGTCATGTAATATGGGATGAGTCATAGATGGATGAAGGATGATTAGGTAATCAAGGATCACGTGTTAGAAGAAATTGTGTATATATAGAGCGACCAAAATCCACTACTGTCACTGGAACTCCAGCGGCACAATCAGTAACTCTTTGCTTTACCCACTGTTTACACTTCGCGCAATCTTTGCACCTAAGATCACGTGTTCAAATCACACTCCCGTCCTTAGTACTGCAATCCACAAATATCACTATTTGTTCAGATACTACAGTGACAGAATGAATAGTTACAAGGCGCACAAGTCAACCAACTGGAGAGAAAGCAAAGCCATAAGTACTATCCAGAAACTCATGGCCACCCATGCCGATTTGCAAAACCAACATATCGAGCAAATTTCGAGACTGGGGTGAAATGTTAGCAGTTTAGTGAAGAAAAATAATGAGCTGATGCGGCAAGTTCATGATCTCTGGAAGAGACTACATACATCAGCAAGACTTCATTTGTCTCCTGAGGTCTCCTGAGCCTCAGGAGACTCAAAAAGTATCCAGGGGTCTTAGGAGACTCTCAGGAGACCCGGGAGACTGTTGGAAGACTGCATACACAAGTAGTAGTTTGCTGATGTACACAACCGAGGCAGGGCGAAGCAGGGCAGAGTATAACTAAAGGAATCGGAGATAGATACCTAGAGCACGACGGGGACAAGACACAAAGGTTGAGTACGAGGGCTCCTCAATCGAAGAAACTATGAAGGCCTTAAAGTATCTACTTGAGGAAAAGGACAAGAAGATTGCGTGAAGAGAAAAGGAAAATAAGAGAATTCCTACAAGCGAGGGAGAGAGCTCCCTATATATAGACCGAGAATCCCTTAACTGACTCATCCATAGAAACCCATAGAACACCCACGCACTATACCCTATTAGAAATACATGCATACCACTAACTCATATAACCCCTGCTACGGAAAGCCATAGAACCAAACAGAAACACCTGACTAATCCTCCTTCCCGCAACCTAGCCCAGTACGTTCTACGCCGTGATACAAAGGTGTCCACAGAGATGAGACCACAAGCTGAGGTAGAAAGACCTATTATGGATAAATGTGTTTTGGAAAGAGACGAGAAAGAGAAAGAGATTCCTATCCCCACCGACAAAGATGAAGAAAGAGAAAAAGAATGTGACGAGTCAGAAAGCGGGTCAGATTATTAGATGGGAGAAGCTGGAGAGAAAGAAGAGAAGGTGAAAGAGAAGGAACTATCACTACCGTAACTGCCACTGCCATCGCTATCGCCACCGCCATAACACCAACGACGTCACTGATACGACAAGCCCCAGTGCCTACAGGACTACGCGCCTATCAGAGGTTACAGACAACCAAATCCCCACCAAAGGGATGCGAGACATCGGTCCCCTCTCACCCAAATCCTGCACTAGCTGTCAAATGGATAGCCATTACAGGAATACCATCAGATATTATTCAGTTGGTATATATGAGATAGGGAATGACAGTCTGGAATGAAGAGAATAAAGGGGAACAATATACACTGAAGGAATGGGCGTCGTTTAAGCACAGTGAAAAGACGGCATTTTTATACTCCCGATAATATCAAAGTACGCACACAAGACTAGGAGAAGCAAAGGAGCGAAAAGGGCATTTTAGATTTGAAGAGATGGAGTTTGATTTTAGACTCCTGAGGTATCAATATAAAGCGATAGATGAGACGGATTTGTATGGAAAAGAGGGAAGGTGATCAACATTTGAAATTCTTATATGTTGAGTTTTGGGTTTTTGTGTTGTGTTTTGTGTTTTTTTTCTGGGGAGTTACTTGCACGGCAAATGATGAGGCTCAAGACAGTGAGCGCGCCGGGTTGGTTAGGGTTGAGGATGTTGACTGGGAGTTTTCTTTCAAATTTGCGTGTTGTTTTGTAGTTGGCGGTGGAAGTTGCTAGCCTGCTGAGTACCCTTAACTGGGCGTGGCCAGGGGCTGGGAGGGTAGTCCGGGGTTTGATATCGTGATAGCCTTAGGGCTGGATACGATTAATGATGTAAACAAAAAAAAAAAAAAAACCGTACTACCGGAGACGAGTGACAGCCTGTGATGGGGACATCGATGCCCACATGTTCAGCATGCTACCACCAGCGGAGTGGCGCCGGGTTTCGCTAGCTGGATGAGCTCGTATGTGCTACCAGGTCTCGCGGGCACGGTACATAAAAACCCCGCCCCTTCAGCCAGATGTATCAGGCCGCGGGGGTGGGGTAGGGGGCCTGTCGAGGCAGCAAGCTAGGTTAGTACCCCGTGTTAGATACCAGGAATTGGAGTGAAATATAAGAATATTAATAGTCAATCAGGGCGGGAGAATGTAATCAGCTCACAGTGGGATGGATGTACCACACGTGGAGTGGGGATTCCTCAAACTCGGCCAAGTAATGCAAGGACACGCCTAGTTACAACCGTGCGTTGTTGTTTGGGGTATTACTTGTCTCTTGTTTCCGGGAGCCGGTGGCCCTTTAAAACGCAAGCCGAGGATGAAAGAGCACAAAAGGAGGAGTAGAGGGAAAGAAGCCCGGAGCTAAACCACAATATTATAGGTAATACGTGGATTATGCTCGCAAGCAGTAGGTTTCAAGTGAGGTACTCTCTCTCTGCATTTTCAGTAATGCAGAAATAGCGACTAGGTAAGCAGCTATCAGCTTCGGGGGTTACTTTACTCGATGTTTTCTTGCCAAAGATGACTGGCCACAGGGTTTCCAATCACTGTGGCTCGTTCTAACTCAGAAATAAGTAAGTTAGGCTGAACTAGTCCATAGGAAAATAGGTCAACCAAGTGGAAATTTCAGGTCTTCTCAATGATCCCATAGGATCTATATCGATTGTAGATACAATAACTCCGGCCTTGGGAGTTGTTGGGTCTTTAGATTCTGCTGTGGGAAATTGTACTAATATATAACCTATGTGAAACTCGAGACCCGACCGCCACGCCACCGCCGCCTAGAAATTCTGGGAGGACAAGATATGTATCTCTACTCTCACAAGGTAAATGCTTCAGGTGAGGAATATGATGTGTCTTACTTTGCTAACGTCTCCCGATTTTCACTATAATATACAAGGTATGGGTTATCACCTAAGATGTGTACCCATTACCACTCCGTGAGACAGCTTTGGTTAGTACTAGGTTGTAAAGACCCCCACGTAGTAATCAGGGACAGGGGTCTGATGATTATGAGTGAATATTATCCACCAGGCAGCTAAGGAAATGATCAATATCTCGCATGACACTGTGTTTTCGGGGATAGCACACTGTATATAAAGTATCAAAATATATTTGTATACCGGAAAAGAAAAGATAAAAAACACAAACTCGATATACTCCACAAAAGTAGTGGAAACGCAAGAGAACTCAGTCTTTCTACTCTGGTACCTTCTCTTCTTCGATCTCCTACTCCACCGAGGTCCACGAGACCGAACGTATTCTTCAGTCACATTCTCATTCCCATTTCACCACCCATACAAACAGTCCGTTCATTGCCACGCAAAACCTATGCAAAACCTGAAAGAGAACACAGTGTCAAGACATACTACATCACAGTCTGATCCACACTTGGCGCTAACAGTGCCATCACCTCCTCATACCCTCCATCCTTCGCAACGTCAAAGGCCGACTTTCCCCCCTTCTCGACGATACTAACGTCAATACCATCCTCCTTCAGCAGCAGCTCCACAACACCAGCATGTCCACCCCTCGCTGCGCATATTAGTGCTGTTAGACCAAGTTTGTCTTGGTGGTTGATATCATGCCCGCCCCTCCCCAACACCAACTCAACGATACGCCTTTTTCCCGAGATTGCTGCGCATAGTAGTGGAGTGTCTCCGTCGTTATCAACCTCCTGCAATTTGTCTGCTTCGTCATATCGCGCGAGTAACATCTCGAATATCTCAACATACCCATCTTCAGCAGCGGAGAGTAACGGGGTTGTACCGTGATGAGAGGGAAGTCGCCAGTCTACGCTAGGGATTTCTAGTAGCATAGTAACGGACAGGACCGAACCTTCGGAAGTGGCAGAGTGGAGAGCGGTCCAACCGGTCTTGTCTGCCAAGGTGGCATTGGCCCCATGAGACAGCAGGACTTGAAGAGTCTCTGTATGACCGTTCTGGGCCGCGAGATGGAGGGCAGTAAGTCCATCATTTTGTGCAGCACTGATGTCTGCTCCACGAGACAGCAGGACTTGGAGAGTCCCCGTGTGACCGTTCTGGGCCGCGAGATGGAGGGCAGTCCATCCGTCATTTGTTATAGCACTGTTGTCTGCCCCATGAGATAGGAGGGCTCGGAGAGTCTCCGTGTGACCGTTCTTGGCCGAGAGGTGGAGGGCAGTCGATCCTTGATTTGTTGCAGCACTGATGTCTGCCCCATGGGATAGGAGGGCTTGTAGAGTCTCCGTGTGACCGTTCTTGGCCGAGAGATGGAGGGCAGTCAATCCTTGATTTGTTGCAGCACTGATGTCTGCCCCATGAGATAGGAGGGCTTGGAGAGTCTCCGTGTGACCGTTCTTGGCCGAGAGATGGAGGGCAGTTAATCCTTGATTTGTTGCAGCACTGATGTCTGCCCCATGAGAAAGGAGGGCTTCGAGAGTCTCTGTGTGACCGTTCTTGGCCGAGAGATGGAGGGCAGTAAATCCTTGATTCGTTACAGCACTGATGTCTGCCCCATGAGATAGGAGGACCTGGAGAGCCTCTGTGTGATCGTCCTGGGCCGAGAGATGGAGGGCAGTCGATCCTTGATTCGTTGCAGCACCGATGTCTGCCCCATGAGATAGGAGGACCTGGAGAGCCTCTGTGTGACCGTTCTGGGCCGAGAGATGGAGGGCAGTCGATCCTTGATTCGTTGCAGCACTGATGTCTGCCCCATGAGATAGGAGGGCTTGGAGAGCCTCTGTGTGACCGTCCTGGGCCGAGAGATGGAGGGCAGTAAATCCTTGATTCGTTACAGCACTGATGTCTGCCCCATGAGATAGGAGGACTTGGAGAGCCTCTGTGTGACCGTCGTGGGCTGAGAGATGGAGGGCAGTAAATCCTTGACTCGTTACAGCACTGATGTCTGCCCCATGAGATAGGAGGGCTTGGAGAGCCTCTATGTGACCGTCGTGGGCTGAGAGATGGAGGGCAGTCAATCCCTCATTCCGGGAAGCATTGATATTTGCCCCGTTGAGCAGCCTGGATTGTGCTAAGGTAGCGGCGCCGTGCTCCTGCGGACCGTTTGGTTTGATTTCCAGTAGTGTATGTATCACCTCTATATTTCCTCGGGTGGTGGCTAGCATCAAAGGTGTATCACCGTCCTGATCCGGGTGCTCGATATCGACACCATGGGCCTTGAGGATCCACTGAAGGGCGTCCAATGACCCATACCATGCAGCGCAAGCCAGAGCAGACCACCCGTACAACCCTTCCTCATTTATCCTCAAGTCATCACGTTCCAATAATGACCTCACCAACCATCCTTGATTCTGTTTGGCCGCCCAGATTAATAATGTCTCAGAGTTTAAGCACCTTACGTTGATATCCACCCGCCTGTCATCTAACAACCTTCTAACCATATCCTGGTGACCAGCAATCGCCGCGATCCAAAGGGGTGTTTTCCCAGAACTGTCCGTACAATTCAATTCAATATTTGGCACAAGCTTCAAAAGACTTTCAACAACGAGCTCATGGCCGTTGGCTATTGCTTGGTGTAGGGCTGTAAGGCCCTCGTTATCCTTGATGTTGGGATCGCAAAGCTTTGTCGCTATCAAATGCTTCAATATAGTATGTCTACCACCTGATGAAGCGTGCATCAATGCTGTTCTCCCACATTCATCAGCCACGTTGACATCAAGGTCGTGTCTCGTTACCAGAGCCTCTACAACATCTCTCTGGTCCGATTCTATAGCCAATATGAGTGGTGTGTACCTCATATCATCAGTGCAGTTGGCATTAAGACTTTTGAGACAGAGGAGATGCTGCACAAATTCTAGATACCCATTCTCCGCGCTATGGTGTAGTGGGGTCCGACCAGCCAAGTTCACGCAGTCGGGACTGAATGTTTGTAAAAGTGTTATAAATGTATCGAATAGTCGATAGTAGCATGCTACCCATAAGGGACTAATAATGAGGTCCTCTTTGGCCCGCAGTCCAGGCAGAAGATTGCCTACCTGTGATGCCCATCCCTGAAATTCCTTCGATGACCCATTAAGGAAGCCTTGCAATCTCCGAGCAACGTCTGGTGAGCGTAGTAACAGAGGCCTGAGGTGATGCCCCCAATTACGAGCAGAGTACTTCAACAAGCTGTATTGGGGTGATTCTGACTTGTAAACCTCCTCATCTCCGTAATCAGTGCTTAGTAGAGCCTCCCAGCATACATTGGCAACCCATGCCTCTCCTTCGTGTCGTCTCATCAGGGAATATTGACCTACAGACCTTTGGTCCATGGGCCCGCATGATGTAGCACCCTGCTCTAAAAACTCTCGCACGGTAGCGTGAGAAAACCTGAAGATTCCAGTCTTATCATCATGCACGACTAGCCCATGGCAGATACCCGGGATTTCGTTGGTTTCAATTTCGACCGACTTCAATTCTGGGTTTATCTTGGTATCAATCTGTAGTGCCTGAAGAACTATAGAGGGGGAACAATCGTCAATCGTGTTGAATAACCAGTGAATTGTGTTGAAAGCTAATCGACTTTCAGTTGGGTTTTTTTCTATCCTCTTTATTATATCCATATACATATTGTTAAGCCCGTTTGGGGTGTGATTGAGAGCATGGTCCATACCGCCCGCGCCAGTTTCACGTCCCAAGGCCTGCATTCGGAGGCAAATCGGAAGGAACCTAATGCCCACGTCAGCTGACCTTCAATTAGATAGGTGATAAACCTCATACGTACATCCCATCTGCATCCTCACTCAACGCAAGAATTGAACCTTCGCGGTCTTTTAATCGTCTAACAGCAGCGCCAGCATTAAGATCATAAAGCCTCCTCAGCTCACTCTCGACGTATAGGCGGATGTCATTGCTGTTATCGTGTTGCCTGATCTCATGCCCGCTGTACGATTCCATGTGAAGAATGATATCAGGTTCGAAACGGCTAGTCAGGAACATTCGGACGGTTTCTACTGTGCCTAAAATATTTTTGAGTATAACAAGGAGGTTCTTTCTTTCCTCTAGGTCACATTCGTCAAGTGCATCGATAAATATCCACACGCCAGGGAGATGCTTAGAGATCTCAATGATGAGGTTCTTGCTCTCCTCAAGCTGCATAAGGCCTGCAGATTCCAAGGTTCGCCTCTCATAAATCTTTAGCAAAGATGCAGGCAAACCCTCCTTTGAATATGCAAGGCAAAGTTGTCGCACGATTGCTCGCAGAACCGAAGCGGGCTGGGAGCGGTCTGGGGTTGTTGTACTACAGTAAAAGTACGCGAGGGCGTGTTTACCAGCATATAACTCTTTCAATAGATCAATAACCTTTGAACTATCGATTATCAGCACTGGTATGAATAAGATTGATGCACGATATTTACCAGAGGATGGTTTTCCCCGTTCCGGCTGATATTTAATTAGTCACCTTTTACTACTGGTACATAGGGGCGCCCTGGTAACTTACCCGCGCCGCGTAACCAGAACACAGGGGAGGATCTGCGGTTGAGCCAGTCGTCGAATTGAGAATTTTCCTGTAGCTAATTACATGTCCCTGGAGTTCGCCGCGTACTGTGCTCATCGTGAATGAGCCCGTATTCAGTTTTTGATATCCAGTCTAGTGCATTTTTCCGTTTGGTTTCTAATCATTTTTAGCACATGTATTTTCGATTAAGGGGTAGAGCTTACCCTCAACATACTCACACAGGCGCTTGAGATTTGTATTGCAGTCATCCACGGCAGTTTCGATGGCTTTCATCTCTTTCCGAAGATCGCTTAAGTGACCACGGAGTTTGGAAATTGAGGTACGTTCATCTAAGGTTGTGAGTTTAGTTAGATAATTAACGCATGAAGCTTGGATGGAGTGCACAACTTGACCGAGAGATAAAAGCAGCTTGTAAGATGTTAGCAAAGAATAGTTATGAAAATCCCTTTAGGTCCAAACCTTCTTTCTCCGCGAGATCTGCGCTTTCTCTTGTACGTTTTTCTGACTCCCGTACATCTTCCAGCAATCTTGCCAGCTTTGTAGAAAGACTTTCCGTGATACGCGCTATTTATACCAACAATTGTTAAATACTGTGCGTGAGTTCAGCACGTCTAGAATGGGGTCGGGTACCTGCAGCACTCTTCTGAAGATGCTGTTTCGCACATAGCAAATACTTGAGCATTGATACATATTGGTCAACCAGGCACTCACTCAGTCCCGCTGATCCTTGTTGCGACTCAAGGTACAATCTCTCATAGATTTCGCCACAACGTATAACCCAGCTAAGGTAGCCCAAAGCGCTTGAGATCATCGCCATATTCTGATAGTGTGCGGCCCCGACCTCAAAAGGTCTGTAAGCCCATAGTCAATTTGGTGAGTTGAGCGGGAAACTGACCTGTAAAAGTAATCTGAATCCCGACCAAACCAACGCTACTACATCTGGATGGTGTTGAATGGCTATATCACCAATAACCACAATCTTTTGAAGTTGCGTGAGTAACACCTCGCCATAGTATACTTTTTCCCCGGTACTATTTCTATAATGTAGTTTTTCTTCATCAACCTTCTTGTGGATCTTCTCTACCTCACCGATGAGCGCCTGTGCTAATTGAACTTCAGTCTCCCTTGTTTCCTCAAAAGAGTCAAGTTTCTCTCGCCGCAATTTCTCAACTGCGTTACGCCATAAAGGTGAGATTCTAATCCCATTGATTTTGTCAGTTATAATTTTCCATTGCTATAGGATATGACGCCATACGTTCTTTTTTGTGTGCTATGTCCGATATCGGAGAGCTCTGTGTCTATCGCTCTTTGTCCCATCGCGCGCGGTGTTTGGATGTTTGGATGTGCGCTCGAACGTGGTGCACGATACGGTTCTGATCGCGCCTCTTCACCCATGCCTGTTATCGTAGGCTCCGTGGGGACGCTAGGCGAGGCCTCGCACGTCCTATTACTTCTACTGGATAGATGTAGGAGTCAGTGCTCATCCTATCTCTAAAAGAGCTTTAGAAATTGTAGGCTAACATAGATGGCTCACTAGGAGCACTAGCCATATTGCTTTCTTGGTTCTCTACGGGAGTTGCTTGGTGCGTAACGCCAAGGGACTGGTAGGGTTCTATAGTAGTTAGGGGCGTTGGAGATTGAGCAAGAATATCCTCAGATGCTCCAGTAATTACACTAGATAAAGATAGGGTGTCAGTGTTCATCTACCTCAAAAGAGGATTTGGGGATTATAGGCTACTAACATAGAGTGTTGCCTGGACGCACTGGCAAGATCCCATTCTTGACTGACGATGGGGCTTGCCTGGGGAATCCCGCCAAGGGGTTGGCGGGGCTCGGTACTACTATCATCAACGTCCATGGGGGGAGGAGTAGTCTCTGAGTTCTTCTGCCTCTTCCGCCTCTCCCGCTTCTCTTTCCACTTCTTGATGGCACTTCCGAACATGGATTGGTAAGTACTCATAGTTGATTGAATTCTTTTTGTGCCGGGTAGGATTAATCTGTTGCGAATTTAGAGATGCTAAGTATTTGTGTTGAAGATAGGCAGGGCGCAAGGGCTTTTGCTATATAGTTTTTACCTCGCCCTCTGGCCCTATCAACGGTTGACAAGCGGCCGTTTCTTCTAAAGATTACAAAGCGGGGTAATCCACTCAACCTGCGCCAAGAATGCGCTGGCCCCACAATCTGAAACTCGAGAGGCATAATCAGTTACTCGGGGGTAGGGGAAAGAACCAGAAAGTGGAATTGGTAGAGCTACGCCACTCTATGTGGTGCTAATATCTCTAGCGAAGTAGGTATGTAGCGAGCGGGGTAGCAACATGAAAGTAGGGAACCACAATCAATTTCGCTTCTCTATCCTGTATTCTCTAGGCCTTAGAAAGGCCCGTTAGTTTATTCTAACTTAATTCATATCACCCTTTCTCTTATTATTCAGTTGTTCTTGAATTAGTAGTCTTTCTTTGCTATTTGGGTGGTGTTATGGCGGGGCGTACCTAGCATATACCTACTGTTAGTGCATTTCTAACCCCGGCGGGGAGTTCACCAGGTCGCCGTTCCTAGTCATAATCCCACTCCAACAGGTACGAAATACTCGTATGTTCCTGACGTTTGGAAAAGGGGCCACCATTGTGTGCGATAATAACCTCTGGGCCTGGCGCGAATTTGTACGGCATGCAACTTGAACACCGGATCCTATTATAAACGTCATGTTTATATCTATCCTATAGTCCGTCGGTGAAATGCTGACCCCCTCTGGAAAAGTGGCTCTGCTAATTAACAGATCTCGTTATCTCTCTTACCAAATAATAGATCTCCCATACATATTTAATTCCTCTGTTATAGGGTGATCAGCATCGACGGAGCATGGGATACTGCAGGACACTACTCGGCAGAAACGACCTACATGCAGGCTGTGAACGTATGATTAACTTATATCAGTTCCCGAACTTCATTGGCGTGATTAGCCGTAGCGGTAACGCTATTTATTATTTATTTATTTTATGTATTTATTTATACTTCATACATGCATGCGCCAAACAAGCAGGAGCAAAGAGAACCGTAGCAGGGGGATCGTCATCTCAAGAGATTTGTTGAATTTAGCGCTTCCCTTCCTATTACTCTTCCCGTTTGTATTATGTTCTACTCCCCGAGAAAGCTACTTACATATCGGAAGACGAAACAGAAACATGCTCGAAAGCATAGGACACATAGGAAACGTCCTCAGCCATATAGAAAAACAGTACCTACAGCACACCGCGTACGCCATCAGTCATAGGAAGAAAACTAGTACCTACAACAGATCGAGTCGGCCAGCGGTGAAACTTAGTCTGTAGACAAACAGGCAGCTAGTCGGTAAAACAACTTCCGCTCCTCCGGCGCAACAAGGGCGGAAGAGGGGTAGTTGGAAGTGAGTTCAACAAACAGCGCCCCCGCTCGGCGAGGTGTCAGGTCTTCCGGCTTCAACGACACCCTAGATACTTCGCTACGTCACTCCTCCGTAATACCATCGTCGGGACCCCTGGCGCGGCAGACAGCCGCCGATATCGCTCGCGTGCGAACCTAGCCCAGCACAATTGGTTAGCAATCTGATGATAGGTAAAGCGGGGTAGAAAGGGGGGGGGGGACTACCACTTAGCGTCAAGATATCCTGCTGTGTAACCGACAAACCATCTCCGACCGCAATTACGAGCGGGGACCGGACAGATTTCTCCGTCGCTCGCCGTGGAGTTGTGAAGCCTTGGTAACAGACGTTGGCTGATTTCCTACTGTTAGTCGCGGCAAGGTTGTGCTGGGAGGGGGGGGGGATGTGGTGGAATGTAGAATTACCTTTCATAAAAGACCACACTTAGCTCGCTAGCCTCCGTGAGGAGATATAACTTCTGCTCGAACAGCTCGCTATTCTGCCTACGGGGCTGTCGTACCTCGGTACGGAGCTAGACCATCTCCGCCCGCCTCACCCATCCTCGTTCTCATCGCGCCCGTCCGTACTTCGGCCATGAAGGTTCCCCAAAGCTGTTGCATTTCCTGCGGCGACGGCAGCGCGTGGGATGACATTTTGGCCCAGCTGGATCCCATCTTTGACCCTAGCGAGGAACATGTGTTGTGATAGCTCTCCCGTGCTATAGGTGGTTCTAAAGAGTTGATAGGATTAGTATGGTTGATCTATTGGGTGGTAGAGGGATGGTGATAAGACCTATTAGCAGAAGTCACCAAATTTGCTTCCTCCCTCGTGCGCGAGACTCACTGATAACTTGAGAGGTGGCTGTTTAAAAAAAGCGGGGTAGCGGTTGCGAGTTTGTGAAGGGAGGCGATGTATTGGTTACTAAGCGTGACGCCAAGGCTTTTACAGATGGAGAGGCCAACACCGCAGGAAGTCTCGGCGGAGGGTGCGTACGGGAAAATTAGGGGGGCGTTTACAAGACAAGTGACTAGAACGAGGTCGATATGAATGTCCGCTGAGACGAATTTATGTGGTAGTTCTTTCTCGATCAAATACCCCCACCAGAGTTATCTCCGCCGACTTATTGCATGCTGCTATCAGATCATGTAAGGTTGTCGGTGTAAATGCGTATTAGACCTTGCCGAATGATTTCTAGCGGGTAAAACTGTTCATTCTGTACCTGTAAGGTAGATGAATCAGTAAATGTGTTTACATTCCCAGACTTGAAAAACCCTAACCCTACGGGGAGATATATCCAATGGTTTACTACGTCAGGAGCTGAGCTTGTGTTATTTAACCCCTGGACCATCATGTTAATGCGATATGATCAACCCTGGATACACATTTAGAGAGAGTACAGTTGCTAATTAAACAAAAAAAAAAAACCGACGAGCAGCAAACTGCGGATTCCAACCTGGGCGCCACTGTTCCAAGATCGCCGATACCCCTACCCGCCGCTCAACCAGCGTTGTCACTACTCCAGAGTTGGCTGTCTCGTTTCTTGCAACTTTAGAAACGCCCTACTTGGTAAAAATGTATGTAAAGTTGTAAACGGGTGGGCAAAACCTCTGTTCATACATTTACACCAGACATTGCATGTAAATGCTTCGTTTGGATGGGAAAGGGCCTAAAACATACATTTATCGGGCAGTTAGAATCAGGTAATATATCTCCCACCACCACAAGTTCACGATTTAGCTATTTGAGGATGGATTACGCTCGGTCTATGTTTGAATTATCCCAGAGGGCATACTTAACAGATTCCTCCCGCAAAGGTAGTAACCACGTGCAATTATCACCCAGCCAAACCAATCAATTGTGACGGGGAAAAAAACTATGTATCCTCACACAAGAGGAGTGGGTCCCTGCATAAGCGTGATCTGCAGGTACCGAGAAACCCCTTGCAGATCCTGCCAAGGCGGCAGGCACCGGGAAGGCTTGCGACGGATGTGGTGTGGCAGCTTCCGTGGTAATGGTGCTTGGGAATGTGGGACGTAACATCAATTATAGTCGTGGCGTGCCAGAGCGAAGGTGAGATACCACAGCACTCAATGCATCGTCTACGCCTGAGTCTCACAATACTGCGCTGTATGAAAAACTCTAGCGACAAGGAGGGGTGTTCACAGAATGAACAGCTTGGGGCTACAAACTATAAGTCATTGGCATGACCCCCCGCCGTAATATGCATTATTGGGCATGCGAATAACCAATCAAGTATACTAGTTCTCTATATGAAACGCCCCCATGAAGTATCGAATTTCAAGCATGGATGCCGTCCGTACATATTCCAGAACTATAATGAAGCAGAGGCAGCTCCTACCCCTGTTCACACGGTTAGCGGTTGTGGACAAGTACAGGCATCCTCCTACCCCGCACTTTGAGGCTCTGCGATGGTGGGGTAATGACCCTGCATGCAGCGCCAAGGCGGTTCCTGCATACTAACTACCAAGCAAGGGTGCGAGTAATTGCGGCTCTGCGAGCGCAGTTCTGGACTCTATCCGAAGCTGTGACTTACCAGAACAAGCTCTGGCTGTGTCAACATTGTAAGTGGGATTATTCAGTGACATATGTGTGCTGGAGATTTAGTGGTTATATACACTGTATCTCGTGGGTTGACCTACAGTCTCCAGCGCCACCTCGCGCTTCCCCCAATACCCTAATATTTCGTGCCTGAGTTGCTCCCCAGGGACGGACCCGGCTTGATCTAGTAGACACAGTCAGTACCGGACCTGTCGTTGTGACCTTTGCAGATATGGGCCAACCACACCAGAAGCAAAATCGCTTCTTCCCAATTCCCCCAACCTACGCCGCTCGAGGGCCCATTGTTCCACGTGTGACTTTACGGAACCGCTCATCTCTGCTTCTAGCTCTGCCGAGTGAGGACTAGACCATGCCGCCTCTACCGCAACCCTCGCTTCCGCATTCGACTTTGAGAGATAAAGAAATACCAGGTAGTCTTGGCAAGCACAAAAAATCTCCACCCCATCATGGATCATGAAAGAGTTTGCAGTCCGTGATTTTTTGTCTGAAAGGAAGGCGTGTAACATCGACAGTGCCGAAAGAATCGGGGGTGGGGGTGGTGTTTATTGTTATAATAGGCTAAGGTCTAGTGACCGCCGCTGCGGCTTCGGGTGGTCTTTACTGGTCAGACCTGTAGAATGGCTTACAATATATGCACATATTCTAGTTTTATGAAGGGCGGAGACGCTTGATTACACCACCCAACAAAGGGCAAGCCTTAACGAGTTTATTTAGCTTGCGCACCTTCCTGAAGCTCGTGATCTTCCAATTCATCCGTTGATAGATAGAACTTGCAACTTTCTCTCCGCAATTTAAGCCTAGGATGTATGTGAATTATGAATAAGTAGGTGATTGAGTATTTATTAACGCAAGATGTACAATAATGAGATTGAACCGCATGAATTTAGGTTCCATGTTTGGCTTGGTGGACGCACCCCCCCAACAACCTGAAATGCTAAAGAAATGTGCAACCCAAAAAATGAAAGTAATAATAAACTGAAACTAGAAAACTCACACATCATAACCTCTTGTAGAACTGGTATATAGTCTCGGAAATGAGGGAAAAAATGTAACCGTGGGGCTACGCTGTTGAGTCAAGGGTACTGGTTTAAACCGGCACCATAAGTAGTATACCATAATGATACCGTTCTCTTACAGAATCACTAGATACGATTAATGATGTAAACAAAAAAAAAAAAAAAAAACAGAATCACTAGCGTCATGACCGTAATACGGTAGTGAACTTCTGCCCATTTCAGGCGCGGCTTTTCATAGGTTTTGTACAGCGGTGGGTAATAAGTCATCGGGCGCCTAGCCACAATTTTGTCTGCAAACGCGTATTCTGGTGGCGTTCTGCGGTTGTGCCTTGATAGAACCTTGGTGAAGATCCTCGCACAAAGTACTAGTTTTCAGAAGCGCCTGTCCCTCCTTTTACCAGTGGCTTGTATTCTTTCTTTGTTCCCCCCTCCCCCCCTTATAAATGGCAGCGCATCCCCGCTCGCACCCGTACCTCTGGTACCAAGTTTGATGATTCGATACAAAGTCTTAGTTGCATGCTAAAAACCCTTTCAAATTCCAGACCTCCCTCTTTCAGCTATCACGAGTCTAGCGCGGCAATCGTTTGGAACATCTGATTGACTTTCTTGTTTCTATTAACAAGCAATACAATTCCTTTGCTAAGGGGTGGACGGTCCAGGTCGCGAATTTCACAACTTTCATCGGTCTAAGGGATAAGCTTGATGTGTAGTCGGGTATCAAAGGTTTTTCTATTCCCCGAGGAGTTCTGTGCTCGGCATTAGAATAGTTACCGGAAAACGCGCTCTTGTACACGCCCAACGTGAAGGAGGGGAGGAAGAGGCATTATGATTTGCATTAAAAAAGTCACTCCTAGGTGATGATCGCACTTATACAAAATATGTAGCACACGAACGGAAAACCCTTGGAAATGAGCTAAAAAATGGATGTTTGGCCGCGGAATTGGGTATTTTGTGTATTGATTCGTGATTCATATATAGTATTGTCAGGTGATTGATTAAAGGATTTATTTCCTCCCGGTGAAGCCTCCAGGTTCTGGGCCCTGAACCATCCAATTCCTTGGGGATCCCCGCCGATGGTTGCAAGAACATCGACAACCTAATGTCGACGATGGAATGTCTTCCTCCGGATCCACTGGGTGGGTGTGTGCGTGGTCGCGAGTCGTAGGGCCTCCAAAGGCCGTGTTGTAGCCATCCACAAACCCCATCGCCGAGGTTCTCGAGCCGGAAAGTGGCGAGGCCACATCCCTTTACTCCCGTCACAATTCATTTTGAGGACCTATGAATCGCAAGGGCGCCTGTTCGGCTCGCTGGCGCGTGGCTGTACTGTCAGAGCATTAGCTGATGGTGTACATGAAGCTCTTGGATCTTTTCTAAGGGTAAACATACTCCACCTCTATCCCCGCGTAGAAGGGATTAAGCTGTGTATATCTCATCGAAGGTAATCTCTTTTCCCCCTAGCTGCATTTTGTCTGCCTCGCTGATGGGGAGTTTCTGCAGCGCATTCAGCACACGTGGGCTGAATTGGGCGAGCGACGTTTGCCAATTATTAATGCAGCAGCCAGGGCAATGAGGTGGATCTAACTCCACCTGTTATGAAGCTAATAACCCATTCTATCGCCTTTAGGGTTGATTCTAGTGGTATCCATGTCGCCCAAAGAAAAATTTGCAGGTTCCGGAGGTGCTGAAGATCGAACATCTGGAAGATAGATTTTGGTGAGCCTTGAAGTCACTTGGGATC
Organism: Morchella sp. 2018-W26; assembly: GCA_024713715.1. Lineage (NCBI taxonomy): Eukaryota > Fungi > Ascomycota > Pezizomycetes > Pezizales > Morchellaceae > Morchella > Morchella sp. 2018-W26. Next base: position 163,381 of record JAMGYX010000017.1, read on the forward strand.
TCCACTTCAGGAACAGCTGCGTTCTCTATGTTGAAGAATATAAATCGTTAGGTTGGGTTAGGGTTGCGACCACCGGGATGAGAGTCCGCCTTCTCGTTTTAGTATCACTACCCGCAGTAAGTATTAGTAGAGGTTGCTGACCAAACCTAAAAGCAAGCTAGTCACGTGAATGATACTACTATCAGTCCCACGTGACTAAAAGCTTCACCGCTAGTACTGCGGGAGTATGTAGGGAAAGTCTCCAGAGCATGGCCTGCTGCGACCATGACTGGCAGTATAGTTCTTGAGACTTTCCCTTACCCCTGCAGTACATAACAGCTGTCGCCCCGCCGCCGGGCTGCCTGGTCAAGTATTCTCCATCTGAATTTTTTTACAGTACCGGGCTTTGTCACGAAGTCGCTTTACCTATGTTTAGATTAGTCTCAGTTATCCGGTGTCGCCTGCTTGTATTGTACGGCGGCTTGACCGCTGGAATGAATTATCTATATCCTGCGCCTCAAAAAGGGTTGGATTGTACACCGCTAATAAGGCACTCTTCTATGTCTGTAATGCCACTCCTTACGGATCATACCCCTATCCCCAATAACCATCCTTAACTCGCTAGATAAGCTAAAGAAAAGTTTACGTTGTCTTTATCCCATGCTCCGTCGATGTTAACCCCCTTATAACAGAGAAATTAAATTTCTATGGCAGAGCTATCAATTAATAAGAGAGATAGCAAGACCTGTTAGTAAAGCTACCGGCTTACTTTTTCGGGGATTCAGCTTTTTACTGACGGACTATTGGATAAAAGGTGGAGATAAAGTCTAGCTTTTGAGGTGTGAGGAGGGGGGTTCCCCTTCTTTTCATAATCATCAACACAAATGAAATCCTCTCCACCCTCTTACAAATTTGGTGCTACCTGCGGCGCCCCCCGGGGGGGGGGCGCTAACTCGGTACTCCGGGCTCCGGTGTTAAAGGTAGGTGGTTATCGCTCGGGCGGATGACTTTTGTCAAATTCGCGACTTCCCTCTTTCAGCTATCACTAGCCTTCTATGGTAATTGTTGTGAATTTGAATTTGTGATTGGCTCTGTTGTTCTTAGCAACTGGAAAAAAGTCCTTACACTAAGGGCGCACGGTCCAGGTCGCGAATTTGACAAGTTTCATCCGCCCAGGCGATAACGCGGTGGTGTGATTTGTGTTGTTCATTCCACTCACCCTTGATACCATGTACGTACATACATACCTAAAATATAGCGCCTCACTACCGCATAGTTTCAGTCCATGTGGGCGGTTGCCAACAGGACAATTTTGCAGAGGAGCTGAAAACTATCACCCATTAAAGGAAGAGATCAGAGCCTTTTCCAGCCAATACCGCTCTTAGCAACCGTCCGAATGAACTGACATTTTGCGGTAGTCTATCGTACTAGGCGGTCACTAGTATTGCCGGAGAGTTCTCTTCCTCGGTATCTACCGCCTGGACCTCTCTACAACTCATCACTAAGCGCCCGTCTGGCAACCAGACAAAACGGAGTGGCCAAGGATCAAGGCCTAACAAAAGATCGTTGAAACGGAGTTTACAAGGGTGAAGAAATGTTGGTAAAATCGTAGCTACATCTTAGTAACGTACTGGAGGGGGAGCGGACAGAAGGATCGATGGTTCCAGACTCAGCTCACTGCGTAAGCCCCTCAGGTTACAAAAAACCATTTCTCCGTTTAAGGGCCCTGGGGGTCGCGTGTTATCGCTCAAAATGTCCCAAATCAGTAAGGAAAAAGGAAAACCTTATTACCTCCACTATCGATAGGTAGGTCTGCCCCCAGCCTCCCATGCTTGAATGTTACAGGAGTGATCCCTACATAGGCTGCCTATCGGGTCGAACCGCAAATATGGGATGCCTTAAATCCTTGGCGGGCTGAAAAATCTGTAATAATATATCTCTACTCCCGAGTATTCTCGTATCATCAACAAAATCTACATTCTTCCAATCCACCTACCTCGTATCCAGTTACTTCGATCACATCTATCTCTATATAAAATTCTGTTTATCAATTTCTCTATCGTGCAAATTCCTCGCCGGGGATGGCGCAATTCAAAGGTCTAGGGTTTAACCCTCCCCCAATCGCGGTGCTCTTTTGCATGCCAATTGATTACGGTGATTGCTAACAGATAGGAAACTCCGTTAGATTTTGGCATGGACTCCTTGTCCTTCATCATCAACCATGTTTTCCTCCCACCAAAGCTGCCGCAAGAGGCAGAGAACGATATGGGAGAGGGCAATGTTGCGTTATTGAAAGTTGTGCGGGAGATCGCTGAGTCCTACCACGAAAAGAGGGGTGATGAGAGACATGAGCAGTGGGCTCCAGCTGTCAAGATGCTCGAAAGACTTGTCCAGCTCGAGAACAATAACGCCCTCGACGCGAATGCTCTCAGAACGGCTGTCAAATCTATGGAAAGGGGTGGTAGGTTTATCTTTGCCCCTCGCTGCGCTGAAGTGGGTAAATGTTGATTTATGAAAACAGATGTATTGGCACTACATATTCGCGCCCAGAATGCCGGCCTCATCCTACGACAATTGAAAAATACGATGTTGTTTGAGTCCTTTGAGGCATCACCGCTCACTGAGAGCGTGATAGGGACCATAGGCAAACTCCGTTGTTCCTATCCTGGCCCTGCGATCTATGTGAGTCTAGCAAAGGTCAAGAACGCCGCTTTCCTCGAGGAACTTGGCATTTTCATAGAGAAGATGAGTCGGGATGTCTTGGAGCAAGCATCGCACAAGGTGGTTAAAGCGGGGTCCACCGTCGTGGAGGATAGGGAAACGCAGAGTCCTAAATTTATCACCGAAATGCTTACGGGGATCTTGAGAGGGATTGGGACACCAGCCGCTATTCAGCGCATCGAGAAACGTATCGCCGATGATGTCCTCTTTGACGATGCACGGGCTCCCTGGCGGCGATCCCCCCTGTGGCTTGTTGTGAGGGTTGCGCTGCAAACAACGCTGAGGGGTCCTGGCGGGGGGCACAAAGAGTATAAATCGTTCATGGTCTTTCTCATGGCCAGGCTGTTGGATTGGGCGCTATCCATGGAGGATATTGCCAGTGATGTCCTCTTTGTCATGAATGCAAAGCTGAGCCGGCGAGTCCACAAAATGCGCAACGAGGCTTTACCACAGTTTGCGTTGGTCGAAGCACGTAGGGTGTGCGAGCTAGCGCATGATACGTTGGAGAAAAGATGGACAGAAGCACAGGAATATTACTCTAGACCCTTCCATTGGGATCCGAGATCTTTCTTTCCCGAGAGAGACGTGAAACTCTCGATGGACAAAACCAAAGAATACTTGAAATTAGCCAGGACTGTGGGGGTTAAACAAGGGAATATCAACAATTTTGCGCCAAGTGAATTCAAACGGATCAATACTGCTTCATCTCGCTTACCGGAGCTTGCCAGCTTTAAAGGATGCCCTGATAAAGAATTTATGTTGGCAGACTTTGAGCTTTGGGTGGGCAATAATTTGGGAAAATGGCTCGCTTCTATTCAGGACCGCAGGCAAGCCTGTGAGAGGTTAGGAGAGGAACTAGAAGATTACATCTCAGTTGGAAAGCCATCAGCCACTTCCAGTCCAGAAAAAAACTCAGTATTCCTTCTGACAATGATGGAGCTCTGGGTCACGCTCGATAAGGTTGCTCTGATGCTTCATCCGCTGCTATCCCGCTACAATCCGGGCTTCGGCGATGACCTCCTAACTCACCTCCTGCTGCCGCAAGCCCAGCAAAGAATCCGCCTCCATAACATCGAGCAATATCTGAAAGCTCGCAAGAATGGGACATATCAAGGGTCAGCAGATTCGCTCTTCTCAGAAGAAGTGACCGATAAATCATTTTCGGTTCAGTACTTTGATAGTTCGAATGACCTCCAGCGTCTGCGGCGCCAAATACTAGACAACGTGAAAAATGACCTCGTTAGAAAAGAGAGTGAGCTTAAGGATAAAGAGGCAAACTACTATGACCTTCTCAGCGCAGCCGATAGATTGTCTTGCGGATGTGTTTCCCGTACTCGCTGGGAGGAGGGGCGGAAGGAATATCGCGAGTTTTGCAAAAGGTGTCTTTTAATTGGCTCCGCAGAGGCGATACGGATAGAGCGATTTGAAAATCCACTCCCCGAAGAGACTCTGGCGCAGAAAGCTGTGGTGTTCGAGCTCCAATGCCCACTAGGATTTTCCATATGGAGGGACATGACATTCAAAGTTTTGACCGAACTCTGCCCACCAAGAACCCCTCTGGGCAAAACCGATGAGGTCCATGAGACACTTGACACCTATTCCGGCCTAAAAAGGTACCTGAAGGCCCCCCAACGGTGCAGGCCGCAGAAACTTCAGTGGTCGTCGTACGCCAAACCATTTCTCAAATGTCACTACCGGTTTGCCAGGCTCCCCACGACGATGACGTCCATTAGAGTAAATCATGGGTTGCGCTATGGCCTCTACGACAGCGAGGGGCAGAAATGGGCCGACCATGCCATCGGCGAGTCTCATGTTCAGAAGTTGTGTACACCCAAACTCCCTGAAGGCCCTTACAAAAAATTGCACTACACTCTTAAGTCGACTGCCCATACTCCGAACACGGTTATATCCAGGCAGTCGGAATGCCCGGTAGATATGCAGCTTCACGAGTACATCGCGTTTGGACTTGTGCGGTCTGGTCACAGGGTCCAGTGGCTCAATATGTTACGAGAGCTTAGAAGCCGTACCCTCAGGTTCAATAATGATGCCGTCAATATGTTATTTTCACAGTGTGCTTGGCAAGTTGGTCCCAGGGGACCCCCGGGATGTTCAAAGGTGTTGAGGGAATCTCATGTTGACCTCAAGGACGAAGAGTTTGGACGAAGCCTTCTTTCCGAACTGGTCAATTTTCTCGCAATTATACAGTCCAACTGGCAAGAGGTTGTCGCAACCCAGACCCTTATCATGCTAGCGATTCAGCTCCTCTCCTTTGCTACCAATAAGTCCATCAAGACAGATGCCGTTAAATTCTTGCGTGACGCACGGAGGGTATGCTTGGGCTGGACACGAGAAATATCTACAAAGCTGCGGGAATGCAAGCCCCAGGAGATAAGGGAACTTACGGTTCGTATTGTGCAGGTAGCAGCAGTGTGCCGAGAAACCTACAACGTCGGGGAGGAACACTTGCACGATGTACTCAATTCCCGCCAGGATATTGCTATTCTTGTCGAATGCGCCGTAATCATCCACGATAGTGCCCCTGCTATTAAAGAAACCTCGACCCGTCAAGTTTCTAGTCTACTTGATCGAGACAGAAGATTGTCTCACGCAATCGAAGCCCGCGTTCGGTCTCTGATTCAAATAAATCGAGTCGGCTTAGATCTTACCTGCGTGTGGAGTGCATACAAATCCAAGTCCTCTTGGAGGAGCTTAGCCGCCCCTAACACCAGATGGATGTTTACTACGACTGGAGGATCAGAGGACCGCCCTCGGAAGGTGTATTACAACCTGCTTACCGGTAAACTACTTGTTGATGGATTACCGCTTGGTAAATTGCCACTGGACTATGTTTCTCATCCAACGTATATGGAGTTATTTGGGGAGGTCAGGCCCCATGTATCGATTGATTCTTGGGTAAGAACTGATAATTATCGCTTTGTAGACAGTGCTTGATGTGCTCCCAGCAAAGATGAATGGAATGGTATTTGAGGCAAAGCAGCCTATGGAGGGACATGATGTAATAATGCCTTCACGACCCTTGAAATTTTCTTTTTGACAGCCCCCTGACAGGATCGGTATAGGTTGGGTTTGTAATGCATGGAAAGGAACTTATTATCCGGATCCGGAGGAGAACGGACTCAGTACTACACCAGCTTATTCCACGTGGTAAATTGCATGGGGACTTCCCGAGTCACACTATCTCAAATCACTTCTACTGGCTAGAGCTTTCAACAAATAAGATCGAATTAAGAGACCGAGGAACACCATGGAAACCAGAGAGCCACCGGTATATCTCTGATACCTACGGTTCTACCCGGAGTGTGCTCCACCTTGGGGCAGACCAACGCCTGATCGACGTACGCAGTGCGACAGCAGCAGCGATCAACTTGGTGCTTGGACCTCTTGAACAAAAGGGCCATATTGCTGTATGCTACGGGAAAGATGGTGTTATATCAGCGCACCTACCCCGCCTCAAACTAGACTTTTTCATCAACTTAGACGGAAAGTTAGAATGCCGACAGTTTCAGGGCATGGTTGTTGATTGTGACCTAAATATTGGAACGCTGACAGGGCTGGAGAATCGTCTTGTTGTGAGCCAGGGGCCGGTGAGGAGCGTCTTGATCCCATACGGCAAGGTGAGATTCGAGCAATGTGAGAATCACCATGTCAGGGTTGAAATCGATACCAGAGGGCGAGAACGGGTTAAATATCATATCTATACCGTCGATACCATACTCGGTCGGTTAGTTGGGAACGGCAGCTTGGCCAGTCACCTATACAAAATTTATCTTCATGCGGTGACGGCATCGTGCCTGCCAGATACCCTAACCAGCCGGACGGGGACCGAGGAGGCCCTTTATCTACTTCAAGCCGCAGCAACATGGTCTTTTCAGAAGCCCGAGATCGAGGGAGAGGAAGCGGAACTCTTTGGACTCATTCAGTCACTGACCCCAGCACGCGCCTACTACCCGGAACGCATGAAGAATATGCAGAAGGTAGCGTGGAGCAGTCTGTCCCCAATAGCGCAGCATGAGGAGTTTTCCAGTATTGTGGGGAATGTCTTGAATCATGCACGCCGCTTTAAAATGTTCGAGAGAGAGGGAGCTAGATCCAGTCTCCTGGCGCCAGAACCTAGCCATTCGGCGCTCCTCAAGAGGGCTGCGCACCGCAACGCCAGCTTTCGCACATACGAGTTCGGCGGCTCCATCGGGGAGGAGAACATGGATGAGGTTTATGAGGCGCGTGATATTCTCCAAAAGTCGTCCACGGATGAAGCACGAGTTTGTTATACCTCTGCCCTAGTTGAACGCTGGCCATCGAGGCTGAGCGTTTGCTTCAATCTGATGGATGTATTTGAGAAGTGGGGAGAGGTCGGGGGCAAGACGATTGATTTTGTTTATGATCAGAAATGGCTGGACCAAGGTCTTGATGAGGTTTGGTTTGAACTCTACCAGTCTCTGACCGAGAGCACCAAGGAACGCCATACATACAGACTGATATTCCTACTCAGCGCGATCGCATATTCAGGAAAGACGAAGATGGACCTCATTGAGAGTTTGTTGGCATTCGCTACAGTGAATAACTTTCGATGGTTGGGTCTGCCTGCGTTTGCATCCTATAACCTTAATCAAGGCTGCGGTCCCGATCTTCTAACTTTAAACGGCACCCTAAAGGGATGTTTCATACCCTTTGAACACAGTGATGAGGTTAACCAGCGGATCAGAGTGGGTGAGAGTGAACGTGAACACTTCTCTCGGCGAGACCAAGCATACTCTAAGAACCTGGAGGAGCAAGCGACAAGCTTTGTGACCGAAATGTTCTCCCAATGGCCGTCTGAAATCCCATACAAACCAGCACGTGAATTTTCGCTCTTGAATACCTCTACGGCTCTCGTAAAAGCTACTGTACACTTCAGAAACTGGCATAGGAACCACGACCTCCAACTCTATGTGCGCAGGGTTCAAGATGCGCTAAAAGATGTGAATCTACAGGGGAAAAGAACCTTTCAGGTCTATACCTTTCAACCATGCAGGGAGGCCCCTTCATCTGTGAGCGGCACAGTTCCACTAGAAAACCTTCTCCGCAAGCCCCATCCAAACCTACCCGTACCCCCTCGTCTTACATACGTCGGTCTAGGCTCTGTCCCCAACAATCGCAAACCAGAGGCAGCCATTGATCACAGTGGTCTGGAGTCACTTCTTGAGGGATTTGAGACTTCGGGGAACCGGGAAGGATTCTGGGAGATATACGTTAGGGGCTTAAGGGAGAGCTTCAAGGCTCTGAAGGATTTGCCCGCTTCTACCGAAACTGGCAGAGCGCTAGTATCCACAGACATGTTGGAGTTCTGCGAGGCGGAGTGCGAGAAGTATTTGATGGGTATATTTGGTGCTATTCGCGAAAGACTTCTGCCGAAACGAAATGGGAAAGGTTGGATCATATACATAGCTGGCCTGTGGCCACGGATCTCGCCGATGCTCATCCTCCAACAGCTAGCAACAAACAGAGCAGTCAAGCTAACTGACAAGTGGAGAACTGCGCTCGTCACATATGGTAAAGCAATAGCTATGCTTCAGCGATCACAACGTCTCCTCAAGTATGATCGAGCAGGAGCCTTCTCGGAATTCTCTAAGGAACTGGAAAATAGCGGCCATAGGTATTGGAAACAAATGGAGAAAACGGACTGGCTATTAATGGAAATCGAGAATAGCCTTCTTGTGCGACCTGTTCAGGTAGACATAGCGTCCACGATGATCTCACCAGATAAAGGTCAGAATACGCTCGTACAACTTTGTATGGGAGAGGGCAAGACTTCAATTATTGTCCCTATTGTTGCTGCCTACCTTGCCAATCGTGAGAGATTGGTTCGGGTCGTCGTGCTGAAGCCACTCATCGGGCAAATGTTTCAAACGCTTGTCCAGAGGCTGGGAGGCTTGGTCAACCGACGAATCTATCTTTTGCCCTTCTCCCGTGGAGTCAAGATGGGACTAGATGAGGCACGTCTTGTTCATAGCCTTTTTGAGGAGTGCATGCAGAATGGGGGCATTCTGCTAGCCCAACCAGAGCATATATTGTCCTTCAAGCTGCTCGGGCTCGAAAGATTATACAACGCTGAACACCCGTCCAAGGATGTTAACAAGCCCACAAGAGACATGAACGATTTGCAGGCAGTTGCTCAACAGCTACTCGAAACCCAGCGGTGGCTCAGGAAGAATTCAAGAGATATCCTGGATGAAAGCGACGAGATCTTAAGCATTCGACATGAACTGATATATACTATTGGAAGTTCAAGATCTCTCGAAGGCCATCCTGACCGCTGGATAATTATTCAACAAATTCTCGATCTTATTAGAAAACATCTCAGCGAGGCAGAGTTCGACCCCAGGCACTTCGAGGTAGTACATTCTCCACATGATGGTGGCTTTGACTCGATTCGTTTTCTAGATATTTCTGCGGGGCGAAACCTATTAAAAGCGATTGCGTCCAAGATCATCGCAGGTAACTCCCAAGCCTCTTATTCTTCATTCCCTCGCATCGGAGGTTTTCGGTACAAAGTTTGACATGGCTAACCACACGTCCTATGTTATTATATAGGCCATCTCCCCTCATTTTCTTTCCGGTTCCTGCCCGAGGATTTACTAAAAGTAGCGAAAAGGTTTATCACAGAGCCTACTTTACGTGAGGATGAGTGCGAAGTTCTTCTCTTACAGTATCACGATAATCAGGCGGCAACCGGTATCCTCTATTTACTGAGAGGCCTTATTGCCCATAAGCTCTTGCTCTACGTGCTGCATTACAAGAGATGGAAAGTCGATTATGGCCTCGACCCGCCGCGTTCGATGCTAGCTGTGCCTTATAGGGCAAAGGATTCTCCCTCTGGGCAGTCCGAATTCAGTCATCCAGACGTTGCAATAATCCTCACCTGTCTCAGCTACTACTATGGTGGACTGAGTGAGGGTCAGCTAGAGATTTGCTTTCGCGATGTGTATAAGTCTGATAATCCAACAATGGAGTTTGAGCGTTGGTTGGGGAAAGTTTCTGCGACTAATCATGGTTTCAAGTTGAGACACCTGAGCGCCATCAACCTGGAGGATCGGAACCAATGGTCGAAGGAGATTTTCCCTACCTTTAGATTTAACAAAGCGGTCATTGACTTTTATCTTTCTGGGGTCGTCTTCCCGATGGAAGCTAAGGAATTCTCTAAGAAGCTTTCAACCTCGGGCTGGGATATAGCCGAGAAGAAAGACACTCAGCCAACGGCAGGCTTCAGCGGCACAAATGATAACCAATACCTTCTTCCTTTATCAATTACTCAAGTGGACACGAAAGAGCAGCTCAATACCAACGCGAGGGTTCTTAGCTATCTATTACAGCCCGAGAACTGTTACAGGTTGGCAGATGGATCTAGCGGTGAGCGTCTGACCGTCAGACAATTACTGGAGTTCATCACAGACTTGGAGAGGGATTTAGGGGTTACAGTATTACTAGATGTTGGCGCTCAGGTATTGGAGTTACGAAACGACGAGGTTGCAAGAGAGTGGTTGGAACTGGTACCGGAGAGCTACGCTAAAGCAGCAGTATATTTTAACGACATCGACGAACTGACCGTAGTAGCTCGTGATGGAACCACAGAGCCACTCATGATCTCAGCTTTCGCAGAACGACTTGACGCGTGTCTTGTATATCTTGATGAAGCGCATACTCGCGGTACAGACCTCAAACTCCCGAGCGACAGTCGAGCTGTAGTAACACTGGGTCCAAATATGACAAAGGATAGGCTTGTACAAGGTTATTTCTACCCTGGTAGTGATCTCTGGTGTGCCTAGCTAACGTGTCCCAGCATGTATGAGAATGCGAAAACTTGGAAACGGCCACTCAGTCGTTTTCTGCGGGCCTCCGGAGGTCCATCGAAGGATTCTTGAGATAGCTAAGATGGATAATTCTCACGAGATCGAGGTCCGGGATGTTTTACACTGGTGTATGATGGAAACGTGTGATAATGCTCGCAGGCTATTGCCAATATGGGCAAAACAAGGGATCAGTCATATCAAACGGTATAAGGCATGCAACGACCTTAGGCTGGCATTTCCACAGAGCTTACTGGAGCAAGAATCAAAAACGCTGGAGGAGCATTATGGGCTCAAGCGGCCGAAGGGTGGGATCCAGCTGACAGGGCCTTCAACACGAAAGACAGACGACAAAGGAGACGACAGAGGAGACGCCGAGGGAGGCGGAAAGGCAGAGCGTAGTGAGTTTCATGCAATCTTCAAGAAATGCAAAGAGTTCGGTGTGAAATCGTTCGGTGGGGCTCTGATGCTTGAGGAGCAAGAGCGAGAGTTGTCTCATGAGATTGAATGTGAGCGAGTACTAGAGCGCCCCCCGAAGGCCGACCCCATCCCTAATCAGGTCACAAGAGGTCTGAAGGAATTGGTAAATACCGGGAACCTGCCGCCACATCCTCGGCGCTGGGATACCTTCATACCTGCCTTCCAAACTCTCCGCGATACCTCGGCTAATCCGGATATGGACCTCTCATCTTGGCCGGACACAATCCTTGTAACACACGATTTTGCTACTGTTGTGGGCAAGCGGGGCAGGAAGTCAGACGAGTATCTCCGACCTGTCAATTGGATTTTGTCGATGAAAAATGATCCTTCAACCTTGATCATCTTGAGTCCTTACGAGGTCAACGACCTATTACCTCGGATACGCGAGTCGAAATCGGTAATCCTACACATGTATTCTGCACGCACGGCAAAGTCCAATCCGTCATACGAAACTCTAGACTTTTGTACGATCCCCCGACTGCCTAAATCATGGCAACCAAACCTGGAATTGGTTGATTCGATCAATATCTTTGCTGGCCAGGTTTACTTTTTGGACTATGAGACATACGAGAGAGTATGCGGGTTCTTAGGGCTTTATTTGAAGGTGCATCCCCAGGTAAAAGACGTGGTTATAGGGAGTGATGGCTTTGTTGAGCCGTCAAGTCGCAAGTTACTATTCATGAGAGATTCAACCTTCGACCAAAGCCCCGTGCCGTTTCTTCGGACATTAGTAGGGATGCGCCGCAAAAGGCAGAACTATGTTGCAACACACATGGGACAAATGCTAAGCGGTAGGATTTTGTCTGAGGAAGACTTTGGAGTTTGAGTAAGGGAGAAGGAGAGCAAAGAGGTACGTCGCAGACTTGCATTTTCCCGGCGTAGGCAAAGAAATGTAACTAAAGGGGATCACTAGGTGGAGAACACTTGTGGATTTGGGATATCAGAAAGATAGCTCCGAGACTTACATTTTCTTTTACATTTATTGTCTTTAAATTTCGTTCTTCAAGATTCGAGCCTCAAGCGCCCGTCATTAGTCTTCGTTGTAGCTAAACATACATATTCCTCTCCCTTTCTCAGGCACAGCGCTACACACACTTAACCGATAGCTACCAAAAGTGCATCTAGTACAGCTACTGTTAAGATTTTGTGTGCACTTAACTCAGAACTGGGTCGACTACTAAAAAAGGGGGTGAAGTTATTCAACTAGAAGCTGCTCGGTTAGAAAGCATTGAACTCAAGATAATAACACACTCAGAATCTCCACGTGTCTAGTAGCTGCAGAATCAAAGAATGGGGCGTAGAGTCGAGAGGAATAGCCTCGGGCCAAAATACTGAGCCGAGGCCCCCTAGTAACAAGTATCACGTAAATTGGAACGGAGGCACTACATTAAAAACCAACCTACTCGAAAAGAATGAGAAATACCAACTATCCTCTGGCCTGGACCCAGAAAATAGGTGCGAGTTGGCCTATGGGCGTCCCAGGTGGTGACACCTAGTCATTCCTATCTCACAGTGTAAGGGATCGGAGCTAGCTTGAGTGGCTGTCGAGGAAGACACTTGTCACCTGACTCCTCGGTCCTAAAGACTCGTGGATGGAATTTGATCAATAGTCACCGGGCAAAGACGTAAATGGATGACGGTCTAGGGTGGCTTGGGGTTAGGCGTGATGCTAATGCTATACGCGTTACATAATAAAAGAAACCGGGGCGTGACAATAGTATTCGAGGACCGGAGGTCACTTTATTCAGTCGGGCCAATGATCGAGAGGCGTGTAAATAATTAATCCTTGAATGCTTTATCTGTTGGTTAGCTCAGTACAAAGCCAGCATCCTCTCACATGTCTAATAAGTGATGTCCTGCCCTACCCTCTGACATTTTTAAGAAGAGTACGCGCTGCTGCTTCAGGATTTGCGTTCTAGTGTTATGGATGGTTACAGATTATAGTACATGGCTTGGTGGAGGGGGTATCAGGCAGGGTTCTCAGTGGTACGTATAGATCCGTGTTTAGCACTTTAGCCTACTCATTGTTACGGCTTGATGTCATATCGCATTGGGTATTGGTTCTTGGAGGTTATATTGTACTGACTTTGATAATAAATGATACATACAACCAATGAAAAACGAGACTAGGCCACTTGAGTAGATAAAAGAGAAATACAGAATAGTTAAGTATGATCCCAACACTTGAGAAGTGCCAGGGCTTCAGTAGTTCCCTCCTTTAATCTACTTCTGAGAGAGCTGACAGTTAACTTAGTACTGGAGAACAGTATATCGGGCTCTGAAGACATAGCAGGAACGGACAAGAGATCTATGGCCATTCGAGATAGATTAGGGTATCTGGCTCTATTCCTTGGAGTCATCCACTACTGACGGCTTCCAAAAGACCAACTTCAAACCCTACTCTACTGGAGCAGTAGCTCTCATACTCATCAGAGTCCTGATTCCCTAGCCCCTCTAGCTCGCACCATACCTCAAATTCATTTCCCTCAGACTCACCAATCATGTTGTCTATATTCGGGAGGCAACAGTTCACTTTATACCGTGAGTCCCAATAGTATTTCAACCTTTACTTTATTCTAGAATATGCCGGTTACTTACTAACGCTTTTCTCTAAAGGGACAGGGTCAGGATTCGGGGGTGAAGACTAAGATGGGGACAAGGGCGGGTTGGTCTCAGAATACGCCGCAGCCAAGACAGGTTCAGGTTCATGTTCAGGGACAGGAATAGGGTCGGAGGCGGAACTCCGAATGAGGTAGTTCAGGAATAGAAGGCCAAAAAGACTAAAACTAGATACTGCTAACAGAAGGAAAAGATTACATGGAGAAGCTAGAAGGATAAAAAAGATACACGACCTTGTATAGATAACTGCGCCCTCTGGTGGTTCTGGTGGTTTTACTAATACCGAAGTAACCCAGGAACCTAACAGAAATCCTAGCGATATCACTATTCTCAATACTGATACAAACTCCAGCATTAACCCAAATATCTTTAGCGTTTACAATCTACTTCTAACCCTCTTTCCCAACCAAGTATCAAACTTCTGACATTGACCGATTTTATCCAACAGCTCTTTTTTGGTGTTCTTTAACGATGGTGAACCGTAATACCTTGGGTTCAAGACAATGGTTGCAAGTAGGTAAAGTGCTATGTCCCGGCGTTTACTTGGAGATCCCTGATATCAGTTGAATCCATCGAGGATGGATAAAATTTGTTTCGCACGTGAGGGCAGCCGGTTGCGGAGGATGTCCGTGTATGGATAGTGTAGGCAAAGATTAGTTAAGAACAAGAACCTATAGATTTTATGAAATAACCAATAAAACTTATTGGGTGGGCCTACCAGGAAGGATTCGGGACTTACGGCAGCCATGTTGTGTACCGAGGCTCTGAGATGTGTATCGGGCTGTGGGCTTCGTATAGCTGCGGCACGCTTTAAAGATGATATGGAGTATGTCAATCGGAATGATCTTCGTCATTCATACTGCTATTGAGCCAATAGGAGTTTTTTATTCCAGCTACATCATGGCTGACAATGATGGGGGAATAGTCCTGCTCCACTTCACCAATTCTTGGCACTTTTTACATCCAAAAAACAGGTAAATTCAATCTCTAAAAAACTTCTAAGAAGGCATGATATGGGGATCTAGTTAAACTGTTTAAAATCACTAGACCCACACTTCTGCCATACAGATTTGTAATATCCTCTCTTATCAAGAGGTTATTAGGGACGGAATTTGTTGTAACCTTAAAGATGCGCCGCAACACACACCCATGCCACAGTTGAAGCAGCCACAATATGGACAGTGGACAGAAATTTCAACCACGACTAATATGTAGGGAAGATATAGGTTTTGTTTTGAAAAGACTATTTTTAAGCTAGCAGAGATATGGACGAATCTGGGTGATTAGTCACAGAATGATTCCCTCGCGGCAGTAGGCCTTACAAGTTTGCATGAGGATTACCTCTTGTGGGAGGATAAGTGGCTACGGTGAATGTACTGCTCCATAGATCTTTATCCTCTGGTAGGAACAGATCGGGAGTCTCCAGTACTACCAATATAAGCCTTGCACCACGCTCCCCCGGCCACCCTACAAAACCCACTCCACACCTTTCTGGCTACCTCTCGACTCTGGAACGCCTACAAAGGCCTCAAACAGTTTCATGCGCCCCTCCGGCTCTATATCCTGTCCATACTCTCCCAGAAAATACAGCACGTCCCCCCCCCCCCACCTATCAGCCACCCGCCCGCCCGCTGCCGATCTCGAACGCCAGGTTTGAACACTCTCGTTGCGGCTTCAAGAACCACCCATAATCCGTTGGGAAACCTGGGACTGCCACGTGGCGCACATCGTGCATCGGTATGATCTTGTAGTTGGGGGAGTCCATGCGTTATGTCTGTGGGCGTCGGGATTGTGGTGCCTATCATACGGGAAATATGGGGGGGACTACTAGTTAGTGCTTGCTAGAAGGGGGGGGGGCAAGAGGTGGTTCACTTACTTCGCCAACAGCCTAGAGGCCTTTGATGGGCGGCCGACCCACTTGGGGTCGGTTGCGCGTTTGTGGCGGTTAAACACGCGTCTTGCGGCTAGTTGGCTCCCGCTAGTCTGGCACGATGAGGGGTTGAATAACACCTGGGGGTTAAAGGACGCAGAACTTTATGGATGTTGTTCCAGAGCGCTGGTATTTGATCCCGAAGGCACCACACAGGAGCCTTTCGGCGGTGTACTCTATTTTCCCGTCAGTTCGTGTCATGGCAGCCTTCTGGGAGGCAGGAGGAGGGTGGGCGAACCGAGATTAAGAAGATCGCCAACAGTGGCGGGGAACCCTAATACAGCATTGCCACGGGCGCTGGAGGCCCCCACCGCAACGGCGGGCGAGCTCGTTATTTTTCCTTTACAATCCGTCCAGCAACCATACTGAAGTAAGGGGGCTGATTGTCCGCAAATTGAGTACTACTTACTTTCCAGTTAACTCATTCTCGACGACATTGTCCGCGTCCTCCAGGTCCAGGGCATCCGCCAAGTTGATCTCCCCGGTAAGCTTCATCTGCGCCGATTGTCTGTCATAGTCGGAACGTACTTTGATGGCGCGAAGCTCGGCACGGATGGTTCCGACTTCCGAGCTAAGGGACTGAAGCTTGCTTTATATCCCACTATTCATATAGGTATCATGTGGTGTTGGTGATGCTGCCTGTGTGGCGCTGGCCCGGATAAGCTCAATGAGGTTTGTGAGTTTTCCCGAGATGTCCTTGGTGTAGTATGCAATCTTTTGGCTGTCGCTGATCTGAAAGCGCATTGTTTTTGGATGGTCGCAAGGAGTGAATGGGCTTTGGGCGGGGGTGGGGTTGTTAGTGGGGTTGTTAGGTGGTTGTGGTTACTAGGCATACTATCTATGACATACACATGCCAAGCCAGCGTAACCCTAGCCCATAGTTTTGGCTTAGATCCGACAGACCTCCTTACGGGAAACCTTATCTGTAAGCCCCGTAAAGGTTAGGCGGGGATCCATGAGAGGAGTTCTACGCCATTATATGGATCGATAGCGTCGATTGACTGATCCAAAGAGTGGTGTTAGAGACTACAATTTGGGCAATTAGTAATCCTTATAAGTGAGACTTCAAGGCAGGTTTTTCTCGTATCCGTTAGTAGTAAATATGTAATTACTGCAAGTTTCTGAGACCTGAACCTCAAAGTCAACCAGGTGACTCGCTACCACATCATGTGCGCTCGCTCGGACATGCATCATACACCGTCACTCGTCTTGGCATCATGCCTCAACTTTGTACAAAAGTTCTCGAAGCCCCTATAGCAACGGTATTCCCTCTCAAACTGAATACAACAAAAAAAGTTAAACTTTGACCGAGTAAAAAAGCTAAACAATGCTGAGGATTGCAAATATTTAAAAGAATTTGTACTAAACTTCCATTTGGAATATATAATCTTGACCTGTTTCCATAGATTGTATAATTGTGTAATGTAGCCCAGCAGTGAATTTTAATCAACAATTGGTCTGTCAAATCAACCTAGAAATGCCAGAACAGTAAATACAAATCATTCATTCTACCTATGCCTGATCTAGAGTCAGTTGAACAACACTCTACTTTGAATTGTTTTCAAAGATTGAAACAGAGCTAATTTATATCTTTCTCATTAGAAGTCACTGGATATTGCTGAAAAACCATCCATGAATAGAACAGAGTATCTTTTACCTATATCAAAGGTTATTTGAATACAGATCTGTTGGTTATTGAGAGAAGCAAAGGTCATGTTCATCGCTATGGGGGCTCTGAGATACGGGTGTAATATGGGTTGCTTCCGAGCACAGTCAGCCATTGTACCTAGGGCTTTATATCTGGTACATGTATATGCGACTGTCTTATATGCCTTCATAAGACACCTCCTTCGTGCTAGATGTTAAAGAAGTAACGAAGTCTATTATATACCCCCAGACTACATAAAATTCCTTCACTATATTTCTGGTCGTATTTCAGGACCAAATCTTCGTAATATAGAGCTGGCAGCGAACATAGTTCTTGTTATGTCGACTTCAAATACAGAAGGGAATTTAGCTGCCGTTTTATAACAATATTTAACTCGGCAAAGAAGCAGCAATGACATAATATAAGAAAGGCCTTGCCACAATAATTACAGCGAGGATATATTTTCCCCAGCCCGGAATAATCTCAACACTCAGCACTACCGCTAATTTTTCTCGTGCAGTAGCTGTGCAAAAGAGGGCGGTGCTTAGCTCACCCATTTTGAGGGGTAACAAGCCCAGAGAAGAGAGGTTAATCCAATCTAATAATAACTAGGAGTCCTGTCATTGATAGAACCGTTCTACTCGCAACAGTACTAGAAGATATATCTGTTCCTTCGAGCCCGTTTCGTTCATTTCATGTAACACATCCTAAAAGCTCAACCGTTTTGGGATCTTTTTGACACCTCTCTAGACCTAAGAGTACTATGAACTAGTTTATACAGTCAGGGAAAAATAAAAGCGATCTAATTATACTAAACAATGTGATAGGTTATAACAAACGACTCTCAATAAACTGGGCACTCTAAAGCGAGCAGAAGGAGACTTTATGCACTCAGAGGCCTCGAATTGTATTCTTGGATTTGGCATACTCCCTGAATACATCAATGCCTACTGTGCTTAACTGGTGCGGAAATATATATGGTGTGTCGCGTACCGGTGTTTTTGCGTTCGGCACAGGGCGGCTCCGAAGGGTCTATATCCTAGTAATAGTACATGTAATGAACTGGATAAGGAGAAACCCCACAGCGGGGGTGCATCATAGGCTATCACTCGGTTGACACTCATGGCTTTTGTTGGAACTTTTATTTCGAGCCGGAGAAAAAAATCGCCCCCGCAACTATGGTAGGTCCTCGACCACTATTGTATGATTACTGCTTCTTTTCCAAGGCCACCATTGTCATAAAAAGGCTACCAAACCCCCTCCTTGATTAGGGGAGACATGACAATAATTATATTCGCTACCACACGAAATTTTGTGAACAGCTTCGGTGCGCTCAGGTGCACCAATATCTTCACTCTAGATTCAAGATTATAACAAAGCCCTATTTTTCAAGTCTACTCGATGGCATTAGCACGTCGGGTGCCCTCCTAATGGAATAGGGGCCTCGGAAGATTCCATATGAGTGTCTTTCAACCTATGTGCAAGCACTTGCGTGATATACAGGGGCTAAGGAGAGGTAGGAGCTCGCTAAGCTAGAGACGTAGGTGATAAACCATTTTTGGAGCGCCAAGGAGCCGGGTTAAATAGATGCCGCCGCAGTGGAAGTATCAATCAACCAACCAGCGCCGTCTCGGCACCTAGGGCCCATGTAATACGGGTACTCCTCGGTGAGTACATAGTTATAAGTAGGAAGGAAATAGTGGTTGTTATAGGAGTGAAATATACAAAAGCCCGTATACACAATCCGCATGAGCTGGAAAAAGGAGACCAGAGGTAGTGAAAAGATGGGGATGGGTGTCAAATGATGAAAACGACCTTGAGGAGGGAGACGAGGCAGCATCGATGAGTATATGATACCTCTGAACACAACGTGACTAGGAGGTTTATATGTAGCTCGGTGGGGGTATTTAAGGGTCGGTAGCTGAAGCTGTAGCGCATTAACAGGCGTCCGTGTAATCAGGTAGCTTACTGCGGCGCTAACAGCTCTAGCACGTGATTCGCTGAGTATACCTATGGGGCGGCTTCTATCAGGCCCTTTGCGGAAAGACTCCAGGGTCTTTTTCCGGTAGCCTGACTGATGCCTATCCTCGCATCAACCAATCACACAAGTAGAAAAAGACCCCGGAGTCTTTTGCGCAAAGGGCCTATTATAGAGATGTATGCATCTACTCTAGATACGACCCATGAGAAGGTCAGTATGATAGATGTGGGCGCAGCATTGCACGATACTGAATCAATTTTAAGTCTTGATTTGCATGATGCGTCCGTACCTACTATGTCCTTCTTTATCTGTGTATAGAATCTATCCAGTAGTGGATTTGTTATTAATGATTTCACATACTGTCGTGGTACATGATTACGCCGAGTCTACTCAGCCCGAGTCAGTTGTAGGTCTTCCTATATTCTTATCTCATCTAGGCCAGTTCCCGAGAAACCCGTCCCCATTTTACACCCTTCTCTAGGCGAACAAGTCGTTGGTGATCGACCGATGTACTATATTTGTACTGTTTGCAATTGGAACCGGAAAAGGTTTATTTGGTATGAACAAGTTTACACAAACAATTAGGACAGATGTTTGTAGCTGTGAGGAATAGAATATGACACTTTGTAAAAACTGCTTTATTTCTTTCCATTCTCAATCCTTATATGTACCAACAGATTAAACAGCTTATTGCCCACCCCCTGTCATCCTGCTAAAGATAACTAGTACCTCTAGCCCAATGGAGCTTAGTAGTTTACATTGTAATACGGAGTAGCCGTCTGCGAGATACTAGGCCGATACCCCTTAGGGAGTTCTGGCCTGAAGGGGGTGTCTGGAATTCAAAATGGTGCACAGACCCTCACTCGGTCATAGTGGCGGGTTGTTTGGAAAATGCATTTATCGTTTGATTCATGTTTTCGTCTAAATGATATTAATTTTACATCACATATATAGAAAAGGCTTCGCGAAAAGCGGGCTCCATACTGAGGTGGAGTTGCAAATGATAAGTAGGGATTAGGTGCCACTTGGCCGGTAGAGACTTTGCCAGCTCCACCGATAAATATACCACTCTGCCAAAATCAAAACGCCGCTTACTTTATATTATACCACAAAATGATACTTAATTGGGGTTGATCGGCGGCATTTCAATTCTGGCACCACTAGTAGAGCCAACTCTATCCGCAAAACAAAAACTCTCAATACAATTCATTGTCCCCCTGCTTACCTACATACTGCATCCATCACGTGCCGAATCATCACGTGCCGTTGCACCGCCACCTGGCCGCTCCGAGCGCAGTTGTCTTGGGGAGCTTTCTAGTGGCGGCTACCTACTGCCCCGAGCACCTAATCACGGTCTACATATACAACACACGACGACCTCTCCTTTACTGTCAACAGTGCGGGCCTCAACACCTTGTTATCACGCCGGCTTGCAGGCCGCCGCCCCGGATTTAGAGCCTTTATGCGCGCGACTAGCCGGTGCTGCAAAAGGGGGGGGGGGGTTCCCTCAAGCGCAGGTCGCGGAGGATTGATCTACTTGAGGCTGCCTTTAAGCAACGGCGAAGGGAAGGGAGCCATGGTGTGGCTGGTGGAGTTAATGGTGACGGTGTACGTCGTGGTGGTGGGAATTGTGAGGGGCAAATGCTTCAGGCGCCGTGGAAGCAGAGAAAATCGTCCCCGCCCCCACCCTACTCGTCGCGCCTAGCAACACTTGGTTACCACCCCCCCCGAAACTCCGAGGGGCACCCCCGAGCCCCCGCCCTTCCGAAACGGTCAGTGACAGGCCCAATAACGTAGATCCACCTTTTTTAGCACCACGCATCGCCGTTCGAGTAGCTAACCAGACCCTCTGTCGCTTGCTCACTTCTACGTCGGATCCTGTGCTCCCCACCCTTGGCCTGGCGCGCGTGCGCCGCGGCGGATAGAGGCCTTTCGGTGCTGCAGCCGCTGGGGCTGTGGATATGTGGGTAAGGGGTTTAGCGTTGGTAAGGGCTAGGGGACAAAGCTTAGCTCACTGTTTTGGGCGTCGGTATATTCATATAATGAATAGAATTTGAGTCACTGCTATGATATGCCTGTTTGTTTGAGCATCCGCTTTGTGAATATTATGTTGGATTGCAGGCTTCTTCTGGACCCTATATATTATCACACTTCAAAGGTTTCACATATGTATGAGAGTCATTGCCGATAGCCCAAGTACATATGGAGACCACTGCTGGTTGATGGTGGGGGAGCACGAATACTTACCTTAATTACCCAAATATATAGACGACAAGCTAGAGGTGTAATGGGTGGGGTCACCACTGCCCATAATATTCACTAGGGCTGCGTGCGGTGGATTGACTTCAACCAGACCAGCGGGGGTGGGATTATTGGTGGGCTAGTCGGGATTGTATAATATATCACGCAAATTATAAGAAGACACGAATGTAGAATAAGGATGAATACCCACTGAAATTATTAAAGACAGAATCAAAAAGATATGCTAAAAAAATAAAGGAAATCAAGAAAGTGGGTTTGTGGTCATGTGTTAGGACCCAGGCCAGTTTTTCCAATCGCTGACCAGCCATTCTAGCTACTTAAACTCCCTCCATCTACTACAGGAAACGATAATTGATTTCTATAAATGAGGCCAGACACGTTCCCACACAACTGTTTGGTACGCATTGGCTGGGAGAAGCCTGAGACTAATGAAGCATTCTAAGATAAGGTATGATCGGCAGATGAGTAAATAGAATAATACCAACATTCTCACAATGCCATCATACCGGCTGGGGATGCGCCCAGGTGCACAAACATAGAATATATGGTACATAAGGAAGAGGCAAGGTACGACGAAAAGTGACATACACGATATGCCCCAGAGAGTTTGCTCGATGGGTGTTGGGAAGCTGGCGAGTATATATGCAAAACCGTGTGAGGCACCATATAGAGGGTATAGTTTGAGTACTTGGACTAGTGTGACCTTGGAGCAATTGTGAAAAGTAAACACGTGGAGGGTACGGAAGTTGGTTATGAGGGGTATATTAGACCACTCCTTCAATCGATTGCGAGCCTCCCCAGCCGTAGACCAGCTGAAGAGCGTTGGGCTTGGGGGTCGTTGGATTCTTTCCGAGGGATGGGCTAGGTTTCTGCTGGTCGTGGTGCGGGCCTCACTCGTCCGTTCGTGGGTGTGCAAGGCCGGGGGTATACTGAGAAAACTCGGAATTCCACCGCCAAGGAAATCGTCATCACCAAACTCACGAAGTTCGCGAAGTGGAACGTGTTGCTCACCGGATATCGGAATCATGTCGAAATGTGTAGCAGGCTGCTCGAACGGGATAGGCTCTAAAACACCCTGAGGCTTCGACCACCAGAGGCCATATCACGGTACAGAGAACCTGGATGACGACGTGGAACTCGAACAAAGTGACGGTCAAGCCATGCGTTGTGCGCAGGAGGCACTGGATGACGAGGGAGAGAGCCTGGATGAGCGCGAGAAGTTTTCCCATGGCATCGACTTTACCACGATCTCGAATTTGCCTTAGGTTGACCGAGTCGGGAACGCCTTTTTCTTTTACAAGCCTTATGAAATTCTCTTTGTCAAGGATACCGGGATATGAACCATTGGGTCGCATTGGCGGATGAGAAGCCACCCATGATGACAAAAAATGAGCCTTCAGGCCCCAATATATCATCTTTACTCCCGGGCTCGACTCCAATTATGGAACAAAACTCTCTCTGAAGGTCCGCTGCATCAATACTCTGTATAATAGCCCAGCCTATAACTGCTTCGGGAGCCAAGAAAGCGTAAAGCATCCATTGAAGCTTGGAGAGAAGCCTCGAGAATGGCGTGGGATCTATGATGGTAGAACCCTGGGGCAAGGGCAACATCTTTTCAATTTTGACATCGTCATGAATGACCGTCCAGGTACAGATTATCAATGTGAAAATGCAGTTCGAAAGAATCCCCCATGTACCTCGTCCTCGGGGCTCAGGTGTCCAGCCCACTTTCTCCGTTGAGTTTACAGGCGTATCCGTTGCGTAGGTGGGAATGAAAAGAAATGCCAATAGCAGCAGGGTCGACATTTCAGCAGCTGGAAGTGTCCCGCTCGACCGGAATCTGGCGATAAGAAGGTGTTGATTGATTCGGTGGAAATTCATTTCGCCTTATAAGCTTAAGCCCGCCGTTGCGAACTATGTACAAGGCTCTGGGATGAGGTGGGTGAACGGGTCCTATCAACACCACATTTAGTTCACTCACTTTATCCCGGAGCCTTGTAGGTAACGAACTAGAAAATAGCACTGGACTGTCGTTCACGCGGTGATGACGGATACTGGGTGTTGACGGACCCCACTAAAAGAAACAGCCAAGTCCTGTTTATTTATATTCTTATTGGTCAAAAAGTACCTGTCCGTCAACAAGTTAGTTGTGGGTTTGGGTCTGCCGAACAGTGTCCTGGCCTGCTCGGCAACAGTGTTTAAAGCCTCGTTTCAAAGCCCTTTTGCTAGACCTGTCTACAGCAACACTTCGCAAGGTTTCTTATAGCGAGGTATGGCTGGCTGTAGTTGCCAAACGGGATCTAAGTTTGATTAGGGGGAAATGTTTCCAGCCCAACCCAACCCGGGCGGGATATAAATCCGGTCCGGCATGCCCTGGTCCAGTGACGGCTACTTAGGGAGGCTTAGGTTACATATATAGTACATACAAGAAATACCTTAAGAGCGTAGTCCTAGGCATAAAATCTTCAAAATTATAAGCTCAATACCAAAAATTTACATATCATATGCAAGCTACATACACTAGCCCTAGTCCGGATATTCCTACATATAAGTATTATTTTGAGTACTAATACTGCGGTATGGTTTTAAAAAGACCATTCATTCAACCCAAATGGGTGAAGAAGGTTATATTTGGTGGCCAATTTAGACCCGTGCATAATTAAGGGTCTTTTAGTGAGAATCATATACAATTCAGGGTTAGGGTTAGGATTTAGCAGATGTCAAACCTGCACGTCTTCCGTTTCTACACCTCCTACACCTCCACACCTTCACCTCACCTCTACATCTCCATCTCAGCCTTCATCTTCATCTCTACGCCTGCATCTCTACGGCTTCGTCTCTATGCCTTCATCTACGCCCCCTCCCCCGCTGCAATTCAACATTCCATCACCGCCCAGACATGAGCTAATCGGTGAAACAGGCAGTGAATCCAGCATCCAATCCACCAAATCTAGCGAATTCAGCACCTAATCCAGCGAATTCAGCACCCAATCTAATCCAGCACGCAGGCTAGCGATCCAAGCACCAAATCAAGCAGCACCCAACCAAGCAGCGAACCAAGTAGGCATTGCAGGCAGGTAAGCAGGTAGGAAAGGTCGCTAGTAGAGAGTAAATGTACCCAGGGTGTCGGAAAGTGATGCACATTTGGTGGTTTCATAGCCACACGGGAATCAATTTCCATACCAGCCTATTTCAAGGTAAATATGTGTGCACATACTCCTCATCAAGTGTATGATCAGTACTTATGTATGGTAGAGAGGTTCTGTACGATTTTGTTGTATTGTGATAAAGTATTGGGCGTTGTCTAGTCAAAATGTGCATCACTTTCCAACACCCTGGGTACATATTAAATAGGAAATAATCAGGATTTTTATTTGTGAAATTCACCTATGCCAGAAGGAGTGTGAATACTGGCCTACCTGCACATTCATATTTTTCACCGAATAAAACAACCTTTATAAAAAGATTAATTGAAACACAGGTAAACAAGAGCCTATGGAAAAAAAAATATTAAAAATCAAAAAAAGTCCTATAATAGAAGTATTAATCTTAATATAGGTCTACATTATTATGCAGACTGGCGCTAAAGTATAAATAGATAGGTATTCTACAGTAAAAAGTACATACATGTACTTCGGATGTAGGGCAAGTGAGGAGGCACCCTTCACGTAAACTTGGCAGCTTGGTGACTCCGAATTTCAGTCAATTGCAAAGCGACACTACGAGTCTACTCTACTATATAATTATAGCAGGGTTACCAGGCGTTGTTACACGGTGTGACGGTCGCGGGGGTTCCGGGGGGTATGGTGCGGCGCATCATAAAGGTGACAGCAAATTCCGTCGCTAATAACTTTTTATCAAGACATGATATTCAAAATCTGTCTGATAGAAGTGTAGGTCTAGTGATGATAAATACTTTTATCAGACAGATTTTTGATATTTCCCCTTGTTAAAAAGTTATTAGAGATTGAGTTTGCCTGTTTTTGTATGCAAAAAGTGCCAAGATCTGGTGAAGTGGAACAGTATTATACCCATTTATACCCCTACATCACAGACCTGCAGCCAAGATTTAGTTTTCAGCCATAATATGGCTGGAATACAAGGCTTTAATTGGCTTAAGAGCCAATTGGAGTGGCCAAGATTGTTCCAACTGAAATGCCGGCATGTCACCTTTAAGACGCGCCGCACCATACGTCCTCAAAGTGATGCAACGGCGACAAAAACCACTAACTTCGCAGCTACTGGCCACTGTGCCAAAAAGTTGGGGAGTGATTCGTATATGTCGGATTGCATCAGGCGGATCTATATAATAATAGTAAATGGAAATGCAAATGGAGGGGATTGACTGGGTCTAGTTTTGGTGGTGGTCGCGACACCAGAATATTAATGAGCTCGTTGCATCGCTTTAAGGACCTGACCCCGCTTAGGTAAGGTTGGTATCGTTTGGCTTCCCGGGAGAAGCAACAGCCCCTTAGCATACTATCCATTGTTCCCCCCCCCCCCCCCACTCCTCGGCCGTTAAACTTTCTCCTCCCATGGGATCCTCTCTTTCTAAGGTGCAGCGCTCTGTGAAAAGGAAGTGGAGGAAAAAAAAGAAGCCTGCCACACGCCAAGCGAATGCCTCCCAGGAGCCACCTCAGACGCCAGACGCGTCTCGCGCGTTTGAGAGAACGCTTCTCGACACCAAGAAATCAGAGCCCGCATTGTCCCCAGATCTCGCCAGGTACACCCCATTCACCATAATCCTAACCCTTACGAAGTCTTGCTGACTGCTTAAAGTTCTCAAGTAACGGAAACGATCAATTCCCCACCCCCGGCGACCTTTCCTGCTGAGACACTCTTTACCCCGACCGAGCAACCGCGCGATCATGTCAACGCCCCCCGCACTGTAGCGCACCTAGTGCCGCCAACGATAACCTTCACAGGGCCACAGTTTGAGGCGACGCCTAATATTTTTGTGCAACCCCCGTCGGCAGTAGGGTTGGAGGGTGAGAATGAGGGGGTCCGAGAAGAGCTCTCGCTAGCTCCTGTCGATCAGGATTTGGCAGGCCTGTTAGGATCAGACGAGAGAATTGCCATTAGCGTTAAGCAGTAAGCCCTCCGCAAGTGTTACAATTTTATCGCGTTGTCTTTGCTAATACTACTCCTAATGCGTAGATCTTGGTTATGGGCTGAAGCGATCACCGCCCTACAGAGCAAGGGTATTCTGGCTCTTGACGATTTCGAACAGGTGACAACAACTCCGGTGGAGAGGCTCTTTCAAGAAGTACAAGATCTTCGGAAGTCGATTGATGAAGGGAGAATGAGATATAAAAACTCGGATGGCGAAGATGTCTTTATTGCCGACCAGGTGTTTGGACAGCTTAATAAGTATGCATTTATAGGCGATACAGCTCTTCAACATCACCCGGATGTGGTAGCATTAGTTTGGGCTGGGTTTCGGCTACTTCTAAACGTATGTTGTTTACCGATTTCACGATGACACCTTCTAATGACAGCATTCTAGGTGGGAACCGCCTATACCGATAATCTTGAAAGAATACTGAGCAGCTTGGGGTATCTTTCCTGGGTTATCTGCTGTGGAGCAATTTACGAGCATTTATACCTAGACTTAGAGGAAGGAACGACCACATTCCTTCAAAGGTGCTTGGTCAAACAATATATCTCAATTCTGAAGTATCTATTACATGCGAAAACCCACCTGCAGGAGAGTTTTAGTGGTATAACCCCTCTTGAGCTGATTGCATGCTTGTATATATGGGCTAAGCAAACCATGGGCAGTACAAATCATCAAGAGTTTGTCATCCACACTTGCGGACTTGTTGGAAGATATCCGAGCCTCGGAGGAGGAAACGAGAAAGCATGCGGAGCTTGTTGAAAAACAAGGTTTGCTGCCCTGCTACCTGGAGAGATAACCATATGCTAAGAAATCCCTATAGCTGCGAGTAGTGAGCGAGCTAGTATGATGATACCCGAATTCCCCCTTCCATCTTCTATCGGCAATCTAACAACAGATTTTAGAGCAAGATAAGTCAAGAATGCAACTCGAGGGACATCTGAAAGCGATGAAGGGGAGATTAAGCGCTGTGGAAACGACTCTGAATGCATGCCATGCGAACATCAAGCGACTTCGTCAATATGTCGATAGTAGGTTAACAAGGCCAGTGTAGTAACAGACCGCTAATTCCTTAATCAGGACAGGTTGTAAGTAGCACGTTGGATTGGGTGTCAGAGACTCAATTCGGCACGACCCATTCAGAGAATGTCCATCGACGGACTAAGGGCACATGTCTGTGGTTGAAGACAAACCCAAAATTTGATGCTTGGATCTCTGATAGATCACCATCATCTGTCCTTTGGCTCCGTGGTGATGGTAAGCTATACCTTCAGTTGCTCCACTAGATGCTTGAATCTAATTCTCTCTTAGCTGGTACTGGCAAAACTATCCTTGCGTGAGTTATAGAAATCACACGTAGTCATGATTCATACTTATATGCATATAGTTCCTTTGCGATCGATGAAGTTATTAGGAGAGTAGCGGATACTGAAGGCTGCGTGGCCTACTTTTACTGCAGTAAAACCCATGTGGACCGGTCTAGTCCTAGTTCAATCCTTCGGGCGCTTTTAAGACAGGTCTGTCTAGCATACTCCCCCGACGCCCTCCCACAAGCGCTAGTAAAGAAGAAAGAGAAGAAGGAACGCGAGTCGACAGGGGTTCTTACTGTGAAGGAGTGTGAAGAACTCATCATTGAGCTCTCCTTTCATTTACCTAGTTTATGGGTTATAATCGATGCTCTGGATGAATGTGATCCGGAGCGCCGGAAAGATCTCTTTCAAGCGCTCAGAGAGATTGAAAATAAAGGCAGATATGTTCGGATCTTCGTCACGGGTCGGAATGAGGGTGATATTATCGCGTACATGAAAAACTACGAAAGTTATCTCATTGATCCTCAGGACAACGCAAAGGACATTGAGCTCTATATCAGGAGCGAGCTTGATAAGCTATATGACGACCCTAGTAAGGAGGCCATGGTTGAAGACCTCAGGGAAAATGAAGCGGAGATTTACAGGGCGTTGAGCAGCAACGTAAATGGAATGTGAGTGTAGACACGGTCCCCATCCATCTTCATCCATCACTACCCATCGTCCATCGTCCTTTCCATCGTTCTCATACCCCTCGCAGGTTTCTTTCGATTCATCTACGCATGCAGGCCTTAGGCCGCGAGACATCGATCGAGGGTGTAAACAACGCTATAATCGAATTCCCTCAAGGATTAGCAACTATGTACAACGACATACTTCGCAGGATTGATGGGCAGAGTCCCACAAATCGACAATTTGCTCAAAAGGTAGTGCAGTGGCTCTTTTATGCGTTGGACGACTTCTCTCCGAGGACTATTCTTCAAGCCCTTCATACCACATCTTCAACAATCAAGACGATACCCGACGATATAACGACAAAGGTTGAAAATATCTTACACGTGTGTTGTGGACTCGTAGTTCACGACCCCGATACTGGGACTCTACGCTTTTCACATGCCACTGTCCGAGAGTATCTGGAGATGGAATCAACAGGCGTTCTAAGAGGGGGGTTGCAATGGATTCTGGATCTATGTCTCCGACATCTTACGCGCCCAGCCTCTGAGCAACCAGACCCTACTAGCCTCACTCGCCCAGACCTCACTACCTACGCGATGCGTAATTGGGGAGTTCATCTGCGTGATGAGCCTTCGACATCTTGGGATATCTTCTTGGACCCTTCGTCGTCTTACTATGAGTTTTGGGCATATAACGTTGGAAGTTTAGTTCCTACTCTTAAAGCTCCTGCGGGCAAGGGAATTAGCATTATCTGGGCGGCATGCTACTATAGACTATTCAATGTGCTCGAGCGATATCTGTATACTTTGACACCTGCCATTGTCAACTCTGCAGGACGCACCCCGCTTCACCATGTCGCCGAAACTGGAGAGGTTACCTTTCTGAAAGCATTGGTTGGCCAATTCAAGGTCGATGTAAACACAGGAGACGCGACAAAGCTCACACCACTTATGCTGGCTGCCAAGAACAATAGAGTGGATGCTGTCCGATATCTGCTGGATCTCAGGAGACAGGGGAATGATACCGACATGTCCGACGATACTCCCAAGGCATTACCCACACCCAATACTTCCAATCATGCCCAGAATACATCCAATCCCTCACCTGCATGTGATGTCAACCTGGCAGATATCAAGGGGCTTACCGCACTCCACCACGTAGCGTTGCAAGGACACGAGTCTGTTGTGGAGCTGCTCCTCCGCGACTCAATGCTGAATGTTAATCAGAAAGACGAATCAGGAAAGACTGCTATCTCACTTGCTATCGATGGGGGACATATCCAGGTGGTGCGTAAGCTTTTGCATCATAGTGCCTTAGACCTCTCTGGTACGAACGACACGGATGAAAAGCCGCTTGAAAAAGCCATTAGTCTCGAGAACAAAGAATTAGTAGAGTTTCTACTCCAAGATGATAGGGCCCTTGAGAGTTGCCTAGAGGGGCAGGATAATTTATTGATTCGTGCGGTTGACAGGAATCAACTATGGCTGGTGAAGATACTTACAAAAGTTAAGAATATCGATCTTAACCATCGAGGGGTTTCTGGATGGACGGCGTTAACGAATACTGTGAGACTCAAGTCGTGGGGGGCGTTTGAAGTTCTGCTGAATGCCCCTGGCATCAACCTAAACGTGAAGGATGATAATGGTCGAACAGCACTCTATCACGCTGCTGCCTACGGCCTTACAGACATATTAGAAAAGCTATTGAAAAGGGGGGCCGATATCAATGCCAAGGCGAAAACGGGATACACACCTCTTCACAACCAGGCGTTCAACGGTGTCTTGGCTACAGTGGAATTGTTGGTCTCAAAGGGGGCAGACATCCATGCAGTCATCAATTCAGGCCATACACCACTGCAGTTGGCTGCTCAGGAGCAGAAGATCGAGGTTGTACGGTTCCTTCTTTCCAAGGGTGCAAACATCAACGCAACGTCGAACACGGGCCACACAGCTTTACACAACCGCGCGTTTTATGGTGATATGACTATGATAGAGTACTTGGTCGCCAACGGGGCAGACATCCATGCAGTCATCAACTCGGGCCATACACCACTGCAGCTAGCCGCTCAGGAAAGTCAAACGGACGCTGTACACTTCTTTCTTTCCAAGGGTGCAAACATCAACGCAAAGACGAACACGGGCCACACAGTCCTACACAACCGCGTGTTCCGTGGTGACATGGCCATGGTGGAGTCTTTGGTCTCCAAAGGGGCGGACATCACTGCCGTCACCGATTTGGGCTATACACCACTCAATTTGGCAGCCCAAGAAGGCAAAACAGACATTGTACGCTTTCTTCTTTCGAAGGGTGCGAATATCCACCAAGCCTCCAATGATGAACGTACCCCCCTCTATTCTGCCGCTCAAAACCAACATTTGGAAACAGCACAGCTACTGCTGGAAAACGGGGCAGATATCAACGCAAAGATAGAAACCGGCCACACAATTCTTCACAACCGCTCGTTCCGTGGTGACATGACCATGGTGGAGT
This sequence comes from Morchella sp. 2018-W26, assembly GCA_024713715.1. NCBI lineage: Eukaryota > Fungi > Ascomycota > Pezizomycetes > Pezizales > Morchellaceae > Morchella > Morchella sp. 2018-W26. The sequence continues at coordinate 194,433 of JAMGYX010000017.1, forward strand.
TTTTGGTTTCTAAAGGCGCAGACCTCAATGCCGTCACCAATTTGGGCTATACATCACTCAATCTAGCAGCACAAGAAGGTCAAACAGAAGTTGTACGCCTTCTTCTTTCCAAGGGTGCAGACATCCACCAAGCCTCCAACGACGGACGTACCCCTCTCTACTCTACTGCTCAAAATCAACATAAAGAGACAGCACAGCTACTCCTAGAAAACGGGGCCGACATCAACGCAAAGTTGAAAACCGGCCACACAGTTCTGCACAACCGCGTGTTCCGTGGTGATATGGCCATGGTGGAGTTTTTGGTCTCCAAAGGGGTGGACATCAATGCCGTCACCAATCTAGGCTATACACCACTCAATCTAGCAGCCCAAGAAGGCCAAACAGACATTGTACACTTTCTTCTTTCCAAGGGTGCAAACATCCACAAAGCCTCCAACGACGGACGTACCCCTTTCTATGCTGCCGCTCAAAATCAACATAAAGAAACAGCACAGCTACTACTGGAAAACGGGGCCGACATCAACGCAAAGATGGAAACCGGCCACACAGTTCTGCACAACCGCGTGTTCAATGGAAATATGGTCATGGTGGAGTTTTTGGTTTCCAAAGGGGCAGACCCCAATGCCGTCACCAATCTGGGCTATACACCACTCAATCTAGCGGCCCAAGAAGGCAAAACAGACATTATACGCTTTCTTCTTTCGAAGGGTACGAATATCCACCAAGCCTCCAACGACGGACGTACCCCTTTCTATGCTGCCGCTCAAAATCAACATAAAGAAACAGCACAGCTACTGCTGGAAAACGGGGCAGATATCAACGCAAAGTTGAAAACCGGCCACACAGTTCTGCACAACCGCGTGTTCCGTGGTGATATGGCCATGGTGGAGTTTTTGGTCTCCAAAGGGGCGGACATCAATGCCGTCACCAATTCGGGCCATACACCACTCAATCTAGCAGCCCAAGAAGGCAAAACTGAAGTTGTACGCTTTCTTCTTTCCAAGGGCGCCGACATCGGCATAGTTACCTCGACTGGCAAGTCAGCACTCCATTCGGCGTCCCAACGCGGAGAAACCGAAACCGTCGTTGCTCTTCTAGAACATCCAGCCACAAACCCCAAATGTACCAACAACCATCATACAACACCACTATTGAATGCTTGTCAATATGGCCATCTGCGAATATTTGAGGCGCTTCTGGGGCGATACGACAAGGATGACAAACTACAGGAAATGGACCAGGACGACGATACACCCCTCATCCTCGCTTCATTGTCGGGGGAACACAGAATTGTTAAGCTCATTTTGGAGAGAAGAGGTCATGATATCAATTTCCAAAACAAACGTGGCAATACGGCTTTGATACGCGCGGCAACCAACGGTCATGGAGACGTTGTCGAGCTGTTGCTAGGACAGGAGGGCATTAACGTCAGCATTGCCAATAAAGAAGGGAAGACTGCTCTCGACCTTGCGAAGCAAGGGCAGCATCAGAGGGTTATAGATCTACTAGCGCTTGCCGATACTATGGTGGGGGAATAGGAGGTACTGTAATCCTCCCTGCTAGCCCTCTATCACGTTCGAGATTCAGGCGGTTGTGCAGGCAATCCCTTGGCGGCCCATATGAAAGGAGGTGTTGATTTATTTTCCCTCTACCTGTAACTAAACCTGTCAAGATTGTTGTTTTTAACTTTACCTGTCGCCAAGTTTGTGGAACTACCCGGTTATATTCCATCTGTTATCGAGTTTGCTACATTGAACTTTTTCGTTACCCTATCCCTTTTCAGTTATGAGCTATGGAATTCTTCCTTTCTTCTTTCCTCCCCCTGTCAAGAGAACGCAGACTTTACGAACCCTTTTAAAAAAAATTCTTATAAATGACACCTCCAACCTAGTCTTCCTCTAATCACTTCATATGTTACCCATGTGCACGTTCCCGACCTCCCGCATTAAGTCCGCGTAAAACATATTTCACCCCATATCTCATGTCTCCAATAACCTCTGGTCAATGTTCTACCCACCATAGCCCAATCTCAAGCCCATACTCAGTAGGGTGCCTCGCCAGCCCGCAGAGTTGCATTCCGGTGCACACATGTCAGCTCCCGGTCTGGTATCGCCGGGACCGCTGCGATTAGGTGATGAAGAGACTTCGTCCCTACCCCTCTGTAGTAGTCCGAGAATTGCCCACCCTATGTCTTTCCCCTTACAAAACAAATCGGTAAACGAACGAAATGATTTACATGCAATGTCTGATGTAAATGTATCACTAGATAATTTTACCTACATTTTCCCACTGAGCCTTTGACTTCAAAATTACTCTTACAAGTCGTAAAAGTGAGGCGCCTCCTTTTTTTTTTTTCAAAATAAATGCCCAGAGTTAATTAGATTGTACAAAACCATAGTATAGCAGTGATAGAGTCCTTAACCATCCAGTAGTAGTATAGGTTCGGCCGCTGTTGTAGTACACCTTTAAATAATATTTTTCTTCACAAGATGCATTAGATTTTTTTTCAAGATTTTGGAAATGTGTATCAGGGCCGAATATACAAGGTCAAGATACTGGGGGAAAGAAACACAGCTATAACCCGGTTATAAACTTAGGTCCAGTTGAGAGGGAGTCGGATACTGTGGCAGGGTTAGGGTTATTAAGCCATGACATAGGAAGAGGGCACCAGTAGCGAGAAACAAGTCCGTTCCCCCCTAGCCCCAAAGACATATAACGACTGTTGAAGACACACCCGCATTTCTAGCTCATGTCATCCGGAGTATCATGCAGCTATAAACACCAATTTCCAACAGTTTGAGTATTTTGCCCTATTTTAAACATCGTCTCCAGTATCTCCGGGACCCTGATATGTAGAGTCGTCCAACCCCCTTAATCACACATTTACAGGACCCATATACCAGCGATTTTACATGCTTCACTCACCGGGCTATTAGAGCCTAGGCCTTCTCACCAACATCTCAAGCTACTACATCGGCGCACCAGGAGGAGGGGGGGAGAGTGATAGATCGGTGTGATTGTGTTTTGCTGTTTTGTTTTGTTTTTCTGGATTTTTTTTTTTTGGGTTTGGCGGCGGAGGATGAAGGGGAGGAAAACCCACCCGCTCTGGGAAGAGGGAGATGGAGATGGTTGACATAACCTAAGGGCTGCCTGCATGCATGTATGAAGTACAGACAAATAAAGGAGTAGGCTACTCCATCGAAACAACCCACTTTTTCTTTGCTCACTCTTAACCTTTATCTCGAAGTGATGTGCCCCATATGCTCGCCGGTAAATAGGTACATGATAAAAATAAATCCGCCGACGAAGCTGAACGAGACTACCACATTTCCCAGAAACAAACCCTAACCCTACGTCGAAAAATATCATTTTTCCTAATTCATTACTTAGCTGATCTTGTGCTCTCTTATAACTCTAAGGTTCCCCATGACCATCATACTATCATCTTAATACACCACAACCACTTGTGCCCCCCCCCCCCCTGTAAATCTGTCAACAGTTATTTCCCACCGTGTTATTGATAACACTAGATTTCCGCCCCGTGCCAGTATAAACACCGAACTTCAGCCTCCGCGCCCTGTTATGCTAAACTAGCAAGTATCCAGCCATCAAACCGAGCCATCTACTAGTGGAGAATAGGACGCATACTTTATATTGGCATCGTTAGCTCAGAGATGCTGTGCTTTTATCGCCACGTGGTGTGGAGCGGTAGATGTGTCGAAAGTACTGCACCGCCCGTACGCATATCCATGGGGATTATAGCATGCCTACATACCATTAATTCTGGTGTTTTCTATGACGTCCTTAAAATGCTATGGTTTCGGTGTGAGTGATATATTCAGCCTTAGTAATGTGATAATGCCTATATAAGGGTTATTACATCCGGTGAAAAGTCTGGGTGCGCAGGTAGGCCAGTATCCACGCATCCCCTGGCATAGGCGAATTCACAAATGAAACTCTTGATTATTTCTCTATTTATTATGTACTTCACTCTCTACTAACAACTTTTTCCACCTGGTTACCTGCCTGCTTGGTTTGCTACTGGATCAGGTACTGGATTCGCTGGATTGGGTGATGGATTTGCTAGATTCGCTACCTACTTCACCGATTAGCTCATGTCTAGACGATGATGTTCAATTGCAGTGGGAATGGGGGCGTAGATGAAGGCATAGCGATGAAGCCGTAGAGATGGAGGTGTAGAGGTGGAGGTGCAGGTGTAGAGACGAAAGGCATGCATGCGTGTTTGATATCTGCTCAGTCCCAACCCTAACCCTCGGAAGCTTCCGGACTTTCTGAGTGCCTATTTCCACATACATGCCTCTATCCAAAAGTCTGTTAATTGAGCCCTATTCAGCCCTAATGATCAATATCAGTATAATCCCCAAACCAGGCTCGGTTAAGCCCTATTTGATCTGAGGGTTCTGGCAGGCTTCTTTATGCTCCGGGGCATGAAACCGGCCTTGTTTGGATATGCGGACGGGCGATGCCGTAATTTTACCAGCGGTGGCGGATCGCGGCTCAGGTGCTACATTCCTGCCCGTGCCGGTGCAAACACTGAGCATCAGTCTTGACTCCGCGCTATACTTTGTTAGTACAGTGTTGAATCGTCAATGCCAACCTTTATAAAGGCCTCCCACCGATGCCGGTGCCGGTGGTGACGTAGCTGCTGCTAGTAGCATACCCGCAGGGAATCCCCCACCGGTGGCCAATGTTCATGTGTATACCGAGACTATACACCCCCCCCCCCCTCCCGACCTTGTCAAGAGCTGCAATATATCTTGTCCATACACCAACAGCAAGCAACCGGGGGTCCCACTAGAGTACTCCCGCCAAGAATACCGCACAAGGGTTTCCATCACGTAGAGAGTAATTACTCGTATTGATGATGAGAGGGGAGAGGTTCTGACCTACTGCCCCCGACCAAGTATATACAGTCTTTTTAACCGGTAACCCATCTGCCGAGTTCTTTGCCACATGCCCCTAGTTCAACGCTCAGTCATACATGCTTGTCTATTAGCGGATTACCACGATGATGGAAGCCGCAAACAAGCACGCGGGGGTCTTGGCAGAGCCCCTGTAGAAGAGCCCACCAGGAACCCTAGTTTGCCCACACCGCAGCCTTGCCCACACCCATGGCCACCCCTTTGCAGTCAGCCCTTCACTCCCCGTACCTCACATCGTTTGGGGGTGTCGTCGATGCAGCTACCCTGGGTCTCAAGGACGTGTAAGCTAATTACTTCCCGCGGCGATCAGACTTCAGTGGGAGTGTGCGGGGTCTCGCTCGTTCTATGTGGCAGTGAGTCGGTTACACGCACATTCTCCCCGCTGTGTTCTCCCTTGCATGCCTCGCTTATCTATGCCCTGCATACGATACCCCGCACTACCCCGCGACCCTGCAGCCGCACCCTGCAGATGCTGCACGTCACACCTGAGGCTCTTCGCTCTAGTTCCCGAGTGACCTCGTGTCCATACCAACAACACATACACCCACCGCTGCACAAAACCTGACCCCCGCACGGCTCTGTGTGTACATACCACATACGCAGCAGCGACCCAAGAACGCACACACAGCCGCAGACTACACTGGTGGTACCGACACCCCCACGGTACACGGCAGCCCAAAAACGACTCTACCACCATCCCCACCACAGCGCGACTGATCGGGCATCCGGGAGTACGTAGTACCACCGCTGCATCGGCCGGAAAACGTGGAAAGGTGCTCCCTCCAGCTGGCAGCGGATACCACCATCCCGACCGACCATATTACCTACTAACCCGCGCTGATTTCAGCACGGCACTGCATTGCTGCTCTCCACCGGGTTTCTGATAGTTAGAAATTCCCACCGACTCTTGGCCTTCTTCTGTTCAGATTCAGGACTCTAAACCTCCACGGCAAGTCACCCTAATGATTAATTCTGACACCCGCATATAGCAACCCTAACCCTGACCGTCTTCATTCCCTCCGCTGCCATATCAACCGATCGGGGGTGCGGATGGTTTCGCGATCTTGAATCGTCTTGAGAGGCTGTCCCGGCTTAGTTTTCATGTAGATACTAGATTCCGGCGGGGGTAAATGATGATGACACAACTCTTTGATGATGATGAAGGTTAATACTTGGCCTGCTACCGAATCGCCGCCTCAGCTGCTCCGAGAACGTACATGGTAGTGAGAGTTCCAGCTGTGGGATAGCGGATATGTTCTGCCTGTTTACAATTAGTAGTATATGGCAATGTCGCTGCGGCACCGGTCCGGCATAGCGCATCTACGGAATGCGTTTTCGCCGTGGGCATCCTGTTGTTGACCAAGTTTTTTTTTTCTTTGATTTGTTCTTTTCATTCTTTTTCACGTTTTTTTTTTTTTTTTTTTTTTATTCTGAAAGTATTCCCACCACCTCTATTATCTTTATCATTTTTATTATCTTTATTATTTTTATCGTCTAAAGCATTTTCATTATCTTTATTATCTGCACCACCCCCGCTATTCATCTTATTTTTATTCTCTGAAATATTTTCATCATCTTCATTATTTGCACCACCCCCACTATCCTTCTTACTTTTATGACTTTTATTACTTTTGATATTTTTATTAATTTTACTATATTTGTTATTTTTATTACTGTTGATATTTTATTGCGTTTGTTGTTTTTATTCTTTTTCTTGTTTTTCTTGTTTTTATTGTTTTTATTATTGTCGTTTCCTTTGTTATTTTTATTATTTTAATTACCATTTCCACTATCTTTATGACCTTTCGTCTACTCTATTATCCCTATCTCTCCTTATATACTTTCATTTTTTAATATCCTCTTCATTCCCCCCACTCCTTTCTACCACAATTCCCCACCCCCACGCCCGCAGCCAACACAGAAGCCACGAGCCACCCTACAAATCAAATCTGGCACCACCCACCGCGCCCTCTTCGCATCCAAATATGAATCTCCTGGCACTCTGGAGCGGGCGTGCGACTCGATTAGTTTACTAGCATGCCCGAAACGCAATCCCGTGCCCCCAAACTCTAGCTTTATATTACCGTACCCTTAGCCCGACTACCACCTCGTCGTCATATGTGACCACGATATTCATTTGTGTTCTACAAAGGCGTTTTGTAAGCCATAGTGCTAGTATTATTTACCTCGAACACACGATGTGCAGCTCTAGAAAGACAGCTCCGTCCTCCTGTCGCCAGTCAAGTAGCACCGCCCACCCCCCTCCAATAGGGGCTAGTGAGGGCCCTATCTTCATTGTCACTTCTTATATATCACCCCCAGATCTACCTTAACCCCTCTGTTGAGGCCTTTCCATAGCCGAGAGACTGCATGTAACCAATGAATCAACGGACTCGGCTAATATAAAGTATAAATAATAATAAAGCTGTTGAGATTATTGTTGCGATCCGGGGAAAATATATCCTCCCTCTAATAATTGTGGCAAGGTCTAGACCACTCTTATATCATGCTGCTTGCCAAGGCTATTATTGTTATAAAAGGGCTATTAAGTTCCCTCCTGTTACAATAAGATCACAAGAATTACTTCCGCTGCAACAGTCACTATTTCGGACATAAACAAACAAATAATAATAGAGCCTTGGCTAAGGAAGCGAGTGATACCCCATGACTCAGCGCGCTAACGAAATCACGAAGTCCGTTCAATTGTACGCAGACGTGGGTGAGCGGCTTCTGCTGGTCTTCTTACGGATAGTTAGTACTCAAACTACTCAGGGCGGTTAGGATTCCGATGCTTGCTCAGGTCGTTTGGCCGGCGCTGGTGGAGGTGTGAGAGGGGGTGGCCCTCGCGGGTAGAACTGAGGTGTAGCAAGGTATCTGGGAACGGATAGGCAGAGGATAGTGATAGGGAGCTTAGTGTGATGTGAGAGTGAGCGATAGTTATGTGACTTTAAGATGTGGAGCGTCGGCGGTGCTTTCTCTGGTGATCTGCCGGACAGTGCCGTCGGAGAGGATAGGAACTAGGGGACCTGCGGGGATATGAAATACATGCACACTGTATCCATGTGTTGTAGACCTGCACGGTTTAATCGGGGGTACGGCGGTGGATGCTGCGTAACTACCCCCATCGAACCCTAGCTTACCACAGAATCTGAGAGATTTCCTTACGCTGCAGCAAGGACCTTTTCCGCCAAACCTCACCGATCGACGTCTAAATGTGGGCTCTATCTGGTTGGCCTATAACCCTGCTATCTCGTAGCGTATTTTCTCAGATAATACGGGAGTTATTGGCCCTTGTTTCGCACCGGGTCTATATGAGCCCTATATGGTACAGTAGACTAGGCTTGTTTAGCGATCATGGTCTACCGAACGACAAAATAATCTGACGTATGTCGGAACCAGAGCAGAAAGAAGCGGGAATCAGGTTTGAAAGAGATATATGTGGATCTTGAAACTATGGTAATCTGTGGCCTTATCAGTTATTATACCAGTTGCTAGCTCCCGGCCTTTGAGCTGCATCCGTTCAATCACTCAGTCTTTGACCGGAGGAAAGCCCAACCTCCCAACTAAGCACCATGTAGGTGATTCAGCAATTCTTGTCGAGTGATTGCCACATCTATAGTAATTGAGGTAGTACAATCTAGTGGCATACAGACCTCGGGGCTAGAGCCTGGTTTGATCCGCGCTGTAGGTTCGAGGACTTTTATAGGGTTGGAAGAAAGGAGGGCTCAGGGTTACCTATATTGAGTTCCGGAAGCTCCTATAGATTGATTTTCTTGGAGTTCTTTTGATTTGTCGGTAATGCTTTAATAATGCTGTCATCCCCGCGGGGGTGGTAATGCAGGAAATCTATGGTGCGGCGCGTCGTAAATTAGGCGGCAGGTCGGTATTGCAGCTGGAACAATCTTGGCTACTCCGAATCCGCATGGGCCAATGCAGTATATTCCGGCCACAAATTACATCTTAGCCGCAGGCCTATAATGTAGAGACAGTACTCGTTACCAATCATAAGAACCTGAAAGTGCAGGTGTCAATATTCGTATAGGGCCAAGACAATCCCCCTTATGAATTATTCGTGTCTTTGTCACTTGCATTTCAGGTTCCTATGGTGGATAGCGGGTACTGTTCCACTTCACCCAGTCTTGGCACTTTGTACCTACATAGCACAGCGAATAATTCCCGATATCAAAAATCAATGAGATCAAAACCTTCATTACTCTACCACGGGAGCTAATGCAACAATGAACACCTTACCCAACAAACCTGTCGTGGAGGGTTGCCTCCGGTCCACTCCCCGCCAAGGGCCGTGTAAACGAATCAAACAGGCACATTACTACAAGATTGCTCAATAATCTATACATTTATCCACGATAATAAGTTACAAATATATACCCTACACCTCGTCGTTTTGTAGAATTCAGTAACAGAGTTACATTTTATTTCAAAGAAACACAACAGAATCAAAAACAAGAAATATATAATTCAACTACATGTAATGGCGTATATGATAAATCTTTGGTTTTCTGATATGTATGTGCCATGCTTGCAACCCCCATCGAGCTTTTTTTTATTATCCTATGATAAACCAGTGATAAACTTCCTCATACAATACCAAATTCATTTCCCCATGCATTTCCCGCATTAATTCATCTCAGCGGACACTCATATTGACGTTGAAATTACTTGTTCTGGTCGTTTGTCTTACAAACGCCCCTCATACGCGCTGTAAAAGGCAGCTTCGACGACTGTGTAACCGTCCCCCGAGACGAATTACTGCGGTACTACATGCATTACTATTGCGGTTTGTCAAAATTATCCGGACGCGACGGCTATAATGCTATGGATTAGCAGCCTAAAAACGAGCCACAGACAGCCCTAAACCTCTGCAAGAAGTTAAAAAAACACTCGCCAGCCAGTCAATACCGGTATTCAGCTCGGCGGTCTTGTAGTAGAATTTTGTCGGAGGCGCGCGCGCCTAGCCTTGCATCAGGCGTCCGGGTAATTTTGACAACCCGCAATTGGATACCCACATTACTAGCACACATATCCAGACCTATTGCCACTTGCGCTTGCGTTGGACGCTATTACTGCAAGAAATGATATAGTAGATACTTTAACGCCCGATCGGATATTCCTATAAGCCTTAGTCAAAAGTTAGTCTAATAAAGACCTTATATATTCCTCAAATCACTCCTGAAAATTCTTGAATAAGGTCTTTATTAGACTAACTTTTCACTAAGCCTTTTTTAAGGCTGAAATCAGGCCCATAGGAATATCCGATCGGGCGTTAAAGTAGATAGATAGCCTTGAAACCACTAGGTAATTGCGTATTATTTTACTAGTTGGCCTGTAGGAGACTGCGAGTTTGGACATCATGATTACTTGTACTTATACCCATAAGTCATCTCGCAGCTCATTACTTAAACTCATTGCGAGACTTCCCTCTTCACCGAAGAGTCTTCCTAACATAGCCGACCCTCAGCTAATCTCGTATTATCGTTCTTCTATTCTAGTTCGGTCGCTGAATCGAATCCGCCTCTGCATCCAGCCATCCTTCCTCTTAAAAATTGGCACACCTACAACGTGGGTCACTAAAACACAGAAAAAGCGCTAAATCTGTTTCTCTGGAAGAGATTTTCAAATTTCTCTCCATAAGGATTGGTAGTTATTTTCGAGATCTTGCCCGAGGACCTCCCCCGAACCTATGATTATCTACCCTATATTTTAGGGTGGGCAGCATCGCCAGACTAAGGGATCGTGGACAAATCTATATAAACTTGTTAACTTAATCAATAGGACAGTTACCAGATTACCTTCCAACACAGGGCCCACTTATCTCTCGCACACACCCACCACAAATATTCGATTGATTCGCTAGTGTTGTAGCCCTTTATCGCGCCAATGACCAGGGCTTGGAGTTTACAGCCAGAGAGAGGAGTCCGAAATGGTGTGTGTAGGTACAGGTCTCAGTTCCCACACGAGGTTATGCAACCAGAATGTAATATAATATTTCCCACTGTAAGACTCAGGGAATACGAAAATTTGGTTGCAGCTAGGGTATGCCAACCAGAGCCCACTTTAGACGTAAATCTGCAAACTCTTTGGCACACCAAAAAAACAGCACTTTGAGTACTTTTTGGTGCAAATGAGCTAGCGAATTTCTCGGTACTCGCGATCTCATAGCGTTTTTGAATACGACTAATTATACTCGCAACTTCATAGCGTTTCTGAACACACAACCGCTATTACATGCCATACAAAAATGTAGTCTTGGCGTTTTTTTGGGCGTATGCAATATTAGTCGTGTTTAAAAACGCTATGAAATTGCGAGTACACACAAAAGCCGCCAAGACTATATTTTTGTATGGCTTGTGATAGCGGTTGTGCTCAGAAGTTGCTAAAAAACAAAGTCTATTGATATATTTGGTGCAAATCAACAAGCTATTTTTTCAGGCGAGCACCCAGTCTATACAAATCGCCGCTTCTGTGGCTGAGGCTCAGGTTTCTATGGTACTTCTAGGGATACCCAGGGCGAGAACATGAGTCGTGCAGAATTGTCTTCGGCTGAAAGACTCCACTATGTTTCATATCGAACGTCCCCATTCGTTAAATTGTAGATTGGATTTCGAGTGAGACGGGTTATGCATTACCAATGCAGATTCTTAAAATTCAGCGACACGTAGGCCGTGCTACGCTACATCGCTAATATATAATTGTAGGCGTGTGCTCAATGCTCATCCAACCTTCCCACCACCAAACCAAACCCGACAAAACTCTTTCTAAACAATGGGTAGCTTTCTCTCTACGCTACGAAAGCTATTTAAACCAAAGACCGAAGACTTGCCAATCGCTCTACAACCGTCAACGCCTGGTGATTGTGCACCTCAAGACCTAGCCCATGTTAAAATCGAGCCCAACCCGCCCACTACCGGCATTCCCTCACCCCCGGTCTCGGAAGATCCTAGCCTGGGCGAAGCTATGATAAGTTCTCTTCCTTGGTAATTGATAACGGATCACTCTATTCTTATCTGGGGGGGCTCTAATTTCTATTTATGCCAGTGCGACACCCGCGACACAGGATATGACCGCGCCAGGACCCTCGCAAATTTCCGAGGGGTCTTCGGCAACCCACTCAGATCCATCGAACAACACTGCTGCTGCCGAAGTGATCAACATACACGCGCCAGCTAGCAAAGACCCGAGACCAAGTTCAGCATGTAGTTCCCAGTTTATTGCACCTCCTTTGCAGCCATCTAAAACTTTCTCTTCTCCGTTCGACTTGAAAGGAGGTCCACCGAAGTAGGTTGCCAAATGCAGTCCGCGGATATCATATCTCGCTGTCTAACAATTGAAACCTATTAGACCTCTCACTCTCTGGGGCGAAGCGGTGGAGAGGCTACGCAAGGAAACGCCCGGAGCGCTTGTGGAGAAAAAAGAAAATTTCCAGCTAGCTACTTCCCTCATCGATTATATCCGAGACCAACGAGCCAAAAGTGATGAGTCGAGGCTTCATTATACCAACAGTAAGAACGAGAAAGTATGCTATGCTGAAGTTTTCCTGACACAGCTCGAGAAATACGCCAAGTTTGGAGATATAGCACTCCAGCACCATCCTGATGTTGTCGCTCTGGCATGGTCAGGCTTCAGGCTCCTTCTAGATGTAAGTGCTTCCCAATACTCTCGCTAAAGATATATGCTAACTTAGAGCTCGTAGCTCGGGTTGGCATACTATAAGAGGATGGCTCTGATATCTACTAGCCTTGGATACCTCGCTTGGGTCATGCATTGCAGCGCGATATATGAGGCACTATATCTGGGGACGAAGCAACAGTCCGTCAATGAATTAAAGACACGTCTCGTTGATCAATATGTTTCAATATTGACTTACCTCGTCTATGCGAAGCAACACGTTGATAAATCTGCCCCAAGTAGGTACCCCACAAGGTTGGTTCACGAACTATGCTTAACCCCCCGGAATGAGCAGAGCAAATCTTAGAAAGCCTTTCAACCCACCTGTCCCGATTACTAGAGGATGTACGTGACTGTGAAAGACGCAGCCGTGAGTGCGCTGATCTCGTGGAGAAAGAAGGTTTCACCCAGTGCGTTCTAGAGGCTCTGGCTCTCTGCTAACTAGGAATACCAGCTGCATCCCTCAACCGATCAAGTACATCGCCCAATGTGATTTCTGTGCTCCTATTCCTCTGACAGTCATTGTTCTTTTGTAGGAGCGGATGCGTCTCGAGAAAAGCTTAAGTCCCAGTTGGAGGAGTGCAGGGGTCAGTTACAGGGTCTTGAAAGTTCTTTAAATGACTGTCACATGAGACTTGGGGTAATTTGTGATTACCTCGATGGTTAGTGGTTTATAACCAACGAATTTAATGTTTAGATGGCTAAACCTTCCAGAGCTAAAGTTGAAAGACGCCTTAAACTGGATATCGAATTTGGAATATGGGGCAAACCATAGGACCCATTGTGAACGACGAACGCCTAACACATGCGAGTGGCTCGAGGAAAACGTGGAATTCAAGGAATGGCTCAACTTAAAGTCGTCCCCGTCTGCTTTTTGGTTGTGCGGCGATGGTGAGGGCCCTTTCCCAGGTCGGGGGTAGAATACTAACTACATTTTCCCAAGCTGGAACTGGCAAATCTCATTTGACGTAACAGCCGACATAATACCCCGTCATGGCTGCCTTAGCTGACATCAATAAAAGCTCAAAGGTCGTTGATATCCTGATCAACCGTACGAATCAGGACCCTGACAACGAGAACTCTTTTGTTGGGAACTCTGCAGTCGCCTTCTTCTACTGTTCTTACGATCTTCCCCAACATTCAAACCCCAGTTCCGTCTTGAGAGCTATTGTAAGACAGCTCTGTCTTGCCTACTCATCAGGAGTACCCAAATCTATCATGAAACTGTATGAGCAGCGGTCTCTGAATTCCGGCGGATCTTTGACTCTTGAGGAAAGCAAGCGATACATTATTGAACTCTGTAAAGACTTTTCAGACGGAGTCTGGATTATTATCGATGCACTCGACGAATTAGACTCTGCTACGCGCATGGAGTTCTTTCATGTCTTGAATGATATCCAGGTTGCGGTGAAAACCGTCCGTATGTTCTTTAGTAGTCGCAATGAATCAGACATCAAGAGTCGTATGAGTGCGTACAACCAGCACTACATAAGACCAGAAGATAACAGCGGAGATATCCGCGTCTATCTTGATGGAAAGATTGAAGACCTATATTCGAGGTCTGGAGGCATGCGTAATTACCTAGAGACGCAGAGATCAAAGATCAATGCCCTGGATACCGATGCAAATGGGATGTATGTTTACTCCATTCCTTACATGGTGAGCGATTAAGCTTACCTTCCCCAGGTTCCTGGCCGTCTCTCTTAGGATCGAAGAGCTTGGTCGACAAGTTACGGAGGATGGAATCGATGACACACTGAGATACAATCCACAATCCCTAGAGGAAAAGTATAAGAATATACTATCTAGGATTGGTAAGCATACAAAGACCAACAACCGAAATGCGCTCAACGTGATACACTGGCTTTACAACACCATCGATGACCGCTCGCCAGAGATACTGCTTCAGTCTTTACAAATCACCACTGATCCACATCAGGATACCAATGTGCCTTCCAGTAAGATTAGTAGCACCGACGACCTCTATGCAATATGCTGTGGCTTGGTTGTTCTGGATAAAAGCACTGGGATATTAAGATTTTCCCACGCCACCGTTAAAGAGTTTTTGGACCAATCTTCAGAATACAACAGAGATGAAGGTAGGAGGTGGATTGCCGATGTGTGTAGACAGGTTTTAACAAACCCCATGTACGGTGCATATGATAATCTTTCCGATATTGATGATCCAAACGTCAATAATATCATGGTCTCCCCGAAACTTCTGATTCATTACGCTTCTCGAAATTGGGGACATCACCTGAGTACTCTAGTAACCAAATCCAGCCTCAATCCTCAACAATGGGACGGCTTGCTGGACCCTCAATCTAACGTTTATCAGTCATGGGCTTCGAGTTTGCGCGTTACTCTCCCATATCTAAACGGGATAGATACGAGGAATACATCCCTCTTATGGACGGCGTGTTACTACCGCCTGTTGCCTACTTTCAGGGAGTGCCTAAAAGACTCCCAAGATTCGGATCCCAACCCTTGTAACCAGATGAGACGTACCCCTCTACACCATAGTGCCGAGCATGGGGATATGGAATATGTTCGGCTGTTACTCGATCATTCTAACACTGATTTAAACTGCCGCGATAAGTCGATGAATACGCCACTCATCTTGGCGGTTCAGTCAAAGCAAATGAGCGTGGTTCTGTCCCTCATTGCGCGGCCAGCGGTCGACATAAACCACGCCGACCAGGGAGGGAGAACGGCGTTGATGCATGCGCTTCTCACCGGTGACCCCGCTATCTTCCGGAAGTTGCTCCAAACTGGCAGATGTGATCTTACCTTGAGCGACGTGAACGGCGATACCGTCCTACACTATGCCGCCTCCAAAGGTAGCGAACCTGAAGTTAAACGTATTCTCCGGAACACATGTGCTCAAGCTTTAAGTTTAAATCGTCAAAATCTCTCCGGAGAGACGGCTTTGTCGCTTGCGACCTTTGGCGGATATGTAAGAATTGTAGAAAGTATCCTCAAGGCCAGTGATGACGTTCTCCCAAACACCACGAACGCGGACGGAGAACCTCCCTTGTTCCTCGCAGCTAGATTAAAGCACTTTGATGTATTAAAGGTTCTCGTCGCTGATTCAAGGGTTGATATCAACAAACGGTATCGCTCGGAAACACTATTGATATTGGCTGCGCAGACGGATCAGCACCAGGTGATAAAGCTGCTTCTAGCGCGGGAGGACTTGGATGCCAACGCGACAAGTGGGGGTTATGGATGGACCGCTCTTTCCTACGCCACATATTTTGGGCACTTGGAACCCTGCAAACT
The DNA here is from genome assembly GCA_024713715.1 of Morchella sp. 2018-W26. Taxonomy (NCBI): domain Eukaryota; kingdom Fungi; phylum Ascomycota; class Pezizomycetes; order Pezizales; family Morchellaceae; genus Morchella; species Morchella sp. 2018-W26. The sequence continues at coordinate 210,344 of JAMGYX010000017.1, forward strand.
GCTTGTTAAGGCACAAGGGGTAGACTCGCAACACAAGGACAAGGATGGAGACACGGCTTTAGCGCTAGCACGGATAAGAGGTGACACAAGTATAGTGCAGATATTACTTGAGGAGAGACTTTGTGGCGCCGCTATCCCAAATGATGAAAAGATAAGCCTATTGGAGGCTGCCACTTATTGCGGATCTATCCAGGCTAGCGAAATGATGGTCCAGAGGATGAGTGAGGAGGGTGCGCTAAACGAAATGGACAGTGATATGCGTACTCCTCTGCTACTCGTCACGGAAGCCGGCATGACAAGTATTGTTCAGTTTATCCTAGAGCGAGGTGGATTCGACATCAATCACAGAGACAGCCGTGGATATACAGCCTGCGCACATGCAGCAGCTAGCGGAAATCCTGAGACGTTAGAGATGTTACTGGAACAGGATGGGATTGACATCTCCACCGCTACCGGGACCAGGTCCACCCTATTATTACTCGCCGCAGCATCCGGAAACCCACGTAGCGTTCGTTTATTACTGGCGCGAGGCGGATTCGACATCAATCACAGAGACAGCCGTGGGTATACAGCCTGCGCGCATGCAGCTAGCGAACACCCTGAGATTCTAGAGATGTTATTGGAACAGGATGGTATTGATGTATCGATCGCTACCGGGGACGGGTCCACCCCATTATTAATCGCCGCAGCATCCGGAAACCTACAATGCCTGCAGTTGATTCTGGAGAGGCGTGGATGCGATATCAACCACAGGGGCCGCAGGGAGTTCACAGCCTTGATGTTAGCAGCACAAAACGGGCATACAGAGGTTGTCAAAATCTTACTGAAGGAGGAAGGCATCCAACTCAAGACCGCTCATTATCATGGAACGTCACCCCTACTACTTGCCGCCGAGTATGGATATGTCGAGATCTTTGAGATGCTCCTTGACCGGTATGATAAGGCGGATGAGTTACTGGAAATGGATGGGGACGGTGATACAATTCTCACTTTGGGATCACTGTCAGGGGAACCCAGGATCGTCGAACTAGCACTAAAAAGGGGCGCACACGGTGTGAATTACCGCAATAAGGGGGGTAATACCGGCTTAATAGTAGCAGCAAGCATGGGACATACTGAAGTTGTGGATATGTTGCTGAGAGAGGATGGTATCGATGTCAGTATTACCAATAACGATGGTCACTCGGCATTCGATCTTGCGAAAAAGCGGGGACACAAGTGGGTTATGACATTACTTGCCCCATTCCTACCCCAGGATGGATAGCCTCTTTTGGTAGTTGTTTTTGTTTACGATTTCGCTTTCCAATTTGGTATTTGTGTCTCGGATTGGGTTGGGTGTTTAGCGTGGATGGTACTATGATCTCATGAAGGGTGTCTTCTTTCCTCTTTCTTTTCGTTTTATCCAGCATTGAGGCTCTATATTTGTTTCTAGTTTTCTGCACAAATGTCACAATAAATGATATCTCTCTCTCTTAATTAGAGCCATCTGATGCCTTGCTATAAGTAAATCATGTCTGTTTGTCTTAAGACAGCCGCTCTTCGGTTCGCCGACTAGTATATCAAACTTTCCATCCACTAGAGGCGTGGCACTCGCCAAAGACACCAAACAGGCCAACACAATATAGTGAGCGTGATTAAACTTGTGTAACGGCAAGGCGAAGCGATAGTGGGAGTTGGTCTTGTGAGGGTACCCCCCTATACCCATGGACATCGCTTCGCAGACTAATGGTTAACTCCATGATACCATATCGCTCATCCATCCCGATCGTGATAATGATAGCGATATCCCCAATTATAAGCGAGGGTCTAAACCATGTAATGTCGAGATTCCCCGGACCACTATGCCGTCATTTGGGAGGTGGAGGCTGAGACCATTCCTCCGCGAACAAGCTGATGATTGGGTGTGAATGGTTTCCTTCCTCGCCAACGCTGCCTTCAAATCTACCCAAACTATCATACATGCCCCTACCAGGCCCGGATCTCTGAGTGTATATACCGCAGCTCAGCTAAGTATTCCATGTCTGGTTGTATATCAGCTATATGAAATAGTGTCCATGAACAACATTTAGCTTTGGGCAGTAGCTACTAGCTAGGGCATGTTCGGTTGACATCGAAGGAGGTTGCAATCCCATCTGTGGAGGTAACCATGGTGAGCCAATCCATGGATGGACCTTTGTGTCAACCCGACAGCCTAGCGCCAGTAAGCACTTTCTTGCGTGCGCAATTTGCGCCCGTATTACTGGAAAGCCAGAAGGTGCCCTTAGCGCTTAGTCACGAGCTTGTCAGATGACTCGTGGCAGAAGGCTAATTATAAGTTGGTTGTTGACCCGACATATGGAACGCCGTTTTCAACATTAATCCAACACCTACGCTACCAGATTTTTGATTCTTCCCCTACAGATTTGTCAGAAGAAGCTTTTTTTGTAAAGAAAGTAAAAATTTCCGCCGAAATCCATTTTAAGACCTTGAATCTGATGAGGCTTGGCAAACCTTGTCTTTCCAATTGCCCAGTCGTAACAAACCCCAACGCTTTATAGAGTTTGGTATCTGGATGTATGACTTTTAAATTGAGCCCTGGCTGCCATAACGTCCCCCAGATCTTATGATATCAATAAGATGTCTCGATCTCAGATAGATCCTTAACAAACACCTGTTGTTCAGAACCCTAACCCTATAATAATCTTTAGTGAAACCAGACGGCTCTTTAGCTACCGCCCCAGTCGAACGGTAAAATAATTGGTAGGTTATCGGTAAAGAATCTGGTTATAACGAAGACATCTTCTTCCCCTCCTAATATTCGAGGGGGTATTCGAGTGGCTGAGGGAACGGTCTACTTAGGTGGCTCTACTATGCCGTATCATGCATCGCAAATGCATCTCAGAACGCATCTCAAAATGAATCCTCCGTGTGCTAATTACTTTATCGCCCGTCCGCATACCCATTTGATGATTATAGCATCCCTACATACGTCCGCGTTAACCATTATTTGATATTAATTCTGGTATTTTTTATAACGTCCTTAAAATGTTATGGTTTCGGTGAGAGTTATATTCAGCCTTGGTGTATGTGATAATGCCTGTATAACGGTTATTTTATTCGGTGAAAAATCTGAATGTGCAGGTAGGCCAGTATCCACGCCTCTTCCGGCATAGGTGAATCTCACAAATAAAACTCTCGATTTAATATGTATATTTACTCTCTACTAACAACCTTTCCTACCTGCTTACCTGGTCTCCACACCGCTACACCTCCGCCTCTACACCTCCATCTCTACAGCTTCATGTACGCCCCCGCTGCAATTGAGCATCCTATCATCGTCCAGACATGAGCTAATCGGTGAAACAGGCAGCGAATCTAGCGAATCCATCACCCCATCCGGCGAATCCATTGGAATCAGTACCCAATCCAGCGGATCCAGCATCCAATCCAGCGGATCCAGCGGATCCAGCACCAAATCCTGCGGATCCAGCACCCAACCCAGCGCATTCAGCACCAGATCTAGCAAATCCAGTACCAAATCTAGTTAATCCAGCGAATTCAGCACCCAATCAAGCAGCGAACCAAGCAGGCATTGCAGGTAGGTAGGTAGGCAGGTAGGCAGACAGGTAAGCAGGTAGGAAAGGTTGTTAGTAGAGAGAAAATGTACATACTAAACTGAGAAATAATCAAGAGTTTTATTTGTGAAATTCACCTATGCCAGAAGGAGTGTGAATACTGGCCTACCTGGGCATCCAGATTTTTCACCGAATAAAATAACCCTTTAATAGGCATTATCACATCTACTAAAGCTGAATCTATATAACCCTTAGGGTAAACAGGACGTTTCAAGGACCCTATAAAAATTATACGGGTTGATATATGTTAATTCGGAGGCATGGTATAATCCTCATATGGATATGGGGACGGGCGTTAAAGTAGCTAGAGTCGTCTGTTATTGAATATAGCAGGCAGTTCCACGGGATAATGAGAGCTTGGTCGTTTATTTCCCACAGCCAAGAGTTCATGCCATCTTTCGCACCATTAAATTCAAATTTTACATGCAACCCTAACCCCGGTATACGGGAGATATATATTTTTGGGACTGTCTTTATGGGTTATATCGTGCGTGATTTGCAGTATAAGGGAGGGAGGGATAGTCAATGCACTCTTTATTTATAACACTATGGGGCGAGAAATCCCGGATCTGAAAGATGAGTCGGATCATGATAGATCACTCGGTTTACGCTGCTTCCCCGAGCGACAATACTTGGCTTGGCCATACCAGTTCTCATTTACTTTTACTTCCCACTAAATAGTGACGGGACCGATCCAGGAAATATTCGTAAAGACTACGGAGGGATTCGCGCACTAGATTGACCCTTTTAACCTCGACGGTGACAACTCGCTTTCATGGACGGGTGGGATGTAGGACGTATGAGCTTTTAGATATATTCTGGAGGCCTGACATCTCCTACTGTGTGTGGTGGACATTTTGCGTGTGCTATAGGTCGATTGGACTTCGATGAACGAAATTACAGCCCAATAAGCTGCCATATGTACAAATCACCAGAGTTTCCAGGAAGACAGTATATATAAGAAACTAACCGAGGAGCTTACAGGGGCGTATTATCTACGTTCTCTACGCTCGAATGTTGCGTCTAACACGATATCACAGCCTTCAATGCTTGTGAAACTGTCATTACCGGGCCGAGTGGAGGAAGTGAGCTCGAACAAAAGAAAACTCCCTATTTCTATGACCCTCCGTCTCTCTAAAGGGGCAGATTGAACGTGTATTGAGGATCGCATAAGACTGTGTAAACTCTCAAAAGACTTTTATTAGAGTTCTTACGGCCTTCCTAGGGCTTAGATTCACCGCTTGTTTCTGTATGGACTGGCGTTAAAGTAGCTTGCCTTATGCCAGGAGTCCCCCCTAAAATTCCAAGGAAACAGTTCCACTGGCTCTCGCCTATTTGCCTCAACTCTGACACCGTATTCTGTTCCGGAGTTTATTCTTTGGGGGAGCTGTTATCAAGCAGGTCATGGGTTCGAATACATAATGTGGTATCAGCATCCCCCAGTATCCTCATGGTCATACACGACTGCACAGCATAATATTAGGAATATCGAGGACATAATAATCTTACTTTAGTACCACAGGGTTAGGGTTCCAACACACGCACCCCAACCATCCACAGCTGGCAATCCCGGAGGTTAGTATCCGCACAGACGTCACTCGTAAGCTAATGACCACTACCTAGCTCGCACTAAAACATCACTATGGTCTAGGCTGTTTCTAACTCTGAAGGTCGAGGTCTAACTATCACAGTCTTGAATCTTGTTAAGTACATTCTCTTTACTCCTCGACGGCGTTTTTCCCTAGCTCAAGCACAACCTTTTCCCAAAATACAGTTGACATCTCCGATTGATTAAGGGAAGCGAATTCAGGCTCAGTATCCTTCTTCTCGAACTGCCCTTGGAGGCACCAAATCACGGCTCGTTTATAAGCATTTCCCATCGTGAAGCTCAAGCTCTGAACTGGACCTCGGAGGAGCTTATTGAGAAACCTGCTTGGATTGTATCCTTTTGGCTTGTAGCCACCACTTGTCTCTATTAGCTGCCAAGATCCTAGCTCTAATAGAATCATGCCGAGGCTGTAGATGTCGTATTGGCGAGTATACTGATTCTCATCCTTGTTTGCTGATTGATATCGCGGATGGTGATAAAGATCGGAATGGGTGTCTGTTTCGATTTTCTCCGATATCTCGGTGGGAGCGTCTAGCCTCGCTGTGCTAAATCCCACAAGGTACGCCCGTAAGGCCTTTGTTCCTATCTCGTACTGTGATGAATCTCCTCGAATGATGATATTGGAGCTACGTAGACCCTTGTGAAGCCAGCCGGTGAGATGTAGGTAGAATATAGACTCTGCTAGGGAGAGCGCTAGGCGTAATCGTGCCCCGAGGTTGAAGTCCGCATGCTCCTCATCGCTTATCATATCCTGGAGAGTGGTATGTTTCGTGTCCAATGTTTTGTAGATAATTGCAACCCGTTCTGTTTGACCAGGCTTAAAAGAGTAGCTATTTGCCGAGGGTGGTTAGTCTTTGTACGGTACTATAGGTGCCATGATAGAAGAAGTTCATTACCCGATACATTCCAGCAGATGGGAAGGAGATAAGACATCGTCTTGAGTTGTACTTGACAAGAACCTGGACATATCCTCTATTCTAGAGATCAGTCTCTGATTGTAGGACGGTTCGTCGCCAAGAACCTTCCACTCTATCATAATGTGCATTCCCTGGTACGATCCAAACGTGCGACCGGCTGAATCCGCCCCCTTCCTCATATCAATGTCACCGTAGTTCAGCTTGAGCCCAGAGACCTTTAGATACTTCGGACCTGAGGAGGCTCCCTGCTGTTGACGGTCCCCCATCTCAAGATATGCTGCCTTCCGTTTTGCAATCTCTGACAGTGTGGGGTAGATATTCTCGGTAGCTAAACTTAGCGCTGATAGGGCTTGGACTCCTTGCGCATCTAACATCTGCACAATTAACTGACTTCGAAGTTGTGGTTGGTATCCGGTGATATTTTCAAGTCCATCATTGAAATTCCTGAGATCGAGGATAAATTGCTCGAGTTTACTTTTATCACGTACTACGAACCTTACACTAGCTAGTCGTGATACGCTTCGCTTCACCTCCTCAGCCAAGACCGCATGTTTCTCAAGTCGTCGGGTTACGCTGGAGCTCAGCGGTTCCTCGCTAGCCGGTGAGGTGGAAACGGTTGTTTGGGTCGGCGACGACCCCGCGGACGTTGAAGTATTGAGAGGGAAACTGTACTTTCTCTCAAGTCTTTGTGTTTCAAGTAACGCTTGAGCTATGTGGGCCAATATGTCGAGGACGAGATCAAGTGTTGCGGGTTGTAGCTGACGTGTTTGATTGCCTTGACTGAGGCCGATATATGCCCCAACGTTCTCGTAGCGGTGCCGTTCGATTTGGAGAAATGTCCGATACTTATTCGAAGTCTTGCCTATATCTTGAGATTCGGAAAATTGGGAATAAAGAGCAAGGGTGCATTGAAAAAGCTGCGCTGCAAGAGGCAAAGCCCCAAAGACTAGTCCAGTGACGTCCATATGTGTACGATGCCCGCAAATGAGGTGGAAAGACTAGTGTTTGTTCCTTGCTCCCTAAGGCTCTATAAATATGTAGTTTTGAAGAAGTATTCACTCTTGTCCCCATCGTGGTAAGCAATGAGGCTGAATTGGCAAGGCGTTGGTGGCATAGTATTCATCACCCTGGCAACGGTCGGCGACTAGCCAATGATAATGCTGCGTTCTAGTTTTCTGAATCGACCCACCCCCTCTGTTCAGATTTGAACTATGAAAACGAGAAGCCAATGAACTACAATTCCAGGTGACCAGAGGGTATTCACAACATCATAGCGTTCTTGAACACGGCTACTGTTGCCATACTGGCGACTTTCTCTGCGCATCTACATAGCCATGCTTAGAAATGCCGTATAATATGTAACAGAGCCCAGTTAGAAACCTTCAGCTACACCAGCAGCGATTAATATTTTGCATGACCTTGAATATCACTTTTTGGAGCCTAAGGGTCTCGTCATGTATTTAATCTACCAAAGGTGAATAGACAGAAAGCACCCGCCTGAGTACTCATATTCCGATCGCGACCTATATTTAGTTAGCTTATTGGGATCGTCAACTAAGCAATCCCTGCCCCTCTCAACCAATGGACGAAGCAGTTTTTGTGTATCATATCATATTGTAAACATTGAGCAGCCCCGCTTCGCAAGGCAGAAGCCTCTTGTGTTCAACGGCTCACCACGTAATTGTTCGCAGCGCCGTGTTAAATGCATCAGTAAAACATTATTCTCGTTAGCTAGGGGCTATGATAGTCTAACGGTAATCATACCTGATGTGTCAATGGCCAAAGATGTGGAAGCACTCCAGGCGCCCCGCCGCGCCCAACGGACGAGAGTGGGCCAAGGCGGTATCTGCAGCAATTGATTGTTGACTGAGACGTGGGAGGAGAATAACAGACTCTAATAACAAGAAGATCTATGCTCTAAACCAATCAGGATGAACTATCTGGTGACGGGGGTGTCCAGGTGAGTGGTGGAGTCGATAAGTGTCGAAACGACACAAAGATATATAAATAGAGGCCGCAGCCCAGCCCTCAACATGAGCCGCAACCCTTTCTTTGTTCGACTATAGTTATTAGCAGAAGGTTTCCGTGAGGGCACATCATATCCGACTATCTATCACCAGAGCGATTAGGGCACCCTACACCTCGCCCTAGTAACCGATCTATTCAAGAACAGTCTAGCGATTATTTGTGTAAAGTCTCCTTGTCTTACTCCATGCGGGTTTACCTGCATACAAAGCTAACCGGCGCACCAAAAGAGCTAGAGGAATTCAAACTACCAAAAGAATGATACCATATTCAACCTCAAGTACCCCATATCAACGACCCAGGCATGGCTTTATCGAAACCTCCTCTAGCAGCACAGAGACCGCAACCTCCAGCGCATCAAACCAGAGCGGGAACTCTTTTGGCCCGCCAAAATCCTCCACCTCTGCAGTAGCAAGAAGACGCCGATTCCTGGAAATCAACAAGTTCATTGGAAACGCTCTGGGGGTACTGCAAATCTGCTTTGGGTTTGATGCGAGCCCTCCATTCGAGCTTTCCATGATAGGCAGCGAGACCGCCGAGTACATTGGGAGAGGAAAGACATTTTATGTATCACGACTTAATCTCCCAGGAATGATTGGACTGAAGGAATCGTGGCCGAGGACACTCTTTGTTGACCCGGCCGTTAGGTCTCCGGAACAGAGGGCGCGCCAAACTGCTTCGATTACGTGTAAGAGACCCATGATAGAGTTTGATAGCTTTGGAAACCCCAAGCAAGGGAAGGTTGAAGAAAGGCTTGAGGCGGTGTTTCTGGAAATCAGTGTTTTAACGCATCCGCCTATCTACCTCCATAAGAATATTGTCGACTTCTTGGGAGTTAGCTGGCAGTGTGAGCTCCCCGATATCGAGCCCGGGCAGAAAGAATTTCTACCACCAAAACGAGTGCCTGCTATACTTCTGGAGTATGCGGAATACGGGTCTCTGGCAGACTTCCTTCAAACCGACCTATACGCCGAAATGACATTTGACGGGGGAGCCAGATTATGCCGGGATATCGCTGAGGGCCTGGCTGTTCTTCATCGTAGCCAGATCGTTCACGGAGACATAAAACCTGACAATGTCCTGATTTTTGAGGCCCATGAAAGTGACATCACTCTCACAAAGACACATGGCCTAAGAGCAAAGCTAGCGGACTTTGGCTTTAGCGTTGCATATTTAGTAGGCGAGGAGAGACAAACTTTGAAAGGGCGGACATGGCCATGGAATGATCCTGAGTGGCACACAGAGCGTACCTGGAGTCAACTAGAGAAGACTGATGTATTCTCCTATGGTCTGCTCGTTTGGAGGATACTTTCGAAAAGGGATATTGGGGATTTGTTCGACCTCGGTGGGAAAGATTATGATAGAAATGACGCAGACTTGAGGGAGGAGGTGGAAGGGATGAAGGATTGGACTTTGAGCTCGAATGCCTCAAGCTATTTCAAGAGTAGTGATGAGGCAGTTCAACTGTTACTGGAGTGTATTTTCCGATTTGCGTTGGAGCCAGATGTTGATCAGCGGGCGTCGATTGATGATATAATTGCAATCTGGGATGTATGGTTCAGCAGGTCAGTAAGAGCCCCTATTTATATTTTTGGTCACTTGATGAACATCAACTGACATCAAGAGATAACTTGTGTAGCGACGGTGTTTATCAGACTCACCCAACCTGGGCTAGACTAAGCGCAGAAATGGAGTTCAAAAAGCTCCACAACAATGTTGCTTTCGAACGAATTATCACTTTCACCAAACACTTCCCTCTCTCGTATAAAAGGGAATTCTCGGAGGTCTATCTCGACACAAGACTAAGCGCCGATGAAAGATGTCAATCAAGAGTTGCCGCAGCACTCGGCATGATGATGGGATGGACTTCAAGTCAGGATTTCATCGAGGCAAAGCGTCTCATTGATGAATCTGCATTAGCGGCCCCCCAGATATCAATATTTCAGCCAATGTTCTTCGAGTCGCAAGAGCCATGCAGCTTTCTCTCTGCCTCTCACGGGGCCTGCACCGACTATGAGCAGCAAGTGTTCATAGGACTTATGGCCACTGTGCAAAACACGAAGAGTTATGAAGCATTTCGGCAGTTGATTCGATACTTCCCGATGCCAGAGGGATTCTCATATTACCGGCTACGAAGTATTACGTATAGAAAGCTCGTCTACGGCCTCGATGAAAATACATACCCCGACGAACTGTTTGATCTGAAGGACATTGATGCTTCAGCTGCTGGGCAAATCGCTGATATTGAAAATTATTTTCTTGAAGGAAGGGCACAGAATCTGGGCCACAATCGGTTGCATTACGCAGTTTGCTCGGGCTTTACCGAGGCCGTCTCTCTCATGCTGCAGTCAGAGAGCTTTGGGGAAAGGTTACTCGAGAACGTTGATGGGGATGGCTTCACACCACTCCTATCCGCGTGCAGGTTAGGGGCCTACAAGATGGCGAAGCTTCTAATTTGTGCTGGAGCCAACGTTAGAGCGAGGACAAAGCACGGAGAGACAACCCTACACTTTCTTTGCGAGTTTGAGCGCCCGAACGAGGTTTGCGAGATGGCGGAGCTAATTATGGAGTATGGTGGGTCGAAGCTGGTGAATGCCATTTGTACCGACCGATATTTCCCTAATGAGTACATGGATGCCATGATTTACTTGATTGGCCCTCCGCTGAACATTGCTGTTCTGAGGGGAAACTTACCGCTTGTTGATATTCTGCTAAAGCATGGGGCGGATCCCTGTGAAGGCATGCCACAGCTCAAAACCCTCACCACACATGGGCGACACCCCCGAGGGGGCGAGATCTCCAATGGTTCTCCTTTACATACAGCGGCGGCTGCACACTGCTGCAAAGTGCTAAAGCTGTTTTGGAGGCACATTCCCCTGTCTAAAGAATGGACGAATGGTCGTTTGCTCCATTTGGCAATTGACGGATTTGCAGATTTCCAGAAACAGTACATCCATGGGAACCTCAGGCTAAAGATGATGCGGGATACTATCGACTTCTTACTCGAAAGGCTACACCACACCAAGGTCCCTGTGAGGTTGAGTAGGGGTATGCCTGCCATTTTCCTTGCCACGGACCGTGGTTCAACGTCTACTATTACGTACCTTCTCCTACAGACGAAAGCTATGGATATAAATACCTACTTCGATGGACTAACACCACTCCATGTCGCAATGAGAAGAGGATCAAATGAGATATTCAGTCTTCTTATTAAAAATGGCGCGAATCCGGACCTCGGGCCAATAAATAAGCCAGTATCTTCAACTCTCTCTTATTGCTGTACATGTCCTGACTCAACAACGGAGATGCTAAGGTACCTTCTCCGGCGCGGGGTCAGTAAGGAAAATGATGAAGGCTACCCAGATACGATCGCATATGCAGTGAGCGCCGGAAAACTCCAGGACGCTTCGATTATACTGGCCGCGGGAGCAGATATAGACGGGCTCACTTCAAAGGGTGAAGGCTGGACCGCCCTGGGACTACTCGTACGAACCTGCGCATTCAGTTCTATCCCACTCATGCATTTCTTCATAGACCATCAGTCAGCTCTTGGGCGGAAACCCGCAGGATTCCTAGCAGTTCCCAGCCTTGGATGGACAATACTACATGTGATTGCATTTTCCCCACTGAACAGCCCCTCCTATGATCGAGCCATCATGTCAAATATCCTTGACTATATCCTGAATAAATTCGGCTCCCCCGAGAATGTGAACGCACAGGACCATAACGGATGGACAGCTCTTCACCACGCCGCCGCTTATGCTAACCCAATAGCCATTCGAAGGCTTCTGTCGCTCCATGAGACTGATGTAACCCTCAAGGCGAAAGATGGAGGGTCAGTGTATGAGTTTGCCCAGCGACGCGCATTTATTGGTATTCCGGAGATCATGCGATCTGCAGGACCTAAGGCTGTGAGAAGATACATGGAGGATATTGATGAGACGGTAGCTTTGCTTGAACCTTTCCGTGGGTATTGACTTTACGAACAAGACTATTTTTATATCTTTACTCTGTATTTCCGAGACTATCTAGCCTGTATGCAAGAACATTCAAAATTTCAGCTTATAGTTTTATGATGCAGTGAGGGGCCTTTTGAACCTGCTGTGCGTGCCACGCACGGTAAAAGGAAAGTCTCGACTACAGCCAAGAAACAAAACAAAGTTTAGTAGTTGAACTCGCTCGCCCCAGGGAAATCATACAAAAAGTACACTAGAGAAGCCTGAAATAAGTGAAGAGTAATTAATCTTTGCAATGACCTGTTAATGTTGTGAAGGGAGGGAACGTGGCACTAGGTTTTGGTGTGTTAGATGCTGGTAACGTAACAGCTTTTCCGGTAAGGCTAGCCCGTCTTTTGTTATATCTTGGCTACTCGTCCGAGACAAAGAGTAAATCATGTGAAGGCCTTTCGCCCCTCAATTAGTACCACCGTTTAGAGAACATATTATGGTATTATATCTAGTCTCAAGTCATATAACCCCCTTAAAGTCCAGCCTTGCCCTGTGGCCTTATGGCAACCCTTCTCACTGACCTGAAAATACCAGAAGCCCGCTCCAAAACCTACGCCGGGGTCGAATACAAAGTGACAATGTATATACTATAGTAACTAACTGAAACACCTGGTGACGTGCTAGTATGTAAACATGTACTTGGTCAAAAGCCTTGAGCAGGGTTAGGGCTAATCACCAATGCGAAATCCGGCAAATTATAAAGGCTTGCCAGCAATAGATAGATAAGTCTTTGGACTTGTCAGTTCGCGGCGGGCTCTCGAAGCATGCTGGCGGTTACTTTGTCTTTGCTAAGGTTGAGTGGTGGAGGATGGTTGTCATAATGCATAATTGTCCAATGCCTCCTTATGGGTCTTAGGAACCCCCACCGCACTACCCTAAGTAAATATCACCCCAAAACAACGAAAAAGTACTTGACATATTCGGCTGACGTTATGCCCGCAAGGCCTCAGGGTTAGGGTTTCTCATGCATTTGCTGACCAGAACATTCTAGTCCTAAGAATGTGCGAAATTGATGGTGCGGTATGCATGGGAAGAAAAGGGGGATTTAGGACACATTGTGAGGTTCCCGCTTGCTAGAACTTAGGATGAGGACTGGGTATTCTTTCCGGCGACCCTGAGTAAAGATCAGAGTCTAGTCGTAACAGGTGTTAGTGCTCCTAGTGTAGACCGCCCAACTGCACACACGATTATTGGAGGCTGGTCACGCCACCAGAAAGTGATTCTAGAGCATTTCCATGACCATGTTTTGCTATAGCTTGGTGTTAGAGAGTAACGTGCGCTCTAGAGAGACACATGTGCTCGAATATTACTGCGAAGGGATCCCAGTATCAACTCCCACCACACGGATGTTCTTCTGCGGTAAAAAGAAAAAAGAAATACCTCTGCACACGAATACATCTTATTTTATCCATTACTAGGCCGTTTCGATGTGGTTTTTTTTTTTTTTTTTTTAAACTCAGTTGTGTTTGTTTAAGGTACAAAACATTGCATCAAGTTAGAAACTATGGCATAAAAAACCTCTGTGCCTCCTCAGACAACTATCCCCTTAAAGAAAAATAAATCAAACCAACTCCAACAAATAAAATAAACATAGAAAATTTAACTTGGCTAACTGCCGCTGCCCTCAATGGGACTTTCTAGGACGCGTATATTGGGTCGAAAGGTACACCCAGTATTTGTGATTCGGTAGTGGACATCGTAGGCAGGGAGGAAATAGATATTCCTGAGTGAAGGGGGCCGTTTCGATGTGGTCCTGGCCCTCTTAGTATGTGTTTGGACGCGTAAATTTAGCGAGCACAAAAAGTTTTCAATACAATCACTACCGGAATTAAATTGTGACGTGTGAATTTTCAAGGCTACTCCCACAAAAACCACTACGGTGCAAGGCCCAGAGGCAAAAGGCTGTTATATTCGAACATCTGAGAAAAGCTATATTACATACATGTATCCTTGAGCCAAAACCAATCACCTATGGCAATGCGCTATCCCACCCTCACCAGCTCTCACTTCAAACTATCCACTTCTCGCAACTAACACATTTCATTTCTCCACCTCCTATTCCCACGTCGCGCCCCTGTAGTATTCGGCGATCAACCTCTCTGCCTCCGGCCCCCCAAAGACGCGATGAAGCCCCTCCCAGTCCTCCACCCCCCACCCCCTCGCCCCCCTAGCATACGCCCACCCAAACGACACACAGACCACCCTCCCACCCTCCCCCAGCACCACATGCTCACCGCAGAGCCCCCTATGCCTAACCCCCGCCTTATTCATCTCCCTCACCGCCTCTACCGCCCTGCCATGCCACCCCCTCCTCTCCCCAACCTCCAAGCTCCCCACCGGCACCCCCGGCACAATAGCCTCCATCAGCAGCACAACCCCCACGGACCCGAGCACGCGCCACGCGCCGTAGAACACGGGCACGCTGCGCCCCCACACCGGCTGGGCTGTGGTGTAGGCGGCGAGCTCCTTGCGCACGTGCCATGCGGCGGCCTGGTCCGTGTCGTAGAACTTTGCGGCGTAGGATGTGCCGGTGGGGGATGCGAGGAGGGCGACCTTCGTGGAGAGGCGTGAGACGATCAGGAAGGTGGTGGTTGTGGAGAGGGCGGAGGGGGAGGCGTGGGTGAAGGCGAGGGCGGGGTCGAGCGGGTCGGGGGCGAGTGGGGAGGGGAGGCGTTGGAGGGTGACGAGGGTGTGCAGGTTCCAGCGGATGTGGAGGGCGATTGTGGTGGCTTGGGGGCTGTGGGGCTCGTGGGGCATGGTGGCGTGATTTTTTTTTATAAGCGATGCGGGGTAGATGTGGGGTGTGGTGGGGTAATTGCAATGGGTTTGTTGATTTTTTATTGCACTTTCGAAATCACGACGCGGGAATTGCACTTTGCGCGTTCGTACCGGATCACGGTGCCGACGATAGCCTCTGCCATTATGACTTCCCGTTTTCCAGCCTACCATCTAAGGATATGTGGCTGACCACATATACGAATCCCAAATCAATCAACTTTCATTGACTGACATCGATCGACTGGTTCCGCCCCCGGCCCGTACACCTCGAGTAGCATTCTAACACTCAAGAACACGGGCGTTATCTACACGCCAATTAGTATCTTCCCGAGAAAGCATCACGGGGTGTCACTCGAAGGTGTTGCAGTCAACTTATATTATTATGTATTGATTTTTATTTATACCTCGTACATGCTCCCTCTCCCATGGGTAAAGAAAAATAGAATGGCAGAATGATAGAGTACGATGGATAAGTGGTATATACAAGAAGAATGGAACACATTCTACCCAAGGTAATCTCCCTCATACTTAACTAAACAGCGCAAAAGACCTCCTCCAGCCTCTCACTCACGGCACATCACTCGCATGCTCACACCTCGCGCCTCGGCACCACCCCACCACCCCCAAACACTGCGAAGAACAGAGGTCAACTGTGACAGCCTGCCTGGGGAGAAGGGGGAGGGGGGGATTGCCGGTGCCAGAGTAACCAAAGATGCACACGGGAACGTCAAGCTAGCGAACCTTAAAACCCGACTCTGCCGTGCCAACGCGGAGAGGCCCGCCGTGGTCGAAGGGATAATCCAAACACCTAGCGGAACAGAGCATGACAACGTGGCCGAGCGGTTAAGGCGTCAGACTTGAACTTGGTTCGGGTATCTGATTCCCTAGGGAGCGTAGGTTCAAGTCCTGCCGTTGTCGTTCTTTTTTTTGCTTTTTTCCGGCGCGCACCACCGGGGGAAAAGGAGCGACCGGGGAGGTCAGACAAAATGAATTTTCTTACTCCGGGTCGCTGTATTTTATAAAGTGTAGCATGTAGCTCAGTCTGCGATGTGCTGTCAGCCTACGTTATATACATGGAGTCCACTATCGTCCGTCATGAGATGAATCACATGCATGGATAAGAAATGCCCCGCTACTCTGCTCATCATCGCAAGATGTTGCTCTGTATCTCGCCGTTACTAGACCCCTATCCGTCCGGCGGTGTGGTCGCTTGCTGGGCTGGAAAGATCTGGGTATGTGGGTTGACCGCGGACCGTGTTGCGTAGGTGTGCCCGGGCTGTAGATAGCGCGCGGAGCGGGCGTAAGTATTATAGCGACCCCCGCACCTCGTGGTTCGCTCGTGTAGCTTTCTGCGGTTGCGGCACCGGGCGCGAGGCAGCGCACCGGCGGGTCGGAGGAGGTTCAGTTAGGCGTGGAACAGCGCAACCGGTAGTATCCCCATCTATAGCTCCCACGGGTGCCGTCTCGGTAGCCCGGGTAGGTGCCGGGCTTCATGTTGCATGTCCGGCTTATGGCCTGCGGGTGGGTCGTAATTCGGTGCTGCTGGTCGGCGCGCGGGTGGTGGGTTAAGGAGCGGATACGGCCCCTCCTTCCATCGGCGGTACGGCGGCGGTCAGGGCGAGCGCTAATCTCTGAGCGCGGGCAACAGCAGGTAGCGTGATGGCTCTCGGATTACGGGTGCATGTGTCGGCGGTGCTGTGTCGGAGCTGGTTAGCCGTTTTGATCCGCGGCTCTCAGGGGGTCTTTGGTGGTTGTGCTTGCACAGGCTGTAGTTGAGGGCGCGGGCGGTTCGCGGCGGGTTTCGAGGGTGCGGGGTGGGTGTATGTAGACCGTGTCGATGCTTTATGCGTACGCAGCGCATTCTATGTTTCGCGCGATGGGTGCCAAGACGGGCTTGGCGGCGATGGGTTGTGGTGCTGGGCGGCGTGAGGGGTGCGATGTGTGTTGGGAGAAACTGGGGGGGGGGGGGGAGGCACCGAGGTTCTTGGCTCGTTGTCTGCGGGGATGATTGTAAATTATAGCGAGTGAGTGGCGGTGACCGAGTGAGTGGCGGTGAGTGCGAGGGTGGTGCCGCCGTGGCGTCGTGCGGGGGTGGCAATTTCGGAGACGTTGGATCGATGGGGCGTGTTGGGGACTGGGCAGTGGCGGATCGGGTGGGGGCTCTCTGGCGGCGGTGTGCCCCCGACCCTCCACCACACAAAAGTCCAACATCTGGCGACATGATGCTCACGCCCTCGTGCAATTAGTGGTGTTTGTTTTCCAAGGATGATCGTCTCTATTCTCAGTGGATATATGGCGCATTGGTTAGATCGTCGGACACTGTTGCAACTCAAACCTCTTTTTTTTGTTTAATCGCATGCGCATATTTCACACAGGGCGAGAGTCATCGGAACTGTGGGTCAGGAGCGCCCAAGCTACCTGCGGATCTGCGCAGTAGAGCAGAGCGATCCTTCTTCCCCTCCGCTGCTAGATACTTGGAATGGCTCTGCATCACTCCAGAGTATTGTAGAAGTAGATACTTGTCGTAATGTAGACGGCTCATGATTCGGCGGAATGAATTCAACGATTCTTTGATTGGGAGTCTTCGCCGGTGATTCATTTACGTAACATGCATATTATCAGTCGAGAATGTGTAGATATATTAGGCTTTTCGTACGTGCTATGATTCACCACCGGAGATCACGCGAATGCTTATGATGTGGGATTCGCCCGTTGATTGCTTGCCGCGAGGATAGGAGGCGGGGCGACAGCCTTGCGGTGTCATTGAAATTCAGCCTGCAGTAACCTCTCTAGATACCTGTAGAGTAGAGTACCTAGTTCTCCGCGCGCGCGCGCAGGAGCAGAAGATGGCAATCCACCCGAGGAAGCGCTGATCAGTAAGTGATCTACGTGCCAATTTGAAAGTTCCCGAGGCTTTGCGCAGTGGAGTGCTGAAATACGCTAATGTGGCAGTGGTCGCGATGGGAATCACTAGTTCTGGCCGGTGACTTGCGGAGCCGGAGGCGGGAATGCGGTCGGGATGGAAATGTTGACATCACGACCGGCATGGGGAAGTGGTTCGGTTTGGCAGCTACCAGGCTACTTGGGAAGTAAACTCGTAGATGCACACTGGCAATTGGCCTCTTGGCCGAAATGTATTTGATCAATCCTCAACCGGGGCTGGCTTCGTAACTGGCCGCGCGAATGTCTCGGTTCAGATGTGATTAGTCTTTCATCGTCACCCGGACATGAACCTTTTCGTCGATTACCCCTCAATACTAGGGCATAACGTCTGAGCACGACCGCCACTCTATACGCTACAAGAATCTTGTGCGCATGTAATAGTCGAAACGTTATGTAAATACAACGAGAATCATGCAGCCATAGTCTATTGCATCATTAAATCCTTTGACTACAGAGGATAGCAAGAGAAAAATAAAAAATAAAAACGAGAAGCACATCTACTGTCAATGCTTTCCTGATTGCGGTAAAACCTATTATCGAAGCCGGCGGATTGGTAGGAAGTGTATCGAGCCCATCAGTCGCCCCGAGCTCTCATGCGTTAAGCTTTAGTGCGATCGGCTATGGTCAGAAGGCGCAGCTCGACTCAACTTCAGATGCTCTCTTTTGATGGGCTGGTGCCGGGGGGTCAAGAGGGTAAATGATTCTCATTTCTCAGTTGATTGCGAAGGATAGTTCTGTCCCCTTGGCAACCGTCAGTATTAACTGAGCCTTTACGGTATGTATATATAAAAATAGAGTACAATGAGTTCTGGTATCCTGGCCTCTGCAGAGCCCACTGAGTATGTTTTAGGTGGCCGCGATAAAGATAGATTGGGTGGAAGACCAGGTATGTATTTACTCTTTCTCACAACTATCGCTCTTTAGCGTATCTTTAGTGGCCATTCTCTTGCATGTAAAAGGACCTTGCATTGGTAGGTGAACTCGCTTGGTGGGGAATGGAGGTATCTCGACATTCGTATTGATCTCGAACCCCACCACTGCTTCAATTACGCCTATTGGAAATGTAAAGCTTAAGGAACTAGACATAGAACCCATTTGAACGGCGCCTCTCTAGCGGGGGCTCAACGGTTATTCCTATAAACTCCCCAACCTCACGAGCAGAGTTTGAATATGAATGAAAGAGAAAATTGCATCTAATGTACAGAGACGAAAACAAAAAATTACCCCTGCCCCAACTAACGAAACACGTCCTATTCATCACACCCTATACTAATTCTGACGTATGTATCTGCTCCCATACCGCCTTTTTCATGTCCGCGAAGGAACTCTTATTGAAATCATACTCTATCACCGAAAACGTGGGTTTGATCTTGACAATTTCAACCTCAGGCGGCTCTAGCTCTTGCCTCAAAACTAGAGATCTCAGCCTGTCTGCGTGACTCGGGGCTCTCACTATCTGCTCCTCCATATGACGTGATATTTCCATGTCGATACTAAATCTCTTTATCGTAGCATCGAATGTCTTTAAGATCTCATCATACCTGTAGTAGATAGACATCGCCCGGAATGATGTTGATGTTATAGCACCAAGCTCGGTCTCCAGCGCGCTCTTACACGTTTCCTGGGCGAACTCTTTGAACCCCGTTGGGGAGGCCCCTCCTTCCTTCAACCGCTGTAGCACCCACTCGCCGCTAAACCTGGCCCTCCGGACTTTGAGGCCATTTGGGTGGTTGTAAATGGAGATTGGTAGAAGCCAACCGCATCCCCGGATTTCGGCGTCAAGAAGCATTTCCCGATATTTGTCAATTATTGCCACCTGCTCTTGCTTGATAGTCCCATCATCTATCCGCTCGCGTATCTTTCGGGAGGCCATGCCGTTCAGGTAGGTTATCGTGGTGTTGACATCTGCCTTGAGATTGCTCAGCTGGAGTGATATCTCTGGAGAGAGTTTATCCGGGCCGTCAACGAATGTTTCAGAGATGGTTCGGGAAAGGTACTGGCGTTCGGACATACTGGTGGGAATGGGGACAGGTGAGGCGGGGAGCGATGGGGTGTGAGTTGCTAGGACCTGATGGCTATATTCGGTTTATCTACTTTGTCAAAACTGCTGCTGCCTGTCCTATCGAGCATGTGAATGAGGGGTCTGTCGAACAGGGTGTTGGGCTAGATTTCAACCCCTCTATGGAAACTGCGCAACGTGATGAACACAACGCCCAGAACGCCAGGGTGGTGCTCTTTGGCATCTTTCATACCGCAAGACCTGAGAAGGTCCTTGAGCTGCAGCAAGCATTGTTGACATCGATTATTTGATAAGAGACAAAACGACGTTTTGTTGGGGAGGTCAGCATTTGGTTGTTTAGTCTTCGCAATATGTTCTATGTACTCTACTAGTAAAATGGTTTAACTACTATGCTTGAGGTTGAATTAATCGGTTGTATATATGATAGGTGTGACTATTTCCTAAGACTATGTATGTAGTTCTCGATAGTTCCCGTCGTTTTCCCCTGTCGTAATCAGACGTCTCATAATTGAAAAAAGAGGACGCTCAATCTTGAGCTATAGTATATAAAAATACCCTATTGAAAGATCTCATTGAGTGGTAATCATAGCGAAAACTGCCCACCAAGTCGTGTCGCACCATCTCAATGCGCGTTACAACCCATCATATTTGTGATTCATCACTTATTAGGCCACTTGAATATGTGATTAAACCTTCGATCCTACAATCATAACCGAACCTATCCGAGAGCCGCAAAGGCTGGCTCCAACCATTAGAGGAAGATAGTGACGTACCTCCGTTTCCCTACCAGCGAGCTCCCTGCCCAGCGGGTCTTCAAATGATATTCTTTAGCTGTAGTTTTTGCGGCCAGTTTTGGCTTAGAGCAGTGAGCTCGCTGGGCAGAGAAACGGAGTATGTAAAATATTTTACCCAGAAGGCTTATGATCCGCGAGTATACTTTCTGCTCTAATGGGGGCGGGCTTGTACTCGCAATCTCATAGCGTTTTTGGACACGACTATTTTATTGCATACACCCCAAAAAAACGCCAAGACTACATTTTTTGTATCGCATGTAATAGCGGTTGTGTTCAGAAACCCTATGAAGTTGGGGGTATCCTGGCAAGGCACATGGTATATTTCGGTTTGTGACTGGTGTGGGAGACCCACCTTTATTTCTAGAGAATGGCTTGGGTACGTGGGGTTGGTTATAATCATATAATACTCTCTCCCTTCAACACATCGTTGAAGGGTTTCACTCGTGTAAAAACGCCCAATCCTTATCCTCACTAGCCTATTTTCTCTACCCACCTATCCAAACTTGATCCCCTACTTAGAAGGATCATGGGAGCCATCCCGGTGATACCGGTTCCCGAATGCACAAAGACTATCTTCTATGTCAACTTTACTCCCGATGGCCCACATGCTAGGGCAGCTCAAGTGCTGAAGGAAAAGACCATAACATCCCAGGGTTTAATCTCCACCAAGGTGGACCGGCAGGTCAACCAAAAGATCGCTGAAGGCAAGCTTGATGGGAGAAACCTAGAGGAAATCGGTAGCTATAGGGCGTTGGTCTACGCGGCGTGGCTCCGAGAGAAGGCGTCATGGCTTACCGGTGTTCATCAATTCGTCGTAAGCGATGAGCTTACTGTCAAGTCCTCCGACTTTCACGCCGATATCCTCAAGTTTGCCCTCGATGGCTTTGTTGCAGCTTCTGTGAAGGGACCAGTGGAGAGGTGCCTCGACAACATTGCTCGGTCCATCGCCAATGCTAGTAGCTCCAGCCATCATAAAGGAATCCAATATATGATCGTGACGACCCACTTTTACTTCGATCCGATAACCCAGTCCATCGACTCGAAGTTGCGCTTTATTCAGTTCCAGACAAATGAAAGTACATACCTGGTATCGAGGAGTAAATCGGAATACAAAGAGTCAAAAATTAAGATGACATTTTCTATGACACAAGCGGATTTCAATGAGAGGCTTTGGGATCAGATTTGGTCCCAATATTCAGCAGTTCATGTTCAAGATTTACTGTCTCGTATCAAGGACGACACTATTGATGTTCCAGTTCCTCAGTGAGCCTTCATAGTTAAGGCCCGCTATAGGATCTATTTCTTCTTTGTTTCATCACTCTTCATTTCATTTTTTGTTTTAGTGCTGGGTCATACGCTGAGAGGAAAGAGCCATTTATCAAATCTAAATGTCAGGGCCAGGTTTTCTTGACAAATCTTTGAATAGGTGATTTGAGTGTAGAATGTAAGGTTACATACATGACATTTCAAGTGTTTTCGTCGTTAAGTACGCCGCAACCCCGATCCGCCGGAGCTCAATACTCCAGATCCCTTGCTACCTAGTATAGTACAATGTTCTGCAACATTTTCATTTTTCTTGCATGTTGTCAGCCCCGAAAAACTACAATTGTGACCCACAACCCACATTCACCCAAGGTAGATTACTTAAGATTAAGGTTGATGGGGAGGTGACTGTCTGTAAGAACAAACTGCGCATCTCATCAACCTGTAGATTAGACATTTTGTCGCCCAGCCCTTATAAGTGCAATAACTAAAATAATGCGCAAAGGCAGGATCCGACTATTTTATCTCAAAAATGTATCAGGTGACCATTCATTGTAAATACAAAGAGTACTCCGTTCTCCGCTGGAGAGCTTCTGTCAACCGAGCCTTGTCTCTACGCAAAAACTAGTTGCAAAATTGATACTTGTACGCACATATGCGAAGGCTTGTAGGCAGGGCGCTCAATTTCTATATGCGATCAATTGTAAGGCAACACTAAGGCTAGCAGCAAAAACACCCCGGACCCAAAGTCTGGGCTGAGCAACTCATAGGATTTGATCTTCGATACAACGACTGGTAGTTATAACTAATGTTGAGATCCACGGTCGATCTTATAGATCGAATCAATTTGGTAAATTCTCGTCCTCACAACCATTGAGCTCTGACTCACATGTTCTATTGCGTAGATGGTTAAGGTAGTTGTAAAATCTCTATCAGGAGTTAGCCTAGCCAATTGAAGACAATATTGGCTTGAATAAAGCAGCAAGGTACATGTGTGAGATATATGTGATTTCGATATATTCCAGGAGGTTGAAAACTCGGCCCCGATATTTTCTACCTAGACACCTGACGTTTATAGATGAAAGAATTTTAAACACCCAGGGGATTGGGTTGAGTAGCCTACGCCCTACCGACTCCCGTAATATAAGCTGGCGTGGAGGTAAAGTGGATGGGAATTACGATCTCCCATGTAATCCCATTCTTCTAAAGGAAAACAAACAAACCGCACACTTATAAACCAACAGACGGCCTTGGTAATTGACGGCCTTGGTAATTGATGGCCTTGGTAATTGATGGCCTTGATAATTGTCGAGGTCATGTAGTCGAAGCCATACATAGCCAGTCCCATGAACCTCTGTAGTGTAAGAATAGAGATTCACTAGCAGCGCAGCTAGCATGCCAAGTGGTGCGTTCAGTTAAACCTCTACTATTGCTAACTAACCCTAACCCTAGAGTGAAATCAAATCATAGAAATTTAAGCGGAAGGTTTAATGAACCCTTTGAGAGGTATACCTGAATCCAAAAACCCGCCGTGCTGTATAGGCCCATCCAGCTAGAATACCCAGCAAACGGTAAGTATTTTTCAAATCGCTTATAAGAATCAAAAAGTCAGGAGTATATTTTACTAGTTCAGCCGTTTAAAGAAAGTATTGGGAAGATAGGAGTGGCCTCTAGAGGCTGCATACTCGCCCTGTCAGGGTGTTCAATTCTTCAATGATCAATATATGATCAATTGGGAGCAAGTCGATTAATGATGTAAACAAAAAAAAAAAATTGGGAGCAAGTGCTGAATTCATGACGGAGATTGTGTTATACGGTTCCAGGTAGAATTATTGCTAGAACGGTCAGTTTCTTGGTCTTTGCTTACTACAAAGATTCCTGTAGGGCCTTATAGATCTGCTGGGTCCAGAGAAGAAAGCTTCGCAACAATGTTACCACACTCTGTATATGTTCCTGAAGTGTATTGGAGACATGGGACATCACTCGACTCGCCATCCTTGGCCTCTTGAGGCTAAAACTTCTTGGATGTCAGGTGGTCTTAATCAACGATTAATACATCATCCTAGATCACCGCTCGCTGTACTTTCTACCTATTCTACCACCCAGCAGCCCCCTGCGAATTGTGTGACCGCAGTCGCTGGGGTAGCGGATTTAACCACATCAACCCAATATCTTAGACCAATATTACCAACAAGATCCGAGTTGAGTTTCCATCTTATCACCACATCCGATGAACAAACTCGCGCGCGCCTTTATACTTCCATTATATCCATTATAATAAGTCCACTAAGATACCGGAACTTGCTTTAGGCCATCCTAGTTGGCTACTTGGATAGTAGATTACCTGTCAATAGCCTTGATGCAATGTACGACTAAACGTTGCCTCTGAATATTCTGTATCGACGGTAGAAGGCGCTTGCGGGATGATATTCAGGGTACGGGATTTATCAACAAGACCAATCGCCGGGTATTTTAAATGCAGGGGTGGGATGTCGCGTGCAATGCGTGGTTTTTGGCCCTTTGATAGCCCCATGATATCTTTTACCGCGAGAAAGTCTCATACTGCTCTTTCGGGGAGTAATAAGTATATTTCGTGCTATATCCATCGCCCCCTACCTATGTCCTCAAATCAGACCACGCTTGTTGAGGTCGTTTCGGAAGTCTCAACAATCCCCGAAGGGCCTGCCTCCCCACAACTAGCAGGCCCGTAGATATGGTAGCTATCGTGCTAGCCACTGATGCCATATTACCCGCAAATTGCCCTAGGTGCTGGGAAGCCATATTAGAACACCAGCGGAAAACGCAAGCCGAGTGATGGCTTGTGTCGGGAGCCCTGCACCATACGTATACCACGACTGTTGCTATTTCTAGTCAAGGAGTAAGCGAATGAAAGATAAATCGACCATAATTGACGGGCACTATTCATAGATCGAGCTTATGATACCTACTTCGAGGTATACCTTACATGGCGGACCTTGGAGTAGGGGCGATGCGTTCTGTGGCGTAAGTGGAATGTGGAAAGGATATGGGCGCTAGTGTATAGTCTCCGCTCACAAGTAGGTGGCTATAGGTGTGTCATCAATTCAAGAGCTGTTTGGTTATTGCAGAAGAGATCGGGGGGTCTGTCTCGCTCTCGCTCTCTTCCGGTCATAAATATACATACTTAGTTAATGTAAATTACGGCTCTTAAGATGATGATAGCTCACCTTTGCCGAATTGCATGGAGGGGGCACAAATACAAATACTTTTATATTTCCCCTCTCTTGCCCGTTCTATAAGATCAACACTAACCTCTGTTCTATCCTAGAGGATGATTGGTCGATAGCCTTCCTACTAAAAACTTATAAATGGACCCCACCACTATACCGTTAAACCCCGACATACACCACCTACCTGACACACGCCCCAACCTACTTAGCTACTAGTGTCCCTCCACCCACGCGCAATTTCTACATTACAGCCGCCTGCACATATCCTGCAGAAGTTCGGGGGCATGCGTATTTTGAGGGGATTTTGAGGAGAGGGGAGGTGGTCAAGGGGAATGGTGGGTGAGTGGATGCATTGCTCTTAGCCGTGATGGGATGACTATTGATGTGTGCGCTAGGTTACCTGAGGGGAACCGTGGAGCTTTTGGCGGCGATAGGTGCGGTGGTGGGGGGGAGGGACCCTTAGAAGCTCTTGTAGCATGCGTTGTATTAAGTAGGGAATACTGTGTGGTTGATCGTTGGGTTAGATAGGCCGTGAGGAATTCTTTATAGAGTTTTGTTGCAGAGCGAGTCGAACATGTATCTTTAGTAGAATGATCAGTGATCAGCATCCTACGCCAGGCAGTTGCTAACTTACTAGACCCATGAATCTCAAACCCCGGTGCCACAACCTCATCGGAGGTTCTCGGATATAGTGATGCGCAATGACCTTGGTTTAATACAGGTTTAATACAGACTTTGAATATTTGAAGTTGGTTTCTATGAAAGTCCCAACAGCTATGGGAGTTCTTTTAGTTCAAAAAGATTTAGAGATTCTTCCAACGAGACCAAATTGCTTTTATTACACATTGATGGAGTTTGGCAGCCCCCTTCAAAGCGTAGTTTCTACCTACTTTAACGCCCGATCGGATATTCCTATGGGCCTGATCTCAGCCTTAAAAAAGGCTTAGTGAAAAGTTAGTCTAATAAAGACCTTATTCAAGAATTTTCAGGAGTGATTTGAGGAATATATAAGGTCTTTATTGGACTAACCTTTGACTAAGGCTTATAGGGATATCCGGTCGGGCGTTAAGGTAGGTAGCCCTCAGCGGGCTTGGCAGGTTGAGTCTATCGTCTTTCGTTTACTAGGTTGCTCCTTTGGGGGGCCAGATGGGAAGCGGAAAAAGATATATTGTAAGTACCATATAGACAATCAACTATATTCAGCTGGGGGGCAGGTGCACTTTCAACTCTACACCTTCTTACCCGCCCTAAAGATCATTTACAGGTCCCGCGAGCCACTTTATCTAGATCAAATGCGCGCGGTCTGCGAGTGGCAGAGGATAGAGACACCGGAGAAGTATACTCTAGGCCAAGCATGTTTCCCCCTGAGCGAATTCTCGCCATGTTTTTCCTCTGTATTACTTTACATCACGTTTAATAGCTAGCTTGCTAATATCGATTTGCCCCCATTGCTTTACATAGTGGAGCGAAAGAATGTGCGTACGGACTTGCCTACCCCCTCCACATTAGATGGCGTACAGCTATGAATTCGACTCATGATGTGGCCATGAAGGTTTAAGAGTTTGCAGCGAGTGGAAAAGCTCTCAGGCAGGCTAGAGAATGAAATTGTACATTTATAAGAGAGACAAACAACCGCCCATGGCCATAGAACTACTTTCTCTATCTAACACAGCTCCCAATCATCCAAATGCATTTCCGCTGGATTCCCCCACGTCACAAACTCGTTCGGCACACCATCCCTCACCTCCCACTCGGTCCCAAACGTCCCCACCAAATCCCTAAATCGAAAGTCCTTCTCAGCGTTCCCTGCCTCCACCGACGACGGCTTCACCACAACCATCCTACTATCATCCCCTTTCCTCACCACCATCCCTTTCCCTTCCCCCACTCCACTCGCCGTTGTGATCCGTACTCGATCGCTCCGCACAAGCACGGTGCCCGTCTCAGCTTCTTCTGCCTCAGATAGCCTCACAAGGAACTTTGTCTTCTGCCACCGGCTCGCCAGGATGCGGTTATCCCCGCAGCCTGGGTGGAACCAGTAGATCTCTGGCTGGCGCGCATTGCGGATGAAGTACGCGCGACCGCTGATCCAATCGCGGCCCGCCTGTGGGGGGGCCTCGGGCAGCGAGGTGGCGCCGGTGTCTGGGAACTGCGATATCATGACGCCGCGGCGGATGGAGTTGTCGACGGTTGTGTCTTGGAGGGTCTGTTTAAGCGTGACATTGGAGTTAATGGGGTCGTATTCCCAGAGCTGGGCGGAGATTCGCTTCAGGCGGAGAGGCGTCTCGAAGGCGCGGAAGTACTCGTCGGCGTGATACCGTGAGGCGCATGTTAGGAGGTGGCGGCTGTTTGGGGGTGGGGTCGGGGTTGGGGCCCCGGGTGCGGCCGGGGGTGGGGTTGCGAGGCGAGCGTAGACGTGGTAGAGTGCCATTGTGGATATGTATATCGGTGTACGGATTGTTTCGTTTTAGATGAGGTGTATTTCAGATAGGTCAGAATTGACTACTAGAAATTAGATGTGGAGAACATAGGTGGTGGGGAAATCTGGGGACTTTATAAGCCATCTCCACGCCGATGCTGCGGAGTAATATTCCTGGAAGGCCACTGCCGGTCAATGACCCGAGCTGAGCAGCAAGACAGCCACGGACCGTGATAGGCACTCTTCTGCCTTCCATGTCTAAGGCGTTTGTGTGTCTGGGCGGCTGCCTGTTAGAAGGATCCACACTCGCTTACCAGCTTGGGTGGACAAATCATAGTGCTTTTGTAGATCGATTGTATCCAGGTCGGCTTGAAGTGCTGAGCGGGGAAAGCATGTATCTCCTGGGCGGTTGAAACATGCAGATTCCCCGACTTCTAGATTGGGGTGTGGCCAAGTCACTTCGCCATTGAATGTTACAGAGGAAAAGGCTGCTTAGCCACTGCATATAATTCCTCTCTTGGGAGGTCGGGGAATCTGCATGTTTCAACCGCCCAGGAGATACGCAGATGATGAACAGCCAATAGACAATGTTGGATGCCTGAATTTTGCCTCGTCTGAATGGCTTTGAAGGTTGAACCCCATTGGCGCTAATTCTCCTAGAGCTCTAGTAAAGGATGAAAAGGCACCAGCCCAGTAGCCAAAAACCGGTTCCATTCCCCACAATTAGGTGCCAGCAACAGTAGCGATCCCCCAACTAGCTATCTAGCCCCGCCCGCATAACAGCGCTAGCTTCGATGCATCGGCACTCATCCCTCTCCGTATTCATCTCTTACTCATGCCTATCCACAGTTTATAACACTCTCCCTACCTTTCACCTCCTCCCTACAGCCGCCCCATTTACTTCAAACAATCAAACTCATAATTCATAGCAGCAATGAACCCCCCACCTGTCAGCACCTGGGCCGCCGGCACCCCAATCATCGTCAGCGGTATCGCCTACGACCCCACGCCCACACCAGCCCTCTACACTGGCGGCAAGGACGGTGCGCCCATCATCGTTGCGCACCACTACGAGGGTGTCGGTGGAGGTACGCCGATACTGATACAGACGAAAGAAGTGCAACATACGAAGGGAGCGGGCGTGAAGAAGGGGGTTAGTGTGGGCTGTGAGGGGGAGGGGTTGAGTGTGCTTGTGGAGTGCCAGTGTGTGTTCTGTAGTGAAGGGGAGGCGGAGGTGCCCTGAAACGTAAGTATGTGTACTCTGTTCTACTCGTGTTTTTTGTGAGCCGAGCTAATGCCCACTAGGCTAGGATTCGGGAGTATATGTGGGTTGGGGGGGGGGGGGGGGGCTGGTAGTTGTGTAGGAATTAACATATTTACTTTCGTCGTTTAGTTACATCTAGTTCTGATCCATTAAACATCCCTCGTCACTTCAATATGTACGCAAATCCCAGGGTAGATAACGCTCATTCATCTCCTGGCTTATCTTATGTCCCTTGAATATTGTAAATGTACTTCATATCAAGGTGTTCCAATTCACACGTCATCAGACATAACTGTGTGCTTCCCCGGAGTAGAGTGAGACGAAAGCAAGCTCTATCATATTAACTTTTATATCGTGGCCGGTTGAAGCATGAGTAGTCTCGATGTAAGTTATGCTGAATTCATTCGTGGGGATCAGTGGGTTGTTGAAGTATCGATCGTATAGGGGTGTAGTGGGCGGGGTACAAGCTTTGTTGGTTTTCTACAGGGACCGGTAGAGGGAGTAGGCTTTGGTGGCGGATCGAGCTACCGCTGGGGAGGAAACGAGGTTCTCGACAACTTGGTGAAGTAGCATTGTGATTCACACTTGAGATACGTCTATGAATGTTTGATTATGGGATGCACAGAAGGATTGTATGGCAACCTTTGCAGATGGAAACTAATCCTAACCGAGCTTCACAGGCCCTCAACAGTATCATCATCACTGACCTTAGCTTTCTATAAAATATACCAACTGAATCACTTGAATTCCAAATTAAAGGGCTTTTAACACCCCCTATACCTCTGGAAAGTAAGAGAGATTGTATTATTATATGTCGTATACCTGTTATTTAGAGCTCTGGCATATTATGTTATCTTGAGCCCTAGTAATATCGTCATAGGGTGTATACATTTCCCTGGTCTCGGAAATCTGAAATTAAGTGTCGACAATAATCATCGACTGAGTGATATCTCACGATTAAATCTGCTTTGGGAAGGATACCCTTGAACAGTTTGCATTTTAGCTTCAAAGGTACCCAGGGTTTTGCTAATGGTGTAGGAGAACTTCTTTGCATTTGCTAGCGATGTGGAGATACTCGCCAGGATAACATGGTGGGGAATGTGATATGAAACTAAGCCTTAGCAGGGTAGAATACCGTCATAAGCTTAGAAGCTCGCTGTATAGTTAATAATCTCGTCAACAATGCTCTCGGTAGTGATGTAGCCAGTCATGTAGCCAATGATTCTCTAAACACCTGATTTCGTTGACGATATATCCCTAACGTCTTTCTCGTGCTCCCAATACAGAATAGTTTACAGTAATAATATAACTTTTTCAAAGCGCCTAGGCGATTCTCAGCCCCCCCAAAGCAACCCATTCGCATGGTGCCTCAGTCATAGGCACTCGCTGGGTACTTTTGAATTATCGACGTGTACTAGGAGCTTAAATACCTGTAGCTCAATATCAGAGCAACTAGAAGATCCCTTACGCCACCGGTGAGGTTAGCATCCTACTAGCAATACCTTCATGTGAATGGCAGTATCCAGCCACCGGGGCTACCGGCGAAATTTTCGGCAAACCTTAATTGATTTAAATTGCCAAGAGGCTGTTTCATGTTGGAAATAATGTCTGCTAAATCCGGCAGTGGTTGAAAGGTTTCTATTACCTCACCGTTGATAACCTCATCCTCCGGAGGACTACCATGTTGGCAACGGCGGCCCCAATCTGCTGGGGGGAACTTCCATGTCGCAGGACCAAGCTAACTAAGCATTCATTCAATGAGCTAACATGAACAGCAACGTGTCGCAATAAGGTCACTTGGCAGTTAAGTATCGTCGATATTCAGAATGAGATCTTATTCCCAGGGAATGATGGGTAAGATTATAACTCAATGAGAGTTAGGGAACCCATGTGGTCTAGTGTAAATTATATGTTGATGTGGACATGTCAGCCGCTATGTGCAGACTTCCGCAATCTCTCTTTTGTGCCAAAGGAAGGCCGGTGAACCAACGTTTGTTATGCCAAACCACGTCAGTATAAAACGGTAAATCGGTCGAAGATGGCCCTCCTTTGATATGCTGCCGATAATGTTCTTACGTTGCGAAATAGTGCTGTAATACTAGTCAAAACGAGAATGCCCCTTGCGACGTCCCGGAATGCCGTTTATATTGGTAAGAAAGATATCGTTGAAAATATCACATATTAATTGCACCGTTGGACACACTGAGAATATCGCTGGCGGCACGGAGGTCTTGCTCGAGAAGCTATGGTGGGCGTAAACTTCCCATAGTGGTATTGTGGGTCAAAAATAACCGGAAACCAGCCTACAACGACCAGATTTTGAAAGCACCACCCTCGAGTGTATTAAAACCCTAGCCCATATAACTACAGAGAATACAAAATTGAAATCCCTTAGCTTATTTCTCTTATAGTTCTGGTGTAAGGCGATGTTGAACATTCGCATACAAATTTAACCTTTTCTTCTGAAGTTGACACCTGCTACGTAAGTACTAGTATGTGTGGCACGGACGAACCTACCAGAATATAAAACCCCTGTCGGAGGGCACTCCGAGGCTTCGCCCATCTCTAACATCGTTAGCGAGGTATTACTTTGGAGCGTGAGATTTGTGGGGGATATCATTGGTATTACGGTGATCCGACATTTAGTCTTCTGGAGTGAGATAGGGCTAACTTTGATCACATGTTACATGAAGTGATATAGAGTTTTTGTTGTCGTTTATTCGGCTGGGTGGCTATAAAGCTAGATGTTTGGGTGGAGGAGGTTAAAATAAGCTTTTGTGAGGAACGCTAATGTGAGATTTCAGGTACCTGGGTTTATGGGTGGGCAACCTGGTTTATTCTAATGCGATCGCTTGGCGGAATTATGCTTACTTTATTTATGCGAGTCATGATGTATGAATTTAATATTATGTGTTGAATTACGCCGGCGTATATTATAGTTAGTAACGTAGAGATAACTGCCTTCGGACTTTCCGGTTGGGGGTATAAAGTATACCTCGCAGCACTATTAACACAAAGACTCTCCTACCGTGGGAAGGGGGGGGGGGGGGGGCGGGGTATCGGGGAAGGGTGCGGATTACCTTTGAACGGCCTGCTATTCTCAAGAACAACCTTGGCGATAGGCGGCGGCGGAATGGCCTCCCTGGATAGATGGCCTTTTGCCGGTGGCCTGGCTGGAGACACCGTTGGCAACCTAAATCCTTTCTTGTGGGAGCTCTTTCAAACTCCCCTTGGAGCTCTCGCGCTTGATGAGGGCCTCGTTAGCCTCGCTATCACCTAGGGCGTCGCTTGCGACATAGTAGTATATGACATGGAAATTTGCACTTGTTATATGTACATATCCTCCTTAAAACGAAGTTCTCCTTAACCAACATACTTAACGTTTCTTTCGAAAAGAACTTCCAGCAGTCTATTCTTATGAGGGCTTGCTAGTGATTTCTTTAATGAAGGTAGATTCTGGACAACTTTACTATTGAAAGTGAGATTTTTCTTATAGCGGAGGTGGACTCAGACGGAATCATCCGCAACAATTGCCATAAGATCAGAATCGACCATAGACCTGAGATTCGTAAAGAAAAGTCTCCTTTAGCGTGGAATAGCAGCTACGCGTACATTCCTACAATAAGCTTTGTTGAGCCTGAACTAGCCCACCTAGCGCGCAGAGGCCTCGTCATACCTGTCATACTCTCATATTCATCCTATCACGTGCTAGTCTGAAGGTTTAGGCTCACGTCGCTTTTTCACGCGTAGTGGCCACCTCTTGATACTAGAGGGATTTTACCAGATGTTACCATACTCGCAACTTCATATTGCCATGCAAAACTTAGGCTTGGCGGTTTTTTGTGTGAATGCAGTATTAGTCGTGTTCAAAAGCTCTATGTTATTACGAGCGGTTATTTTTCAACCTTAATTGTACCCCATTTATTATTCTCTTATTGCGGGGATTTGAGGTACATGATGCGTTAAATAACGTCGGTTAGGGTTAGGGTTGTCCTCGAACGGTGAATTCTTGAAGATCCCAAAATCTCCTCAATGATAACAGTGGAGATAGGGGAAGCTGCCTTTCTAAGCCATTTGCTATTTGGGTCAGAGAAAATTACGTGGATTCGTAGGATAGGTACCTACCCGCAATAGGAGTTAGGGAGAAACCAACGTAGGCTGACCATGCTGGGTGATAACATACTCGAATATTATAAGGGAAACGACTCAAGTCCTGAATCTCACAGAGAGAGCCGTCTATTCACGTGCTATATAGTATAGCGCGTTCCCGTCCTTTGTCAATACTAAAAACGAGATCTGTATGCATTACTAGTAGCCGACTAGACACTAGAACACAAGGCTATTCACAAGCATCCCCCGAAGCTCGTCCTTCCGCCTATCTTAAACGCCTCAAAACTAGTCACGATATCTAACAGAGCTCCCAATCATCACCATACACCCCGCTCTCCACCCACGTCACATGCTCCACCGCATCCTCCTCCTCCGACGCCCACCCAGTCGAAAACCCCCCCAACAAATCACCAAACACAAACTCACCCTCTCCCCGCTCCTGTATGTCGCCAGCTACTACACATACTACCCTCCCCCCTCCCCCTCTCCTGACAACCTCTCCCCGCCCACCTGCCTCCTGCGTCGATATCCTTATCCGGTCCGCCCTCACCAGATACACCGGCCCCTGTTCCGCCGCTCTCGCCGGCCGAACGACCTCCACTGAAAATCTTGTCTTCCGCCTCCTTGATGCCATCACCTGGCCCCCAGAACCCACATACCAGTAACAGTCTTTCTCTCTCATATTCCTAATATAATAACAGTGCCCACTGATCCAGTCCCTGCCAGTGGCTGGCACGCCGATGGACAGCGCAACGCGGATGTCGCCATTAGCCAGCCAGTTGATGAGTACAGGCGCCTTCACATCGAACGGGACGTTGGGGTCCTTCTGGATGTTGTGTAGCCCGGTCTCGCCGCCGACCGTGTAGGTCCAGAGCTGTGGGGAGAGGCGCGTGAGGCCGTAGAGGGACGCTGTTGCACGGAAGAAGTCATCAGCAGCGTAGCGGGAGGCGCAGGTGAGAATGTAGCGACCGGCATTGAGATTGGGAAGCTCGGCGGGGCGGGCGAGGCGTACGTGGACGTGGTACAGGGACTTGGGGTAGTTGTCAGTGTGGGTTGTCATTGTTGTTGTGGTGGTGGTGGTATATGAGTGGCACTGGCAAATGTTTTCAGGGTCCTGCGACGCGTTTTTGAAAGGCCGGTATCTAGGGTAGGAGCATGTGTTCGTGGAATTGGTGTTGGGGGATGGGGGATTATATAGGCATACACCAAACCAGATCTCTATGCACGAACCAGCAGATTTCAGCCCCGGGAAGAGCACTGGGGGGCGCTAAGCGATAAACCAGACTGCATTGGCACCAAGCAAGGGATAGCGAGCCGATCGGGTGAGATACCTATGAGGTAGTAGACTGGTTGGTATTCGGGCCAGTTTAAAATACTCTAAAACTGTGTTCCTAGTGAGGCCAGTTGGTGGATCATGGTTTGATGGTGGCCAGCGGAGGTTACTGTTTGGTACGGGCGCTAACAATTACTGACGACGGGAGCAATTCGTGCCACGGGTTGACTCAAGATTTACCCAATGGTTTGTCAAGGGCTCGGGTGGCCGCAATAATACGATGCTCTGGGATTTAGTGGCAGAAAATACTTACTCTTCACCGCAAGGGGTTCACTCACTCAATGTCTCAACCTTGTACTGAGTTAACTTTTATTATATTGCCCGTTGAGCAAGGCTCGTCATTGTTCTAGACAGGAGGGTACCTAGAGTCATTCGGTTCGGTCGCTTAAGTTGCTAATAATTACAAATTTCTTCTTGAGCCTCAAAAATCGACTCGTAGCGATAAGATATTTCCCTACCTCATCCTATATACACCAAAGGTGAGAGATTTCATCACACCAACCAGACTTCAGGGGCTAATACACGCGGATGGGGGAGATATAGGTCACATTTGGGGTGCGCCGTCAATTACTCAATCTAGTATCCATTAGTAGATCTAGAGGTAATAATATTACCGTCGGCGCTGAGCCAATATTCTCAGCCTCCAGAACAATGGGCAATCGCGAGGCCACCAAACTAAATGATGAGACTGGGCCAAACAACGCCAGCATTAATGAGACGGCCACCCCAGTAGCGCAGCGATCTAGAATGTTTTGGATCGTGGGCCACGTTTCTGACCGTCCACAGAATGCCGAAGGCGCCACTAGCTCACCTCTCAGCGCGGAGCCAAGTCGAGATGTCAAAACCTATTTCGCTATAAACGTATCCCCAGCTCCGGTGGCAGAGGGGCTCGAGATAGCCGACGAAACAGCAAACATAATTCGGTCTTGAGAATGACGCAGGATCGTAACGCAGGATCACTTGCCCCAATAGAGACCAGTCTAAACACTACCCCAATTTCTAGAGTGGAAGTGGCAGCTAATAGCTAGTACCACACAGGACCCAGAGGTATCTCCCCGCGTCTATACTTTCCGGTCAAAATTCAATGCGACTACAGGCCTCCGAGTGAGGGAAGAACATGACGGCGTCCAGGAACAACCTCGGTACAGGTACGGACCACGGTTAGGAAGCTGGGCGACCAGGAGGGAATGTGGATGCCTATCTGAATGGGGGGGTTTTTTTTTTCTTGCTGTGGTTTTTTTAGGAGTGTTTGTACCTGCGTGGGGAGGATAGGGATAGGCGTGACTTGATCGGAAAGGATTTACATTTTCATTCTGAATGTATCAAGCATGCAATTACGTGATTAGGCCAATCCTTTATCAAGTTTTGAGCTCAAATTTTGAGTTCATGGCACCAAAAGCTATCGCCAAGAACTAAATATTTAGATTCAGATGTTGGCCCATTCCATCTAATACGACGTGATGATAAACCTGGTGATTGATTGACCGATCACGTATCAATCTAGCCAACAAGAGACTCCGTTGAGGCAAGTGCAGCTACGAGTGAGTGATATCCTATGTTCCGACTAGTTATTCCGAATTAAAGGAGTATTGGCTGTGGGCTAGTACGGGTTCCTCCCAGAGCCGCGTTTGGTTCAGAGGTGCGCGGTATGCGGCTCAAATCCCTTGGCACTGTATTTTCTCATGCAACAGCCCCGCTATATTACCCCGCCGCCAAGACGCCAAGCTACCCCTCCATCACAATTTTCATTTTCCCACGCATGCTCTCCCATCCCCACATCATGCCTACTACCTCCGATACAGCACCCTTGGCGGGTTTGATGGAGTACCGTAAATTCTCGAGAAATCCACTATCCCCGCGTCGCTAAATCTTAATTCCGGGTGAGAAAAAGTATGTATCTGCACGAGTCTGTGAAGTTTGATTCGCCAATTCACCTTGGTTCCGACTTACCACATACAAATACGGGGATAGTGGATTATTCGAGAATTAACGGTAGCTACGGTGTTGTGCTGACCCACGAGTGGTGTTGGTAGGGTTAGCAGGCAGCTTACGCAGCAGGTGTTGGACGCGATTCATTCCCTGCGCTTAAATAGGGCACACGGTCCTCTAACAGAGGGCACAGGAAATGGATGTTATCCCCCTAGGAAACGCTATACCAGTCCACTTTGGGCGTGGGATCGGTCTACTGAAAATCATTCTGCAATTGCTGCTGGTAAACCCCAATTCTTTTGCTAACACCTAAGCCTCACCTACTCCATATGCATGGCCATCCTGAAGGTGCAGGTTCACTCGTGCGACTGCAAGCCTCTTTGCTCCCTGCCCTCATCTCCCCGTCGCCTTTCACGTCTACGGCTATCATACGCTCCGATTTCCACGTCTACGGTGATGTTATACACCGCACCCTCACCACTCGCAGCTAGGCGAGAGCGGTAGCATCACCCCTTGAGGCAACTGCAGAGACACAGGCGGAAGGGCTGCGTTTATTTAAGGTGTCATGACTGAAATAGTGCGGATCGTGCGACAGGAAGCTACGCGAGGCTATCGATGGAGGTTTAGTGGGGTGACTAGCGCAACGGCAGGATACTACGCGGCGAGTCGCGACCTCAGAAATGCAAAAAGGGGTCTAACGTGGTTGACATCGTAGCAGCGGGGGAAATTGCAACGGTTAGTACAGAGTCGATGGATGAGGAATCGGCGGGGGAGGAGAGTCGCCGGGGGTGTATTGGACGAGGGGCAGGTTAGCGGTATTGCAGCTAGCTACAGTGTCGGAAGATCGCCTTTGTGAGGAGGTGTGCTTACTGGTAACCTCTTGAGCGTGGCGGATGATCCCTGGCTACTCTCTCGACGTTAGAATATCCGAGAACAGATCCCCGCATCCAAAGCGAACTCCACTCCTTAGTTCTGGCGCGGAAGGGGGGGGGGGGGCGGGTTTGCCTGGATTTGTCAAATCTACCAATTTAACTAGTTTCCTCCAGTTTCTCCTGACCGACCACGCCAATGCCGCACCACAGCCAGCCGACGCCATCGATCATCGATCAATGATGTTTCATACGTCTTCCATTCCTAATAACGTTACTTAGCGAATCAGCGCACTGTTATCTGTGACAACATGCATTACGCTTCTAAATATTTATGGTCTACGCTGAGTTATCTACGATGGTATTTCTAGTTTTAATTATTATAGCATTTGATTTTAAACACTGATTTGGGGGAATTCCTTTTTCTATATTGTATCCGATTAGCGTAGTACAGTTGCTTGATATTCAGTGACATTTTCCAGTTCCCACTGTAATCAGCACTTTGGTGTTGTATTATTTACGAGCATTGCCCACACTTGAAAAAATTTGGTGCACTACCAAGGAGACTTCTCATCACCACTGATCAATCCCTGGTATGGCAAGTGTCATGATCATCACAGTGTATACCACAATTACTCATGGAGAAGTAGTGTGCAACGTTACAGAAGCCACCTTCAATCGTCCATCAGAAAAGGCCATGCATACTATCCTGAAAGAGGTCTTAGGAAGACTGGATTTTTGGGTTGGGAGAAACTGTTCAATCTAGTTTAGGGTTTTGCCCCCATGCACCCCATGCACTAAGTGAAAATAACGATTCTATAGTAAAGGTATTTAAGATAAGTTATCATATGCCCATTTAATTTCCATTCTGGAGTTTTACCGTTTTCCGATTGTTCTCGAACAATTTGGGCGCTTTAATCATAGGTGCTCACTCGGCATGACGGTTACTTGGCAAAATTTTACTCGCCCCCTAGGCTTACCATTCGCCTTCCTACGTAGTTATAGGTACGGAGAGAGTCTTGCGGGCTCGCGGGGGATAGCGCCGAGAGCTCCTATCGGTAAGTAAAGTGACGCTGATAGAATTCCGTTTGATCGGTTGTTTTCGCTCCAGTTCAGAGAGGGGGCTTTAGACATGCTATTTGGATTGTCTCTACGGGTTTGATAGTAGTACGCCATAATGTGATTCGAAGATACATGTCTAATGCTTTTAATATTTGATCTGCAAAGAGCGCGGACGAGACTGAGTGTATTCCATGAGGTAAACTCTGGATGACGCAAGAGCCAAGTTCCTGTCCCCGGATGTTGTCTTCTGCACACATCTGCATGCGTGGAGTCCATTTCGTATGGATGGAGCCATTTGAATACCTTTGCCCTTTTAGTTGCTAGATTATGTAGTCAGAAATAGATTAATTCTTAACTTCTAGCCTCTTCTATCAAATCAAAAACTAAACATTAGGGAAAGATACCTAGCCTATCATATAGCTCCCTTTGCCTCTGAAACGGATGCTCCTCCTGTACGATCGCTAGGATAGCGCTCACACTGCTGCTCGTGTCTCTCACACATACCTCAATGATTCTGGTTATCTTCCTATCGGAGTAACCTTGACATTAGTTAGCTTATAATGTCAAACTAGGTGATGGAGACGGGGCTACCCACGAAACGTCTATGGTAAGCGCAAGTTGAAAAAGATCCTTATATCTATGAAGCTGCTTCATCATGTTCTCCATATCTGCAGCCTTGATAGCCCAGATAATCCTGGTTGCCATCCGTCTAGTACGACTTGAAATCTCCCCATTCAACATCGCCAACAGCGCTTCAATATCTCGTTTATATCCCGGAAGTATCTTTCCAACGGCGGTAATAGCCCCCAGCTGGCTTCTGGAACTGTTTGATAAATTTGAGGCTTTCTCTGCTTCCTCGGCTTCCGTTTGAATAGAGAGGAGAAGTTGATTGAGCGCAGAAAGTTCTCTTTGGGTGCGTTTTTGACGATGCTGATGTAC
Organism: Morchella sp. 2018-W26; assembly: GCA_024713715.1. NCBI lineage: Eukaryota > Fungi > Ascomycota > Pezizomycetes > Pezizales > Morchellaceae > Morchella > Morchella sp. 2018-W26. The sequence continues at coordinate 249,448 of JAMGYX010000017.1, forward strand.
CTGTAGCAGCATTCTGTCGCCGTAGCGGTAAGTTGTAGAACTGCGATGATACCACTCACAACCCCCAAGACTTCAGTCAGCCATGGATGAGACTAATATCTCAGTCTTACCTGGCTACCTCTATTCAATATTAATAGAAGGCTTCTTGAGGCCCTATTACATACGGACCTTTCCAAGTTAAAGATAGGAATAGAAAGAGTACGAAGGGAATTAAATCAGATCCTTCCGGGTAAGCCTTGGTCAATAGAGTGAGATTCAAGGCCGGACGTTGGGTTCATTGGATGCGCGGGATTATTGCCCCCCAGTTCAGGCAATGTTGCCAGGGTAAAGAGGGGCAGCAAATACTCGCCAATAGGACGAGGTTAGGTAATGGCTTCATATCGATGTATATAGAAAGACAATGAAGGAAAAAGTTGTAAAAAGATTGATTACACTTTCATCATAGGATTATGCTAGAGGAAACCCGGCACCCAGGCCACCTCTCTTCAACATTTTCTCTTGGCGCCGCCGGGTCTTTCAACTTGGGGTAAAATTACATATAAGTACTAGGGGGTAGGGGTAAGTCTCCAGAACATTGGCACTGCAGCTAATAGTATCGATTGATTTTGATTATTTACAATTAAAAGTGTGTAGCAGCACCTTCTGCATCTATAACAGCCTGCAATCGTTCTGGCATACTTCTGACCAAGTCTTCCAGCCGTCTCTACCAACTATATAAATGAATCAAAAAAAGCATCATTTTCGCTTATTATGTTTCTATATGAAATGAATCACTTTTAATGTGCTCTCTAAAGGGATCAAAAACTGATGGAAAAGGCACCTTTTACTATGGGTAAACGAATCAAAAAACGAATCCTTAGTTCCATTTGATATATTTAAAGTGCTTTTTCTTATAAAGCTTTAGAAGAAAAAAAGAATTAATCTCCTAAGGAACTGAACCTTGGCTATTGCGATTACTGAACATGAATCTTATCACCTATGCTACCAGACAATATATTAATACATTGTTTGAGCTGTGTTGAATTGCCAGAGAGGAAAAGCATCAGAAAATTGGTGAGGAAAAGGCATCATGGAAAAGCATCATGGAAATGAATCCGAGTGCCTTTTACAAAAGCATACCCTCTAAATGAATCAAAGGATTCATTTGCAAAACTGACTGTGTGGGAAACGAATCAAAAGATTCATTTACATGGCTGGTAGAGCGTGAAGTTGTAATATTATCCCATATTTGTTTTATAGCAATTTTAAGCATTTGTAAATCATCAATCCTACCCCATATTTGTCCTAGCTCACACTCTATATGGGCCCATAATGCTTCAATGAGGTTGAGGTCTATGTGGTAATTTATAGTATCACCTGATTCATTCTCGGCGTGCAATTGCATCAAAATTCGTCGCTTTCTCACCAAACCCTTCTCCTGGCACAAACCCCTTCGCAGCAAGCCCCTTCCAGCAACGTCGTCGCGGATCTCATTACTACCTGGAGGCGCCAGGAGCTCCTGGCGGGCATCCCTACCTCACCATCTCCAGGCGCCTACTATCTCCAGGCAACCCTGTCGTAGAGGCTCAGCCTTTGCGCCTGGGCCTGGGCACCTGGGCTGAGCAGGCGTGGCCTCGCCAGGCGAGACTCAAGCACTGCGTCTGGAGCGCCCTGGCGATCTCCAGGATTTCGTGGTCTCCCGTCGTCCTCTATCTCCACCTCCATCTACATCTCAAGTATCTCCCTACCTCTATATTGCGACACCTATGCTAATCTCTATACAGCGTCCACATTCACGCCCAAAACCTCGCCTAAAACACGCCCAAATCAACGCCATGGACACGCCTGTCGATTGCGCCAAATTAGACTATATAGAAATAAATAAAAAGCGATCATTTGCTACATAAATTGTCCAATCGCCAATGTAGTGAGAGAATCGTGGGAATAACAGTGTGGGCCAGGAGATGGTAGTGTGCGCCAGGAGATCATAGTGTGCGCCAAGCGCTGGTGGCGGAAACCGGTCCCCCTGGCGGAGCACCCCTTTCCTGGAGACGCAGTCTGTGCTTTCAACGCCTGGAGCGCCAGGGACGCCAGGTTTGCCAGGCGGAGACATGTGAGTTTGCTGATGTGCATACTTTTTATGGCCTGATACATTATCCTCTACCACCTATATGATTGTCAGTAAAAAAAATTGAATAAATATAGCGGAATTTTACCTTTCTCCAACCATATCTTTCGTATGTACTACTATGCCAAAAAGAAATAAGATAAGGATCCAAAATAGACTCTGTATAAGTAGCAGACTCTATTGAGACTTTCTCGGGCACAAAAACTAATTCTGATTTTTCAGAACCACAGAAAGCACCCCATATCATAATTCCTTTACGCTTAGACCTTTCTCTATCATTAATATAGTTTGTATCGTCTTCTTCACCAGCTTTTCTTATGACAAGCGAACGATGGTGGAAACCAATAGTTGAAAAGTACGATTCGTCTGAAAAGACCATGCGAAACCAATCTTCAAAAGTCCAATTAAGTCGGTCCCGTCACCATTGCACACGTTTAGGTCGATTATTAGGACGAACTAAAAACTTCTGCCGTGCTTTGCGTTTATGGTATCCAAATGATGCCATAACCTTGCGAAGAAAATTGGTAGAATAGGTAAGACCTAATTCATCTTTGATTTCTTGCCAATTAAGGCGACGGGTTCGTTTGTCTTGTGAGACAAATCTTCGAATTGGTTCCTTTTCGTCGTCATTTAATGTGGGTGGTCGACCGGAACGATCCCAGTTTGATGGGCTTCCTCTAATTTTTGCTTGCGAATATATCCACTGACATGTCCGAAAGTCCACTCCTACCTATAATCTAAATTAGTTACAACTGGTTGAAGGAAATACTCTTCCATTCCGTGTAATATAATGGGGGGTCACCTCTTGAGCGATGTCTTTCCATGTCATTTGCGGCTTTGAACTATCACGTAAAGTAATAATTCTCACTCTTTCATCTCTAGTAGTCTCTTTTCCCTGAATATTCTCGCCATGGTAATCTTTGCGTGTTCCTTTTGATTTCATCGTTGTAGTCATGGTTCTTGGAGAGTAAAGTTGGGGGGCCTGGGTGGTGTCAGGTTATGACATCGCTAATTCTTGGCAAAGCAACCAGGCCGCAGTTCTGGAGACTTACCCATACCCCCGTAGTACATATTGTCCCAATTACCGCATTAATTTGTCAGATCAGCGGACTCATATTGACGTCGAAGTTACTTGTTCTGGTCACTTGTCTTACAAACGCCCCTCTAATCTTGCTGTAAAAGGCAACTTCAACGACTGTGTAACCGTCCGCTGGGACGAAATACTGCGGTACTATTATTGCACTGGCAACCATTCAACCCCAACGGACTTGAGACCCTCCGGAACAATAACTAGCTCAATCCGAGTGTATTGGAGTTAAGCCACGGCTATTTCTCCACCCAAAAATAATTATATCCCACTTGAACTATCATGGTGGGGTCGGTTGCTATCCCATCACCCGTAGCAGAGGGCTTTGAAGCCCTCGCCAGTAGCCGATGGTGCCTGGCTCTCAACCGTATATTCTCAGATCGACCTCAGGACTCATCAACATGATTTCTAATGCGTGGAGTCCAGGCTTGTACCGTTTCATGAGCGGTGGGTTGCAGGAGAGGGCTGTAGTCAAAGGGTCAAAATTAACCAAGCTACGAGCCATGGGATAGTACGCAAGAGACAATACTTAATTTCACCGAAAGTACGTACGTTGTTATTATTTAAATGTCTTGACGTTTAGAAAATGGACCACTATTACATACCATACTAAGTTTTGGAATTTGCGCGTATCTATATTGCATGCAATAGCGGTCATTTTTCCTAACATCAGGAAGCCAAGCCAAGCCAAGACATTATCAGCGCATCTCGTCTCTACCCCACCATGCTTCATCGCTACCCCGCACCACCTAAAATGGCGCACCTTCATGCCGTACATTCTTCCTCTAACACGTACCGACCGGTATACAACTGCGAATCCAGCGCGCGAGAGTTGACCATGAGAAGCGTTTGAATAGTAGCTACGGCAATTTTCTGGATAGCATTGGGGTGTTTGGAGGGGATACACCGTCATGTTTTGGGGCGTGGTGCAGGGTTTGGATCTTTGAGGGGACGACGGCCCGGGGGGGGGGGGGGGGGTGGTATGTCGCCGTTGATGATAGAGGGTTACTAGGGCCCACGAGTTGGTTGACACTATAGAAGGATGGACGATCGTAAAGGACTAAGGTAGCGAGAGGGTGGGAGGGAGGACAGGTGTTGGTTGATTGAGTGAGCAGTCAAAAGCTACGGTTCAACGGATATATGTGGCGGATCACGGGAGGATAAGGTAGCGGAGGAGGCTTGTTGGGAAGATGGATTGGAGATTGCGCCCATGTTGTTCCGACTAGGACATGAGGAGGGGGCGTCGATACGGTGCTTGGTATGGGATCCGGGGCGTCTGGAATGGGGTAGATAGGCGCTATCGAGGGAGGTGATTGTGCTAAACAATCCCCGCGCTAAACAGAGTTAGTATCTCGCCGGGGTAAGGAGCAATCAGGATTGTCGTCATGGGGACCCAGTTCGATCGCAGTGCGGGGGAGGCAGGAAGGGCTTGGAAGCTGTCGCAAATGGTCCGACTGGCTGGGGAAATGGTGCGAGTTGGGCTTGTAGTTGGTGTCTTCCGGCCGGCGACTGGAAGTTAGGGCAAGCGGTTTGGTACTAATTATGATTTTTATGGCGCATGTTCTCCTCGCCAAAGGCTATGTTTCTTCTACAGAATGGGTGGGATACGTTGTGGTTACTTGCACCTGACTTTTGATCACTAGCACTAATCAGAAACAGTCCTGGCGTTCTCATCACAGTGCTCATACCCCCCCGCTTCACAAATCCTGTACACCCCCACCCCAAAATCTCTTGGCTGGCCACCTTTCATCTCTCGCAAGTAGCCCTTATCTACCGAGCGCCCACCTGAGTGGTAATTATATCTGTGACTGAAGAGCTCTTCTCCCGGAAACCATCACTTTTGCATAACTCAGTAAATCAGTGCCTTCGTTCCTGTCCGTCCAAGACTAGCCTGTGTCAAGGCCTGTATCTACAAAGTTATGGACACCGCGGGGGAGACGTGAGGTGGCTGTTGGGGCGTGTTTTACGGCGGAGGAGATGAGGTTTATGGGGCCTGGCGTAAGAGAAATATCCTTTATATTCATACCAAATATCTCCGAAATAAATTGAAACTTCGGAAGTAAAGCGAGTATTTTGGGTGTATTTATTACCTCAAATAAAACCACGCATATAATTTTATCCCTCCCCACCCCCCACTTCCGGGAGCGGGGAGCAAAGCCCCCACCCACCACCGCCAACGGCGAGGCATACCTCTCTGTTGCCGTTGAACAATATCTTACACCGAATCCATAACGGTATTCAGAGCCTAGGGGGGGGGTATACTGATAAATGCGAAACGGGGATGTCAAGAATAGATTTACGAAACAAAAACATAAAGCGGGAGGGAGGAACAACAGGCATGAGAAAAGAGACGGAAAAGATTGTGAAGGGCGGAAAGATATTTCTTATATTGCTAGATCTCCCTACTAATCTCCACGAAGCTTCGGCGGTCTAGCCATCTCACTTTCTTGGACTCCTTTTAAGCTTTCTTGATACAGCCGAAGAGGTTCTTCGTCACTTGCATTTATCGCTAACCACCTTTGACTGGATGCTGATGCTATCAATATATGTGATATTAGCTGGTCTATCCCAGGTCCGTCGATGCTGACCTCCCTATATCAGACGAATCAAATCCGCATAGGAGACCGGTTTTTTGATAAGAGAGAAAACAGGATCTGTTATTAAAGCCACACTAAATTTACTTTTTTGGGGGTCAGCATTTTACTGACGGACTATGGGATAACTAAAGTGTATAATTTGGATGCTTAATGATCAGAGTTTACGGTTAGATTATAGCTAGTGACATGAAAAGTAAAATAGGAAAAGACAAACGAAAATACAAATGAGATGCCTTATTGTCCAAGCTTGCCTGTGCCTGCCCATGTTCCTTCTCTTTGCCAGCGTCCTTGTCCGTTCTTCTTTGCCCTGCCAGTGTCCTTCCCATGTGCCTTTCTCCTGTTGGCTTCCCCTAATCTTTCACCAGTCCACCGTTTGGGCTCCAACAAACCTTACCCCCTCTGAATATCTTCCAGAACTGCCATGCTGGCGGTTGAGAGGTTTTATACAACGGCGTAGCATATCATTCGTGATTACTTCAGAGGAAGAAAAGGAATAGATAAGAGGTTGGCCACCCCGGGATTAATGCTTTTGATAGCCTGAGAGGATATCCCAAAGGTGCTCCGGGGTTTCTCCCGCCGGCGGCAGCCTGGTTCCCAATAATAATCTGGCACGATGATTGATAAATTCCTCTAGTGCTACAATTGTAAAGTACGATATAACTGCCTTCAGGTGATAGTAGGTGGAATTTGGCACCCTATCTGTACCGACAACGATTAACCCTATGATGGGGTCTTTGCGTGTAGATCTACAACCCATCCGCCTTTTTTGCTTTTTCTAAGTTTCAGAACGTTTTCAACAACATGAGGCATCACTCGATTCAACCATGACAAATTACAGTTGATTTTTTTTTGTTTACATCAAAATTATGGTTGCATTAATTCGCAAATGGTTGGACCTGAAAATTAAAGCCACCCATAAATTAAAGAAAAAAAGAAAAAAGAATGATGGAGAGAAATAAATCAAAGCTTATTTGAGAAAGTAACCCATCTCAACTCTTCGCAGCTACGCCATCGGGTAATATATGCTCGGGCTGATATCCAGCCCCACGTATCCTTTCGATACGGTCCCCGCAAGAACGTTGTTTTTAGGTCAAAGGACTCGGCTGCAAATTACCCTAACTAACACTAGCTAACGAAATACTAGGTAACTGCCTAGAGTAAAAGTAGACCCCACCTCACTCCCTTACACTACCACTAAGGAAACCATGATCTACACACAATTATTACTATGCACTAGAAAGACATGCGAACTGGTGTATATGCATTCTACTATGAGAAGACCTAGTCCCATAAGTTGACGTTAGTCTCCCTCCAACTTGCGGAACTATTCACTATGTTCGCTCGTGCGAGCTATACAAAAATGGGCACAAGGAGCAGGTGAGGTCATACTAGCAGCAGTACCGGCAGAGACTCATAACAGACCCATCTTACTTCTTCCCGCTGGTGTCCTCAGCCTTCCCGGTATCCTCCTCGAGCTCCTTTCTGGCCTTCACCAAGCGCGCATCGTAGTCGGCCAGAAGGGCCTTGTTTTCCAACATCTCATTGAAAATGGTACTCCGCTTAAGGTCAATATCTCTGTCCTCAGTGCTTGTGAGCTCCACACTCTGGTCGCTGGACCTGGCGTTGAGCTTGTCGAGCTGGTCCCAGTAACCTTTGTGGCGGTCGAGGATCTGCTCAATGGTTGCCTCGATTGTGGCAACAGCCTGGGTCCTGAACTCAATGGCAGAGATTTCGGTGGCCATCTGGTAATCCAGGAGGTTAACTTTCGTTTCAGGAAAGAGCGTGTGGTGATAATTGTTGGGGTATCGGTATATTACTTTATTTGTGGACTCTGATGGATGGGTACTTACTTACTTGTAGGAAAGTCAAGTGTTGAGTTCAGATAAGTAGGGAATTTTTTGGTCTTTCGTGGTTTCCTTTCAACTCTGGCGGAAATCCTTGCCCCTCTTATAGCTGAAAAGGTTTTACGGTCAACGTTCCCCATTCTATGTAAACCGCGCCGTTTTGAGTTTGCGTCCTAATTTTAAATTGCGATCCTCAAGATATTTCTTTGGGACGCTCGAATACTGTGTAAGACGTATGGTCCAATGCTCTGTTATGCACGGTTTAGGAAGGCCGCTGTGGAAAGAAGCGAGTGAGAATCTGTGATGCACATACGATCAAGTGATTTATCGATTCATTAACCAGGTTTATGATTGGCAGAGTACGCCGACTTGAATAAGTGACCTTCGGCACGGATCGAGGAGTTTTATTGAACATCGAGAAGTTTTATTGAGCGGCAAAGACTAGTTGAGGGAAATTTACTTACTGGTATTTGCCAGCATATGATTTTGGTAAAAAGCAAGAGCATTGTACGCTTCACAGATATTCGCTCGTGGGGGTGGCGATTCATTAGTTACTAAAAGAATGGATTATCTTCGAGGAGGTTGATGTTCTTGGTCGGCGTCCTACGAATGAGTTGTCCGATGGCATACATCTAGCCGGTTAGCACTGGACGAAGGAGATCTTCATCGAGAACCCCACAAAGAAACTCCTCAAAGAGCCAGGACATGCCAAGAGAAGCCTCCCGTACGCCTATGTCTCGCTGTCTTTCATTTATATATCCTGTCACCATTAAATACCTGGGTCCATGATTTAAACCCTAACCCTATGTTTTTCCTACCATTACAGTGCTGAATTAGAGCTTTCCGTGGTCCTAGTGGTGATGTGCCAAGTTATTCCTTTGGTACTCAATGGTCATTAGTGAATTAATCACCTATTAATAATAAGTTCACAAGCAGAACCGGCCCTGGAGTGTTTGTTAGTATGACTCATGGGAGAGGGACGTGGGCTGTCTTTAACTAGTTAAAATCCTATAATATAGTTGTGCTCTCGCTCAAAGAATGAAGGTGTCGCAATTACAGGCGATATCATTAGTCTTGACGGGTCGGCTTCTCATGTCATCCGACAGTGGGTGTGTATCTGTATATAAGAGAAACGACAGGAGTAAATCACCCAACACAAATTGCCATTTTAGGGCACGTACTCTGTAGCCTCTCCCACTGCCCAGACTCGGTAGCTGACGTAGCGATCAGGGGACGCGCGGTGAACTCGGTACTACATGTTGCTTTGACCGGCTATACCCGATTAGGTAGTAGAACAGTTTAGGGCTGCTCTCAATCAAGAAATATAGCGAGCTGGCGGGTGGACAAATGGAGGGTAGTGTAGGGCTTCGCCGGAACAGGAGATCTGGGATGCGGGGGCCCAGGGTGACATGTTGTTATCCGCATTGGTAGCCGCACGGGATTGTCGCGATACGGAAGATGTACGAGATTTAACTCATCATGGATTTAATCATCACCATGAACATAGGATGATAAACTGGCTAGTGATTCGCTCTATTCAAACCCATGTAGTCTATGTCCGCGTTTGTGCTGGATCATCGGATATCACTCGGACTGGTTATGCTGGGTGTGAGGGAATTGGTGAGTATGGGACTTGCCTGTGATTCGGTGATTCTGACGTTTAAAATCTGGCATGGCCATGGTTACTATCAGGAGACCCAAGGGTAAGGGTCTATTTTTGGTGTGGTCTGCTGACTGAGCGGGCCAGCGATTACTGGACGCAGCGCGCTCCTTCCCGTACAGCATCTTGGCCTGGGGGGTGAGCCTCTCTGTCATATTTTTCTTTCATATCCTTATGTTTATACATCTACGACTATATCAACCCATGAATCTAAGCATCCCCAAAATGCACCTCCATCCCCTATCTCTCACTGTTATTTATTCCCTAACTAAAGCTATCCTAATACCTACTTAGCCCCTCTCATGACTCCCCCTAGTCCTCCGCTATAGCCCTCGAAAAACAGCAAAGCCGACCACCAACCTCCTCATACACCTACCAACCAAACCTGCAGCGCCAAGAGCCGCCTCACATCCTACCACCCCGCTCCCACATCCGCCCCACCCAGACCGCTCTTTGACCGCGCCAGCGCTACAACACCTACTTGAAAACCTTCCTCGAGCCTATCTTGAACCCCCCCTTACAACGCGCACCCTCAACGTCCGCGCTACAACCCACTTTACCCCCGCGCGGGCCTCCACGCAAGCGCGAGGCGATCCCTTATACCACGGCGGGACAGGCGGCGCTCGGTGTTAAGTTCCGGGAACCATTGGCGACGGGGCCCCATGAGGTTTCTTTTCATTGACGTTTGTGGGTTTTGTGAGACTAACGTTTCGAGAGGGGGAGGGCCGCACTAGGTCCTGCTGCAATTCTCCCCACTCCCCCGGCACGATCAAACAATTGGTGGGATGCACCCTAGTTCTGAAACGCCTTCAAGGCCCAGTGAAGGACGCATGTAATTAATGGATTGGATGGGGTGGGGGGGGGGGTTTCGTTGAAGGGCGGATGATCAGGGTTAGGGTTATGGATAGAATCTTATGATGGAAGCTCAGAGGTCAATCAATGCTGGCCTGCTCGCAGAAATGAATGTATCATAGCATCTTGAAAAAGGAATAGAAGCGATCACATGAAACTCGGGAAGCGTGGTGGGATAGGTGCATGACACACTGGATCATGAGAGAAATAGACATGGCCAAGAACCTCGATATTGCATCTGTCTTTGTCTTATGCCTGATGACGTTGCATTTATCGACAATGCCGTTAGTGATCCGGTCTTCTACAGTCTGATGAACTCCTCTGAGCTCACTGGACCGTGTGGATATTTCCCAAGGAGGCCATTTGAAAGACGCCTCATCAGGATAAAGAGGAAACCCTCAAGGTCACTTCTTGATTTGATGTTTCTTAAGTGTTATCTGCGACTGGTGGCGGCTTGGCGCCACATCTGAGTGGATAACAGCCCGCACGCATCCAATCAAGTGATTACGCGATTGCGTAGGAAGCTCCGTCTGCCTCCTCGACCTTCGGGTTCTGGCATCCAAGAGACTTTAGGTTCTGTAGAATTGGATGTCGCTATGGGGGGCGGCTATTGCACCATGTCACTCTACCTACTATATAGCTCTCTAAAGGGATTAAAAAGCGATGGAAAAGGCACCTTTTACTATGGGTAAACGAATCAAAAAATGAATTCTTAGTTCCATTTGGTACACTTAAAGTGCTTTTTCTTATAAAACTTTAAAGGAAAAAAAGAATTAATCTCACAAAAAACTGAACCTTGGCTATTACAATTACATAACCTACATCTTATCACCTAAGCTATCAGACAATATATTAATACACTATTCGAGCTGTGTTGAATCGCCAGAGAGGAAAAGCATCAGAAAATTGGTGAGGAAAAGGCATCATGGAAAAGCATCATGAAAAGGCATCATGGAAATGAATCTAAGTGCCTTTTACAAAAGCATACCCTCTAAATGAATTAAAGGATTCATTTATCAAAACTGACTGTGTGGAAAACAAATCAAAAGATTCATTTACATGGCTGATAGAGTCAGATTTGGAACCTCTTTGACAACAAGGTACTAGGCACTTGGAGCTGTTGAGGGGCTCACTCTTCATTTATATAGCCAGAGTGTACCTCACACAATGAAATGAGGTGGTTGACAATGTAACAAATATACGGGAAAAGCTGGCGCCTATTGATCGAGTAGGTAGGCTGTAAGGAGGAGGTTGGGGTTTAAAGAGTCGTCAAACTTTAATGAAACTGCGGAGACAACACCAAACTATTATAAGTATATCCTGCCGATGTTGTCTTGCCATATCTGAGCTACTACGATACTATATACGTGTGGCATCCTATTAGCGCTTTCGGGCATGATCGCTATCTCAAAGTGTTATTTCTTTTAGGCAAAGAAGAACATTCTAAAGCCCTAGACTCGCTTATGGGTATGTGGTGACCACGGGTACGTGGAGACTTTTTGAGTGATGCAACGCTCAAGTCCCAAGTGATGTAATCTCACGAAGCCATTCAGAAACTCAACAACGAGTATGGAAACCCCTACAGACTGGCTAGATTCTGAGGCAGAAGCCTCAGACTTTTTATTAGTACACTTTCTTCAATTTGTAGTTCTTTATCATCTCATCCTATCTACGCTATATCAGAATCTGATTCACAACTTGAGCCTTTCAGTGAACGGAAAGCCCCTCCCCTAATTCTAGTTGTATCAGTTGGTCGTCTGGTTTCTTTACACGACTAGCAGATAGTTGTTCCAGCCTTAATATAGGGGTAAGAGTTAGCGGTTGAATCTTACGAGGGGAAGCAAAAGGAAACCTAAAACCTGTTTTCACGTAGCCGATCAGCGATCAGGGTATGTCCTATCTCTCTCGCAATTGTTTCCGCGTTATAATCTCCATTGTTGTTAATATTGGCTCCAGCCATCAATAGCAGGTCAACAACGTGAAGATTTCCTTGCATCACTGCACAAAGCAATGGAGTCATGCCTCTCTTGTCAGAATCAACATCGGCTCCGTACTTGAGTATCACCTCAACTATCTCTTCATGTCCTGCCTCCGCTGCAGCAGCCAGGGCCATATTGATTGCATCTCCATAGGGTTGAATAATGCTTAAATCTCGGACTTGGTAATCAAGTTAATGGGAATCGCCCTTCGTGTTTTCAAAATCTGGAAGTAGCAATTGAACTATATCCGTATGTCCTACCGTTACTGCAGCAAGCAAGGGATTGTTGTCTTCTTTGTATGCGTTGACAGCTGCTCCATAGGCTTTAACCACATCCCTTCGTCCTGCCGCCGCTGCAACAATCATGGGACTTTTGCCTCCATTAGAGCAGTTGATATCAGCTCCACGGTCCAGTAGCAGCTTAATCATCATCCCATGCCCCGCTATTGCTGCAGCAAAGACGGGATTAAGCCCTTCTTCGTGGGAGTTAACATCGGCCCCATGGTCAAGTAGCACCTTGGCCATATCTCTGTGTCCGTTCTTTGCTGCAGTAATGAGGGCATTAGTTGTTCTCCTATGGGTGGCGCCGTCTATAAAGTAGCTGTGGCCGGTCATAAAGTCGACGATGAGGCCGCAAATGCAATGAGTGCTCTCTTTATGTAGTTGCTGAAAAAGGTCCTTCTGCCCCGCACCTACTGAGGTAATCAACGGGCTGACGACAACAACACCACTCATATTCGCACTGGCACCCTTTTCAAGTATGGTCCTGATAATTGCCAATTCGCCCGCGCCTGCAGCGGCAATTAAGGGGGTACAGCCCCCATAATCGCCCGGGTTCACATTGGCACCCTTTTCAAGTAGCTTCTTGACGACCCCAATATGCCCCTCGCCCGCCAAAATAGTCAAGGGGGTGCAGTGATCGTAGTCGCTCTGGGCAACATCGGCACGATTTTCAATTAACTCCTGGACGGTTCTCGTGTGTCCCGCGCGTGCCGCGGCGGCGGCCAAGGGGGTAGCGCCGTTATGATCGCGCTCGCCTACTCTGGCACCCTTCCGAAGTAGGCTTCTAACAACCTCAATATGCCCCGCGCCAGCCGCGGTAATCAAGGGGGTCCGGCCCCAACGGTCGCTCCAGCTCACTTTAGCGCCCTTGTCAATGAGCACCTCAACAGTTTCCTGATGGCCCGCGCCTGCGGCGGCGATTAATGCGGTGCGGCTATCACATCCTAGATGGTTTATATCGGCACGATATTTGAGTAGTAACAAAGCTGTTTCGGTATGCCCCCCTTCTGCTGCGGCGATCAAGGGTATTTTTGTCGTTGTTTGGGGTTCGGGTGGCATTCGGATTGAATCGAGGTTTGATGATCCTAGGGCCAATTGTATCCTCTTCCTTGTCTGCTGCGCCTAGTTGCGTATCGTTCCCATTCGCATTAACTCCACTCTCCAGTAACATAGAAACGATATCGGTATGCCCCTCTTGGGCTGCGGCGTACAAACGCGACTCGTCCGAAAGGGCGCTTTGATTCGCCACGCAGGCTCCATGCCTAAGAATCTTCGAAAAGATCAAAGTATGGCCTTTCCTCGCCGCCAGTACCAACGCCGAACCAAGGGCGCTCTCACTGATCTTCATCATACCTGAAGTGTCTGCCGCCAGTAGTGCCGTGACCGCCTCTATACGGCTATCAACCACTGCTGACTCTAAAGTGTGGCCTTTGATATAGATTTCTATAACTTGATCTAGAAGCTCTACGATGCCATGGCCGCCTTCGTTTGCAAGCCGATAGGCCTCGTTGTCTCTCTCAGTATCCGGCCCAAGAAAAGATCGTATATTCTGTAGCACAATAGGCCACCCCGACCTCGCTGCCTGATAGAATATGTCTTGAAGGTCATCGAGGTTGCCAGAGCCTCTAACATCAACCGATAACAGGTCGAACATCGCACAGAATTTAGATTGATTAAGTTCGTTATCCACCTAGCTAGTCCTAGATAGCGCCAAAAAGGGGAGATTGTCGCTGGCCATAAGAGTATTTATGAGATTCCGTAAATCTCTTGAGATGTGATTTGACGCCTCCCGTACGTGTTGGTCCCAATATTGAAACATATAATATCTTTTAGCAGTGGACTGCCACTTTCCGCCCGTTATGGGATTAAGTGTGGAATTGAACTCCCTACACAGCATGTATTGTATCGATAACTTGGCGATCAATTCATTTTGTCCTCTGATGGCAACTCGACCAAATCCCAAGAGGAATTCCACGGCGCTAGGGTGAATGAGCCGTACAGAGTCATTATCAACCGTAATGAACCCACAACAGGCCTTTACAATGTCATCCAAATGCTCCTAGAATTCGAGTTACGCAGCACTGTAGTTTCCGATCTAATAGCTACGCCGATCACAAGTCTCTAATAGCCCGATAAATGTGTATTTTATGCCTTTTCCCATACAAAAAAAATCGGTAAATGAACTAAAAGATGCATTTGCATGTGATGTCTGATGTAAATGTATCAACAGATGCTTTTACATACACTTTTACTTTACAGACAGTTTTACATACACTTTTGCAAACGACTTTGCCTGTAATATCATTTGTAAAGTCGTAAATAAGTGATATTTTTTCGCGAAAATACATCTAGAGTTAAATAATTTGTATCAAAATGATGGTATAGTGGTTATACGCAGTCTCTAAATGTCAAATAGTCTAGGTTCAGTTCCTGATGCAGCAGGTTTTTTGGATATTTTTTTTATTTCCAGGGCTAGGGTTTTTGGTAGTTGGGAAAGGTGTATGTAAAGTCGTCCAATTTCCCTAATTACACATTTCCTGATTCATTTACATGATTCATATGCCAACGATTTTACATGATTCATTTACCGGGCTATTAGAGAGTTCCTCTAGCCACAATAGTCGTTTTACAGTTGACACCCAGAGTAGCGCTCTGTGGGCTGCAGTTGTCTTATCTAGGTCCTATTCATTGATTTTCTAGAACATCCAGCGGTACAATTCCTCAAGATCTAACTGCGCAGCTTGTTGAGAAGATCCGCCTAAGATCTTATATAATATATAATCGAGCTGAAGCTTTAACCATAAGAAACTTTGGTAACTATCAGTCACTACTTGCTATCTAGTATTAATATGAGGTCTGGGGTACCTTGGGCGCTGCAGGAATACTTTCAGCACAACACCTCTGAGACTGGGGCAGAGCGGTTCGGGGTGCTCCCAGAAACACGATTCAAGTCTCTGAAGAATGTAGTCAGTGATCTCACCTTCCGGATGTGTTATCTTGAGTGTCGAGAGATTCGCTGCCTTGGAGACTAAGAACTCTTTGATATACGGTTCTTCAGAGCTGGTGAGCAGTATTTTCACTGGAGAAACTGATAGCCTTTGAGCATGTATCAAGTATTCCAGGAGCGCCTCCATCGTACTCCTGTTACACTCGTCCAACCCGTCCAATATAAGAATTACATCGTTGATTCAAGCCTTTAAGGCTAGCCGCAAACGCAGATCCTGTGAGGCAATACTTAGAGGTAAGTATCTGTCCTGTTGGGCAATAGGAAACACATCTGTTGAAGTTTCACCACTCCCGTGTGCAAGAGGAGCCGCGCCAGGTAGGGTTTGAGCCCCCCCACGTATGAGGCCGGTCTCAAGCTGCTCTGCAATCATGAATAAGATCGTAGCAAGGTTTTGAGTATACTCTTGTTGACAACCAAGGAAGATAAAGGCAATTGCAAAACCCGAGTTCTCTTGGTATCTACGGCGCACCTCCTCTATAAATAGAGACCTGGTGTTATAAATCAGTTACCGAACGTGTAGTACTATTTGGGGTACACTAACGTGAGAACGGTCTTGCCAGCGCCCACTACGAATATTAGTAAATAGGTCGTTTAAGAGGTGAATTGAAAATAGGATACCTACATGGCCCATAGCACCAAAGGAGTCAGTCTCCTTCCCCGCTTCTTCCTCGCTTTTGAAATTTCAACACCAAAATCTGCTAAGCAACCAGGTTACACAGGTAACAAAGTCTTTAACTCTTAGGCTTCAAGATGCCATCTCCACCCCCTCTTTTTGAAAACCTTATCAAAGGGCTCTCCATCAATAAGATGGATAAAGAACTCTTCGGTAACTTCGCTTGAAGATACTCCCTTTTGCCTCGCCATCCAAATGCCTTATGAGCAGAAAGCCACCGAAACCAGGATCCTCCTCACGTTTCTCTGCGGCATTGTCAAGCAAAATTCTTCCCTACAAAACAGAATTCTCCGTCTCGAAGAATCCGTTGACTTGGCAGATGCTGTCAACTCAGCCACCCTCAGACACGCTGAAGAATCCTCTCGCTGCCTGAACCGCATCGAAGGACTAGCCTCTAACAGACAACCAGTGCCAACCCCCCCAGCAGGGAAAGCCAAAGCACCCATCCAAACCCCCCAACGCCCCCCACCTCCACAACCGCCTATTCATGATCAAAATAGCGAAGACCAGCTCACCGTACTCGAAGTTATCGACGTCAATGGAAATAGACGCCCAGAGACTTACGCCGAACGCGCAAAAAGAGCCGAAGGCGCGAAACGCATCCAAAGCTACACCACCACTCCTCCCTCCCATAAGAAGAATAAGAATACTCAGCCCCCCCCACCTGCCGCCAATACACCCAAGTCCCTCCCGCTTACACACAGAAGATTCTACGCCGCCAGAGCTACACCCGCTCCTGTCGACGAGCGCTCACGTCTGGAAGCCACTCTCCCCGCCCAATTCGGCAAAGTCCTCAGTGAAGGAGGACTTACCTTCCCCAACACAAGAATCAAGGTCGCCATTAATGCTAACGGCACCGTTACCTGCATCGCCTCCCCTGAAACCCCCAATACTCGTCTCCAGCCGTTCTTCGCACGCTTTATCGAAATTCTCAACCTAGCATGCAAAGCCGAGAATAACCCCTACGCCGAATTTAAGTTAGCCCCTACGGACGCTGAATTCGTCATCCACTCGATCCCACTCTTTCCTTTTGAGAATGAAGACATGCTCACCCCAGTCATGCGCGAACACGTCAGCCTCGCCTGCAACGCCAGAGTTATCAAAGCACGCTTCCTGACCAAGCCTGAAGCAAGGGCAGGAAAAAACACCACTTCAATCGTCGTAACAGTGAGTGCGGATGACGCCTCGAAGTTCGGAAACTCGATTCTCCTCTTTGCGAAACCACGCCGCTGCGCCCCTGTGTGGCACGCAACCCCAACGACCATCTGTCAGAATTGCTCCCGCTTTGGACATGCCGCCTAAGGCTGCAAGCAGAAAACTCCCTCTTGCCCTCTTTGCGCCGGACCACATTCCAAACGCGACCACCGCTGCACGAACCCATCCTGCCCCAAAGGAGGCAACCTCAAATCTGTTGCTTGTGCATGCCCTGCTTTTTCGCCTAAGTGCGTAAACTGCGACGGCACCCACACCGCCTTCTCCACCGACTGCCCTAAACGCCCCGCTAAATTTGTCCCCGTCTCCATCGCCTCCCAGATGGCTGAACTCGCTAAATCATCCCATGCCCCGCATATTTCTCCTAGCAACCCCCCAGAGGGCGCTATGGAGGGGGTTATTGTCGACTCTAATTAAATATGTTTTCTTCGTCCCCACCAAGAAATTTTTCCCCCACACACTCTTTCACCTCGTCTATATCCGTGGGGTCCTCTTCTTCGTTCACGATTATTCAACACAATTGCGCGAATAGTCATAAAGTTTTTATTACGCTCTTTTCTTCCTTTTCTAAAAATTCACCGCCTCATCTCTGTCTTGTTCAAGAACCATATCTCTTTAACGGCAAACCTCTCTCCGCCCCTGGGTACCAGTTGATCCTTCCTCACTCTCCACCCGAAGAGAAAATCCTTACAGCTATGTACCTACATCTTGACTTTGCCACGGATTCTTCTTTCCATATACATCCTCTAAACCGTGGAGATTTAATGGCACTGACGCTCTCATGGCAGTCGGAGTTAAACTCAACCCCACACTCCCTCACGGTTATTAATGCATATAACCGTCATCTTTCATCTACATCTAGATCTATCTCTCCGAATTTTCTCTTTCCGACCTCCAATGAGGCAATTATTTCGTGTGGTGATTTTAACATCCACTCTCGCTTTAGTGACCCCCGGAGAAGACGCAATCGCCGCGAAGAATCTCTCTCTACTCCCTATTTTAACCTGGCCCATCAAAATGGCTTCTTACTTCTTAACCACCCCGGCGTCGCCACACGTTTCTCTCCCAATCCTCTCCAAAGACACGGAGTCATCGATCTGGCCTTCGCTAACAGCGCAGCCGAACGTTTCTCCCCATCCTGGTCAAATAATCTACCCCATACAGGGTCAGACCACACACCAATTAAAATTCAACTTACACTTCACAACCCCCCCACCCCCAAGTCAGCGTACACGAGGAACTGGAAAGAAGCCCCCTGGGACCGAATCCAAGAGGCCCTGAAGGAGGTCCAGCTCCCAACCCCTACAGACCAGATCGACACATGGTTTGAAGCCGCTCTCAACACCATCACAGGTCCTATTCTGGACCTTACTCCTAGGAAGCGCCCCAGCAGCTGGTATAAGCCCTGGTGGTCCCCCCATTTGAAGCAACTAAGACGCATCTACCACTCGGTCGCAAGAGACTATAAACGAGGGTTCGCCCCCCCCTTTTCTCTCAAGGCAGCCAAAAATCAATACTTCAACGCAATCCAGAAAGCCAAAGATGCTCACTGGAATGACTATATTGCCCAAGCAAACTCTCTCTAAATGTACGTACAAGGGCCGCAGGCAGTAAAAAAAGGAAAAAATTCCCTTTTCTTTTTTCTTCAGACTTCATTTGTCTCCTGATGTCTCCTGAGCCTCAGGAGACTCAAAAAATATCCAGGAGCCTCAGGAGACCATCAGGAGATTCGGGAGACTGTTGGGAGACTGCATACACAAGTAGTAGTTTGCTGATGACCGAAGTGAATAAAGCACTGATCGACCACTTCTTTCCTCCCTCTAACAATCCTCCAAACACTTCCGCTATTACCCAACATGTGATTGAAGAAATTACGCCGGCCGAAATAGCCACAGCACTTGCTGCAACCTCGAACAACTCCGCACCCGGACCAGATACTTTTCCTCCTCTTGCTTGGAAGAAGGTTCATAAAGCGAACCCAACGCTTCTCCCACAGCTCTTTAATCCACTGCTAAAAGCAGGGCTGCACCCTTCAAAACTTAAGACGGCCTTTGGAGTCGTTCTCCCAAAACCGAAGAAACCGGACTACACCAACCCCGCCGCTTACCGAGTAATTGTTCTCCTAGAAACGGTATCCAAAATTCTAGAAAGGATTATGTGCTACCGCCTAGCTGCCTTTGCGAGATCCACACGCCTTATTCACCCACACCAATGTGGCTCCATCCGAGGCCTTTCAACCGCGGATGCCTTCACAACTCTCCAACATGAGATCCGGACCCTTCAAAGGTCGCGGCTTAAAGTTTCTACTCTATTTCTAGATGTGAAGGGCGGCTTTGACCACGTAAACCCCCACATACTAGCGAATATTCTCTCTTCAAATAATACACCCGCCTATATTATAAGCTGGGTTCGCTCCTTTCTCTCGGATCGGAAGTGTACACTGCTTTTCCCCGGCTCCCCAAGAATTCCACTCGCAGTCGACGTAGGAGTCCCCCAGAAATCACCTATTAGCCCTCTTCTCTTCTGTATCTATGTCTCAGTTCTGCACATAGACCCCTCCCCAGGAATTACCCTCTCATATGTGGACGACTTTGCCTTTACAGTGGCATCACCCTCCTACGCTCATAATGCGTCCCTACTCGAAAGGTGCTTTATACAAGCCGCCGATAAGGGCCGCCCTATGAATATTCATTTTTCACTCCCTAAAACTGATCTTATGTACTGGCGTACCCCCAGGGATAAGTCACCTCTGGACACCACACCCGTTTCTCTCCAGAATGAAATCATTTCTCCCTCCACCGAGATTAGATGGCTCGGTTTTCAATGCACCCCCTCACTGGACCCCCATCCTCACTTTCAAAAAAGAGTCAACGCTGCCAACATTTCGTTTGCAATGCTACGACGCTTTGCCACCGCAGGGAAAGGCTTAACCGCCCTCAACTGCCGATGTCTCGCTGTAATGGCAATCCTACCAATTCTAACATATGGAGCGACATGCTACACACCCTCTCACAAATCAATTAAACTTCTGGAAACCACATGGCACTCCGTCCTAAGATGGGTTACCAACTGTTTTCGCTCGACTCCTATATCGATTCTTCAAGCAGAATTATCATGCGCCCCAATTGATCTATATCTTTCTTCACTGCGTCTACGCTATGCCGCTCGCATTCTAAATGCAAATCCCGAGCTAAACCCCGTTTCAGCACGGCTTCCCGCCTCCTTTCCCGCTGCAAGTAATTTTAGGAACAACTGTAATCGGCTCCTCCTAAAAAATATCCCCAACCCACCCAAGAATTGGAACTCCAACCGCAAAGGCGTCGCTAGACTGCCCATTGACGAACTCTGCTTTCAACTCCTAACAAATTCTCCGGACTTTGCCCAAAACCAAGGGACAAACCCAGCTCTCCCTCTTTTAATCAAAAAGCATATTACCGAGATCTGGAAGAAGCTTCCCACCCCCTCTTACTATTCGTGGCCTATTTCCCCCAAACCACACCCTCACCTAGCTACTAGCAGATTCGTCTCAGGAAGAATCTGTCAGATGCGAGCACACAAAAGCTATTTAGCTGCACACCCCTCATGGATGCGCCCCCACGACCCCACCATCTGTCCAAGATGTGAAGAGGGGGACGAAGACTTAAATCACGCAATATTACTATGCTCAGCCCGAAACGAAGCCAGAAGTTGTTTTCTTTCATCTGTTTCTACACTTGATCAACTCTTTCTCACGACTCAGTCAGTTTATGACCTAAGTCAATATATTATAGCTACTCGTACAGGTTTTCCGGTGAAAAACCAGATACCTAAGTCTCCTCTTTATTCGATGTCGTCGTCGTCTTCTCTTTCTTCTTTATCTTCTTTGTCAGATGTAAGTGTGTTGGATATGGAGGATTAAGAAATTGCTTTTCTATCTATTATGAAGTTATGTTTTAAGGCGGCTTTCCTATGTTTAGACGAGGGGATAGGTTTTATTTATGCCATAGGGTTCCCCTGCACGCAACATTCTTGTACCTAGAAACCAATGAAATTATGACTTAAAAAAAAAAAAAAAAAAAAGCACCAAAGGAGTTTGTGCGAGGAGCACCCCAAAAAGGATAGTACTTCTGGAGATTCCATAAACCAAAGTCCCGTAGACTGGTGCCTTTTCTTATATATTCTCCTCTGATCATTCCCAGGAGTAGTTCCTGGCGGGAGCCAATAGAACAGTCTCTGCTTTTCCCTTGGAGAGTCGTTAGCATTATCGGTCAACCGAATGTCATGTAGTTCTTTGCACCGCGACAAGTGGAGTGGATATATGTATAAGTGGTTTTACCATTACTCATTTTATAGTGTTCTTCGGTGTCCCGAACAGCCCCTCCGCTCTCTTCCAAAGTAGCCGCGGGATGTCCTGACTCTACTCGTACTCTGTGCTCCCCAATTAAAGAGGATGATAGCTCAAACAGGGTATCTGGAGTATCACGGAGGTCTTCGATCCAGTCCTGCTCCCCTATTTCGAGATTGGAGAAGTGGCCAGCAGCCCGGGGACAATGCTCAACGACCTTCTCCAGCGCGTCTACCAGTAGGTTACGCGTTTTTTCATCGCCATCTGTTACTATTAGCAAGTTTTAAGTCCCAGCGAGTGGGGGCATTACGTGCTCCATAGCCAACCACTATACATACGCCGAATGACACGATCAGGAGTGTTGTAGGTTCTTCCGGATCTGCTGAACGGTGGAGGACTTCGTCAAGGGTGTGATAGTCCTCCTCACCCGACTCGGTAGTTTAAGACCGGAATGCATGAGCCCAAAGAATGAGACGTCCGAGCTCATAGCGCAAGATGTTCTGTGCTACTATCCTGGGCTGGAGCTCCAGATTCTGAACATTTCTGAGGTATGTAATCGAAGATTTGAGCATCGTGCTCGCAATATCGCTAGTTTGTGATAAATCCATTCGGGTGTTGGTATGACTTAAGTTTGTCCTGTTGGTGTGTGCAATTAGACTGAGGCTCCTGGACTTTGCGTTGAGCCAACAAGCCCAGTCCCCACCCTGTCGGCAACGAAAATACAACTTTTTCGATTCTTACCCAATTATGAATTTCCAATAGATGGCATGAAACCTCAAGTGGTATATTTCAATTTACCTAAGCGCTGCCGAGGTGGTGATAGCAATACAAAATTCATGCAGTTACCAAGCCAGGCACCGCGGAGATGATAGGTTGGCATATAGTCTCTTACCCCTCATTCATCCACCAATAGACTGCGTTTAGATATTGCAACCGCTCCATAGACCTCGCGGACTTAATTGCTCTTTCATCTGATAATAACAATCATCTGAGGTACTTTGGTCTTAACCTAAATTCCTGTCTGAATGACATTGTATATGGCCCGGTTGCTAACTCGGAGTAGACTGATAATCCTAGTCATCATGGCTGAACTAGCGGTCGGGATAATCCCGCTGATTGGGATGGCTTTCAAGGGATATAGTCATTTACGGGACCTTAGGTCGGATTATCAGACTTTCGATAAGGACCTAAAAAGGGTTGTTGACCGTATATATTATAGAGAAGTTATATTCCGATATTTGACGGGAGTGCTCTTTAAGACCGCCGCCATCCCAGAATCGGCGCGACTCTCCATGTTCGATAACCCGGACAGTCGTGATTGGGAGCTGCCGATTTGCGACATCATGTTAACCGAGACTCTGGGCGGAGGCGCATATCCTGTGAAAATGGCAATCGTGAAGAATATTGAAGAGGTGAAGGCGCTTCTTCCGCTCGCCACTGCATGCAGCGATAGCTTTGTAGTACGGCGTCCTCAGAGCACTGAGATTATTCAAACGGTGAGTAACACCAGCAGAGATGACAGGGAAACCGCCACTAACATTTATATAGTCAGTGCTTGGGAGGCTTTGGAGACATGAATGGCTTAAACCAGCGCGCCAAGAAACACTTCCCCGGGGCAGTAGTGAACGGAGGCTATATAAGGCGACTTACAAGAAAGGAGCTCACACGCCTTGAGGAGCTATCCGAGGAGCTTCATGAGGATGTACATACACTTCAAAGTCTACTCGCATCCATTGAGATGTCACCAAACCCTTCTGGACCAACCCAGCAAGGATCCAACAGTCTCCCAATAGCTAAAACCTCCAATGCGGTTATTACCGGCCTTTTGTCTGTATAGGCAAAGTCTCTAGCGTTGCATAACCTCGTATTCAAGGTTCTCATGTGTGGCTGTCATGCAATCCACTTGATGCTTGATGGCAGATACGAGGCTATCAAGAGTTCATTAAACGGGAAATCACTAGCCGCACCTCACCCTCAGTTCGTTTTCCAGCTCAGATTCGGTCCGGAGCTGCCGATTAGTATATCCTTTGTGTCGACGCATTCTCACATTAGTAATACAGCTTCAATTGCTCATTGCGCAGATCGCGAGATATGTAAAGAGGTAGCATCGATGGGTTTCGAGGATGTAAAGCTTATTTCCCCAGCAGCTGGGACCAATCGCGATGGATTCCTTCTACGTCGCACTTCGTGCCTACAATCAGAGTGCCCTCCAAGCTCGGTCAACACCCCTCGGAACGTATCAAAGGATCGCTCAATGAACTTTCTTACGATCTAAGAGCTGATCCAATGCGAAGATATCGATTTAGCTACGCTAGACTAACTACGACTAGCAGGAAGGTTATCATGCACCCTTATGTCTTTATACTCTTCGCCATGGATCAAAGGTTGGAATGTTAAGAGTATTGGGTTCTTTGAAACGTTAGAAGGTCCCATCGCAAAGTTTGGCAGTTGGACACCATACCTTCTCCTCAGCCCAGAATCCCAGAAAAGACCCTCTACGGAAAATTCAGGCTATATAGATGAGGATCTATATTCGTTTGGGTTGATATTACTCCAGATCGGAAGTTGGAAGATACTCCAGCACTCGGATCGAGAACTCCCGAGCATACACCACTATCTACACTACGCTGCAAATAAGCTAGGGCCTTATTACGAAGGTCTTGTCCGCCAGTGCCTTGGTATCGGGAGTGGGGGAGCCATCAATCTCCAGGAATCTAGTAGGCTGAGAGACTTCCTGTCTCGTGTTTCGAAGCTTGAAGAGATTGCGCAAAACTTTGGCTGAGTGCGTGACCTATGTAAATATTCCCGCTTGATTTTAAACTTATATGTAGCAGCAAAATGTGATGCCTCCTAAGGTTTATCTAGCCCCATACCGTTTGTTTAGGCATTAATTATTATTTAGCACCATCCCCGGACAATTCTCGCGGCAAGCATTCATACAATAGACCACGCACCACTCACCTAGGAAAAAGGTGGACAGAAAGGGAAGTTCTTTATATCCATTCTAGTCTAATCCTAGACTAGCATGAGCCTAGTTTGGCGCGAGCAATTATACCAACTTCCCAATATTTAACCCTAACCCTGAAGGTGTCTAACGCACGACCAAGTGACTACATGGACATGGAAGCTAAAGTTATAGAGGGAAGCAAATGGTATATTTTACTTCATGCACAAATAACCTCTCCCTCCACCCTCAAGAATATACAAAATGTTCCTACACACTATCACCACCGCCTGCGCAACACAACCAGAACCCAGATATTCACAACGAACCAATCAAGACCCACTCGTTAAACCACCTTCCACCACCCCATCTAGCGTCAAATCACTCAAGGGAAGTTTGGCCCGCATGGCGTATACGTAACGTTGCAGCTCTCATGATACCCGATACCGTAGCAGCCGCCCGAGCCATCACCAGTGCAGTGGAACAGCGTCGTCTGACGGTTCCAGTCACCAATCTCAAAGACGACGAAGCCACGTGCGCCCGCGCAGGTCCCGCAGTAGTCGCCTGCCTCGAATTGCGGTTGGCAGGTGCAGGATGTGTCTTCCTGGCGGGGGGCGAGGTCGGTAGGGAGCGCGGCGGCGAGGGTGAGAAGAAGAGGCAGGATGGAGATGGAAAAGCGCATTATGGGTGAGTCGGTCAGGTGCTGATGTGGTATGACTTGGGAAGTATGGAGGTTCAGAGAGCGAGGCGCTGGAGGAGACTGTTTCTGATGATGAGCAGAGTGAGGAATTGCGTTCAACGGTGGGAGTCGGTGAATTTATACGTGTTTCTTCCTATGTCTCAAGAACTGACTGCCCATACCCGAGCGAACACCCTCCAAGCCCCCGCATGGTACGTATTGCCCCAGGTCATGCGAGAAGCAACCCCTTGACCGCTGGTGCCAGCAGATCTGGAAGCAGATGGCTATTGTCGTACAACAGTCAGCGCACCTGGGGTTTAATACGAGACCCGGATACTATACTCAATCAGGGAAATAGTGATAGCTGTCGAATGATCTCGCGGGGTCAAAAGCTTGACCCGTACCGACTAGGAGGTGTCTGTAGCTCGGAACCTGTCGACCGATAGCTGGTGTGAGGTGGAACTCGTATCGATTGTCGATCTATCATGGGGTGCCTAGAATAGAAAGGTGTGGTGGGACGGTTGATTAGTAATCATTCAGATGACCAATGATTGGGGGCTATTTATGGAGCACCTGCACTCACCTGAGGGTTTTACTCTAGCTTCGCGTTCCTGTAGTCGCTTGGAAGCCGAAATGGACCACAACGAAAGATTTTACCCCCCGTGTTCTCAGTAAATATTTGGGCCCCGAGCTTCTCGCGTGGGCAAAAATCCATAATTCGTCATCGGAGTCATCTGCATGTACTCTAAGTTAAGTACTGTCAGTAAAGGGAAAACCCAGGATAAGGATAATTGAATATTTGATTCCAATGATATTCTTTCGCTGGTATCGTTTTGCTCATTTTTGCCTAATGGTAAGCGGGTATCATCACGTGACCTTGAGCCACGACCTACAGACATAGTTTGGTTTTGATGCTATTTATCAGCACCTTGCTGTTCCGCCCTCATCCGGCCTTTATCTCACTCATCCCGCCTGCATCCTTTTCTCTGGTACTGGACCTGCCCCTCCGGCTGGGAGATCAAAGAATTCCTCTAGTTACGATTACTTCCAAATATTCTCTCCCCCCTATTAAAGCTTTTTCTCCGATAGTAAGAAGACACTTTAAATACCTAAGTTGCTTTGTTCCTTACTAATGTCTGAATGGGAACTCTATAATCATTTTTTTTACTCAATTGATCAACCTCATCAACATAGCTTGTAGGATACACTGCCCTACTAGTGAATTTCCGGCCATCCCCGCAGCCAGCAGACGGTTTCCCTCACTCCCGGCCCGAGCCGTTGGGGCATGTCGGTGCTCTTTTAGTATATTTCCTATCCTAAACCGGTGCTCCAAGATGGTGGGCTGTCCTTTGGTTGCTCGTCTAATCTCCTACTCAGCGCGTTTCTTCAGCAGCGCCCATTCGGGAGCTTACCTTCTAGTCACATCGCCTCGCTTGATATATGCTGGAATTCTAATGGCCTTCCCGCTCTCCTTGTCGTGCTCTTCAGAAGTTCAATGGTGACCTACAATTCCCCTCATATTTCATTCTTGAACCCACATTAGACAATTAGCTTTGCTGGCCTGTATCTCTTTCTAGCCCGGGTAGATACGGGACTACACTAACCTACTTTAACTTCCAAGACGAGGTCTTCAACTACCCACCATCCAATCATCCTCAATTCTAAGGGACAAAGGTTGTATCGCCCGGCAGGCCAGACATGATGCTGTACCCTGGGGTCCCTAAACCACTAACCTCGCAGCTACTGGCCACCATGCCCAAAGGTTAGGGAGCAATTTATATATGTCGAATTGCATCAGGCGGAGCTATATAATAATAGTAAATGGAAACGCAAATGGAAAAAATCGACTGGGTCTAGCTTTGATGGTGGTCGCGACACCAGAATATTTAGCTCGTTGCATCAGTTTGAGGACCCCCGGGGTACATATTTGTTGTCTTGGCATCACTTTTCATCTTCTTGTGGAACATTCTATTATATAAATATTACCTATTTTAATTCCATACTAGGCATGACATGTGCCTTGTTTGTATAAATAGAACTGCACCAGATTTTGCCCATGTGTCGGCCTGCCGAGCGATAACGTTCGGAGGTCTCCACGACCGCTCCATAGGAGTAGAGCTACCGTTATAAGGCCATGAATATCTATTTCGGATACTCCACTGCAGCCTAAGCTCATGATATATTATCATCAAAGGGAGGGGATGCCTCGAGAACTATCTCTCGTCATGTCCTGTCACTCGATCACGTGCATGCCCACGTGACCTCGGTTGGGCCCGGCTGTGGTAGGAGCTGCGGGTTGGGGTCAGGGTCAGGGTTACTGATAGTAAGGAAAAGAAGTCCCCACGCACCCACAGTGCTATGTACCCACGGCCTCTATTTCCTACTAGTTCCTACTACTTTGTCAAAGTATATAAGGACCATATTTCTGTGTCTAGAATAAACCAGCAAGTTGTACGCGAACACCACACGGTTGTGGTTTTGGTTGATTAATAATCTGCTAGCGCAGCAGTAGGGTTAGGGTTTAAGCTACTGTCCATTTATTTATTTATTTATACTTCTTAGGACTACTGTCATCTTTATTACTATATATTCAAGGTCTATTAGAACTCAAGAAACGTTACAATAAGCCCATTGGCATTCAACACAGCTGAGGGACCCACCCCACCGTGCATGCAGTGTCTAAGGCGTGTACACGCTCCTCGGAGCCACCTGAAGATATGACCGTTCTCGGGGGGCCTCGTGAGAGTAGTGGGGTCGCTCCGGTATATCGGGGACTATTGGGTTGAGTTCACGTGGCTTGCATCGCAGTGTGTGTGTATCCCCTGGGTGTATGAGACACCTGGGAGTCTCTCTCATGCATATACATCATGTGATCTCGATTTTGGGTGAGGGTAAGCAGTTCGCTATATTCATCAGCCCTTGCCGGAATACTTGGATGTACTAAAAGCCCCGCAGGTTGCTGCTCTATCTTTGCCGGTCACTTCCTGGGTGTTCGCTAATGCATGAGAGATTTCTCCCAATTTCTCGTGCACCAGGGGATAGTAAATAGACTTTTAAAGATGTTAACTATACTAGTTCCTCGTGTGTCCTTAAGCGTCAACTTATCAGCTACTAGCAAGAAATATCGCTCGTTCTATCGCCGCATATCGATACACCGTGTTATATACCACATAAGAAAAGAGGCACATGAATCGGTAGAGCTACAACGGGAAAGTAATTGAAACTAGTGACGATTTACCAGACGCGATCAGCTGATGGCATTCCTTCACCCACCGAACCCGCATTGGTTTCTACACGTGCATTCGTGTAAAGAAAAGCTAAAGAAGCAACAATCGAGTGATTAATAACTTCCTGGTCACAAACTATCACTCGGTCACATGTACCGTTCTGCGTACCGGAAACGCAGGAGGCAAGCCTGAAAGGCCTTGAAACTGCCCCCTACAGGCATCATGCAACACTGTACCTATCCTATCAATGAGGTTGGGACAGTCCACCATTTCTGACAGCCGCTGGATTTGGTACAAGCAGATTCTGACTAATTTTATGTTGGTACAGGATGCCCTCTGACTGCATATTAGGACAAAATTCTCGTGACTTCCAGCTCTGATCACTTCTCACGATCCCACACTGTGCTAAGCAAAATTCCTTTTTTACATTTCATTAGTAGGGCCTATAGACCATTCCTCCTGACCTATGACAATCGAATTTGGAAAAAGACAAAGTATTTCTGACGATCTAGGTATCATCAAGCCCTTCAAAGTCTCTAACAAGATGGTTTTTTTTTGGGGGGGAGACAATCCCCAGCTGCTCTAACACCCGACGTCTCAGCCTCATTGACCGGTACAGTATGTATCTCCAAAGTTTAGTGAAAATCGCAGATATCCCGTTCCTGACACGGTCAGGTAACCTAGCTTATTGAAATAGGCGCTGCCCGACCTTCATAATCCCAATCCCGTAATACACTTCCAATATTGGACGTGTTTTGTCATGCCACCATTACATCTAGCAGCCTAGGGCAGTTATGAATAGAGCGGACAATTCTCGTAGCCACCTTTACTCCTTGTCGAGGTAGCACGCTACATCGCGTAACGATTATCGTTGTATCAGGCCAAGATTGATATTCCCGTAGCCCCCTTTTACAGAGGAAAAGAGTTGAGTCTAGAGATATCCAAACCAGGGTTAGGGTTCGGCAACACCGCTTTCTCTGGCATCAAATTCACAAGACTATGGAGTCTCGAGACTTTGTCAAGAGTGGGCCCTGTGTCCAGACCGAGTCCAGAGTGAATAGATACAGGACAAGAGAGGATAAGTCCTGCCCAAGTCTCGTCTTGTCCTGCCTCGTGCCCGTCACGAGTTGACTCATGATCTATACACTGATAGTATTGATATCTCGTGGTCTGGCTTTCTTGTCCGTGACTTTCCTCACTCATGGATGTCTTCCCAGAGAGTATCTGACAACCAACCCCACTAGTGGCCTGCAGGATGTTTAATCATGATATATCACTCGGTCATGTGCCAGTACTTGTGATTTTCTTTTTTTACTCTAGTATTTTTGTTTAATTTATTGATGGTGAACTTGCGATGTGTGCCATTTCAATGATGTTGAGCCTAAGCGGGTGTCCTGTTTAGTGCCTGCCTTTATACGTGTCGTGTCCGCTCGCTCCGCACCTACGAATAGATCACCTAACTGCTGATTTGGGGTCCCATGATGGTCTCTCTCTTTCGCTTCAACAGCACCTGACACCCGTGAGACCGTTCGGTCGCCGCGTGCAGCAATGGTGCACGTCTTCTTAAGGTCTACTACACCCCCTAGTACCACTATAGTGCCTTTAAAGTAACTGATTTTAGTCTTGAGGTGACTTAACTACACCCCACACGCCTCGGGAGTAGTATTAGGCGGAGGTAGGGCTAGCTTGGCTGTCATTAGCTGCGCAATAGTATTTGACAAAATAAGTCTTATGTCTATTGCGCGGTCAACACGCCAAGAGCGACTTTACCAACGGTGGTGAAAATAATACCAGCATTAATACATTAAGATGGATAAAAGAGGCCAAAAGGGGCTATATAGTGCCAGTATATTTATATGAACATTGTCCACCGGCGTGGAACTGTTGGTGTTAATGATGGTGGAGAGTAGGGACTGGGGGTCAGCATTTGTACTGGAACAGGGACTGAAGTTCAGTGCTTACACCACCGTTGGTGGAGTTACTTTTGACACGTTTACCGCTCCATACGTGTTCTCATTAAGGCTGCTTGGTACTAGGGGTGTAGTTTATCTTTTCCATGGGATATAAAGCTTTAAAAAAATAACCTAACTCTAAAACCACGGCACTCCTCCTCGAAAGATACGTTACCCACCATGGCAAAGATTTATTGTTCCTCCGGGGGGATGTATATCGCAACCGGAGGATAAATAGTCGGTATAGCCCCTCCGGAAGGTGGAAGGCGGTCTTTACCGGCGTCCGCGCTGATACTCTGCATCCTCAGGAGCGGGGTAAGAAGCACAATTCACACTAAAGAATCGTACGGTAGGTTTATGGGCTTCCGTTACATCTCCTACACGTCCGATAGTAGTTTATTCTAAGCCTCCCTTGTCATTCGGCCGTGAACTGCTCGGCCGGCGCGATGCGAGCTATTCTGTAAGACGTGTCACATGTTAGCTCCTCCAACACGTACTCTAGGGGGGGGGGTCTTTCCGCCAGAACCCCACCCTCCAGAACGCACCCCCCGCCCGCCCAGGCCCCACGTTTTCACCTAACGACTGTGTCGCTGCCTGTACCTGTCCGCCGGCCTGTCGGTGTAACCCTCATCCCCGCGATGCGGATAATTGGGAGCCGCCCTGTTATCCCACCCCACGACCTCCCCCCACTGCTCCTGCTCCAGCGCTCTACCTCCTCCACCACCACCGGCGGGCCCACCACACATCTCCCTTCCCAGCAGGCCCTCCCCCCGCACTCTGCATCAACACCGACTCTACGCCCCCCGCCCGGGTGGAAAATGCGGTAAAGGACACGATCTAGATGTACCATCCTCGGGCCTCATCCCCGCTATGGCGCAGGGTACCCGTAACGTCGCCCGGTTAGTGTTGACTACGTATTGGCGTTGGCAGGTCTTTCTGTGGCAAGCGTGCTTGGCTGCGCGGTCGTGGGGTTTGGCTCGGCTGGGCTTGCTGTCTATTGTGGCGTGGGAGGCGGTGTTCGGGGGAGGCGGTGTTTGTTGTAAGGGCTAACCGGATAGGTGTGGGCGGTTGATTGGGCGGGGACTGGGGGGAAAGGGTATTGAGTGAGCGCTAACCGGGCAGCAGCGAACCGGTAAACCCTTTTCTTGCAGACTTGAGACTGGGTGTGGGCTCAGGCGTTGGTAGCGGGGTGTGTGGCGGGGGTCCTGCATACCGCATATCGTACCTGCGTTTGTTTGTTCTGTTTCAACCGTGTTCGTACCTGCATAGCTCTCGATCTCGACAGTTGTGATAGGCGCTCCCGCGTGTAAGGATTAGTCAGCACCCCCCGACGTCGCTGTAACGACGTAGATGTTGGGGAATAGACGGCTGCGATGCGGGGCATCCACAGCCTGGGGAGATGCGGGGTGGATGGGTATCGGGTAGCGCATAGGCGGGAATGGGTGTCGGTGTTGGGCGACTTCGGTGGCCCCAGTGGGTGTAATTTCGTTGGGGGTCGGGAGGGTTCACTCCTGGCTTGGAGTATGCGAGGTTGTCAAGTAGGGCGAGCGGTGGTGCGCGAGACTGTAGCTGACGTGACTGCGGCGGTTGGTGTGTTGGCTGATGCGGCGTGTATGTTGGCCGGTTGGCGGGTGCGCGGTGGTACCAGCGCATCGTGTACGGGAGTGTGGGCGGGAAACTTGCCGAGATGTGGTTCCGTTATTGGGAGACCGGTAGTTGGGTACTGAGTTGGCTGTGGAGCCTCTACTTCTTGCGCCGGGGGTTGTAAATGCCGTGCCCCACCGTTGATTATCCGAACAGGGCTGTCTTTGGGTTGTTGCATGTCCGGTCGCGGGGGCATTGACCGCTTGGGCAGGTGAGAGGGTAATTTTCCGCCCGCCTGCTACTGTTGACAATGTGTGGTTGAGAATGTGCACCCCCGCAAGCGAACATAGCTCGAGACTGTCTCCTCCCCTCCCGAAGCATAGGAAATAGCCAAACAGGTTGGACACCGCCATAAGCTTTACTCCAGGAATGGTCCGTTAAGAGGCCTTAAGACACCTCCGGGGCATGTTTCCGACTTGGTGTTCGTTCTTACCTGCTGATGCGGCTTGTCCGGCGCCTGTTGTTAGACACACTTTCCTCGTCTACCTCCCACTAGCTTCTCTCGGATGGCATAGGTTTGGAAGTTTTGTATTTTGGGTAGCTTTGTTTTGCGGGTGTATACTATCTCTCCTGGCCGATGTTCGAGGTGGGCTTTCTGTTCTCGTAGGGGAGGCAATACCGCGTCTCCCAAGATCCCACTCCAGGATCTATGTTTTCTAAATTGAATCCGGCTATGATTAGCCGGATCTTTCTCGTCCGGCTCATCATGTCCCGCTAGAGCCCGACTTCATTATCCTGTCAGTACATCGCCTGTCTGGCTCCCGGATCCTAAAGAGTCCCTACTTTCAGGTGTGCTCCTGCCAAGCGTGGCCACTACCATTCTCTACTATGCTTCACCCATCTCCTCGTCTGCACAAAGCGTGTATGCTTTTGCATTTCGCTTGCCGCCTAGTTTCCTGGGTTTTTTCTTTTTTTTTTTTCTCTTCTTTTTTTTTTTTTTTTTTGGGGGGGGGGTATGGGGGGCTAACCCTCGGAGGTGTTTTGATACATGCCTTCCCACCGCTCTGCTGGTGCCGGCATCTACATTCCCCAAGACCTACGCTCGTTGGTTGTTGTGCAATACTTTTGCCTGCGGGCGGATTATCTCTTTGGCGGGGCGGGTGGTCGCTCTTGGAGGTACCGACCAGGCGCGTCACTCGCTGGGGTGGCACCCCCCATCGTCGATACTGGCGTGGGAGTACCTACTGCACGCACGAATAGGGTCATGGGAGAGCACTCGGACATGCTCGGCTGGCTCGGTCATGGGCTGTCACTCGTTGCTACGTTTTGTCGAGAAGGTAGAGAGAGATCTAAGACTTGGCATCCCGGGGAGAGACCACGAGTAGGGTAGTATGGGGGAGACAGCTGTGGGCGTTAATGCCCATACATACATACAATAGCGTCATGACTGCATGCTATTGCTTATTCACGAGTGCATACTGTGTCAAGAGAGGTGGAGAGTTTGAGCGTACACTCGCAACACGCTTTGTGACCGGGGGTGATGGAGCTCTATGTTTGGAGGTGAGGTCCAAATGGGGTAAACACGCGATAGCCGAGGTGGGGGTACTGAAAGAGTTACGTGGTGGTGGGAAGGCACCGGATGGTATGTGAGGTGTCTTTTCACACGTATGTGATGGTCCTGGGCTTGGAGCTCATTGTGGAATGGGCTGTGGGCGCGGCGTTCCAGGATTTGTAGATGAAGGGGGTTCAGTTTGGTTTGCGGACTAACCAGGTCTACACAGCTGGTCAAGGAACTCCAATGGATCGACGCAATTGAGTAAGCTACCGCACTTACCTAGTCCACCGCCCTGAAATTGAGACCTGGCAGGTAACCCTAACCCTAAACACCACCCCGAGTAATAAAAATGTAAGCTCAGGCTGGGAATTAAATCCAAGTTGGTGAGGGTGTGCTGACCACACTACCTGAGCTTTTTGTATGTGTGTTTGGGGGTGTATGAACGTGTGCTTGATTTTGTGGCGCTCACGCTGGTTTTGGGTACTCGCTTTTTTATTGGGAATACTAGGGTGGGTCGTGATGGTTTTCGTTATGTAAATATGGGGCTCCCCCCGGGATGAGGGTTATGGAGTAACTCGGCTGGGTTTACCTGTATGTGTAACCTTGAACTAGTTTGATGGCGGTAGCTCTCGGGTGGGGAGAAGTAGGGGGTGTACTAAGCGTGGGATATAGTTGATTGTAGAGATAGTACATTTTGTGGTTACTTAGGAAATTTATTGGTGAACCACCCGCTATTCCGGGCAGGGTTGAAACGAACTAATGATGGCGTTTTGCGGGGGCCTTGTAACCGTGCTTGTTCCTGAGCGTTCTTCAAGTATCAACCACGACGGTACGGGCAGGCCCAAGGTCTGGCGTACTCAGCAGCACCTAGTTCGCCCAGCGCGGATGATCCTGCTGCGCGGTGGACGTAATCTTCTAGGACGGAGGCTTCTCAGAGGGCATACAAAGGCTACATGTAAGGTTATACGCGGCTGTGGGGCTCAATCTGGAGTGTAGAAAAGGTAAGCCTAGGATGGGAATCAGACCCAGGTCTCTCAGAGGTTTTGTAGGTTTTTAATTTCTTAGGTGGGGTGTTGCACTGTACTACCTGAGCTTATTCTCATACGTGTGGGGATTATCACTGGTGGGTTGGATGTGAAGGTATTAATCATTCAAGCGCATTCGGCATGTGTGAGTTTGGTAAGGTGGTGGGTAACGGTCATCGGACGGAACGTACCAGAATGTGCTTCTGCAAGCGAGGTTGTGGCTAGGTCCTCCAGGACCACTACCGGTACAGGAGCTGACCCCGGGGTCGAATCAGGGGATTGATTTGCAGGGCTGGTGAAGGTTGTAGATCTGATGCTATTAGAGCCACTGACTTTACCAGGCTGGATGTCAAATTGTGGCTTGTGTGCGGATATTCCTACCTGTGGTAATTAGTAAATGAATCTCCATCTCCATCTCGAGTATCCCCCACTTCAATATTACGGCATCCGTACAGGCCCCCATCCAGGCCCAAACGGTCGCCGAAATGACATCACGGGCACGTCGAAAAGCATACACCTAAGACACGCATGAAATGACGCCGGAGCCTACTGCTAGAACACACTCCGAAGCCTACATCTAGGGCGTGCTCGATATAGCACTGGAGCTTATACCTAGGATATCCTGAAGCCTTCACTAGGAGATACGCAAATTTATAAATAGGATACGCCCAAATCTGCGTCTGGGATACGCCGAAAACGCCGGCCCCCAGGACACGCTGAAGCCTGCATTGAGAACGTGCCTATCACGGCGTACCAGGGATTGCTATGGAAGGAAGGATATCGAGGAATTAATTGAATGCCGCAATTATGTAGCATTTCTAGTAATGCTACTAAATGCTATCCATTTCCGGCCATTTCCAGTCTGTACCCTGCTAAAAGAACATACATCATGTTCCATTTTGTATTAAATATTTTGCTGATTACACACAATATTTTCTTGTCATCACGTAAATAAAAAAAGGGAATTAATTCATTCATATCTCACTCATCTTTGGTCCAGTATGGAAAGGCTATAGAGAGTTGGAGAATAGTTTAAAAAACAAAATCTGTCTATGAGATTATTTACTACATGACGAAACAGTTATTCGGCTATGGAGTTGATATTGATAGTTCTGATTGATTGATGATGAGCTAGGAGGAGGGTTTTATTTCCCTGTTATAAAGTGTTACTTTCACACCTCAGAAGTAGTGATGCCGCGTCTCTGCAGTATTAATATCGATAATTAATTCCCAAAAGTTTGGTATTTGTTATAATATGGATGGCTTGGTAAGAATGTGGTATTCCTATGACAGGAATCACACCCCATGTATTGCTACTGTAACCATCTCACCAAGTGCCAGGTGTCCGGTACACACAAATTGGTATGGGTAACTTAGAAGGAGCTGTATCTTGCAAGGGACAGAGTACGAGTAACTGTATTAGCAAACAAAGGCTAGCTTGTGGCTAGAGAGTGAATCAAGAATGGCCCATGATGGCGACAGTAGTTGAGTACATATATTCAATCGAGGAGGACACTCATCTAGACTATGCGCTCTATTCTCACAGCCGGAAGGCTCATAAAACTAACCAATTAAACAAAAAAAACAACCCTTGCGCGCCCTGCGCGGAGGTATTGTGGAAGGCGCAGGCGGGGTTTCAGGGGCAGAAAGTTGGCCTCGCGCTTATGCAATGGACAATGCCGCCACGTCTGCCATAGAGTGCTACACCACCCCCGGCCCCCCACAGGCGACGAAGCGACAGAGCAAGACGAGTAACTCCAGTACCGGGAACGGGTAGAAATCCACTACCATATCCCAGCCATTAGGCTAGTGAATCTGTAGGAATACGGTACTGATACGGTATGGAAAGGTATTCTACATGTACTTACGACGGTGATTTAAGCTAGTATCTTTAATCGACTCAATACCATAACCCCATGGTTAAGTACATTTTCACCCTCATTTCCGAGACTATCCTCATGTCAGTCTTGCCGTATATACACTTGACACCTTTCGCTCCCATCCTGGGCATTCTGCGTTTCGCAGAGAGCTACGAGCACTGAATTCCTGAGTGGCCTTTAATACAAGTAACATGTTAACACCCTCAGCAGGGGCGGCTGGGCTAAGGCCAACGCTACACTAGCTATCCCTACACACCTAACCCTCGGTGACACCGTCACTAATAGAGATGACAGTCCTCTCAAAAGACCAGATTAGATAGTGTTCAATGGCTATAAATGGGGCTCATCCGTCCCCTTCTTCCGTCACCTCTACATCACATTCAATCGCTTTCACAAACACCATCACAACCTTTGGCCTTTGCTTTACAAAGCACTTCATAGTTACATTTTACGCTCTTTTGATGTCCCATCTATCTCCACCTGACGATTGAATCTACTCCGCGCTCTGATCTGGCGTGTGGGGCGGTGGGGACATCTATATATTCTTGCTGCATGGTATACCCCCAAATATCGATGCTCATACCTCTCATCGGGCCCCCTTCCTCTCACTTCCATACTTCCGGCAAAGTTTTGAGACTATGCCGCCACCTCCATCGTACTCCTAGGCTACTTTATCTCCCAGGCTGGTCCTTCGCTCCATGGCGCTTTTATTCTTTTCACCACCTGACCCCCCCCCCCCATCCCCGCTAGAGCATGAAAGTGAGTCAACCCTCATAAGCATTCTAATACCTGTTTGATTATCATTATTGGATACCCTAAATCAAGCTCTGACATTAATAATCAGATAATCGATAGCAACAGCCTCGCAGGTTCTACTTTGGTCATTCGATAGGAACGTTGTGGCATGGTCTCCGACACATCGACAACCCGAGATCCAGTTCCTGCAGATCCGGATCAACATGAAGTGCTGCCACATGCTCCTTCATATGCCATCATATTGGCCAAACAATTAAGCTTGTGTCACAGCCCCCGCAGTCCCATCGCTAGTGTTAACACCGGGAAAGAAGCCTCCTCAGGTTTCGCCTCTTTGGTTAAGAGAGGCTCTTGAGCGATCCTCGTTGATGTTAGCTTTTCCTATACCCCCTACATCTATATGACATTATACAGACTACTAACACGCTATCATTTACCCATTAAGATGCCGTTAGGATGAAGAAAGCTGTTGCCTTGTTCTTAGTACATGACCAGTGTTCTTTCCCCTTGATAGCACTGAACATCTTACTTTGCATCCTTGCCGGGGCAGATCTCCTATGGCAGAGAGTTCGGCGGAGCTAAATGCCCTACCCAGGAGTGGCATCCGCTCCTCTTATTCGTCAGTTCACTTTAGGTCAACTTACTACTGCTCCTGGAATCTGGATGGCAAACCATAGTCGAACTGAATTGAGAATCCGTTCACTCACTTAATCCCAGACCTGTGTACACTATGATTGCGATATTTCAATAGGGGGCACAGAAAAAACGAGGTGGCCCATATTGAACCCGGGGGGTTCCGTGGCAAGCAAAGAAAGCAAAGAAATCAAA
Source organism: Morchella sp. 2018-W26 (assembly GCA_024713715.1). Taxonomy (NCBI): domain Eukaryota; kingdom Fungi; phylum Ascomycota; class Pezizomycetes; order Pezizales; family Morchellaceae; genus Morchella; species Morchella sp. 2018-W26. Next base: position 287,498 of record JAMGYX010000017.1, read on the forward strand.
AGGTTAGAGAAGGAAGGGGATAATTAGACTATGAAATGATGATTTAGACTATCATGGAAGAGGAATCATTAGTATATAATGAATTGTTTGATTGGCATCGTGTACATGTAACGTAATGGCGTGAGGTGACGACATAAATATAATCTTTATCAAAAGGGGCAGATACAGCGAGAATTACCTCTAGTTATTGTAAGCTAAATTTTCAATCTGAGGAGCAAGATTCCGAGTGATACCTCGTGACCAATGTCAGACATCAGTGATGCGACATCCCATATCAATGCCGGGGCAGAAAGCACCGGGGGTCCAACCTCTGTAAGTGCCCCTGCGTAATTCCCGTCCGTAGCCATACCACCAAGGCCCCCAGCTAGATCCACATCCACCCCGCACTGCCATGCTGGGTGGGGGGGGGGAGGGGGTAAGTACTACTAATGCTGCTAGGTTTTCCACGTAGTTACCTAAAAGATATGCCCCCCCCCCCCGCGCTATGTAATAAAGTGATTAAGATAAGGCCGCAAGTTCCAGCTCCCCCCTTGACATCCCGCTCACGCCCAGAACCATGGTGTATGTCCTCCCAACCAGACACCCCCGAGTAGCATGTTCTTTAATCCTGGTAACTTGTATCCGGGGGGGGGGGGGGGGTTCACACTAGCCCCGCTAACGCTAACCTTTTCAGACTAACCTGTTCATGCTAGCTCGGAGTATATTGGTTTGGCTGGCTAAGGGTGCTAAGGTGGATTTAGCTACCAGTCCGTTGTGGTGTAATGGTTAGCATCAGTCGCTCTCACCGACTAGATCGGGGTTCAATTCCCCGCAACGGAATTCATGTCGCGCAATTTGGTAATCTCGATCAGCTTTTTCGTTTTTATTGATTCTCGCTTTCTAATAACTAGTTCCTTGCCAAAAGTGAAGATTCTGTTTTTCATGTTCTCCACCCCGCTAACAACTTTCTCCATGACTCCAACTGTGGCCTCCACGCCACCCGGTATATATTCGTATCGCAAAAGATGGCAAAAACGAGTATCTCTATGCCGCAAATTACGCCGGTGCTCATTCTTGGAGTGCGGGAGTGGTTGTGGTGACGTGGAATAATTTCTTTATAGCATGGTGGTTATGGGTATGTAAGGTTAGCGACATTGGTAACAGGAAGAGTGTACGGTTGAGGGGGAGGCCTCAAAGAACAGGGGGACTGTTAAGTGTGGTGGCTCTTGGGTGTCAATAAATGCCAAGCAACCACCAATAAATTTTTAATATACATACAATATCTACATGCTATTATAGGCCTAAAGCCTTCTCCTGTTCAAGTAATTCCAATTCTTTTTCACAGTTCTTGCTGTTCCTTTTTATGTTTTTATTGCACTTGCTTTAAGTGGAGAATTTCATATTCATTCTCGATTGTTGATGTATAGTGCCACTTGATTCTGCTGGTTGAGTTGCAGGAATTGGTATCAGATATACCTACTTCCAGTGAGTTCAGTAAATTACTAAGTCATTATTGCTTTTAATGGGGCATAGAGTACTTATCTAACAGAAAGTCAAAATTGGGTCTTGTAGGCTAGTGCGAAGTCGATATATGGACTAATATATGGACGATGATAAGTTCAATTCGGGATGTACCGAAGTTGCGACGTATTTAGGCTCAAATTCAGGTTTAGAGGCAGGAGGCTAAAGCTGAAGATATATATTATTAATAGACAAAAGATGTTTCGTAGAAGTAATACAGATAATGAAAAATAGAGCTCAATTCATCAGCAAGCTTCGGAACTTCCGCCAGGCACTCGCTAGACAAAATGCATTTCTGGAGATTATCACAAGTGTTTCTGTCGGCGCCAGCAGCGCTTAATCAGTGATATCAATGCCTGACGAGTGATAGTACACCAGCAGTGCCTGGCCTATCTTCTCCCCGTACAGCAATTGGACAATTAATGCAGCAAACGTCACCTTCGTTATTCGCCTCTATGTAGTCTAATGATATCTAGATATGTACATACATGTATGTATGCCTCCGCCGCTTGGGCTGCCCCCACTGCCCGCGTCTCTCCAGCGTGCGTGACTGCCTACGTGACTACCCTGCCTATGCCACTACCCTACCTGCAGAAAACGTTCTTTTGAGCATGTCTATGGCACCGATTTGGGCGTGGCTATAGGTTGATTTGAGTGTGTCCATGGCATCAGTTTGAGCGTGTCTATGGCATGTGTTTTGGCATAACCTAGGCGTCTATTTGGATGTATTCTAGGCAAGGGTTTGAGCGTATCCTAGTCATTGATTTGGGTGTGGACAAGGTGTTATTTTGGGCATGCGTTTGGGCTTGAATTAGGACTCTGTATAGAGACGTTAGCATAGTTGTCAGAACATGAAGGGAGGAAAATAGTCGAGGTGGAGGTAAAAGTGGAGGAAGACAGCCATTAAGACGTTAAGAGTTACATCTCTTGGTGGAGTGCCGCTAGGATAGTGGTATATTCAGGCGTAGGAATATGGGGGGCCTCATCAGGCGTCTCCAGGTGCTCCAGGCGCTAAGGCTTAACGTCTCCACCCTGGCGTAGAGGTTGCGTTAAGAGAGATCAGCAACATCAGCAAGATTTCACCTGTCTCCTGAGATTTTCTGGGTCTCAGGAGACTAGTCACAAATAGTAAAGCTTACTGATATTATTACAGTATTGAATAATGTTTAGCAGCATTAAGAAGAACGATTAATCAGGGTTTCCCTTATATATATCAAAATCAACCATCATAGGCCTTGCAAGTGATACGTCATACCTCTGGTGGTCACTGTATCCGCAACCCTAACCCTAATCTACCCATCTTTTTGTTTATTTCATCGAGCAAAGCCGCACCGCCCCCCCCCCCCCCAGTTGACAGCTCTAGATGAAAGGCTTGATGATCGATGGAGAGCTGCAGAAATCGTCGTTCCTTTGTACAATTTTGCGCACCAACTAAATGCCCCGCGCGACGCCCGTTCTCAGTTACAGCATGATTATTGTATAGTGAGCCAGCTCACATTGCAACATGTTCTGAATACAGGAAAGCTCATGCTCAGCATATCCCAGGGTCTTTAGAGTGGGAATAGCCACCCATCTTCCGAAACTTGGCTTTTCACTTCCTTTCTCCACCTACATGACTGATCTTTCAAGAGCCACCAGATCTCTAGCGTAACTACATCGCTGTACCTTCCGCTATCCTAGCAGAGTACATATAGCCTGCGAGGCCGCTCCCTCGGAGCGGTTACAATCCGCCCCCGGAATGCCAAGGGATATCAAGGATGTGCGACATGATCTGCATCACCCCCCCTTGTGCCGCCCTGGCGCGCATAGCCCAGTACCATGGGATGCAATGACCTGGTTTGGATTACAGTGTGGTTACTCTACAGATAAGTAAGAGGCGCATGGCAACCGCACACACTAACATACATACATCAAGTGGAACTACATACAAAGACATCATGTCTGACGAGTTTACTAATCAGCGGGTGACCTACATCAATCTAGGATCATATGCACATAAAATATTCAGAGCCCGGATACAGTCGCTTGCGAAAACCTGTGGATTAAGCAGGGTAGTGCGTATTGCAACGGACTATCCGTAGGGTACAGGACTATCGCATGGGAGGCCGAAATTGTCAAATCCGAGAACTACCAGGTGATAGCCCCGTACCCTACCGATAGTCCGTTGCAACAGACCACCATGGCTTATTCTACAGCTTTTCGAAAACGACTGTAATAATCAAGGTTGAAGTACAGGGTAGCAGGAACATACAAGATACCAGGAACCCTCGCCCAGCAGCAGCGCAACTGCTCACATACGGCCATATTGTGGGGGAGAAAGGGGAATTTCGGAGATTTGATCCTATCCCCCGCTGTTGACGCTCGTAGTTATAAGCAGGTTAACCAAACTTTATTTTATTGCTGGTAGAACCGCTAAGTGCCCCAACAACAAGTATTCGGATCACACTGTCTCTATGTTCTTTATAAAAATGCTCAACAGGATGGTGGGGCCGTAGCCATGAGATAAAACTACCTACAACTCTCCTTTCAGTTCGCAGCCGAGGTGGCCTACTATTAAGGAATATACTTACATGTAAAGCTTCCGCGCGGCCTCAGCAAATATTGAAAATCAAAAACTGTAAGCGCTCGAAGAACAGATCCAAGACTTAAATACCTTCTAATACGCCGATTGCATTCGTGATACCGAAGATTATGATTAAAAGACTATTGTATGGTAATAAACAGTATATACGTATCATAGAAGGAAGAATGCATTCATAAAACGAGACAGTTGAACAGTGAATATATCAACGACGACACTTTCAACTTGGCGCGTGAAACAATAGCTCAATAACTAGAATTTAAATTAAACGATAATCGAATTTTGGAAGGCGAGTGATTACCCGTGACGGACCCAGCGCGAAGTTGATAGCTGAATTTTTTATCTAGCTAAACAGCGAGGAAAAACGTGTGGAGACTGCCATATGCGGTGAAAGTCTCACAATCTCACGTATTTTCCGTCCGCACAATATCCTCCATCACTCAGTACCTATTTTTTGCAAGCCGGGTCATGTTTCACCCCGACCCTATTCGATCACACAACCCAGTTTAGAGCAATGAAGAGTAATTATAACTTAGGTTCCTGCTTTCTAGAAGCCCAGGAATAGTATAGTCGCAAAGACACGTATTCCCCAATTATGATGCAAAAATGGTGCAAATAAAACGAGAATTGGAGTGCTCGTCAACGACCAACCAGTTCCAAGCCTACTAGTGAGTACTTTATGTCATGTTCTTTTTTTACGAACTAACACAAATCACGTAGTTAAAGGTGTAAGCGAGAACCTATATATGAGCTATTCGTTCTACATAAAAAAGAAAGGGTCTATATGTCGCTGAACCTATATATCAAGGTTTCGGGTGTGGAATATGCCCAAGTACTCTCTACTCGTCATGTCGCTAGTTTATCTATGGACCAACATTCACCTATGGTCCCCCCAACCCTAGCCTACGGTGAAGATGAGAAAGGATTGGCGCCCAGTATGCAGTCATGTTAAGTCTTTAATAACTTGGTAGGCCGGACGGGAGATATTAAAAACCTATGAACGCGGGGGGAGAGACCAGCTGCTGCACGGCTGGTAGGTCAGTGCCAAGACTTCATCAAAACTGCAACTCCGGATGACCAGAATAGGTATTAGCGCTATATACTTGCTTTTCCGAGAGTACTAAGTCTATCAACTCGCAGCCCTGTACTCGGGGCAGGTTACCGGACAATGCAGGCTTTGTCTCTGGGCTTTTTTTTCTAGTAATTTTCGCCTAGTACGTACACCTATTGGTGAACTAGAAACCTTTATTGTCGGTACTTTTTATCTGCCCCCGAGCAGGTACATATTTCAGCAATCCGCAGGCTGAGGTGAAATGAAAACTAAACCAGTTTACTGTAAAGGGTGACTGCCACGCAATCCACCTACATCATGAACCCACTCTGGGATCGAACCAGCTAGGAATTTCCATTAAAGGGAATGAGACTAGTTTTGTGAATCAATGTTACTAACCCATTCGTATACTGCACAGTGTAATGCAGCTTCAACCCTTTACGCGGTGTAAATAAATATAACCTGGACATGGGGGTGTGCAATCAAGAATTAGATTTGTATGGTGCGGCGCGCCTTAAAGGTGACATAAATTGCACTGCAAATAACTTTTCGACCAGACAGGATATCAAAAATCTATGAAGCCAAATTGTAGGTATAGGTATGATAAAGATTTTGGCTTCATAGATTTTTGATATCTTGTCTTGTTGAAAAGTCATTAGCGATGCCATTTGCCTATTTTTGTATGTAAAAGGCGCCAAGGCCTGGTGAAGTGGAACAGTATTATACCCATTTATACCCCGTCATTACAGAGTTGCGGCTAGGATGTTGTTTCCAGCCATAAAGTGGCTGGATTTCAATGCTCTAATTGGTTCAAATGCATTCGCGGTAGCCAAGATTGTTCCAGCTGAAATACCGACATGTCACCTTTAAGACGCGCCGCACCATATTTAGCATATGAACGAACTAGAAACGATACATGTTGCCTCATTATTAGCTCCATGCTTAGTAGCAAGTTCCGAGAAAACCAAACATCTAAGGCGAACGAGAACTATTCTATAAAAAGGGGTCTGGAAACAGGGCTTAGGTGGCTGCCCCAGCCAATAGGACTCGTACCATACTTCTACAGTAACCTTCCCCGCAGCTGCACAAACCCCTGAGACCTCATTTGAGAGGTGAGGCAACGAGGGTTTGGAACAGAAGGGTCTGCAACAAGAGCCACAAGCAACGGTAGCGAGCCTTATCACTAGAACTAGCGTGCGCCTGGTCCGTACGCCCTGGGGTGGCCGAGTGGGTAGGCCTCCAGGTGTCCGAGTTCTCCCGATGAGGAAATTTCCGAGGGTGGGCAAGGTCGCAGGTTCGAATCCTGTAGGGGCATGGTGACTCAGGGGATATTAATCGTGGTTTCCTTTCCCGGCTTGGCATGTGGGATGGTTTCTGCCTCCATGGGGAGGAGTTTTCCAGGCACCCGGCGCCCAAATGGGACATGCAGAGAAAAATGCGAAGGAGTGTGACTAAGCAAGAAGGTGCTGGCCTTAGGTCGGTTGGGGTATTCCACACCCGGGGCTAGCGCTCCATATGGGTGAGACCCTGCACCGGATTGCTTGGAGAGGATGGTACGCCGCCATAGCCCTAGGGGCTGGATGCGAGTATGATGTAAACAAAAACAAAAAAAAGCCTGGTCCGTACCGCGCCACAATATATCACTCGAGGGTACGAGTGATATAGAGTGACTGTTCTTGTTATCGTTTTTTTTTTTTCATTCTGTGATTAAATGTGTTTTTTATTAACGATGCGGATACCTGAGCCTTATTCTGTCCTCCTCTATCCATTTCATCTGTTCGTATTCGTTGTTCCTGTACCCTTTTGTACTGACATGTTAGGACCCCCCCAACTATCAACATGGGTCGCTTATCGATTAAGTGATCTCATATAATAGCCGGATACCTAGAGCCGTTCAAGGATCTCATTCCCGTTTGCCCTCCAGTCCTTGTTGCGTGTTCCCATGTATTTGCTAGCGAGGGTTAGGGTTTCTGTATATCATTGAGACCTGTCACCAAACTCGATCTTGTTATATTATAATATCTTCCTAATGACATAAATGGTAGATATAATGCCCACGTGGTCACTGTGAAAATATGGGGAACTAAAATGGCACAGAACATAGAGGCTTGGAGAAAGAAATACCTTTCGGTGAAAGTGACGTGTGGAACCCGGGGATATCATAAATCTGCACTGTACTATGCATATTTAGTTGTTACTAGAAGGGCTCCTTAAGGAAAGCTCCACAGATTTAATATTTCCTTCAAAGTTGGACTATGTATCATTGAAAATTCTCTACATAGAATGAGGCTAGGAGTAGAAGCGAAGCAATAGGCCTTCACCCATTAGAACCAAATATCCTCGAGTATGCCTTCACCGTAATATCCGTCCCTCCTTGTCCACATCCAAGTTCTGACCTTTCTCAATCTCGGAGCTATGACCAAACGTGCCGGTCCTCGTCACTATTTTGACCGCCTCACCCGTCTCAAGGATTCCTATCTCCAGTGGGTCCACCACATATCCATAACTGACATGCTTTTTGTACCCCTCCTCTATTGACGCTGTAAGACTCGCTAGGAGGGAAGACCTGTATCCCGGCGGCAGTAGATACCAACCCAAAGCATATAGGATGATCGCTAGAAATAAGGTTGCCGTAGCTAGTATAAGCTGGAGGGGAGAGAGAGCCGGAACGGTGACATGATGCAAGACGGTGACAGCGCTGCAGCTGGCGTTTGAGCTGGTGATGTACCCCCTTGAGATTATTAGCCGATTGAGCTCCTCCTCATGTTCTAGATACCATTGGTAGGCGCTCGGGATCAAGGAACGAGAGGAGTTTTTGGCGTAGGCTCGGCCTAGAGTATCTGCAAGAATATAGATAGCCGAGGTATCGAACTGACCGAGCAGTCCGGGGTTGCTTGTATTCTGAAAGGTTCTAATTCTGTAGCAGGTGGTAAACCGAGGGAACCCTCCGTTGGCTACCGAAACATATGGTTTATCGTAGCATGGTTCGGCTGGTGGGGGGATACGTAGTACCCTCTCAGTACGAAGAAGGCGAAGTCGAGAAGACTGAATCCGGAAATAGTACGTTCCTGCGCGACTCCCTGTGTTGTGTTCTGTGGTATTTCCCTCCGGCCGCATGTACCAATCGGTGCCATAGATATAACTCTGAGAGGTTAGAGCGAATCCTCCCTCCTGGACCGTGCTCCAGCCAATCGAAATTCCAGAATCATTAGCTTTTGCTGCCAGAACCTCGTCAATCACGCTTTTAGCTGTATATGTAGTATTATTTGGAACCCGCTCCGGCCATGTCCGCCAGATCAGATCAACCATGTCTGGAGAGGAAAGTTCGCCACCGACCAAGCCCAGCATGCTCACTTTCAACGCCGACAAGAGGAAGACGTGCCTCACATCCCCCTTTGTAACTGTAAGAATCTCACGCATAGCCACGGTCTCATGCTGTCTCCCGCCTAGCTCTGCCCACGGGTTACCTCCAATCTCGGCGCTTGATTCCCACCACCCGGCGTCAGGGTCCCGAGTATTCCACCACACAGTCGGCCTTGCAAGCTCCTTGAACTGATACTTTGTAGAAGCCTTCTCGGACATGTTGAAGGGGCAGTTCCAGCTTTCTACAGGTCTTGTCCACGACGTGTTACAAAATAGAGATGGGTTATAATCTAGGGCAATAGACCATCCATCTTCGTCCAACCAAATCCTTGGACCTGGGTGTAGATCATTTGGTAAATAGCCACGAGGAGAGATATAGGCATTCCCGACGTCGACATCGCCAGTTAAGGTGACATTGGTGGTGCCTTTCCACAGACCCTTACTCATTTCCTCCGTTAGATCGATGCCAGCAGTCAGTCCAGGTATTCCTTTAGTATGCACAACATAATCGGCTGAGAGGTCCCTTGTCCCTTTGACCTCACTAGCCGGTAGGCGATAGGCAATTGAGACAGTACCGGGGAAATCAATGCCCCACAGCATGGTATCATAAAGCCCAGCAAAGATAATGAAGAAGAGGAGAATCAGGATGCTGTGGCGCCCCTTTCTCTCTGATTCCGAAGAGATGGGGGTAAAACAGAAAATCAGCTTTTGAATGGTGGACTCGAAGGACATGAGGTAGGCCGTAAAGGCGGACCTCCGGAAAGACATTATGGCGTGAATTTTGAGGATGGCAAGTTCGAGGAAGAATGCTGAGGCGCGAAAGAGTAACGACTTTGCAGCGTTACTACTGATGGGATAGGATGACTTGACGATGTCCATGTTTGTGGCTTGGGAAATAGATGTCCTCGAAAGTATTGTAGCGAACTCCTTGGTGCTGAGATGATTTGAGACGAACATACATAGATAGCTGGATGAAGGTATATATATAATGCGGATGGGAGTACTCCCCGCCCCAACAGAGACCAGCTTCTCGGGAGTCGCCTAGTAAGTGTTGTAGGTCTTCCTAGGGTTGGTTATGGAGATTGTCCGTTAGCCCATGGCTACATGTAATCATTGGTACATTAAGAGAACTAAACACCGCAAGTTGGCACATATAGCGGAGTTTATATGGTCAATATTACATCTAGTAAGCATATATACCGTCAGTTCTCAAAAGAACAGCCTGGCCCAAGGGTCGAATCTAAGCCATCCGATAGGTTGCTTTACCATTTACCACCGTCTATTGCTCTGTTTTTTTGTATTAAACTACACGTAGGGCTCTTATCGAGACTCGATGATAATTGATACCTGCATATGCACGTATATTTAGACCATGGCCAGGGCGTTAATGGTAAGTTACTTTACACACCTTACGATACACTTCCGAGTAGATGAATACCGCATGCAGCTAACGCTATGACATCAACAAAGCTCGTCCCTAACGCCACGGTCCAGGGTTCCCAATGGTTCACCCGTTCTACCAAACAAACCGGTTTTGGTAAACCGGTTCAGTTAATATTTCGGTGGAGTTTATGTCTTTGAGCTAATTCGGTATGAACGGTTCATCACAGTCAAAAATCACTTCAAATCGGTTTACGAAACAGTTCTATCATGCAGTTATCCGTCACACAGAGGACGTATTTCCCGCCCTTCACCAATTTTGGGCGGGCTTAATTGCACCTAATAAATCAAGAACCGGACTCTGAAACGCATCTTGTTAATTATGAACCCGCAAACCAAACAAAAGAACGGTTCTAGTTCTTGAACCAGTTAAGAGAACCAATATTCAGTTCAGTTCAGTTCAGTTCAGTTGGACATGTAATTCGGTTCAGTTCGGTATGCTATGACCTCTGAATACAACTAGTTTTAACCGTCGGAATCACAGACGCCACCTATAGCACTGCTCGCCGTCACAGGTAAGCTAGCACCGGGGGAGCAGCCACCAAACCCAGTTGATCAGTCGAAGATTTCAAAGTACATAGTGCTCTGAGTAAGGCAATTGAGTTAAAGATACTCTCACAAACAAACAGTCCGTCTATGCTGTTTTCCTCCCCACCCTCCTTTCAGGTGTGGAGTACTCATTATCTGATGTTGTGTTCCCATGCAAGCCCTGTTTGCAAGATCTGTCATCCATCTTTCACACCCCCATACTTGAACGCGTTCGAGTCCAGAAAGGTAGGTTGCTTATCCCTCACCCAATGAAAGAATTATTCGCTATGTACTCGCGATTCATAGATGTACCGGGGGTTGTGGGTAAGTACGAAGACATGGCCATGATAGGTTGGCTTGTATGCGGATCGTGATAGGTTGATATTGGATCACCGCCACGCTGTCAATACCATGAGTCCCCCGCCCTCCAAACCCGTTGAGTGTCCCTCCTTCGCCGCTGAGTGTTCTCCATGCTAACTGCTCGCCCTTTTGTCTATCGTTAGTCCGTGCCTGTTCATCTTTACGCGGGTATCTTTCAATATTACGCGGGTGTCTTTCAACGTTACGCGATTGTCTTTCAACGTTACGCGGGTGTCTTTCATCAACAATGAAGCAGAAGGGGAAGCGTTCTGATCACCATGAGGAGACCAGATACAAGGAGACCACTAGGGATGAAAGAGTGAAAATTATAGCCCTCAGAGAGGCAGGAAAGAGCTGGAGAGCCATAGGTCAACTCCTTGAAATAGATTATCGTACTTGTCAAGGGATATACAGGAGGACTACACAAAATGGTATACCTACAAATAGGAGGAGGCAGGGAAGACCCCCTATATTCAACGAGAGGGAGAAAGAAAGACTACGAGAGTTTATCACAAGAGATAAAAGAACAAGAAGACTTCCATGGGAAGCTGTTATTCAAGAGATGGGATATGCATGTTCTGTTAGGACTCTACGAGGAGTTATGGCTTCCATGGGTTACCATAAACGTCTACCTAGAAAAAAGTAAGATACTTCAAGCTAGATCTAATCCTATGACATAGCTAATAGTTTACTAGATGGGGTGTACGTCCACAAAATCAGGTTAAACGGGTAGAATGGTGTCTAGAAAGACTGAACTGGACCTATGATGATTGGTTCCGTACTGTTTGGACAGATGAATCTATCTTTAACACTGCTGGTTTTGGCCATCGTCCCTGGGTAACCCGTCGCCCAGATGAGGAGTATCATCCTGACTGTATCGATGAGACCTGGGAGTCTGGTAGAAGAAGTGTTATGATATGGGGTGCATTCTGTGGAGAGAAGAAGTCTGAGCTTGTGTTCACCCCCGCAGGTGTTACCATCAAATCTCAGGTTTATGTGGATTCTATTCTTGATCCACATCTTATACCTTTTTGGCACGATACCTGTGAACAATATGGTTGGACTCGTGTAGTAGAAGATAATGCTCCGGGGCATAAGGGATTTGCAAATCAGTGCAGAGAATTGAATGAGGTCGACAGTATCCCTTGGCCACCACAATCGCCAGATCTCAATCTTATAGAAGCATTGTGGGGGGATATGGAAACAGAACTAGGTGAAACTATTGGGAGGATACAGGATATTGAGGTTTTAAAGATCATGTTAAGAAATACTTGGAATAGTATTGGTGTAAATAAATTAGACTCATTGATTAGGAGTATGCCTCGCAGATTGGCAGCAGTTATTGCTGCTGACGGAAGGGCTACTCCATACTAGATAGGCATATGGCTTCAACCCGCAAGGGGGTGTCTTCGTATTTCTTTCCTCCATACAAATCTCTGGCTCGGCGTTGCTCGGCGTCAACTATCATTGGCCCGCCACTCTCCGCGCCTCACGAATCATGCAAAGCGTCTCGGTATTTAACGTGCACACCCGGTACACTTACATCCACCCCATTCATGACCGCTTCAAACCCGCAGCATTGCATGGAGGGTAGAGTGTGGGGTACATGTTTCACCCGGGTCCCCGGTCTGTAGAAATGTACGTACGGTTACCGAATACTACGTTGTCGCGATCTGCTCTGTACTCCTGTAGTATCTGGGAAAATTCGTTTACAGGGGTCCTCTCTACCAAATCTTGTATATCTACGTCTAAATACTGCCTCTGGTTGGCTCATACCCCCGCGAACTTTCTCAAATACGACGGTACACATAGCCCAAACAACCACAGTAAGAACCAAATATTGTTCTCGCAACAACTGGTCACACAGGCCTTGTGCTCCGTCGTACAAGCCTGGTGCTTAAGCGAGAGTCAATGGCCAAATCCTCCGCTCAGTGGTCGCTACACGCCCGTTTCCTATCACACCAGTCCTATTCAGAAGCTACACTACCAAAGTATTCGCCGTCCACTGGTCCAATTTCAATTTTTACCGTGGTAGACATCGCGATGATCTGCAACAAGGCTCACTCTACAACACCCTGGCATCCAATACGTGAACGGGGCTTCAGCTATCAATCCCGCAGCTTTGTTACGCCCCGCCTCTTTCCTGTGCTTCTAACGAGTAGTACCCACTCTCGCTGCCCCCTCCCCCAAACTCCTAAATGCATCTAAATCTGAGATCAGGATTTCGATTGATAACCACGAGAGCCCTGGTCTCTGGGTGGTTCCAACCCGCCGGTATTGTAGCAGCACAACCTTTGTGCTTCCTGAGCAGTGTAGCGTAAGATGCAGAAGGGAAACCATCCCCACAAAGAAACTACCATATATACCATCTCCACTGTCAATGCAAGGAAGTAGCTCCGCGGTATCTAGTACCAAACACGTATGCCATACCCCACTAAGCCTAGTTGTAGCCCCAGGCTTAATTACCAATTACAAGAAATTGGTCATCTCCCGCCGGAGGTCTCTACTTGACGACTGGTTTGGCACTGTAGATCATGTCTGCTAATCTTGATTATGGTCTCGTAAGCACGGCGGGTTATGGCGGTACATATAACTCCCAACAATACGGTAAACTCTAAGTGGTTTCTCCAGAACCAGGGATCCGGGTAGTGCCTTGCTGCGGGGTCGTCGATTGTATGCCGGCCTAGAGATTGATGATTATGTTACGTAGATACATGATGTTCATCTCGGGACTTTAGAAAGAATATCGGATTGTCGGAAATTTGTCGTGCGACTGTTGCGGGCCAATCGCCTTCCGGGGAACGTTATATTTTCCTCCAAGTCTGCCTCCTGACGCTCCATCATTCAGGCTACCAGCCCGGGTTTTGGTGGTAGCGTGTTGGTCTCATTGAGCTGGGAGACTCTCTGTCAATCAGCCCCACTAGTTACCCATCCTCCAACTACATACTACCCCGCCTCCAACTCTCGAACCTGCCAGACCCGTCACAGAACGGGTGCCTGGGCCAGGGTTAATCTGGTGACCAATCGGACACTTATTCCAAGCTCAAAATTCTGTTGTATTTTGTTTTCGCGGGAAAAATACATCTCCCATTGTGCTAACCTGCCCATATAGCCACACCTGTAGACATGACATCCGCCATATCACCTCTTCTGTAGTGGCCGGGATACATCCGTGGCTCACTATTTGCGAGGCGTTACCCCTTACTCGCAATTTCATAGCGTTTTTGAACAGACTAATATTGCACACACAGGAGACCGACAAGACTAAATTTTTTATATGGCATGAGCCAGCGGTTGTGTTCAGAAACGCTATGAGGTTGCGAGTAGTCTGTGAATAAAATGCTGACCCCCCCCCCCCCGTAGAAGAAAATTTTGTGTGGCTTTACTAACAGATCCCCCTATCAAATGGCAGATCTTCAATACACATTTAATTCCTCTCTTATGGGGGAGGGAGGGGTCAACATTAACAGACCAAGGGATACTGTTATACTATTTTTTTTATCTTTTCGGAAAAGAATTTAGTGCGAGTGACACCCCGTGATCCGCCCACTCGTGACCTGTCTTCCAAGTAAGCCAGCGAGGGACGCATATATGTAGAGGAGCCTTCGGACAATTGTAGCGTTCTGCTACTGGTATGTCGTTCTGCTACCGCAAAATCTCAGTTCGTTCGGACGGTTGCCAAGAGGACAATTTTGCAGAGGAGCTGAGAGATATCACCCCTTAAAGGAAGAGATCAGAGCCTTTTACAGCCAACACCTCTCTTGGCAACCGTCTGAACGAACTGAGATTTTGCGGTACTGGTATGTCTTTACCAACGAAGTCTCAGCCTCACCAGCACCCCCAGATTTGTCTCAGATAAAGCCTAGCCAAAGCCTCTCGCGAATGTGGTACGTAGAGTAAATACTTGATAGCAATGCGTGCGTCGACCACCGAAATTTAGCTACTTGCTGCACTAATCATTTCCTGTATGCTCAGGTGCTCCATCCCTCAGGTATTGTAGGAGTCTGTGAAGGGCTTGGTGGTTCGAAGACTAGTGGCTAGTATTGTGTGGCAACAGCGAGAGGGTTGTGTGGCGAGTGGATCTGATTAGCCCTGCAGTCTTGGCATAGATCAACAATGATAACGAAAACCCAAGCCACAAGCGAGAAATGGGCTCCACTGGTAATAAGAATATATTAACCATTGGTGATACAGTGAATAGAGGGGCTGCAATTATGTTGTATCATCGCGGCAGCACGTATAGTTGGTTCACACCGTGGATTAAACTGTCTCGCTGCATTAGCTTACCACACACCTGTGGCTGGGGGCGGGGAGGGCACGCGAACCCATCAACCACCCGCAATCCACGAGCACCCCCCCCCCCCTCTCAATCCTCCCGACCACAATAGGCCGCCAGACCTTCTACCGCCCGCCAGGCCCCCCCCCACCGCCCGCCAGCACAAGCATCTTAGCGCCAAACCTGGTAGACTCACCCACGCAGACCGTAGAAACCGTTGGAAATTCCTTTCTGTGGTGTTCAACAACCGAGTTAACAAGCAAAGCGTCGAATGCATAGAATGGCTACCACAACGCAGAAGACTCATCGGTAGGTACAAGTATTCCCCCTTTCCCGGCCTTCCTCGAGGCCCACACCCCCCGCCTGCTACACGACACGACGCCTAGAGGTAAAGAAAGCAGAAGTCGCCGCCCAACAGCTGAATCCCTCGGCACACACCTCCACGCCGAGAACATGCCCCGCCGAGGCCTATACTGATGATCACCGCGCGGGATATAAGTCCGCCAACGACGCGCGTATGAGAAAGGACCTCCCAAGCCTGCGACTATCCAGGTATCACAACCGCGCAGATGCTCCTCACCGCCCCTTACACCAGCCATATGCACAGAAGAGTGGGAGGTCTGCTAAAATAGCAGCGTCGACATCTCCGCGCTGGCGTAGTAGGACTTGACGTTTCCGAGGAGGATTTCCGGGTATGTCAGCTCGGTTGTGCTCCTTGCTGGATGTTACCCTGGCAGCTGAGGATCGAACAGCGCTAGATGTGCGAGATTGACTCCGCGGCGGTAGTCGTACCTCCTATGCAAATCTGTCCGAGTATTGGGTCAGGCTGTTTGTTTAGGCGCGACGGTTAACATCTCCGTGGAGAGAGCACCACGCATTTGGTGTGCGGGCGACACGAAGTCCGAGTCCGCTCGAAAACCTCCGTTGAAAAAGAGGCGAAAGATCACCGAACCAACAAGCGCAATTGCGTAATCGCCCAACCACGGGAGGGATCAATTGGTCTAGAGTGTACACAAGCAATTAACAACTCGGTAGAGGTTGACGGAGAGCATGCCTAGAGTTATAGAGTCTATTATAAGAGGTGAAGGCTGGACCGTTCGTAAATTTCCCTATTGACAATTTTTATTATTAGACACCTTTACAGTCCTGCTGACATCACACGCGCTGTGAGTTGTTGGCATTTCATCGACATACCGCCAGTTGCAAAGGACTACCAACGCCGAATTCCACATTCCGAAGTCACTCCTCCAGTGTTCGAGACATATCGTTCTCAACATTCGACACCCCCAGCACGCGAGGGCCTGCAGGTTCTCTGAGCGGGTAGCTACCTTATACACCATCTTCAAGCCCACGTGTCCAGTCCTTCGGCCTAGTTTTCTCCGGCCCATCGGACCAATCCCCACCGAACCCAGCCCCCGCGCGGGCTCGCCGGCCCTCAAACCCATACTGCACCCCCGAATCAATAATATCGGCTACCCTGTTTTTGTTTTCGGAATCTATTATGTAGTGGAATACACCTTTTCGGGGCTCTCCCCTGTGTTCGGTGTATGGGGTTGGGTGTGTGCGTGTCATGTAGCACATAATAAACTACCCCTCGGCGGGTCTGGTTGCGTGATCCTTTATTCCAAGAATGCCGGTAGCTGGCTGCAATGACGAATTGGACTAAAAGAAAATTCCGGTAGCTGGTCGGGAGCAAAGAGTGACAAAGGAGGTAAATAATAGCACTCTACTTTGAAACCTCCAGGTCTGTGTTGTCGCCCATATGATTTTTTTTTCACATGCTTGTCGCGCCGCCGTTTCGTTCATCAGTGCCTCGGTTCATGGAGGGTATAACCTGCAAAAAAGGACATCACCGAGAACTGGAAGGATTGGTAATTATGAGAGGATATAGCTCAGCGAATGTTCTAGCCGCCATTCTGCAGTTATGTAAAAAGGCTGGCTGGCTTGGTTGCCAATTTGATGGGGATGCTTAGATGACTTCCCGCGATCTCCGAGTTCATAGGAGGAGGACAGAAGAAGAAACGACAAGCGACTGTACCTGCTCAATGGTGGTGCAGCACGTTTAATGAACCCATTTTTTACCCCCAACCGTGGGGTTGGGAAGGCGGTATATTAGTGTGGGGATTTGGTAATGTAGCGCGATGTCTCACGAGAGACATTCATAAGCCGCCTTATATGCACTAGCCCAGGACTGAGAAAATAACCCCCTATCGTATACGTAATCCACGGGGAATAGAGTTATGCTGTAAGCAATGAAGACACCGTGATATGGTGACTGTCGGATGGACAATTCCTGGTAATTCTGCCGTCTTCGGTGGGAGGTGGCCGAGTGATGGCTAATGAATCCGCCTCCAGTATCCGTTCGACCTATCATGACATGTTAATAATAAAAGCCAATTAACCCCCGAATACATGTGGCTCTTGCTACAAGTAATTGATCTCCGGTGCCAATTTCGACACTCCCTTGTCGGGGAGAGCGTAAAGGGTAGATAGATGGGGTACGTACTGCAAGTAACAACTAAGATGTATGGCGGGGCAGTTAATAAGACGTGGGAGAAGGTATCGAGTAACAGACCGTGAAGTAGACACGTTCTCTTGTAAAAATCTATTGAACCTTCAGTCCGAAGAAGAGTTCTAGTGGATCTGTTACAAGCAACCTGGAGTTACTGGTCGTCGTGTGGAGTGGTGATGGCGGTAAAGAAAGCCTTTCATACGAGTAATGAATTAAACAAAAAAACAAAACAAAAATGAAGAAAGTCTTTCCCTTAGACGTGGACCCGGGTTAAAGTGCCGTGTTGTGTAGATATCCGGATTTCTAATTTTTTGATGTGGTATGGGAGTGAGATTGTTATTGATGATTCCGGAATGCTGATGGTAATATGGGACTGGGGGTGGATTGGCGCCATTAAGAGACATCACCATGTGTTCTAACGGATTCAGTCCTTATCAGGGGGAAAAGGGTGAAAGTAGAAATATTAAATGCCTCATATTTCGTTCAGTTGCGGTATACAACTGGGTGCGAGTATGAAAGGTCACCGGTAAAACCATTACCGGTTTCAAGTAACTGTTCTCAGTGAAATTAATTAGGGAATGTCCCACTGGCACAAAATTCCAGATATTAGACTGGGAGAAATAATTACCTCTCTGGTGTTTGTTTTTCGACGCATAAGTTTCAACCCAGGACATAATAATGAAGCAATAGACATAGATAAGGATATTTCCATGCCCTAGAACAATCAGTAACCCCCGTAATGCGCTCACCAGCTACAGGAGTTTTCGCACCAGAGGGTGTGATAAAGGGCAACAACGCCACCGAGTCAATTAAATATTTCCAATCTCTATGATACTTGTCCTACAGGATGGGTATAGATTAATCAACCAAGACTGTAAATCATCGAGTTAAACCCATACGAGATCAAATGTTCCACAGGCTATGCACCACCCGCTGAAGGACTTTGCCGGATCAACTATCTATGTGCCCTATCAGAGTGAACTTTCAGTATCTTCGGCTTGTCAGAGAGGCAGATATATTTTGTTTGCCCCCCACCTCGCTCAACAATATTCGTTCCATGGTTCATGGCGCTGCGGGGCTCATCGGAAGTTCTAGTCTAAAGTTTTATCTTTGGTTCCTATCGCGGAGGAAGGTTGTGTATGTACTTGAGAACGTTAAGTTTAGAGATATCACGTCTAGCAGAAATTACAACCTCCGGCGGAGTGACCGTGTAAAAGATCATACCTCCCGCGGGTGGTAGCTATTGAAGATCCTGAGAAATGTTGTTTGCCCCCCAGCAGAAAAGAGTAGTGAGAAAACGCGGTCAAGCCTCCGGTCTAGGCGTCTCGAGATTTCTACTCCCTTGGTTACGGGCAGAACTCGGCGAAATAGCAAACACGCAAACGCCTCTTTTCGGAGATTGACAAACGCGCTGAAAATCTTAATCTCCCATTTGGGCTAGCTGGATGTGGGACTCCGTCTGCTGGATTCCAAAAAAAGCTTGGCATACAATGTCCTGAAACAACCCCAGAAACAAGTGGCGACCTTTCGAAACTTGATATAACTCGAAAGTGATCATGGCGATTGTAGCCAATTAACATACGATAGGAATTGTGAGGTGACAGGGCCAGGGATTATCTGCTAAACCATTGGTTGAATAGTGTAGATTATAACCGCTGGTAGCAATTTTGATCTTACACAGCTAATTTTCGAGTTATGATGGTATGTGGTTTTAGTACTGTTTATTGGCTTGATAAATCCTCACATTTTGGGAATATCACACTTCGTATCTGTCAACTGATTTGGAGATTATTGACCATTGAGACACGCGAAATAGGCACCCCATATACTTTATATATGCATAGCTTATAAGTAAATCGAGAGATTTGAGTGGTTTGGCCAATCCCTGTTTTTCAAACTTAAGTTTAAATTTTGGGGTTTTCGTACCAGAAACTAGCGCCAGGAACTAAATATTTAGATTCAGGGGTGGTTGGCCGGCAAATCTCTCTATTCTAATGCACAGAGTGAGGAAGGGGAGGATCTCTTTATCTTGCTGCCCACTTTCATGGAACGAGAATATGGCTTATACACGTATTTTCGGATCAAAATACGCCTCCCCCCCCACACCACCGACAATGACCATTAACCACCACCCTCGCCCTCGAATTAAATTATACTCAACAAAGACGTAGCTGCTTCATTCCTTGGGCTGTTGGGGCTTGGGGAATCTACTCTAGGACCTCATGCTTGAAGTGTGGTATAGTTATTATGCCGGTTGCTTTGGCGGGTTCTGCCAGAGTTTGTTAGCAATACCAGGGATTATCAGCTTAACGATTGCCTGAACGATGTAGATCTTGTCTGCTAATAGTAATTTTGATCCATATGCCACAGCTAATCTTTCAAGTTTTTGCGGTAGTATTACTAAGACAGGGAGTGGTGCGAGTCTCAATAGCTCGGGGGACATCCTGCATAGCAGCTCGCTGTTATCGGCTATCGCTTGTTGGCCAGACCCAAGCCCGCGGGGGTAAGCGCCGTTCAGGGTGTGTGTAGACAAAAACGTGGTGCCCGGACGATATCAGACTGCAGGTTAATTAGTTGTCAATATTAGGCTACAAGACTACAATAGCGGAACCAACCATAGGTGCACGGTGCACCCAAGCTGCGACGGGAAGCTTGAATACCGCGACAGATGGTTCTTAACACCTTTCACTTCTAGGACCAGTACCGAGTCTGCCTGCCTTGTACATATTACGAAATTGTTGGGGATCATGTCGCCTCATGTCAACCATATAACGTGGTTTCCGGATACGACCGCTGCTGCGTGCCATGGGAGTTGGTCTTGGCGGTTTTTTTTTTGTGTGCCCGCGTGTGTGTGTAATATCAGTCGTGTTCGGGGACGCTTTGGGATTACTAGTAGGGGACTCTTTGAGGAGGGAGGTTAACTCTCGGCGTATAACCCGGAGACCCGCCAATATCCTTTAGAGAACACCGGTTGTGGAAGAGAGGGGAGGGTGTAAAACTAGGTCGCGCTGTCTCTTGCGTGTAAAACGGAGTCTAGCTCCCAGTGCCGAGGGTCCCTAGTGCCCGAAAAGCATAAAATCTAGTAGTGGCCTTCATGGATGACTTCGGCATGGGTGGGGGGGTCCGGTGGGGGGGGGGCAGGGGGCAGTCTATCTCCACAAGTCAGTAAGGGTACATGCCAAGGGAGCTTGTGGTTTCTGAGCCGTTACTGGATCAGGGGCCGTATATACTCCACTCTGTAATTGTTTTGAAGGTATGAGGACGCCTAGTGGTTTGAGTAGAGACCTCTGGAACCGGAGGGCTTGGTTATCTAGACCGCGGGTAAAGAGGTAGATGGTATGATACGTCTCCCTTGTCGATGGGTCGGCGAGGGTGCTTCTTCCTGGCTGATCAACTATCCACTGGTGAACGGCGCGAGTCGGAAACCTCTAAACACTTCAGTAACGATATTTACCGCAGCCCACGGGGATAATTGGGGTTATTACACCAGGTACAAACACCCTCAACCCCCCAACACAAACCGCCTCACAGCACCCCGCGACGACTCGAACACGATCCCTAGTACACCTAGCAGCAGCTTAGTAGGGGAAATGGGTTGTTCTTTGCGAGGACTGACGCCTACCCGTTATCCTGCACAGACCCACCAATATAGAAAGAGTCTGTATACGCGCGTTTGGTGATGAGTAGGCGCCCATCCGAGCGGGGAATTTGCTCTACTCATTGGGGAAGTGCATCCAATTTCCAGCTCTCCAAAAGGTGACGTGACAGAGTACGAACTGCAGTAGGTACCCCTAAATCCAAGCCACTCGCGTCAGCTCGAGAAGGCTCCTCCTTATAGTATCACCAACGTACAGTGAGGTTGCAGAAGCTTAACGTAAGACTGTTGGGGAATCGGTCGGTGTCGGCGTTGAAGGACTGATGAGAATACTTAGTAGGAAAGGTGGGCGTAGGGAGGTGTCTAGCCTGCATTCCCGTTATTCCCCGCCCGGTGAGAGTTGGGGTCGCGACAAGGAACCCTTCCACTAAACCTGGGCAACCCCCCCCCCCCGGCTCGTCTTTTCAAAAATGCGGGGGACCCTCCGTGTCGCACGCGTTACTTGCTGGAAGGGTCTCAACCCGAACATCCCCGGTTGCTTTCTGGCTCACCTTGGAGACCATACTTTATTTTTTAGCAAGTAGAGAGATGCACAAAGACGAATATTCCAATTCAGGGAACCCAAGCATCCTATGTTAGAACTTAGAAGCCAGGACCCGCATATCCGAATGTATGTACGGTCTGCTGAATAGCGTTATTAGGGTTCCTTTTTTGGGATGGGGCTTGAGTACCTGCTGAAAAATAAAGTATGGTCTCCAAGGTGAGCCAGAAGCAACCGGGGATGTTCGGGTTGAGACCATACTTTTTTTTCCAGCAAGTAATGAGAAAGGATAGGCTTGCCAAGATTAGACAGCGACATGGTCTTTTTTCGATTGCGGGATAAAATGCCCTAGCAAGGCAGCCGTGCACGAGTGCCGGCTGAGTTTTATAGGACGCTTGGCTCTTAGTCTTAAAACAAGTTATAGACATCAATAGTTTAGGTTGGGGACCTTTAGCAAGTAATTTATGTTTACATCACCGAATGGACTTCAATCTGCGAGGTATTTGGGTCACACTGACGTGGACACGGATGGCTGCAAATGAATAATTATGTAATCCTTTATCACCACTCCCAGCAACCTCCCCCCCCCCCCCAAGGCAGGGTGTGTGCTGGAGGGAAACTCGTTCAAGAAATTGCCATGATAATAACCCACCCCTACCCAAAAAGTAATGTTATCATTTCCGTTACCAGCCTCGAATCAATCCCATCCATGAACCTATAACCGCCAAGGTAGGTAGCCCAAAAGCATAAATACGAATATCAACGCCCAGGAAAACCCATGAATAGTCCTTCCGGCCAGAGTATTTTCATCGATTCCCCTTTGGCGGTACATTGGCGATGAACTTCCTATCGTTCTTCTCCCCTCAGCCCTCTCCCACTGTCATCAATGGCCAAGAGCATATGTTGTCGGTACCTAGTTCTCCGGTATACCTGCGGCTTCATATCCTATGGCTTCATATCCTATGCTACCGGTGATAAGTACGTTGACTGTATGTCATTTTATTGATTTCACCTCCCTAACCTCTAGCGGAGGTTCCAAGGAAGCTAGCTTACGAAGCACCCCCTAAGACTGGGGTGGTGGTTGAGATAGATTGGCCGTAAGGTGGCCTTTAACTCTCTAGGGACGGACTGTGGGGTGATTAGGCCAGAGATGCATGTTTTTGGCTGGTGGAGCTTTGAGCGACGGTTAGAGGTCATGCCATATATAAGGGACAAGGAAGGGAAAGGTCTGATAGTGGGAAGTATATGGAGGGGTGGGATACGGCGGGGCGGGGGTTATTCGACTAGTTCCGGCCACCTCTTAGTTCCCAGGGGATGGTGACGCTTGAGAATACGGCAGCTAGATGGAGGCGGAATTGTCAGATCAGGTCTATTCAGCTGGGGGCCGGGTATCCCACTCACCGGTGGGAGGTCAGGTATATATATCTGGTATTCATTATGCCAGACATACCTGACTAGGTAATGGAGAAGAAACCTCATGGGGCTTAATGGCGCAGCTATGTACTCGGTTGAATGGATAGCCCCAGCCCGGGAATGGACTACTATCGGCATTTGTTACTGCGAAGGCCTTCGACACTAAATATAGCTTATGAGGTTATTAGCCTTGAGATCCCGGGGGAGACATTTGGAAATTCAACTTGGGGAGCGCCTACAGATTTCCCACCTTGCGACGGCCAGCAACCAGCCCGGTACATCCTTAGCCTTAGACTTTGCCGCGCTATGATCTTGAGATCAGGATCCCGACATGCCCGGGCGAGAAGAGCGGGTTCTGGCTCGCTTAGTTTTAGACCTGCCTTGGACGTAAATCCCGGCTTGGGATTGTGGGGGAATGATCGGACGTGTTCGAGCTAGTTCGACTGCGGTCCCTCGCTGTTTTTGGCATCGTTAGACTCGATTCACAGTGATACTTCGACTGGTTGGGCGTTGAAAGGTTCTTGACTTACTTTAGTACCATCTTTGACAAGCTACTATCTGATTTTTCTATCCGTAAATAATAGAGCTCGCGTAGCTAATGCCTCTCAAAGGCCAACACAGATATATAACAGGTTCTTGCCCCTATTTCAGAACAATATTCTTAGATTGCTACATGTACCGTGCACCACCGAGCGGCATCTACAGAACTCAGCAAGGGGCTCACCTAAGATTCACGGATCCTGACCTTGATATCAGACGCAAAAGAAGATTCCTCACCAACGTAACCCCATAGTTTCTCTTGCTCCCACCGAACCGCCCTAGCGCCGCTAAACGTGCCTCAGTGTTTTCGCCCCCCGAGAGCCCCTGCTCCGGTCTTGAAGAATCAATGTGACAGCCGTGCCTAATCCACTGTGTCGTTCCTAATCCACTGTGCCTTGAAGTGGCCACCCGATTGCCGAATCATTGTCAGAATGCGCTTTCTAGTGGCTTGATGGGGAATACTAAGAACTTACACGTTTATTTTTCGTCAACGGGGACATTATGGCTTTCAAAGCTTCCCAAGCGAAGGAGAATACCCATGCGTAAGGAGGTACCAACCCCTTACGCCGCCTTGGACGTTGGGGGTCATAGTAGGAAGGCTACCGAGGTCAAATCTCTGTCCAGCTCTACCCAAACGGTCATACCGGCCACAATGTTCATTCAGTACCCAGCTGAATTAATAGTGGAAAGAGTGGTGACTGGGAATCCGGTGCGTCCAACTCCTGTCGAATTCGCGTTAAGTTAGATTCTAGCTAGGCTGATAGGATGGGGCACACGCGGAGTGGGCAGACCATTATCTGCTGCTCTGCTCCACAGGAGAACTATCATCGTTGTATCCGATCCAAAATCCAACCCAGATTTAGAGATTTGATCCCCTAGCCTCGGGGGTGTGGTGGAAACAAATTAATGATACCGTGTAGAATCATATGAGCAGCTTGATTCCGGTTGTAACCGAGCATGACATTACTGTCAGGCATGGGGGTCGGTTTTTCTTAGTCAAGGCGTCACGTAATTCACGCCCAGGGTTAATTAGGACTGTGCGTTTAGAGTTAGGGCTAGAGAAAGCAGTCCCCACACACTAAAGTTTTACCGCGGACATTTCCTCCTGCTGCATTGTTATGAAGTATACGAGGACTTTATTTGCACCCAGAAGTGATGAAAGGGGGTTGTACACGAACATAATATCACAAATGTGCAATGGAGGTCTAACTTGGAGTTCTAGTTTCTATACTAACTTAGAGCCCAACAACGCCTAAACATATGCTACACCAGATCATCGCCTAACTGAGAATCCAGCTGGCACCGGCGGGAGGGAAATATCCATTTACGATATGGCTCCAAAGGACAACAGGATACAACGTTCGCGAGACCTCCGAGCCCATGTCACCGGGCCTCCTTAGTGTGGTGCTGAACAAAGTAATTGGGAATTAGGGCGGGTGGATTAAGGCGATCTGTTTCTGGGCCGCTGGCTTGGTGTGTTTCCTTGCCCGTTGAGATACTGGCGTAATTAAGCAAGTTTTTTCTTACAGGTTGCGCGTATCGGGGGTCCTGAGGAGAAGTACGAATCTGCCGTGGTTTACTACCTGACTATGCTGAATCCAGATAGCGCAAGTGAAGACTGAGGCGACAGATATCTTTCGTGGGATCCAGCCATTCTAAGCAGAAGAGCTGACGGTGGCATTCTTAGCCTCCGGTCTCCGAGGCTAGAGCCCAGCCGATGAGTTAGCACTGTCTCGCCTTCTATGTAAGCTCCTCGGTCTGGATTTTGGTCTCGTACTGTTCGTCAGATATTCCCATGCAAGACTTTCGCGGAATGGTCGTGGTAGTGGGAAGTAATGCGGCCGGCCTCAGACCCTATCACGGTATTTCTCGTCGAAGCAATGGGCCACGGTATCCCTAGCCGGAGAGTGCGCTGAGCTAGTTTTCTCAGATGGATGAGTCTTGCATTTATTGCCTCTTTACATGCGTGTCTGTTCTAGGAGCCTCGATCACCTGTCACCTTTGCCCAATTATCTTTATTCGCGCGCGGATTGATATAACCATATGCCTTTTGTAACACTAGCTTGTCATGTAGGTGCCGTATATGGTATATGAGAAAACTCTTGTATGTACAATAGTTAACCAATCCAGTCACATCCTGCAATACCCAAAGGTGCCGGTCAGGGCTGGTGTACAAAGAACCCTCGTTGTAGTGCTACTAGAGTGAGCAGGACTAGGATTCATAATCTATCACTGGCGCGCATACCATGATACAAACTCCAACCCATCATTTGTTATGATAGGTCCGCTTCCAATACCTCTCTTATCTAACAACTCCAGGCTTCACCACCACGACCTTGCGCCGGAGGTAAGCCACGATAACTGATTGAACTTCTATTCGCTAGATTACTTTGTCTTCCTTCCTAGCTAAACAGCTACAGTTGCAGCCCCCTTACTAGCACATAAGAGATCATCCCACAGACGGAGGGCGACGTAATGAGGAGATAATATTCCACAGCGCATCCATGTGTCAGCTCATATGGGGGTTATCATGACCCGTGAATACTACTGACTTTACAGACTCAGCTTAGCCGATGTCCAGGAGCGGTGGCCACATATGTATGTACTCGTTGTATAATAAATACGGAGCATCTTTGACCACGAGAAGAGCAGGGGTAGTCGGACCAGGATGAACCTGGATCTCTGTAATATTGGGCGGTGTGAGCTATGGCTTATATGCATAAAATGTCGGCCGGGGGGGGGGGGGGTACTGATAGTATTGACACATAGAATTGATATATAATCGATGAGGTTCTTCTGCGATACAGCGTTGTGAAGCTGCACCGTTGTGGCGGGTTTGACCACACTTTCATTGCCTACTCTTACTGCCCCCCTCTTGCCTCCCCTCTCTCCTTTTGCTTTGATGGTGCGCGCGGTCAATTCCCCGGAATAGCTCTGGGCTATTTTAATCTTGTAATACTTAATTGCGACTTCCGACACCATTGCCAGTTGTCAAAGATATTTGCTCGAGAAAGAACGTTTGGATCCCCCGATCTCGTATATCAGAAATAAGGGCGATTGCACGGTAGATGTAGGATATATCCAGGTTCACTTCTACGTAGCCCTTTACCAAATACACTCACTCACGAGGCTCGGAGACGCCTTGGGAATTTAGTCTCATACTGTAGAGCTCACCCCGGCGACGTAAGGTTCCGTAATAGTTATGCAGCAGGTGGCATGTGTCATTAGGCTGTGAGCGACCGTATAATCCTTACACTATCACTGGGCACCATTTCTAGGATGAGAGTTTGAATCTTCAACTTTCTCTGCTGACCGGCTGGAGTTTACCCTGCAAATCGCAACAGCATGAGGCCAGTTGCATAATGACCACCTCAGAAAAAAAAATATTGAAATCCCACAAATAGGCCTATTTGACACCCTCCATCAATGCGGTGGCCCTGATAATAAGCCGCATGTAGTTAGCAAAAAGAATGTAGTAGAACCTTTCTCAAGGGTATACGTCATAGTACTGCGGGGGTAGAGGTAAGTCTCCAGAACTACGGCTATGGTTGCAACAGGCCATAGTTCTGGAGACTTACCCCTACACCCCCGTAGTACTATTCAGACTCTAGAGGTACTTCTTATTGTTAGGCTGGTTGATTCCTCACTTATTCTCCTTGTGATGTCAATCACCTTTCATAACATTTAATATTTGGGGGCTGGACTGGGTCTGCGTAGTCCGAATGACCCAACCATCTGTCCAAGATGCGAGGAAGAGGACGAAGATCTGAATCACGCAATTCTTCAATGCTCAGCCCGAAATGAAGCTAGAGCTCTCTATCTCTCAAATATTTCTTCACTTGATCAACTATTTCTTTCTTCTCAGTCGGTTTATGAGTTAAGTCAGTATATTACAGCTACTCGCACAGGTTTTCCAGTTAAAAACCAGATACCTAAATCTCCTTTGTATTCGATGTCGTCGTCGTCTTCTCTTTCTTCTCTATCTTCTCTGTCAAATGCAAGTGTGTTTGAGGCGGAAGAGTAGGAATTTCTTTGCTGTCGTATAATGAGGTTATGAATTTTGGCGGTTTTTCTTTATTGTTTTGAGGGGATAGGTTTTATTTATGCCATAGGGACTCCCTGCACGCAACATTCTTGTACCTAGAAACCAATGAAATTATGAATTAAAAAAAAAAAAAAAAAAAGACTGGGTCTGCGTACCACCTGTCTGTTATGCACACTTTTTAGCCAATGACGTGTGTGGCGATCCTACAACCGGGTATCACACAAGATCTCCCCGGAATCTGCACTCCCATCGTTGGGTCGAAACGCCACAATAACGGGCAAGCCATAGAGTAGATATATCAAACGTTCTAGTACTCATACTTTGGGCTCCTTGATGATTGTGACAAGAGATCTCAACTCGGCCATAAAGTCCTCCGTAGCCTAGTAGCGGAGTTTCCCTAGTACGAAGAGAACCGGGGCCGAACGTACTAAATTTGGGAACGCGACAACCTGATTTGCGCCGAAGGATAGATTATAGTCCTCTACTGCTACTAGTTAAAGCCCCTCTGTTGACTAACAAGCGTTGTTTAGTTAATAATATTTATTAGCAACTATCTGCTATACCGTCCTTGTCGCGCACGATAAATTAAAAATTCAGCAAATAAAACAAAAGAGCCCTTACACATCCATCAAGTCCCGCTTCGTGCAAGGCGGATCAAGCACTGTACAGGGGGGCTTGCGGCGCCTGCCGGCTTACTGAGGGGGCTAACACTCGAGAATCTGTTTTCCGAACCTGGGCAAACCATGCGTATAACCACCAATTAGTCGTCTTAACACGTCACAATATCTCCCATGTCGTATCTCTTTCTGCATACCCGCGTGAGATTCTTTGTCATATCCCTTCTTTTACAGAAAAGCAAATGGCTATCTCTTTATCCTATGAACTTGTTGAAATCTTGGTAACAGTATCACTTGCACGGGATGAAAGTTGTCAAATTCGCGACCTGGACCGTACACCACTCAATAGAGGAATTATATCGCTTGTTACGGTAGATGGCGACAACAGAACCAAAGAAAACGTTCAAAATATTTACCACACTAGGTTAATATTCGCTGAAAGAGGGGGTCGCGAATTTGACAACTTTCATCTGTGCAAGGAATAGAAAGCTCAAAGGATGTGTTCATAGTTCATCACGCATAATCAGATTTTTTCTTCTAGAAGAAGAATATATATATATGATTGGTTTATAAATTGGAAACAAACTCGGACCACTACATCGTTACGAACCAAAGATCTTGCACTAAAGACACAGTGAATTTCCACCTCGCCAGCTCCACTCGTCGTTTAACTCACATCTGTCATTCGTCCCGGGGTGCGAACTGCTCCCGACCCGGTGGCGGTGTGTTTGTGTTGCGTGGTTTTGTTGCTGGGGATGTTTTCTGTGGGGTTTTGCGGGCTGTTGGGCGTGGTAATAGGGTTAACATTCAGCTCGTGTGCTGGGGAGGCCTCAAGATCATTCCTGACCTCGTCGATATTCCGCCCACCCTTCCTGAGGCAGTGCAAAAGAGTTGATCTATAGTTGAGTGGTAGAATACGCCAGGCGTAAAGTTGGATAGCGACCGCCAAAGCAATGGGTACAAGTACTAACATGAGTTGGAGTGAGGATATTGCCTCAACATCAATGTCCACGAGGACAGTAACCGCGGTAGAACTAGCACCGACTATGTACCCCCGTGAAGTGACAAGACGATCAATTTCCTCTTCATGATCCAAATACCACTTGTATGCATTGGGGAACAAGGCACGGGTTGAATTCTTGCCGTAGGTGCGCCCAAGAGTATCCGCAAGGATATAGAGGGCGGAGGTGTCTAGCTGTCCGAGCATGTCGGAGCCAGTGGATGTGAGGTTTCTGATCCTTTCGCAGGTAGAGTATCGTGGTATGCCTCCGGTGGCTATTGAGACAAATGGTTTATTGCATTGCTCAGCCGGTGGTGGAATGACCGAGCCCTTGATAGTGTCGAGAAGGCGAAGAGTAGAGGAATGGATACGAAAGTAGGGTGTGCCGGTGGACCGCGTCGTAGAATTTGCCTGTGCGCCTTCGGCACGTTTGGGATCGATCCCATATATAAAGGTCCAATACTCTAACTTGAGACCCTCATCCTCGGTCGTGCCCCACCCAATTGTTAAGCCTAAGCCCTTTCTTTTGGCAGAGATAACCTCCATTGCAACGGTCCTGGCGGTTAGGTTTCCAGGGATGCTTTTCGGCGGCCATCGTCTGGCGATTAGATCGGCGATGTCGGAATCTGCAAGCTCACCTCCCTCCACTCCGAGCATGCTAACCTGCATTACTTTCATCAGAACTACACCCTTCGCTTGTCATGGCAGTCTTATGGACGTTAGGTACTCACCTTCATAGCTTTGTTCAGGAACACGTTCTTCACGTCGCCTTTACTGACCGTCAAAACCTCAGTTTTTGCGACTGTTTCGTGCTGTTGGGCACCGAGAACAGCCCAAGGATTACCCCCAATCTCTGCGGCGATATCCCACCCACCCGCATCAACGTTGGAGATATTCCACCAAACAGTAGGCTTTGCAAGTTCTTTGGTGAGGATTCGAATAGCGTCAGAGCCATTCACATGGAAGTTGCAACGCCATGTCTCTACCATACCGTCGAAAAAGGTTGGACAGGCTACTGCTGGGTCGCTATTAGCAGCAATTGACCATCCCTTTGTATCTAGGAATATTCTGTTCCCTTGGTGCTGGGCAGCTGGTATCCGCATTGCAGGAACGATTTCTGGGGTTCCGATATCAACATCTCCAGTCAAAGCAAGGTGTGTTCTACTTGCTGGGAGCCAAAGACCTTGGGTAATGTCTCTAACTAGATCAATGCCCTCCACCATATCTGGTATCCCTTTGGTATGGACGACATAGTTTGCGGAGGTGTCGAGCTTGCACGCAAGCTGGCTTGCACGTCGATAAGAGCTCCTTCGGATCGTTCCGGGACGCTCGAGGCCACAGAGCATGGTGTCATAAAGGCCAAGAACGAGAGGAGACAGAACCAAACAAGTAAGAGCCGACCGTTCCTTTATTCTTTTCTGATTTCGTGGCTTTGGCAAGCAGAAATCCGCAAACCGTTCAAACACCGACTTCAATGGCATGAGATAGGATTTATAGGATAGGATCTTCCGGGAAACAACGGCATATGTCTTGAAGATGCAATATTCAAAGCAGAAGGTAGAAATCTTGAAGAGGAGGATTTTTGCTGATAGGTGACCGATCTCCCAAGTTGAGGAAAGAAAGCTGAAGGGCATATTTGTGAGTTGTGATGCTAATATAAAATTTAGGCAAGTAGGTGACCTGTGGATAAAGAGTATATAGTGGGTTTGGTTGTTGATAGTCTATTCGCGGGGTACGAGGGGGTATTTGTGGGCCGGAGACTTACACCTGCTTTGAAGGGGACAAGAAGAGCTGAGGGCTTTCTCCATCGTCATACACTACAGTAGCCTCGCCCTCTATAGCTAGTAAGCCAGGAAGAGCAATCATAACCATCTCCGGATTAGAGGCACAAAGCCTGGGCCCTAACCAGGATTCTGTATGTAAGATTGCCGACTTCTTCTCTATCTTCAAGGCGGCGAATGTTTCAGATCACAGAGGAACTCAATTCGAACCCGGGTATGATGCCACGTAGTTTGAGATTTCTTATTTTACCACATCTAATATCTAACCTTCCTACCTGCATTTAACCGTGTGTTGGCATGGACTAAAGTGAGAGATAAAGGTGTATATGTGACTGGTATATGCTTAAAATATTTCAATGTCCATAGGTGCTACTAGTACATTGAACTGAAGCTCCCCGATTTTTCCTTCCTACATGTATATCTAATCCCAATAGAGCAATTTACGGCCAGCTACGTTCAATATCTATTTTCTGTAAAATAATATGTAACATTGCTAGGTAGATGGCCGGCCAGCATATACCTCTGTATATGCCAAACATCGTGGGTATCGGTCACAAACTTGCTCGCACGATGGTTCATAGAAGTTCATTCAACCACTGTGATTGTAATTAGCCCAATGAGTTCATCCGGGACATACAGCTTTGTGGCTATGAGCGAAGGGGAATTTGGAGAATGCGTCGTGACCAATATTTGTGCAATACGTCGTTGGTAGTTCGTTCGGTACGTACGAGCCGGGTTGAGAGAAAGGTTGTCGGCGAGAGTGGGAGGAACTATTACTACATGTAGTATATGTAACAGCGGGGAGCTGATGAAGGAAGGTAAAATACTTTCAACAGTAGGTAAGGATTTGAAATATGCCAAAATAATTTTTGTACAACAGGTTGATTCGAATGATAGGGGGTGGTGATAGTTTGAATGCCATGAACACTTGCATACTTGATGACCACGCGATGGTGTAAAGTTCTTCCCCGGAGACTAGCAGTCCTCGGAGATTTCACCTAAATTGTTAGCCTTCATTCTAGCATTGACGACATCAGGTCCGGATATAGTGTAGTATACCGGTAATTATAATTTGCCTTTAGGCTAGGGCAACTGTCCCGAGCTATAGACAGTTTGCGCATGGTTGCGGCATGCGGTGTTATCGTGAGACTTCTTTTTCCTCCTACCACTCAACCTCCACCCATTACACATCCGGGATGAGGGCTTCCATTCGTATGATGCCAGGATCATAAGGAAGGCTATGCCACCGCCATGTTCAATGTCCGACCTAGCTAGGATACACTATTCATGCACACTTAGGACAGGTTGCATTTACTCATACAAAATTGGGAAGTCGGCAGGTGATGGGTGCACTGCTCGAAAAAAATCACCAAATATGCTAATAAAAGCATAGACCGTTTTCAAGGCTTGATCGCTTGAGTTCGTCGCTTGGGTTCTACATCATTATATTCCGATACACTAATATAACGTGTTTCACCGGGAAGGCGATTGTCACTGGGGAAGCAACCGGGTCCCATTGATGAAAGCTGATAGCACTAAAGTTCAGTCTACTGCGAAGCCAAATATGTTAGAAGTGCTTTTTGTTGTTTTCGGGTGATATTTTTTGAGGGTAGTGTGGTGGGGGTAGTTTCAAAAGACCTCAAAGGGAAGAAATTATGTATTATGACAACCACCCTTCACACTCAACCTTAGCAAATATCATCTAAAGAAGTCAAAAGGCATCTAAAGGGTGTTTCTGGACACTCGATTCGCTCCAGCCTCAAAATCCGAAATTTTAGAATCCTGTTGTCATGGTTGATTGCTTACCCGGTGATGATCGCGTTCCCGGTGGAGTACGTTATACATGTACTGTTGCAGGTCTCTTGAGGTCCCAACTTAGCCAACGAATTTAAGAATATTCAGGTACTCGGCCAAGTACGCACAAAGTATGACGTGACAAGAGGAAGGACAGCTATTGTCATACCCATTACCCAACGCCCGAACTGATCCAAAGATGGATCGTCCATGAGGCGCACGCACAGCTGAGAGAATCATCATCATGGTGTTGTGATACGTTTCACTTTGCCAAGACTACATAAGTACTCGGGCAGGTAAGAACCTGAACATCGTTTTTCTGGTAACCACCACTTTGACCCCTGCTAGCGCGTTTTTATGTTCAGGTTCTATTTGCATGACCAGAGTATACCGCAAAATCGCTGCGAGACAGCAGAGGTATATTTAGGCCAACCAGAGTCCACCTTTAGACGTCAATCTGCAAGTTCTAGTGTAAATAATCCTTGCTGCAGCGCAACGGGTTCCTTCAAAATAAAATGATCCGTGACGTCAGGGACTAGTATAATTATAACAAGGCGCACAGAGGCCCTTTACGCCTTTATTCAATATTTTGTAAAGCCCCCACCCAAAGCTTTTCATGAAAGCCTAAAATTAAAAGTAGCTGAGTGGCGGAGCCCACACAAATCTACCTAGCAATGGGTTCCCCATTAAAATATTTTATTACACCTTAACCACTTCTTTTTAGTTATTCAAAGTGTTTCCCCCAAGGGTCAAAATACTTTACCTCTGTCCATCGTTATAATTAATTGTGTTACGGCTCTACACTTGGAACCTGGTTCCACCTAGTCTAGGCGGTAATTTGCCCTTTCACGAAAACTTTGGGTAGGGACTTTACCTTAAATACAAAAAAGTATAATTATAACAAAATACCGTATTACCACTTGGTGCCAAGACGGACACGGATGCCAGACAGTGCTCATTGTCGCGAGGAAGGTTCAAACAGATCCAGCCCCTCTGCACTGATTTTCTTTCTCTTAACCCCGTCTGACCGTCTACACCCTCAGGAAAACTGTGACCAGAGTGGGCGGTAGCCTTGCTCTTTCGAACTACTATTGATCCTCTCGGCTATCAGCGTGGACACCTACCGCAAAAACTGGCCTCAGTGGCCGGTCACACAAGACGTTGGAATTCCCTTGTTCAGCTATTTGTCTTGAATACGTCCCCTAATCTTCGCTCATACAGGCTTAAAAAGGCAACTTCGACGTCTTGTGTGACCGGCCACTGAGGCCGGTTTTTGCGGTATGGTGTGCGGAGGGTTACGTGGGAGGCGCTCCTACTCCTCCTTTTCTGTGCCTCTCGCACCCACCCACACCCAACGCGCCCACCGAGTGCAGCACCCAATTCCCGCTATAGCACCCATCTGTTATACAAAGATCTCACACTCGGTAGGTCGTAAATTCGCTTGGTGGGGATTGAGGGTATATAATAAGGTCGTCTTCTCCACCTCTTTCCTAGATTCTTTTGATTTTGGCTCCTCCGGCTTGTCGTTGTGTGGCCGCGCCTCTGCGCCTGCGCGTGAGGTTTCAGTGGCTTGGGAACTATGGTATGGGAGGCTCGGAGCTATGGCTTGGTCTTGGGTGGTGGTGGTTATGTAGGGTCGGGGGTGATACTATGGTATGGGAAGGAGGCTTAAGTGGTGAGTGGGTGAGAGAAGAGAGACGGAAGAAATAATGGACGGGAGGCTCGATTTGGGGGGTTATGGGAGTCGCAAAACCCGTTCTGGAAGGATTGATGGCGTGGATCGACGATGGAAATCCCTATTGGCCTCGGGAGAGAGGGTTTAGACAAAGACGATACCAGGTCGGAGGCGTATCCACGCTATAGACTAGGATGGGAGGGATATACAACAGGACGGAGCCGGGAAAGGGGAAGAATACGAGATACCACCTACAAACACGGCACGGGCAAAGCAGGCGGCATATGGCTTCATTGAGAGAAATGGGAGGGCTGGATAGGTATATATAGCGGTAGGAGAGGCTCTGCGTAGAGCGTTACATTGAGAGTGCTGGCTAAGAGGGACTACTGTTGGATGAGAAGGAAGGGGGATGCACAAGATTAGTTGGCGCAATTGGAGCTCGATAGGCTATTATCAACGTGTTAAAGGGACAGAATGAAGTAGGGGGATTGAGAGAGTCTGCCACTTCAGAGATGGCCAACAGGGGCTATCGGGGCAGAGCGGACTGAGGAGGGGTGGCTACATGTAGGTCTAGGCCGGGGGGGGGGGGGACATCCAAAGGGGTTGACTAGGAGAAGATAGGGTTGGGTGCGGTTCGCTGGAGGTTGCTGGTAGGAGAGTCGAGAATGTTTGCCCTTAATCTAATGCCTGGGGGTCCTCGAGCCATCAAAAGCCAAGGAGGAAAGCATACAGTCCCAACTTCAGATACCGGAATCCAATATCGCCGATGCCCTGCTACGCTGTATGGGATTTCTCGACACCCCTAGTTTTCTTATAGGAAATTCGACTGGCTACCCCGGATGGTTTCCTATCCCGGAAGGGTTGATCCCGTATCAAATTACCGAAATCTAACCACCGCCAGCTCCTACATATCGGGCCGTTAACAGCATGCCTCTCGCCCACGCAACAAGAAATGACACAGGGACAGCCTGTCCATCAAGAGAATTCTCAAACCCAGATCTCAATTATCCCCAAATCTTTATTCTAGTCGACGCCTCCAAGCATAGACCACCACACCCAGCCGCCAAAGCTTCGATGTTATCCTGCAGTGAATGGTCTCGCATTCGGAGGTCGGGATGTTGTTACCGATTTCAGCTTGAACTTCTTCGGATCTTGATCTCTAATCCTTACCGCCGGATATTCCAAAAGAGAGACCTGTGTCCGGCTACTATGTATATCCATGCTTCCAGATGTCTCTTTATGAGGTTACAGAACCTTCAGACTGTCTTGGCAGATATATATACTGGCAGATCGATATAGGGCGAGGGGCCCGGCCATTCAGGTTGGAATAGCGGGCAGGGTGGTGTGCTATTTGCCTCCCCATGGCTAGGTGGATAGGAATAAACTGTTTCTGTCGCTATCTGATAGGCCTTGTGGGGGGTAAGAGTGGTTATTTTTGTGGGCCCATGGGGGGGGGGGGTTTCTTTGATTGCCCTTGACCGTGGTTTCGGGCGGACTATATTATAGACCCCCGTGTTCGGTTGAGGGAGAGATAGTGTATATATCTTTTGTAAATTATTTGATCAGATATAGGAGAAACGAAGAATGTAGTAAAAAGTTTCAAATATAGATTCCACTTAGATCATACTGAGACACCTTTCCAAGAACTAGCTAAACGGAATTTCTTCGGAGCGGCTGATTCAGTTTGTTATTCCCACCGAAGCTTCGCGCGCGGTGTCGTGTTCGGTTTCAAACAATCCCCAGGAGCTAGATCAGTTGATGCATCCGCAGGTGAGACTAGAACATTGATAGTGTCAGACCTGTTGGATATACATGAGCCAGTCCCACGGGTCTCCAGGAACGGTGTGAGAGGCAGATGATTTTTTCGGATGACAGTAGGTAGAAAGAGTGGAGAAAAGACCGAGGAATAATCCCTACTCAATTGATGATATGGCATTCATGTTTCCAGTAATGTTTAGAGTGCGATGATCAGGTACGGAGATTGCAGGTGATAACCTGGAAATGGTATCGTTGCCTGTTGGGAATACACTGTTCATTTCGGGATAGGTCGGGGGTTATCAGGTCTAGGAGGATAGTAAGAGTCTTAATGGCTCTAATGTTAGCGGTTCAATAAAGGTGCATAAAATCTCTAATTTTACCACATTATTTCCTTAGCTGGTATTATCATCATATAATATCACTCGATTACCACCCGCTCCACTCCTATTTTATTTCAACTGCACTCTGTGGAATAGAGCTATTTTGATGTCCGTGGAGATTCAAGAGTACGAGACAGCACCACTTAGCCAATCTATTCCGCCGGATGTGCCTTATTTACCGTCGTCATGGTTCCATACAATTTAACAGCCTATCGAAAGTTAGGTCGCAGCATCGTTGTCACAATCATCACTGTTTATATATATCTACTCCTGATTTTTACCATCTTATTGACAATTATATATACGTACGGTTAACATGGTTTTGACCCCCTTTACTACTACTTACGCTGGTCAAAAGATAAATAGTGTGGCGCCTTCTGGGGGGGGGGGGGTCATATATATAACTCGTCCCAGCTCAATAAATGAGATTGTGGCGTTCGATTAGCCTTGAAATTAATTAGGAATCCTTCAGATGTATACACAACATCTAGGCCTTGGTGTCTAAGACGGGATCAATGACGTGATATGCAAGAAGCTAAGGTGGATCTAAACGCCACCGTGGCGACTCGGGTGGCGTAGGTGAATTCTTGGCAGCGCCTAAAGTGGTGGGCCAATGATCGGTATCCGAACGCTATCGGATACAAGGTGGGGGACAGTTTTCTGAACCGATGACCTGCGTTTGTCTCCTCCTTTCCTACCCTATAACCTATAGAAGCTGGGGGCTGGAACACAGCCCACAACGAATCCGCTTTTTTTTTTTTTCTTTATCGCTCACCTTTCTAGTCCCGACTGTTGGCTTATTCAATCTTTTAAGTATGGTATTATGATTGACTCAGTTTACAATCTGTAACCATTGTTTGTGTATTGGGACCTCAGTATTAACGGATACTCGACAATAATTAATCTTGACTTGCGGTAACATTAGGTATTGGCCCGTCGCATGGTCAACTATGAAATCTAGTTTCACTAGACTTGAGACCCATAAACCAACACCCAAACCTATACGAAGTATCCCTAGCTCCGACCGCCACGCTCTTGTGATGGTGCGCATGTGGTTAGGGAACTGGTGAGAATGGTGCACTGGATGTTACATGTGAATTCAAGGCAATATTTTATTTCACCATAGGTACTTACGTCCACCAATATCTGGTAGATGTTGATGTTCGTCAATCTTCCAGATTTAACTAGCCTTTTGGAATCTTCCCTCATTTTGCGTGCAAGCAACGAAGCATCAATCAGCTGTGCGCAAGTAAACCTGCATCTTTTCTCCAACCATCGTGATGATCACAACCCTAACCCTGAACAACTCTGGCCTTTTTTTTCTTTTTTTTCTTTTACTCAATTTCCTATAGCTAATTGTATATAAACACTCGGTTATGGCAATATCGCAGTGTTTTCCCCCAAGAAGCCATACCCATCTACCATCATCCTCTATAAAGGGAATAAGAAGTGATAAATAAAATGCAAATAAAACGAAAAAGGAATCAACAACTGAAATACAATTTTCGCTTCCCAGCATAAAAGGCCTGTCAATCGAACCCTAGAAAAAAGGGTGAGATGCATATTACTTGATGAACGATGAGGCTCGAGACAGTGAGCGCATCAGAAGGCTAGTGCTGAAAGAAGCAGAAAGTTTTCGTTGATTTCTAGTTAATCATCTTATGAGTTTTCTATTTCCCTTCATTGGCGAGGGGACTCGCCGCCCCCGGGAGGGGGGCGGTTGCCATATTCTACGGGTTGCA
This sequence comes from Morchella sp. 2018-W26, assembly GCA_024713715.1. Classification (NCBI taxonomy): domain Eukaryota; kingdom Fungi; phylum Ascomycota; class Pezizomycetes; order Pezizales; family Morchellaceae; genus Morchella; species Morchella sp. 2018-W26. Next base: position 325,990 of record JAMGYX010000017.1, read on the forward strand.
TGTACTATGAAGCATAAATAAATACATAAAATAGACACGCACCCAGTTTAGGGCCGAGTGATACATCATGATTCGCTCATAATCCTCAGTGAAATTGTCAGTCCAGAGCGGGGGGGAAGAGACCAGAAACGGCAAGAGTCAGTATTTTTCCAGGTTGGAATCATTAGTCCGTACTTGAAAAGCAACCAAAACACGCCCTCCTTCTCGCAGCATTCCCATGCAATTTATTTATTCGGCAGAGCAAGGTTGACTACCTCTACTTGGCGATCAATCACCATAGCATCTTCGAAACAGCAATATCACGTACCTGGATACAACAAGCGGCAGCTGGGTATCAATCGTTTATTTCTCTTAGCGTAATGGTTTTTAACCTCTCAACAGGTCTTCCGACGATTCTTTATTCATTGTGTGAAGCCCCAAAGCAATCGATATTAAGGGGTTATACAGAATGATACCTGATTGATATATAATGGGTTCTCGTATCTGAGGAATAGTTGGATTACGAGATTCGTCGAAACCACAGCCAGGTGCTACTTTGAAATACATAATATTACTCTGGATCATGCATTAGTTAATATTACTCACGTATTAATTAAGTCCTGAGAAATCTTGGTAGCAACGGGCTCACAAAATTTCTCAGGACTTAGTTAACGCGCGAGTACTTTCTTTAATGAATTATAGGCAGTATCAATAACATTAACATCGGGTGGGCGGGGTAGTTCTGGGGTGTGATATTGCCATAGCTCAAGTGCTAGATGCAATTAATGATGTAAACAAAAAAAAATATTAACATAATCACAGGATATCACTCGCGTATGACAAATAACTTAGGCATCTGCTAATTTGTTAACGAGAGGCTCAGGGGTAGATCCTTCCCTGTATTTACCCCAATTCTTCGCAATTGACGGGCTACCCTCCTAACCTCTTGCGATATTCCACCTCAATCTCATTTTCTAAGTACAACCCTGGGAACCAGTTATGATAACGGGAAGACTACTAAGTTAATAAATATCCTCATCCATATATAATCTTTTTGAGGCCACCGGCGCGTAAAAGGCACCAGTAAGCTGTACACGGCTCTGGGAATCTCCTACTGTCACTCCGTTGGAAAATCGGCCACGTCGTGCAAGAAGGAGTCCGGGGATTCCAACTCCATCCCCTCGTACCAGCCGCTATGAATATCGCCAAACCAATTAACTAGAACCTAGAAGAAGTTGTATCTGTGCAACCTGCATTGCATTATCACTGGTGCTCCTGATGAGCTGGTTGGAGTTGAGGGGGAGTCTGTCCGTTGGTAGGGAATGGGTGGGACTGCTATAGTAATTATTAATTCAAAAGCGAATAATCCTTATACCAATATCCACTTACAAGCAGAATACGCAATATATCAGGCAACCTGTAATCAATCCAACCTCCCAATACTCGTCAAAACATTGCCTGTTGAGGTGTCAAGAGCGCTTGGCGCCAGGGTTAGGGTATGATCAAACGAAACAAGAGAAGGTCTGTCACTAAGAGATAACTAAACTCTGTAGGTTTTTACTAAGGTGTCTGCACAACCCCTCACCGGCGGCGTCACCGGCACCTTTTTTTAGCTTTGTGGCCTAACCCCATATTGACGAGAAACCCTAACCCTGTCGACGAGATTGATTTATCGATAACTCATACATGCATTATCGACCAGATAGTTATACATGTAAGTAGTTTTAATTAATTGCCCATGCACACCGCAGGTTATGACAATACCAGACAGGTTATGACAATACCAGACAGGTTTCCTAGATTTGGTCCCTAGATTCTGTCTTAAATTCCTCTCTCATTGCCAACGCAGGGGAGATAAGAAAAATGTGAAAAAAATGGTAAAGTTTCAGAAACGTAACTTGTCTTATATCTAGTTGGTGTCACTTCTGGAGCTCCTTTCGGATAGCCAAGGGTAAATATCGGGAGGTTTATAATAAAGACTTTGCGCAAATGGAGCCAGCTCTGTCTTTCGATTATCTGATTGGCAGCCTATTGCAATTGGATAGGCATCAATCAGGTTACCGGGGAATGGAGCTGGCCCCACTTGTGCAAGGTCTCCAATACTGGAAGATCTCAGCTCGTTTGGACGGTTGCCAAGAGGACAGTTTTGCAGGGGAGCTGAAAAATATCGCCCTTAAAGAAATAGGTCAAAGCCTTTCACAACCAACACCGCTCCTGTCAACCGTCCAAACGAACAGAGGTTTTGCGGTCCCGGCGGGGTCGGTACTAGCGCATGTAGTCATTTCCAAGAGATAACCGATATGGTGAATTAACATTCGAATACCCTAACCCTGACTGCATCTTTTTTTTTTGTTTCTGTTTATTTGATTGATTGTATGCAGTCTCACGGCTATGACAAAACCGGACCACTTTCAAATCAACTATTATTTATTATTCATATTTTATACATGTAACACGTAGGTTATGCCAGCATTCAAATTATCAACTGCACTTTAATTTTTTTTTAAACTCTCATGACCCTATCCTGCGCACCTAGGTAAATCCCACGAACATTGCGTATCTTTGATTAGATATCTTAGCGTTTATAAGACACCACACTGCAGAAATTGTTCAGGGTCAGATAACTAGCAAAAGTGCAAAATGAGAATTGCAAAGATCAATACGTAGAGTAGAAAAGCTACAGAGATTCTGGTGCCTGAAGGGCCGGAAACGCGGCCCACATAACACGTGATTAAGCGACTGTATCAGCGATTGCAGATGTGCCAAATGACGCTACTACAGCCTACTGCATGCCTCGTCACTCAAGATCATCGTAGCCACCATGTAGCATCCACTAATCGATGGAAAAAGGAAAATTGCCATGAGAAGCGCGAACACACAAGTGACGGTCGCTGGCCGATGATTCCTAATAAACCGCCTACAGGACTTCCCATAGCGGTCGTTATCCCTGAGCAGACTGGGAAGAAAGCCGCCGAGTTGCCCGCCGACGATCCACGTCATGATAAATCCCCGCTGGATAGATGTGCTGTCCCTCTTGTTCCAATGGGTTAAGATGGTGATGATGATGTATTGAACCGACAGGAGTGAAAATCTTGGGAGCCAGTATAGCATCACAAGTGAGAACTGTTATTGTGGGTTAGTCTAACCGGATTCAATCCTCTGAGGGGGGTTGTGAGACTTACAAATAGCGTTGAATGGAGCCTCTTGTCCAACCACTCCGATATATTGAGCTTCGCGAAAATCTTGAGTGCAAATTTTCGCCCTTCCGCTACCTCGCGATGTCCGAGTTCGCCGGAGTCCGATAGTTCCAGGAAACGTATAAGAGAGGAGGGGACTGGCGTGAGTGGCTGTTTAAATTCTCCATAAACGTACCCGACCGCGCCAGAAATCTTTCCCTCCACCGAACGTCGATCATCCTCCTTCCACCAAAACTTAGGATATCTTTCTTGAACATCTGCTACCACTGCCTCCCCTGACGTTCGACGGTTAGATGCATCTCCGGTTGGGGTGCTTGGAAGTTCCTCCTTTATTGATGCTCTTGTTTCCGATGCCCTGTCGAGTTCGCTCTTATCATTGCCGGGAATCTGCAGCTCAGATGAATCTGGCTCTTTCACCCCCCTGTAATGCACTAAATACATTGAGGGATAGACCGGAGCAGTAAGACCCCCAAGTAGATTGAGTATTGACATCACAACATATGGTATGACCGTAACTCCATACGCCGCATATCCGTACTGCTTGATCTGGCCGTCACTGAGTCGATAGAGTTCGTAGGATCCGTACAAGATTTGGAGTATGGCGGCGATGGATTTGATAAAGCTATAGTTCGATGAAAGAGTTGGAGCAGTATAGCTCGGGGGAGTCGGACGGCCTCTCAAGACCGTGTGATATAATCTCTTATAGAGTGGTTCCGGCTTCACATGGTCAGGTAGAAAGGGCCGAACCTTAAAGGATGCGGGCACAGTAACCAGCGAATACTCCATGGGTGACGTTTTTCCTGCATCGCGCGCGACCTTTTCTAGATCACCGGTGGTCTGAATATCCGAGACCATGAGGAGTTTGATATCAGTGGGATATTGCCCTTGAACATTTGTCATCAGAAGGTTGACTTGGTCCAGCTCCAATACCGAATATGGCGATTGGTTCGAATCGGCAGTTGGGATGAAGGGTGTAGTGACGAGATTGGGGGACGTAGGAGGTATCCCAGCTGTCGGCGAAGAGGTCGTTCCTTGATCATCGATAGGGGGCGCGGTGAGGTATTTTTGTAGAGATCTCCGCACTTCCTCATACCTCTTTAACTTTTTTCTCTGGCCGTCGGTGGGCCTGGGAACGGTAGGAGTTGATGTAGGCACTAACATGCAAAGTGCGCCCGACTTCAACGCCACCTCGAGCTCGTTTGTCTGCAGAAGTGCTAAGCGCCAGATGACCTTGAACGCATTTGCGGTCCCACTCCATGGCATTAAAAGTGCAAAGAGAGAGAAGATAGAGCTTGTAAGTGCGTTACTTCCGGGTGGGGTGATGACGGTAAGGGCGTGAAGGCCAAAGTTCAGGGCAAAGAACTTGACAACATCGATCCAATCCGCAGGCCTACAGATCCTGCTTCCCCGCTCAAAGGTTGGTTCTGTGGAGTTCATAGGGGCGATGGGAGGTTTTGTAGTTCGTAGCGTTATTCGGTTTGAGAGGGTTGAGAAGGAGATATCGAAGAGGTAGGGATGAATATAAAACCTGGATGAATGAGCCGATATATTATCTGACATTTCTGGTTACACAATTACCATAGTTCCAAAGTTTATCCCCTGATCGGTAAGGTAACTGGATAAAGCATAATAGCCGAGTTGGATCGCCATGCATGCATGCATGCATTCATCCAAATCTCCATGTCTTTACAGATTCTTTCTCTACATCAAATTAATACCAGAACTGATCATGGCAGTGTAAATATATAAATAAGCTACATAGCTTATTGACTCCAGTGTCATTATCCTCGCTACTAGCTACTGCTTATACCTAAATAGCAAAAGCTATGTACCAAGACCAAAAAAATCAACACTCAAATTCAGCACCAGTCGCTGCCGCATTTAGTTTCAATATCGTCTCCTTGTAAAAGTACATGTACTACGGGTGTAGGGCTGTTGCAACTACGGCTCCTGTCTACAGGCTTACCCCTACACCCATAGTACTTCAAGTGCATATCCCTTAAGTTGCCAAGGCCACCAACTAAACTACATCTAGTAAAAGATGGCTATTTTCGTAAAGATCCTGGGGGTTTTGTGGTATGGAGGGTCGGTTATTCAGTAAGCGCAACGGCAATAACTGTATGAAACTATCGGAATCGACCTGTCGACCTGCTGGTTCGTACGATTACTAGAACTTGTAACTTTTCAATACGCAATAAGTAATAGGAGTAGTGCAATTAATAATTACATAATTTCCTCAAGCAGCTATTATAATATTGCGTTTCAAGCAAATCGCGAATTTGGCAGGATTCATCCATGACAGCGATAAGCTCTAACAGAGCCTCATGAGCACCGTGTGCGGTTAGCGCGCTGAGCATTGCACCATTGCAGGGATCCCTTCCCTACCCGGAGATGCCCACCCAGCCACAGACTCTACCTAGCGATAGCAACCATCAAGGTCACAAGGCTCTGACATTTAATGAGTGAATGGATCCTCACCCGTATATCACTCACCCCATTCTAGAGCCTTGTACAACGATAGAATAAAAAGTTATCGGCTTTGACTCTTGCTTTGGTATAAGTCTCATGATAGTGAGGGTCACTACTCTAGAGTTACAAGAGTCAGAGCGCCTATATATCCTACATTAATACAGGTCTGACGCAGTGGTTTAGCCTACATGATGTCATGTCTTCAATGAGTGCAAAGTGCACCACCGAAGCGGTTACAGGGCTAGGGTTACCTGGCGGTCGGAAGATGGGCTGCCCCGCCCAAGTCTTTGATGAGACGGTACTGAGCTTCAAATGCCAATTGCCGGGGTAGTGGATTTCATGTGAGCCTTAACCGTACCTTACATGTTGACTGAAACATGTACCTACATGTACCCTACGCCCCCGCCGCATGTTAGTTATCCATACGCTAAACCCGATAAGGTCAAGTGGTTACGTATGCAAAACATGGACAACGTCCTTTCGACGAACACCCACCTACTACCTGAGTAGAATCCGCCAAATCATACGGTAGTTAAAGTATTATATATAGAGTATTTCAAAAATAATTCCAAGAGTCCTGCCTTTTCCAGTTTCGAAGCCGGTGTATCCCCCAATAATTGTAGTAGCTAAGGAAGCACTCAAAGCCGCTTGTTATAAAAATGTACTTATTTTTGTCTCTAAGATCGTGATCTACTCCACGTACGATTTTGTATTTGTAGAGTAGAACACTAGACGGCTCCGCTTATAGCTATTAATTGATAGATCCGCCATATTTTGAGGCCGGATGCTATAGCTAGAGATCATATTAAATTTGGCCGCCACAACGTTCACTAGCTCGTTGGGGGGAGCTGCACCTGGTTTTAGGGGGGCTTCCTGTTTCCATTTGAGCACAAATGACATATAATACAGACCTATGCAAGATCATGACCTGCCCACACCATCTTTTTCTATCTTTTACTACAATTTCGTGAACCCAATCCAGAAAATACAGCGGGCAGTGGGTTGCGCTAGTCTCATGTGGGTGTTAGTACTTGCACACAATCCTCCTGGAGACGGTAATCTAGGCGGTAACAATTGCCCACATCACATTTTAGTACAAACCTTCATTCGATACCCCTAAACTACTGCTGCATCATCACATGGGACGGGTCCGAACGGGTCCTAAATTTGTTCTGTTCGAGGTCTTACCCTGCCTGTCTGGCCCGGGCGCAGTGTGACGCGCAAAGCATTAGCCAGCCATTTCGATCCTTCTGGTGGGCAAAATGAACTCGCAAGAAACTTAATACCTAAAACCTGTTAAGGAATGATTTGAATAATCCTTTCTATACCAGCTTTAGACCGCCAGGTGTGTTATATATACATCTCGTGGGTTGCAGTGATCGCAAGTTTAAGAAATCCATAGGAAAGGTGTTAGAAAGGTGAACAAAATGTTATCTGGAAAACTAATAGCTATAAACCTCCCGGATATAATATTACCAAAATGTATGGTTGTGACTCTCCAGGTAGGGATCTTCACAGGTATCAAAAAACCCTAACCCTGAGATAATGAGACGAAACATTTTGTCGCCGAAGCCTAGGTACGAATATCATATATCCGTAGGAGAATGCTAAACTATTACCCTCAAACCGATAACGCCGGCCCCTCTACCAGGATCTGCCGAAGAGCGATGACAAAGTTCCTTGTGTCGCTAATGAGGGGGGAGCAAGGCTAGTATACCTATATGAGCCGGAGGTGGGGATGTTAAGAGAACCAAAATATGAAGAGGGCTATCAGTTCTCGCGGGATATACTGAGTCATTCGATTAGAGCTTTCGAGTACGTCCGGTAGGTCGTTCTTCCATTATTGGGTGAAGTATTCTTAGTTTTTTTTTTTTTTGATATAAAAAAAAAAAAAGAAGCGAGATAGTTTGTCCGAAAATGGGGGAATCTGGAGAGAAGAAGTGAACCTAATTGTTGCCCCATAGTCAGCGGTTTTAGATTGATCTTCGAGCACTGTCTTTGCTTTGATACGTTAGGTAAACGACCTATGGGCTAAGAGCAGCAAGCAAGAGTTAAAAAGAAACCCCTCCGCGCCCCTCCCCCCATGACTAGGCATCCCAAGTTATATCCGAGGGCACCCTGAATGATAATCCTGAGTCCAGAAGAAGTTTGGTGGGTGCAAGATAGCACACGCAATAGATACCTCCTCTTCCGAGCGCGTTATAAGAACGGAGCACTAGGTATTCTCTCCCCCTCTAAACCAGCTTTATGTCTACCCAGGTACCATATCTCTTCGCCGGGTTTGGGTATGAGGCTTTCCCCAGCAGACATGCCTGCGACCATCTCTACCCACTATATGGAGGAGGTTGGGTCTACGGGTAAAGACCTGTAAGATCTGTAAACAGGCCGCGTTTTGTCAGTGTTGCTCTGCAAAGAGGTGTAAGCTGATAAGTAGCTGTGTGCGCATCCCTCAAAGAAAGCTGTAGCCCCCTTGCTAATGTGTTTAGAGGTTCGTCCCTACACGAGTGGGTGGCTATGATAAGGCAAGGTTTTGCCGGCGGGGATGTTGCTGTTAAACTAAGTGCAATGCTTTAGCGATTACAGCCTCCACAGACACAGACCAACTGGAGCAAGAGGTAGGAGACGGATGTACTACACTGAGTAGGTATACTGTAGGTTCAAACCGTTCAAAGGTCAGGTCGGCCTATTCCCTGTCTGCAATCGAGGTCTCTCCGTCGCATCCATTGTAAAAATCAATCTAGGTAGGAAACGCCAACCGCCTGGCCCCAGCAGCTACTCTATATGTCGGGAAGTAATTTTTACGGTTTTGCCCTAAGGTCTATGCGTTCACCACTCCTTAGTATGGGCTTAACGAGAGTGACATTCTCTGCAAGATCTAAGTACTAGGTATCTTTTCCTCTTTACAAGGTTTAGCTTCAAAGATGTTGATAGATAAAACAAACATCCTGATCATCTGTACGGCTATAATCAACCCAGAAATTGGGTGTATATGCATGCACGAATAGAGTACCGTCCAATGATGATGTTTGTTTCCTTCGCCGTAGGGTTCATCTCGCTGTGTGGGGTATGTAGAAATCTTAGTGTCAATGATTTTGACTGACTACGCTCTCACAGGGTCATGGCGACCACGGGCCGGGGGTGTGGGGATTTCTGGTTTGTTCTTATCCAGAAAACAGCCTGAGCTAAATTCACAAGAACAAGTAAATTTGAAATATCACATGGAGCTCAAACAATCCATCATCTTGAATTATATCAATCTGGAGCTCGGTTTTAGTACCTTTTGGTATTGCAATAGAGGCTTTCAGTTGATCCCTGTTTTCCATTTTTAAAGTGAAAAGGAAATTCATGCAGCCAAGGGTCTGCCCTTAGCACATTTAACTATTGGCAAACGTAGCAGCAGACTGAAAGATACTCGAGGACGCAATATTTAGCATTGAGTATCTATCAGAAAATGACATGTCAGCTGCAGAGGCGGACTGCATGAGTTTCCCTTTCACTTTGAAAATGAAATTCATGTCAACTGAAAGCCTCTAATAGAACGACCCCCACACCCCTGTGGTCACCATACCCGGACGGTTGCCAAGAGCAGTGTTGGCTACATGTAATAAGGCGCGGGGGTACTTATAGACCGGTGTACCTACAAGAAAAACGTGCATTAGAGCGATTTGGCCAATCCCTGTTTTTCAGGTTTTGGGCTCAAATTTTGAGATTTTCACACCAAGGGCTGCCGCCAAGAACTAAATATTTAGATTCAGAGGTTGTTGGCCAAATCGCTCTATTGCAATGGATCGCGAAAAAAAAAGTTTTTTCGGCGATCGACTGCGTTGTCACTTGGTTACGCAACCTCTGTTTCGGACTTCGCATGATTCACTCGCAGGAAAAAAGTGAAGAAACAGCGGGTGCAACCCGTCCGAACCCCCATGCAAAATTGAAAATACAAATGAAAAGAAGTAATATAACTAAACAACAAAATACAGAATAGATACTTTTTTTTTTTTTTTTTTTTTTTAAATCCTATATTTCATTGTTTTCTAGGTTACAAGAATATCGCATGCAGGGAGACCCTATGGCGTGAACAAAACCTATCCCCAAACCCGCCTTAAAAATTGTGTGTGTAGTAAAAAAAAAAAAAAAAGAGTACCCAAGGGCCTCGTTAAAAAAAACGAAGAGAATAGTATAGTATAGCTGTATGAGAAGAAAAATAACCGTGCAGATTTTACTGGTTCAAACAGTCTCGTCTGCTCACTATCTAGAGGAGTGTGTAGTGCAAGCGGAGAAAAGGGACAACTTTTTAACGGGTGTCCATAGGAGTGAGACTAATAATTGGAGGTGCGGGGGGGGAGCCATAGCAGAGCGAGTTCTTGCTGGGCAGCTTGGAATGAGGGCGCTGTGATTGCCAGTGCAGTTGGGACAGATTGCTTTGGAGACTTCGCAGCAATTTGCCGTGGATTTTGCAGATCCAGGGCACGTCGCAACAGGGCATCGATGAGCGGTGATTAGATGAGGTTTGGCACAAATGGCGCAGCGGGGTTCCCTTTTACAGGAGGCAGTGGGGTGGCCGAGCAGGCAGCACCTGTGGCACATGGTATAGGCGGTGGCTGGGGTCAGGACGCAGCAGCGTCTAGGCCTCGAGAAAAGACGAAGGGAAGTCCCAATGGTGGCGGCTTCCTCGGGTGTTACTTGAATAACTACCGAAGAGGAGTTTTATACAGAATAGATACTATGGCCTCTAAACTATATTCACCACTTTTCATGATCTTCCTAGTCCCTTACTACTGCTGCAATTCTCCTTGACATTTTTTTTTAACTCGTAATTTCATTCGTTTCTAGGTACAAGAATGTTGCGTGCAGGGACTCCCTATGGCATAGTCCTTGACATGCTGTCAATGATTTTATATACAATTCCCCCAATCTGGCCTTTCCTACTCTTTCCTAGCTTGGGCTTCAATAAACTTTATGTTTTCACTTAGAGTAGCCTCTATCCACTATCGAGACTTGTCAAAAGACATGGCTATGGAATACCCGTAGGGTTGTATTGCAGGTCTGGAGATGTCAAGCTAGACGAGGCACCCGTTGTCACGTTTCTCTCTGTTTCCTCACTTTTTTTCCTAAGCGTTTTTCCTATAAGCGGCGCGTTTCGAGGTAACTCAACAGTGCTCGGGGTACCAATCCCCGGCGACACGCCAGTGTCCATTAGCGTTGACGGGATCACCCTAGTGGAGGTAGGGGAAGTTACCTGTACCGGATACTTAACTTCCACTGCAGCGCTATCGCGGTATATTTGTACGCCGGAGGGAGCGTCTTACAAGCGTGTCATGGGGGCCGGAACCCTCGATTCGTTAATACTAGGCGGGGCGACTCCCCCCCCGATTCCGGGGGGAGGGGGGGGGGGAGGAGAAGGCTTTGTAAAGGTTGTTCGAATCGTTGGTTGAGGGCTGCGAGCGTCGAGGTCGAGCCCCTCTTATAGAATTATTGCCATGGCCCGGGAACTCTCCTATCCGAAAGGTGTGGGAGGACCGGAAAGACAACATCCGCCCCACCGGACTATTCTAGTGATGTGATTACCCGGACGCATATCACCGGTCGTCACTCGCGCACAGGGTGTCACTCGTGGCCGCGAGTGACGGGACGTGAACGGTGTGTTTTATGGTTCGGTTTGGCCCTTTATCTGGAAGGATGCGTGTGGTGTTTTCTGGGGGCAGTGTGGCGGCGGTGGTGGTGGTGCACTTGTGGCTATGGAGGCACATGGCTGAAAACGGCAAAAGACCTGAGCGCTCCAAACAGCGCGCCTCAGAAAAAAAAAGACTCGAAGAACTACCCCTCCACACCGCAAAGCACACAGGAAAACGCGCGACAGGGGAGAGAGAAAGAAAGAAGAGAAGAAGAAAAGAGAGCAGTACCCCACCGCCACAGTAATCACCTACCCACCTACCTGCGCGTAGGTATTGGCTAGCACTGAACTCTTTTTCGGGGGGCGGGAGATTTTTTCCAGGACGTGCGCCACTACCGTCTCTTATGGGCTGGTGCGGGGGCGGGGGAGGTGTGCTGGAGACGGAGGCGAATCCACCGGCGGGTTTTGGATGGCAACTCTACGAGAAGGGACAGCCCCTCGAGAGACGGCGGTGGACATTACGAACATGCCTGCGTAGAGGGGTAGACAGGAGCATACCCGAAGAAGACGGAGTGCGAGTGGGTGTTTGTGTAGTAGTATTTGCACCCACCTCTTTCTTGCTTTGTGGAGGCGGTAGGGTAAGTAGTTAACAGCCGAGAAAGGCGACAAGGAGATCAAGACAGTCGAGTGACATCTCATGACGCGTTCCCTACGCGGAATAGCTAGCCCATCGCTCTAGGGGATACCAACAGTGCTGCCAGTATGGGACACTGTCCACTGATCATGATGTAACCGTACCCGGCAGCACATACACAAGCGTCCAGGCTGTAACCGCTATAAGTAGCGGCGGGGGTGTATGAGGAGGTATCATTCGTCTACCGGTGAGGGTTAAGCGTCGGTAAGACACGGGGGTGTTGCAAGAATCCGTTGTGCCGACACCGGGAGTCGCTATTTGACATGTGGCGGAGGTGTCCTCCGTGGCGATGTCGACATGCAGCCAACGCTATTCTCCACGGGAGACCACACACACCGCCACCCGCCATGAAACGGCACCATCTCCCGCCACCAGTGTCACCACTCGCCACGCTGCGCCCCCGGCCAGCTTGTGTGCCGCGGTACAAATCTCCGTAGCCTACAATGTCTATCCACTATAAGAACCCACCCCTCTGCTCCGTTCGCTCGCATCATCAACACTACCGACCGAGTCCACGGGCGCAGCTCCGGCCGGGATTGGGTCCAGTATGTACCCAGCGGTGCCATGCCGGTGGCGCATATCCCGCCACTCCGCCACTCAGCACCGCGGGGCACAGTCCCATGCGCGGTACCGGCATGGGCGACCGATGGAACAAGGGCCTGACGTCACTACACAGCCTCCGATGGTAATGTACTGCAGCTTTAGATAAAGGCCAGGATACAACCTCTCCCGGCGGTTTTACGACCTGCGCTAATCCTTGGATGGGTTTTCCCTCCCCGAGATCCCTCACCGTCAGGGGCTGGATTGAGGAATACGGTAAAGCATCAAGTTGCCTATCCGGTCAGTGTGAGCCTTGCACCGCGTGCACCGCCACGGATGAGGACGAACGTTGGGCGGGCTCTTGCTTTACGCCGATGCCCTTCTTCCTCGGGACCACGTTGCGGAGTGGCAGAAGGATCATCCGAGCTCGATATATAAGTGCTAGGTTGGTCACTGAGCCTTGGTTGTCCGCTCATAGGCTGGCACTCACACAGACATTAGGTGCAAGCGGGTACAGAGGTTTGCGGGCTGTGGGGCTGTGGATACTCCCTGTGGAGTATGTGTGTTCTTGCCCCGGGGGTGCGTCATGGACTATCACCCGGAGGTTGTTGTGGTTGCTGGACGTGTAGGTGTTGCTAGCTCTTGCCAGAAGGCGTGGGAGACATCTTAGCTGGTAACGGATCTCATGTCCACTTCCGCTGTCGTTCGCCACATCGTTTTCGGCGCGGTGTGAAGCTGGAAGACAGACTACTGCGCGGAGGATGTCTCCTGAGGCCTGTAGCCGGAGCGTCGACATTCACTATGAGTATCATTATATTACCGCATTAGGTAATTAATACTAAATAAATATGCCAAGATATTTATTCAATTACCATACTCGGAAGTATAATATCTAGAGACTGCCAAGATAACTATCCAGTCTAGTCCAGATCGGGTAATATTCAATCAGATTTACCTAATTTGCAAATGAATTATGCATAATAGGCGACATTCGTTGGTCCTCACACCAACTTTGATACCCTTCTACTCCACCAGAAAAATAGTAAATATAAGTATCTTTCTATAGGATTGTAGATTAGAGGGAACAGAGTCTTTCTATAGAGAGAAAACTAATTTAGGGGTTGTGGTGGTGGTGGAGTAGACACGACCCAAAGTCGAGTCACTTTGACGCTCCGGCTACAGGTGTCCCCAGCCATAGTACCGTACCCCTCCGCAGAAAATATCTTGAGGGGCGCGCAGCCTGCCAAGATGCGGGGGTGGGGGGGGGTCGAAAGAATCTCGTGCTCCGGCTTGGCTGCGGGGGTATCATTCAGCCGCGGGGGTGGACATCATTGGCGACGATGCAGGGGGTGGTAGTCGCCGTCTGGAGTGGGGTATCGGTTACGTACGGTATGTCATCTGCCCCAGCATCCGGAAGTGTGCAGACGGGGGTGTTGGGGGTATTCTATTGCGGTTGGGCCGTGCAGCAGTAGGTCATTGGAGGAGGCAGCCACATGTTTTCATGCAGGCGTGTCTTGGGGCAGCGTTGAGCCTTGCTTGTTGATATGATATCGATGGAAGGGGAGATTTGCCGACACAGGTGGGGTATTGACCAGAGCAGGATCTCTGCTACCTACGCCAGGTAATGCATCGAAAATGGGTCTTAAAATGCATCATGAATTGCATCCTTCATATCAATGTAGAATCCTAAATACATCGGCATATGCATCCCAGTCCCATCTGACCATCTTTCAACCAGTCAATGGAACCAGCAAATATATGACCCCGAGAAAAAAACTATCTCTTTCGCTGGTGATTAAATGCTGCCAACCTTTGAGGGGCCACCTCCGCCACCGTGTGACAACCATAGGACATTGACATGATTAATCTCTTATCAAGCGAGTCTATGGTCATTCGGTGACTTTCCTGATGCCTTCCCCAGTACATTTCCTGATGGTTCCCCCATTCCTAATGACCTCCCCGCACAATGGTGGTAAGGTTGTCATGAAATGCGTCATGCAAGAGAGCGAGCGCTCGACAGGTACTGCATCAGGGGATGTGTTGACTTTTGTATGGGCAATTTGTCGATAATGCATCAAATGATGCATATCCTGCCTACTCGCGACAGGTAACAAGTACCCGAAAATGCACGTCCTAATCAGCTTCTATTGGAGTAGAAGGCAAAGATACAGCAAAAACTTGCGAGTAGCGTGGTAGAGGGTCCGCCCTTTGGCTGCATTTTTTTTTTTGAGTGGGCTTAGGCGTGGTTGGGAGTCGATGCCTCAGTCAGTATCCTTAGCTCGGGGTTTGGTATGCACTGCAGCAGGGGTCGGAGCCAACCAGAGGACGTCAAATGCGAGAAGGCCCCTGCTGCAGCGCAACAAATTTTGCGGGGCTGACGGCCTTTGGTGATATTCCTCTCTCGAGAAACTAGTCATTGTTGCTTATTATGTGTAGGAATCCGAACTAGCTGCTCACATTCTGCTGTTGCAACCACGACCACTGTCTCAGACTTACCCCTACACCCGTAGTAAATACCTAGAGTACACAACCTACGGGTTGCATGCATGTATGCAATATCAAGCAATCAATCAGATCGCGCCACTTGGGGATTAAGAAAGGTTGATCGAAATGAAATTTAAAGGCTAAAATCCCTGTAACGCGCTCACCTACCTCCCAAGGATTTGCTCACAGGGATGTATGTTGAGAACGCCTCTGGATCTTTAGCAAAATCCTGTTAAGGCTATTTATACATATATTGGGCATCCTACCCGCCCCCCACTATGGTCTTTTGGCACGTCATCCACTCTCAATCACCTAATACCCCCTGCGCGCCCCCTGGTCTTCCCATTTTGTTACTCAAGACACCCTTATGAATGCCACAGAGTCGGTGCACCAGCGAGGTGAAAGGGTCTGCAGGCCAACAGAATGGACGGATATTGGAAGGTTCTTTTTATTCAACTATCTACTACACGCGGTTACGGTGGTCACGGAACCTGGGAGTACAATTAGCGAGTCCATTTATGTGGCATTCACAGCTATATCCTTGCCATTTACTGGGATAGTGCGTGCTGGTCATGTGATCTATCGCCTTGCGATTATGGGGGGAACGAATCTTGATATGGCTTTACGCTCTCATGCTCTTTGCATGCTTGTCCCCGCATCCCTCTCCCACGGTGACGAAGCCCCTTTTGAGTATATCTCTGAGAAGAGCACACAAGTTCACGGCGAATTTCCACCAACTCTCAACCCTAGTCTAAGTAACCACACCACCCCCTCCACCCCAGACCGCAACCAACCAGCAATGCAGCAGGCAATAGGTGCCATAGGATCTGGAGACCCGCCTCGAGATCCCCAATACCTAGAGGGGCCACCGAGGAGAGGATACTGTATGATACGTGTACCAGCTAGTTTTGAGGCCTACCCGCTCCTCGGTCGGTCGAATCGGAAGAATAGATACCAGTTAATTAAGGATTGGTTTGACTTAAAAAGGGGAAAAGTACAACCAGACCCGGTGCATTATACTGATCCTATAATTGCTTGCAATTTCAACGTCATCCAAACCATTGCTGCCATCTTCCAAATTTGCTATGGGTCGTTTGAGCTGTATCGCGCCGAGAAAGACCAACTTCAACACTATGGATATGCGTCCTATCAGCTCACTGTCATCCCATATGTTCTCATGTCCTTAGTGAACCTGGTGGCAGGTCTTACAGGGCCCCGCTACCCTACAAGATATTTGGTCCATTACAGAGGGACTGAACCGCCTGATCCGGAGAGCCCGCCAACTAGCCTCTTGGAGGACTACCCCGATGGGTGGTGGGATAGAAATGAAAGGTTAGAGGTAGAAAAGCAGATTTGTGGCGCAGTTGGACTAGTGTATGGACAGATCTCCCATCCTATGCTCGATAATATTGAGAGGGGGAGCCGTAAACCGAACTCCAGACCTCTTCCCTCTTTACATATGTTTGCGCTAGTCTGTGTATTCTTGGCGGCACCCTATATCATCATCTACGCCCTCACAGAGTTCAAACCAGGGAGTAGTACCATGTCACAGCGTTCGTGGTTGATGAGCTGGCTAGTTCTTGGGCAATACGGCGGAGTAAGCGTTGGAGTGATAGCCGAGGAGCGTTATCCCATTAACGTTGTCATACGGATTCTGAGTTCTGCCGTTTTCGGTGTGGCTTGTTTTGGTGGGTTTGTGGTCGTTGCTCAGATGATGTCACATAGTGAAACATGTCAAAGGCTCTAGTCCTTGAAGCTAGTGGAGAAATAGGGGCAAATTACCTGGCATATCTTTTTACATGCTTTCAGTCCCTAGATGTGTCTATCATCGAAACTGGCATTTTTTGTCAAATGATCTTAGGGGAGTCCTAGATATAATCATTACTCTACATTACACAGGTTGATGTACGTGTAGGTTCCCACGTATAGCTATATAGGTATTTCGATCACAACTCTCTATTACTAGATACAAAGGTGGCTCAAGCTCTAATACTCGGGCGACCAAGATTATCTAAGATAAGCGCCATCTTTTCCCATTTTTGATCCTGTTCTGGGGCTGATAAAGCACAACCCCCCAAGCGTAAGAGTCTGGGGCGACATAGAAAGGTCTAACACTGTGTGGTATTATATTTATTCTGCTTAGAATTAACCTAAATGCTATTCATGAGCCTAATATAACCTAGAGGATACATACTCACTCCGCTAGAATTGAGATGCCACTTAATCTACTCTTACGCCATCCACAATCAACCATATTTGAATGGGATGATCAGCGGCATCTTAATTCTGGCCCCATAAGCAGAGACAAAGAACATAACCTAATGTAATATGAAGATATTGTAGTTTAGCTCAGGTTTTTTTTCTTACTATTCCTCCTTCTCTCCTCGCCACGGTCTTTACTATCTTTTTGTTCTCTACCATTTTGGCTTGTATATAAAAAGGGACCAGTCCGGCCCCCGGAAATAAGAGACAAGCAACACCTCAAACAGCAACATAATAATCAAAGATTCACGTGAGAAAAAAATTAAAGTTAACAAGTGAGGTATATGGCCCATGTAAATCTTCTGAACAGCCTTCGGGATGCAAAAGATCCATAGGACGGTATCACTAGTAGGTGAGTAGCATTCCAACTTGGCTGGGCCGGTCCTAGCGGTTTTTTGGACTGGTCAAGAAAAATAATATATGGGCCGGTTTTTGACTATATTTCTCCACCGATTGTGAGAGAAAAACAGGTTTCAAATGCCCTTTGCGCTCTTTAATTTCGACTTCAATAAATAGATTTGGAGGGACCATATACTTACCTTCCTGCGACCGCTCCCCGCGCTATATGGGCCAGTCGGTCCGGACCCATTCCTTGGTGGGCTCGGCTGGGTTGGTCCAAGGTCAAATATAGACTGGTCTAGCCCATTCAAAGCCTGCTTAGCTGCTTAGGTTGGCCCGGTCCCCCACCCTTTTAAAACTTCTCTGGGCCGGGTCCATAAGTAACCTACCCGAGTTAGCCTTCGGGCTGGATTTATTGATTCTTAATTAATCAATAACTTACCCGGGAAATTGTTCATGGGCCGAGTGATGGGATATGATTGGATATGAATAATTTCACAAGCAGCCTTACTGATCACGTTATAGTATCAAACCAACACAACAATAAATCTCTAGGCCAGTCCACGCGAACTCTGTACCGAAGGCCGACCGGAAGGCACAGGGGACCCGGGTCTAATCACGATAAAAGTAAAATAGCTAGCCCAGGTAATTGGCCTCGGTCGTGGGCTTCTTGTTTTCAATCTATGGGTTGGGCCGGGTCGAACCCTCCCCGCAACCTAGAAAAATCTATTTGAAGGCCTAGGTAGGGGTGGTCACCACAAAAAGAGAGATGACGTCACGAAGAGACGCTATTGCCATTACCACCTCGATCCAATGCTTGGTGAGAGGAGATGTATAGTCAGAGTGTCATAGGGGTATAGTACCTCAATAGAGGGTATCCCTAGCTAAAGGAGTGTAGTAGATTTTTTTTTTTTTTTTTTTTTTTTAAATCAGAGTTTCATTCGTTTCTAGGCACAAGAATATTGCATGCAGGGACTCCCTATGGCATAAACAAAACCTATCCCCTCTCAACCAACAAACCAACAAAAGAAAACACCAAAACACAAAAACAAACAAAGAAAAATCATCACTCCATCCGCCAAGATAACAACCAATTTAGTATAAGAGAATTACATCACTCCGCCCGATTCTGAGACCAACGACGATAATGACGTAAGAGAAGATGACGAAGAAAGAGAATATAGAGGAGATTTGGGAATTTGATTTTTAACTGGAAATCCCGTTCGTGTTTTGGTAATATAATCACTAAGTGCCCTTAGTGTTTCAATAGATTTAAAGCAATCTTGAAGGGTGGAAATATTCAAGAGTGTACGGATTCGTATCGATTCCCTAGCGGGACATTCTAGAATAGCGTGTATCATGGTTTCTTCCCCTTCTTCGCATCTTGGGCAGATGGGAGACGCATCGGGGTTCATCCAGGAGGGGTGTGCGGCGAGGTAGCTTTTATGGGCTCTCATCTGGCAGATTCTGCCTGAGATGAATCTGTTAAGCAACAGGTGAGGATGAGGTTTATATAATATCGGCCATTGATAGTATTCAGGAGTCGGAATGGACTGCCAAATCTGAATTGTATTTCGTTTAATTAGAAGTCCGAGATTTGGAATAACGCATTGATTTTGTGCGAATTCAGGAGAATTGGTAAGAAGGTTGTGACATAGTTGGTCGATTGGTAGTCTGGCGACTCCTCGTCGCGCGGAGTTCCAGTGTACGGGGGGGTTTGGAATGCCTTTTAGCAATTTTCGGTTATGGTTATTTCTGAAGGTACTTGTTGAGGGAAAATTTTCCGGGAGGCGCGCGGCGACCGGATTGTGTTCTGGCGGAGCAGAAAGAATTCGTGCAACATATCTTAGACGGAGCGAAGATATATAGAGGTCGATTGGGGGACATGAGGATTCGGCTTGTAGTATTGAAATTGGTGTAGAGCGGAAGCAGTTCGTAACCCATCTGAGCACTGAGTGCCAGGTAGTTTCGAGAAGTTTTATTGATTTGTTTGAAGGGTGAAGACACGAAGCCCCGTAGGTAAGTATGGGAAGAATTGCCATCATGGCGAGTTTTCTGCAGTTCCAGGCTGTGAGCCCTTTGCCTGCGGAGGAGAACTGGCGAATGATTGCAAACGTTGAGAGAGCAGCGGTAGTTCTTTTCTTGAAGTGCGCATGTGGATCAAGAGATGGGGTGCATTGAAATCCGAGCCATCGAATCTCGTTGCCGGGTTTGACCAATACGTTATTTAGCACAATAGGAGTAGAGTCGATTGGTGATTTATCTTTAGGTGTCCGCCAGTGCATCAGGTCGGTTTTGGGAAGAGAAAAGAAAATATTCATTGGGTTGCCCGTGTTAGAGGCCTTGTCATAGGCTTCTTCCAGTAGGCGTATATTTTGTGAATAGCTGGGTGAGGCCACAGTAAACGCGAAGTCGTCTACGTAGGAGATAGTAATCCCTGGGCTAGGATCTTTGTGAAGTGGACTAACATAAATACAGAACAGGAGTGGGCTTATAGGGGAGCCCTGAGGGACTCCGACGTCTACCGGAAGAGGCAGGCGGGGGGACCCGGGAAAGAGAAGAGTACATTTCCTTTCGGTCAGAAACGAGAGGATCCAATGAATCAGGTAAAGAGGTGTATTGTGAGCGTGGAGAATGTCGGCGAGTTTCCATGGGTTTACATGGTCGAAACCTCCTTTCACGTCTAGGAATAGGGTAGACACCTTAAGTTTAGCTCTTTGGAGGAGTCTCACTTCATGTTGAAGTGTGGTAAAAGCATCTGCGGTGGAGAGGCCCCGTATGGAGCCGCATTGATGAGGGTGAATCAAACTCGTTGCTTTGGCATGGTCTGCCAGTCGGTAGCACATAATTCTCTCCAGAATCTTTGAGATAGTTTCTAGGAGAACGATGATCCTGTATGCCGATGGAGACGAGTAGTCTGGTTTCTTGGGTTTGGGGAGAACCACGCCGAAGGCGGTTTTTAGCTTCCGTGGGTGGTAACCTTTTTGGAGTAGTGGTGTTAGGAGACCGGGGAGGAGTTGGGCATTGGCCTGGTGTACTTTTTTCCAGACAAGAGGCGGAAAAGCGTCCGGCCCTGGGGCGGAATTATTTGAGGCAGCAGCTAAAGCTTGCGATACCTCGAGAACAGAGATCTCCGGCACATTCGTAAAGTGTGTAGGAGGAATTTGAGGAGACGGAGTAGCCAGAGGAGGAAAAAAGTGGGCAATCATTGCCTTATTTGTTTCAACTGGATTAGTTGCATCAGGAAATGAAGGAAGTTTTGTTGTTTTGTCTCTGGTGGCCGACCTTTTTAAGGCCCAGATTTGGGTAGAGTCGGCTTGAGAGACATAGTCGTTCCAGTGTCGGTCTTTGGCTTTTTGAATGGAGTCGAAGTAGGTGTTCTTGGCGGCCTTAAGAGCAAAGGGGGGGGCGAAGCCCTTTTTGTAGTCTCTCGCGATGGAATGGTAAATACGTCGAAGTGTAGAGAGGTGGGGCGTCCACCAGGGTTTGGACCAGGCACTTATTCTCTTTTGTGGAACGTGATTGAGGATGGTGGTTGTGACGGTTCCGAGTGCACTTTCGAACCATTCTTCCACTTCTGGGGTAGGAGAGGGGAGTTGAATCTCTTTTAACTCTTTTTGGATCGCAGTCCAGTCGGCTTTATTCCAGTTCGGAGCGAGATGTCGGGAGTAAGGAGAATAGTTATCCATAGATAATCTGATTCTGATAGCAGTATGATCAGATCCTGTATAAGGAAGATTATTGGACCAGGAGTCGAAGAGATTCATGGCCGATGGGTTGGCGAACGCTAAATCAATGACGCCGTGTCTTTGTTGAGGATTTGGTGAGATTCTTGTGGGAATTCCCGGGATATTAAGAAGGGAGAATTCATGTAAAAGAACCGTATCGAAGTATTTTGCTGCGAGTCGTTCTTCTTTCCGGTTTAGTTTGCGCCGTGGGTCGCTGCTTTTTGAGTGGATATTAAAATCTCCGGCAGTGATACATGGTGTTTGTTGTATAGGAAATAAAAGGTCTGGTGGTAGAGAGCGAATATCTGATGAAATATGTCTGTTATAAATATTAATGAGCGTAAGGGAGGAATTTGGCATTCCTGGGTATTGAATCCAATTTAGGGTCATTGCGAAAATATCGCCCCTGTTATGCGGATGAATATGAAATGAAATATAATTAAGTAAATCAGAGTGTATATATGTAGTGGTCGATATTTTATCCCCTTCTAAGACTGAGGGATAGAAGGTTTGGTAGCCCGGTGCATTAAGTGGAAGTCCTTTGACGAGAAAGGGTTCTTGCACCATACAGATCTGAGGTGGGTTATTTTTCGAAAAGGAGGAAAAGAGCGAAATAAACACTTTATTACTGTTTGCACAGTTATGTTGTATAATTGAAAATGAATGTGGAGGACCATTAGAAATAGATGATGCAAATGAAGGTGAAGGCGAACAACTTCTGGGCGGAGAAGAAGAAAACATTTAAATCTGACCAATAACGACCCCCTCCATGGCACCTGCAGGGCCTTCTGGAGAAATATGGGGGGCATGGATTGAGGTATTGAGAACGGCGTCCTTAGAGTTCAGCGGGGTGAGGGCTGGCTGTTTTGGATTCTGTGTAGGAGGGCGGGACGGGCAGTCGCGTGCGTAGGCCGAGTGTGGGCCACCGCAGTTGATGCATTTAGGGCGGGAGGCGGAGCAGCATTCAGAAACGAGCTTTTTGTTGCCCTCTTTAGGGCAGTTATTGTTGTTACATCTGTGGTCACGTTTTGCATGTGGGCCGGCGCAGATGGGACAGGTGGGGGCTTTGGCCCGACAGCCTGCGGCGGCATGGCCGAGGCGGGAGCAGTTCTGGCAGATGGTCTGGGGTGTGGCGTGCCACACTTTCGCAACGCGTCTGGGGCGGCCGAAGATGCGGATAGAGTCTCCGATCTTTGACGCGTCTTCGTGGGGAATGGTAACTACAACGGAGGTTGTCTTCTTATCGCCTCTGTTTTCGGGTTTCGTGAGAAAGCAGGCCTTAAGGATGTTCACGTCACATTCGAACAGAACCGCTTCTTGCATTATGGGTGTAACCATGTCCTCGCTTGGAAAGGAGAAAAGGGGAACTGCGTGGACGATGTAGTCGACGTCTGTGGAGAAAGGTTTAAATTCTTTGTAAGTATTCTCGACCGCCTTCGTTGCGGCGTTGAGAAGTTCGGTAAAGCGAGGAAAAAAGGGTTGGATCTTTGCAATGGGCGTGGTGGGGGAAGTAGTACAGGTTGCCGTGCCGTTAGTATTAATAGAAACCTGGACTTTGGTATGTGGGAAGGTTAGGCCGCCATCTGCCAGGACTTTGCCAAATTCGGTAGGAAGAATAGCTTCGATCTTGGTGCGGTCTTCAACTGGTGATGGGGAGAGGCGGGTGGAAAAGGCGCGTCTTTGGGTAAGAGGGAGGGGGGTGTCTTTTGGAGGGGAGCCAGGGGCCCTTTGGGCAGCAGGGTTTTTCTTTTTTGGGGAGTTGGGGGTGGCTTCTGCTAGGCCTTTGTTCAATTTGGCCGCTTCTGCGAACGTGAGTTGTCTGCGGTTGCCATGAACGTCGATGGTTTCGAGTATAGAAAACTTCGAAAGGTTTTCTTCGGCTTGTTGTTTGTTCTTCTTCTGGGAGGAGGCCTGAGGAGGAACTGTAGCAGGGGGGGGTTGAGGAATGGCGGGTTGTTTCCCGTTGTTCCTCTTGGGTTCTTCGGGCGGTGAGCGTCGGGCTAGCGAGCTAGCTACTTGCGCGTGGAGTGAGTGCTGGGAGTCCGAGAGGTCGTTGACTTTCAGCTGGATCTGAATAAGGGTGCTTGAGTTATCGTCTTGGGTTTGTTCCATTTGACAGACCTTGCTGTAGAGATAAGTATTTTGTTTAACTAGTGCACACATAAGCGAGGTGAGGATCCTTGTGTCGTTGCTGGTGGTTTCGCTATTGAGCAGGTCGTTAATAGAATTGGCGAAGGGGAGTGATTCCTCGGCGTCTTCGCCGAGGAGTTCTTTATCAAGGGCTCCCAACGAGAGTCTTGGGATAAGATTTTCATAGAATTGGGGTGGGGTTGGCATCTTGAAGCCAGAGAGTTGAAGACTTTTTGTTTGAAGAAGGGGTTATGTCTGTCTTTCTATAGTAATAGAAGATCAGGGAAGGTTGACCAGAGCTTGTTCCTGATGTATAAGTGGACTCTTAGATACAAATAGATAGCTCTGTCTATTGTCATAGAGTTTTGTTATACTGTCTTGAGTGGGTGGTGATGCTTGAAGCCCAAAACCTAAAGACTTTTGTGTGTGTGTAACGCGGTTGCTTCGCAGTTTCTGGTGTTGACTTTTCAAAAATTGGAGGAATAGGGGGAAAGGAGCTGAAGGAGTGTAGTAGATTTTGGTCGGAATATTATATCAACCTTCGGGCTATGAGGGTCATTGTTGGGCCTTTATTAGGCGGGTAGTAGACTTCTTTCTAGGCCAACTAGCGAATAAGAAAGCAGGCCTACCTAGTCGCGGGAAGCAAAGAGTAGTTTGAAATTTATATTCAGCAGGTATTGAGACTTTTATCCCGGTCAATGCTGTCTTGAACCCCCGCCCCCGATAACTTAAGTTATGAATGATTTCGAACTTGGTGGTAGGGCTATGAATATGATATTACAGTACCTAAAATTAAAGCTCTATCACAACGGATACTCTACCACGCCAGGAAATACATCATTTGATGCATTATCGACACATTGCCCATACAAAACCGAACATTGCCCATACAAAACCGAACTGGTAATGCACCCTTGATGCATTACCTGTCGAGGGCTCTCCTGACCTGTATACATGATACATTTTGTGATGACTTGACTATCTGACTAGGAAAGGCGTCAGGAAATAAATCAGGAAAATCATCAGGAAGGTTGTTGAATACCTATAAACTCGCTTAGTAAAAATCTATTATCATACGACTATTATATGAATTCATGGCCATGGCCGAGCTGGTAAGATATACATTCTCTCAGTGGAAGCATCCAGGTTCAAATGCCACACACTATATTTTTTATTCCAGACCCCTTTACTAGAAAGTCGCCAAATGGGACTGGGATGCATTTAGGATGCATTTGTTGATTTATTTAGGATTCATTTGCCGATTCGTAATTAGCCCACGGAGGATACATTTTGAGATGCATTCTGAGATGCATTATACGTCGTAGTAGATATACCTAAATGAAGGGGGATTCCACCATGGTCGACTCTTTCAATGCATGCTACGTAATTCGCACACGCTTTTATCGATTGATACTCGCGACAGGTAACAAGTACCCGAAAATGCAGCTGCACCGAGTTGGTGTCCTTCCCTCTTTTCATCCAATAAGAATTGCATCTCAAGACTTGCATATTCGGGTACCTCTTACCTGCTGCGAGTAGTTCATAGATGCATGCAGCCCATAGCCTATGGCGGAACCTGTATACCTCCTAGCGGTTGATAAACAAATGCGCAATACCTTCCAACCTTACAACACCTTAGGTACAGCTTCTGGTAGAACTATTGCAGGAACAGGGTTTTAAGCACAGGCAAGCAGGGCCTGGACATCGGTTTCCTGGTAGGCACCCCTTGACCCCTGCTAGCGCATTTTTATGTGCAGGTTCTATTTGCCTGACCCGAGTACCGCAGAGTCCCGCTGGAGCAGACCGGTCTGTCCCATCGGTTGTAGGATATAGTGTGTGGCGGGTCTGAGGTGGCTTTACTACCAGACCCGGCCTGTTGCTTGTATAATTCCCCTATTATAGGTGGGCAGCAATCAACAAACGGAAAAGGTGGAGGTGGAGGTGGATCGGGTTCCAGTCCTAATTCTCTACTTTTGCGCATAGCTACTATCGAAGGTATGTTTTTGAAGCGGTTACTACGGGTTGAGAGTTGACTAACTTAAATGCGGAAGATTAGAAATATGTCTGAAAGATCTGGTCGGCCATCTTTGCAGGAGAGAAGTCTCAAGCCGCTTACTAGTTTGAAGAGACTTAATACCTTTCCTGATAATACGGGACATGCTTTCAAACTGGGGCCCGATCAGGATGTGAGTTACTACTATGGAAATGACAATGATGCGAGTGCAGATTCTGATATTATCTAGATACCCGGATTCAATAACCAAGAACTTGAAAGTCTTAGGCTCCTTGCGAGGTCATTGATCAATCAAAAGCAAAAAGGCAAAAAGCGCTCCTACACCCGGGAAGAAAAATTAAGATATATTCAGCTCTACAAAAATACATATGTAGAGACTGAACCTGGTGTCCGTTCCTTGATTTCCAAGCGTCAGGCAGCAAAGAATTTTGGGATATCACATTCCATGTTCATTGATTGGTTACGCAAGGAGGAGCAACTGCGATCTTGCAAGTCAGGCACTAGATCAATGAATAACAAGCCACCTTTATGGCCGGAACTTGAAGAAAAACTATATGGAGATTTTGTGGAATGGAGAAAAAGGGGGAGAGCGATAAATAAAGCTTGGTTTCTGAGGACTGCGAGGAAGTACTTTTGTGAATTGTATCCAAACGAGATGGTTGTCAATCCTGAAGACGGTTCAAAAACCTATGGGTCAAAGTTTTCAAGTGGATGGTTTCGTCGATTTAAAGAAAGATGGAGGGTTTCATGGCGAGCAAAGACTAAGATTGCAAGCAAATCTCCTAAAGAGGCAGAACCATTAATCCTTAATTGGTTAAGGTTTAATAGACGTGTGTCACAAGTGCGTCATGGTGAATCTTCTGCAGAAATTGGCCGATATTATCGATGCGACTTCTACAATATGGACCAAACACCACTTCCATTTGAATTTCTCGAAGGCAAAACCTACGAAATCAAAGGCAACAAAACAATCTGGATTAGAACGATAAGAAACGGTTGGTATAAACGGCAAGCGACACTCATGATAGCAATTTGCGCAGATGGAAATCCAAGAATCGATCCTCTTATAATTTTTCGTGGTACCGGAAAGGGACGCGAAATCATAGCGGAGTCAAAACAGTATCATCCAGGTGTACGAGTCGAGTTTAATGAAAAAGCCTATAGTAACGAGGAGGTGACCCTTCGTTGGATACACAATGACCTTAAATGGGCTACCGATTTTGATCTGGATGAAAAGCGGCCAAGGTTTATTGCTTTGGATGTTTTCAAAGCACAAAAAACTCCTCGTGTTCTCAAGGCATTCAGGAACCTAAATTTCGTTACTTCTTTTATTCCTGAAGGCTGCACTTCCTATGTTCAACCACTCGATACTCATATCAACAAGATTTTCAAGAACAAAATTAGTGATATAATCGATGAGGAGTTCGAAAAAAACCCGGAAAAGTGGGACAATTCTGCAAACTTTAGTGTTGGAGACCGGCGCATACTAATTACTTATGCAGTTGCTCATGCTTGGAAATGGCTACATACTGACAAAAAGCAAATCATTATCAAGTCATTCCGTGATTGTGGATTGACATTGAATATTGATGGCTCCGAAGATAAAGAATTAAAGATTAAGGATCTTTCACATATAGAAGTAGAGGATTGGCGGCAGGGTGGACTCTAGTGTAACCTTGATAAAGATGGACATACTGGTACTGGATTGATAGATTTGGATGCAGACGAGTCGGGCATGTTTGATGACAATTTTTACCCGGAGTCTGGAGAGGAGGAAGAAGAGGAAGGAGAGTACGTATTGGAGAATGATCCGCATTCCCTAAATACAATTAGACAATGGGCAGAAAGGGTTAAACAAAAGGAAGCGCAAGAATTATTATCTCATGAAGAAACACGGAGAATCATGAGTATCAAAAATCTTTGTAATTAGTTATGCTCGCAAAGAACTACACTCGCTAAGCAGCCAATGATAATTTTACCTGCCCCACCATCAGTGACCGCACTGCCACCTTTTCTCCTGGGTCCATCAGGACAGACCGGTCTGTTCCAGCGAAATTCTGCGGTACTCAGAGACGATGCATGCACGAATCAGCCTCTCAACCTTATTTCTATGGTTTGACAACCCTGTACACACCACTACAACCAATTCTTTCATTGGCTCTGGGAAGTAAAACATTAATGAGCCTCACTTGAATTCGACTCTATGCCCGTCAGAGCCAATAAGATATTACACTGAATTGGTGCGAACAGGGTTGACAACCGATGATCGCCCTCCAAGCCTTCTCGCACCATGGTTCCCTCGAGAGATTTGCGAGATGTGCGAACGATTGAGAGGAGAATTTCTTTCATGCGTTGTAGTGCCCCATCTAGGTAATGATTGACAAAGTTGGGCGGCAACACACGAATCAGATAGCACTTACACCTGCCATCATAAAGCCAGGTAACCGCGGCGAACAGCCCAAACCTGACATCCGGTGATCTAGATTCTCAACCCAATCGTCCGGGTGATTGATGTCCGTTAAAACCCCTCACTCCGATGTAATGAACTCTCGAACAGGCTACCTGGACCGTAAATTTACACTTAGTAGTGTTGTGCTATTGAAAATTAACAGCGAGCCAGCCTTAGCTCGGAAGAGCTAAAAGGGCCATTACATCCATCCAAGAAGGGGTCAACCAATCAGTTCCTGAGAAATCTCGGCAGCAAACAGCTCACGCAACATAAGATTTAATACATCAATACGTATATACTGGGCGATAAACCTTCATCACTGCCGCACTGCCTTGCTTTAGATCTCATCCCCCTATTTGAAAGTTCCTTCTTCGCTTATCTTACGCCTGAAAACCAGGGAAAGGATTTGTGTATATACCTTACCTGTGTTATCTATCCACTAGTGTATCGAATCGAAATACCCGTGTTTCTAAACCTTCCGCACGGCATGCTATAGTAGCCGTGTTCAGGGACGCTATGAAGTCACATATACAAGCCCTTCCATACTTTACTCAGTTCTTGGAAAACTCAGCGCTTAGGTAAATTGATCGGCTGCGCGTGCTCTATGTAGCACGTCCCCCGCACAAGCAATTGAGAAGTGAGACAGCAGCAAGGCAACACATTCTCTTTGACGGGCCAGCTCTATTTGTCAAGGGTCCGCAGATCCTCGTCTATCCAGGCCATGTCAATGGCGTTCTCCAATCATACTTACCCCCCGCTACACTACCGCCATTACTCGAAAAATTGGCTATGCATATGAGATCAAAAGTGCTATAAGCAGACCTGATCTACGGCATTCTACCAATCGTGGAGGATGGCCAATATTTTCTAGTTTTTGCTGTCTGGCAGACGTGTTCAGGCTCAACAGGGAAGCAATTGTCGGTTGATCGATATCGACGATGGTCGGGACCCTTTCCACGTTTCATGCGCAGTGCCGCTATTGCATGCCATACAAATACGCGCTAAGTCCAAAATTTAGTATGGTATGCAATAATGGTCCATTTTCCAAACGTCAGGAAAGTACTCCTGTGAATGGGCTTTCATGCATGTTTAAAGCCGCTCTGTTTGAAATTGGGCGAGTCCGCATAATGGTTTTCAAGACACCGCGAAGTCCAAGCCTTGTTCCACAGGCCATACGGAGAAGGGAAATCAAAAGCCGATAGGTTTGCGCAGGCCCGAGAATTCTCATGCAGGAAAGAAGATGTCTTCGTCTGTTTTCAAGACTGGGCGCCAATGGGGTCACTAACCAGATTGGGCCTGTATGACATCATATGCCCACCTAAAAGGTGCTGGCCCCTCAATCAATCTCTTCTCGCAGTCAAGCACCCTATCAACCTTTCAATAGAGGCTTTCAGTTACAATCGTAGACTCATTTGTAAAGTAAAAGACAAATTCATGCAGCCAAGCTGCACATGCATGCCAAGCTGCACATGCATATAGTATAGCAGAATAAGTACTAAGCAACCTTTAGTTTCCCAAGCCGAAGAGACTCAAAGTCTTTCTACAACAAAACAAACACGCGTTTGCCGAATATGAATGCTCAAAGCCTTTTGCGGACGATAGACAAAAACGATAGAGAGGTATTGGAAAAGGCTCGGAGAGAGTATATTTTCCTTTACCTTACCGAACACTTCTTTTTCTATCAGCTTAAGAGATCTCGTATTGATTACCTGACTCTAACCGATGATGATTTCCGTCACTTTACTCGTTTTACTTCTGGTGATATTTTGAAGGTAAAAACCCAGATGAAACTAGTGTAAATAATTTGGAATCATAGAATAATCCGAGTCAATCATATAGATCACACGCCTACTTAATCTCCCTAAAACATTCCGTACTCGATCGGCTATACCCTTCAGCAGAGAAGAGGCATTTTTTCTATTATGTGCTCGTCTTGCTTGGCCAACTAGGCTACAGACTATGGAGTTTCTTTTTGGTTACCGAATGAGCACAATTTCGGAATGTATAAACTGGATGTTGAGTTGGATAGTAGAGAATTGGGACTTTCTCTTACAGGACTTTAATTCGGGACAGTTGACAAAGGAAAAACTCAAGTTCTTTGCCAATTGTATACATAATAAAGGCGCACCGCTCGATCATTGCTGGAGGTTTATTGATTGTACAATACGCCAAATATGTCGGCCAAGCAAATGGCAAAAAGATTGCTATAACGGATATAAGCATCTACACGCACTCAAATATTCAGCAGTTAAATGTCCAGACGGAATTATATACCATTTATATGGGCCAACAGAGGGTCGTCGAAACGATAATGCATTGCTACGGGAAAGTAAACTTATTGAGCGATGCAATCAATTTGCACCTGATTTTTATATGTATGGAGATCCAGCATATCCACTTTCTACTGCCTTAATTTCACCATATTCAAACCTTATTCAATTAACAGAACATCAACGCTGGTTCAATTCAGGTATGTCTTCTTGCCGGGAAGCAGTTGAATGGGGTTTTGCAGATGTTCTAAGGCTTTGGACTTCACTGGATTTCAAATTGACACAAAAACTATTTGTATCTCCTATTGGTTCTCAATATCGTGTATCTGTCATTCTTACAAATATTTATATCTGTTTATATGGGTCAGAAACATCATTTTATTTTAATTGTGCACCACCCTTATTACAAAACTATTTGAAAAAACTACGTACATAAATAACTATAGCTACGCTCTGTCATCTTCACTTGTCTTTGTATTAGAAGCGATTATCTGTAGCAAATTACGGATATCAGTCAAAACTGAATCCATATTACTAGCTAATAACATAATTTTCTCTCTATACTCTTTATCATTCTCTCTGGCTTCTTCATCCCGCTCGTTTTGATCCTTAATTAATTCTCTCCATAATGATGCCATCATTGGTACCGGGGCAGGAATTTGTGAACGTGGAATGTAGCTGGATTCATCCTCCGTTGGAACAGCAGATGGTATTGGAGTACTTATTAGCGAAGCAGGTAGAGTCTCTAAAGCTGGTTGTGCTCCTCCATTTTCTAGCCGTCTAAATTTTGCAGGTCGTCTATTGGTAGGCCTTCGACTAATTGGAAGACGGGGACGTGGTTGTTGATGGTTGATTATGCTTGAAGGTTCCGCTGAATCCAAATTACGGATCAAAACTCTTGCTTGCCCCGTAGACTCTCTTATTCTCTCTGCACGTGCTCTCTCTTCTTCTATTCCCTTTCTCTTGTCATTCCTGCCTTCGGCTTTATCTTCATTA
The DNA here is from genome assembly GCA_024713715.1 of Morchella sp. 2018-W26. Lineage (NCBI taxonomy): Eukaryota > Fungi > Ascomycota > Pezizomycetes > Pezizales > Morchellaceae > Morchella > Morchella sp. 2018-W26. The sequence goes on from JAMGYX010000017.1 coordinate 357,152, forward strand.
ACTTGTCGCCAATCATCAACAATTTGTTCCAACGCTGAAGCAAGACCATCCGCCAACTGCTCATGTGTGAAGGAAAATTTCTGTTTTTCCTTAATTGGTCGACCTACGGGGTTGCTTGCGCCACGTCCTAACCTTTGATTTCGAGTTCGCTGAATCTTTTTGGGTCGGTTTAGGGTACTGTCGTTTAAGTTTTCTCCTAAAATATCTTCCACCTGCTCCTCGCTAATATTCTCCTTAAATCCAATGAGAGCTTTAATCTCTTTCTTCATGGTCGGTAATGCTAATTTTAAGTGCGTATAGAAATTTTCCTTTTGTAAAGCCGTCAAAACTTCAGTCCACGCTTCAGCAACTCTTCCATGACCCCAAGGTTTTATCCTTAACAAAACTGCGACTAAGTGTTTGTATCATCGCAAAGACTCGTTTTCCCCTAAAGCTTGGGTTGGATCGATATGATCGATATGGAGGGGCTCGATGTTGGAGTTCAGGTGTCTTCGGTTAGGAGAAGTATCTACACAATTCTCAGGATCTTCAACTTCATTGGAGTTTTGAAATCGCGTCTGGGTACTGCTGAGCTCTAAGGAGTAATTCGGTACTGAATCTCGCTTTGAATTAGGATAAAATTGCTTGGGAGAAACCGCTTGCAGTACTTGTTGTATGTCCATTTCGAGAGGTTGTTGTTGTTAGAGGACAAAAGTTTGTTCCGTGAACTTCAAGTCAAGAAGACTCAAGACTAATTTTATACGTGGCAACAAGACATATAGTATGATAAAAATTAATTGAAATACAAATAATAAATTGAAATAAGAAAAATAATTTAATTTTTAGAATCCCAATCAGCCATTTTTTCGTCCACCAATCTCTTTAATGCTTCCTCAGAATATTCCCCCGCCCTTCTCAAATTCCTTTCAAATTTAAGCTTTGCTGCCCCCATTGTAGAAGATCGCTTTGCTTTCTTGACATTCCTCTCCCTCCATTTAGCTGAATTGATTCTTTCCCTTTCCTTTTTATTCTCTTAAAAATTATTAGTAAATGTTAATTTATTTAAGTATAGACATACCGGGATTTTTTGGAACTGAGTCTCTTGCTGCTTTTAAAGCAGTATATACTTCTTTATGTTTTTGTTCTTTATCAGAAAAATAAAGTATATGTTGCAAGACAGCTCTATGAGGATCAGAGCGATGGCTGAAGTCATAGGGACATGCAGGGCATTTGTGGAGTTTGCCTATAGGAACCGGTGCAGGTGTTGGAGGTGGAGGTGGAGGTGGAGGTAGAGGTAGATTTTTTTTGAGTGGTCTTTTCCTAACATATCCACAAGGTGTATAGCCATAGGGAGCCTTTTCTGAAGGAGGCTCCAAAGACCATAAGGAATTATCTTTGCGTGGCATTGATGGTTTAGTGGTGGTTGTGGTTGAGCCTGAGGATGAAGCTTAAGTGAAGCATATGAACAGGACAATGATTTATAAAGGCTACCTGTTCATAGGGAATACGCCCCTATGATTTACACATAGTAGGCGAACGCCTAATGATTTACAAAAGGCCACCTGTTCATAGGGAATACGCCCCTATGATTTACACATAGTAGGCGAACGCCCTAATGATTTTCACACCCCCAAGTTGCGCCCGGACACCTCCAACTTGCAGGCCCACCATCCTCCATGCAAGCCATCATGCATGTGCACCTTGGCTGCATGAATTCCGCTTTTACTTTAAAAGTCTCACGGTCGCGACTGAAAGCCTCTAATCAATCAAGCAAATAATAAGGTATGTCTATTCTAGTAATGATATATACAAATCACTAACAGTATGATCTAGATTCAGAACTACAAACCAAATACCCTTTTGAGACGAAACGAATAAACGAAACGTCGGGTTAAACGAAACGCTGCTCGGAAACGAAACACCGATCGGAAACAAAACGCTTAATAGAAACAAGGAAACGAATCGCCTAGTTGAAACGCCGAGACTTGGTATAGAGGGTATGGAGGACTACTTGAACTCGCTTGATCAACTGTTAGGGATCCTAGACCCAGGAGTTGAGGGTACTATACCTGAAGTGGCGGAACAAAATGATGATAGAGAAGAGGAAGTAGAGGGTGTTGAATATATTGGGAGAGGCATAGAAGCGGAGTTTAATGAAAGTGGATATGATGAAGAGATTGGACTAGGTTTTGATGGAGAGCGAGAGTATGAGATTGATGAAAATGAAGGTGATATTCCAGTTATGATCAGTGCGGGTTCGATGAATCTTCCTCCGGCTCCTAAGTTTAAATCTTTCAAACATCCTCAACCCGAGCATAATCGAAGAGTTCAGCTTCCAGAAAATTTTGGTACAACGCCACTTTGCCCTGGGTCATTTTTCAAACTGTTCTTTACGGAGCAAGTATTTGAGGAACTCGCTAGAAACACAAATACTTATGCAGATTCCAAACGGGCTGGTACAATTTCAGGAGGACGTCCTTGGAGGCGGACAACAAGTGGTGAATTGATGATATTTATTGGTTTGATTATCTATATGGGCGTTTTTAAGGCGATGCAGGTTCCAAACTATTGGTCAAAAAGCAAAGAGTTTCCGATATATGAGATTTCTAATTTCATGCCCCTACTTCGGTTCCAACAACTAAAGAGGTTCTTTCACGTTTCACCTGTTACCAATATTGCAAATTGGTCTGACAAGCTTCAACCATTAGCGAATCAGTTAGAACGTAGCTTTCAAAAATACTACCTTCCATGTACCAATGTTTCAGTTGATGAAATGATGGTACAGTTCACTGGAAGGTCATCACATACAGTTTTGATACGTTCTAAACCTATTCCTAAAGGGTATAAGATGTTGGCACTTTGTGATAAAGGGTATACATATGCGTTCATGTTCACTTCCCGGACTCAATCCTTTAGCAATCTTCAATCAAATATTGAGTTGGGTCTTTCTCCTGACCTATTACCACCGATATCACGAGCAGTAGTTCAACTTATGTTTCAGCTACCCTATCGTACTCATCGCTTCATTTTATTTTGTGATAACTATTTCCCAAATATTCCTCTATTCACGGTCCTCAGACAACATGGAATTGCTGCTTGCGGAACTACACGTCCTAATTCAGCACAGTATTCCCGGCAATTCAAAGAGTTGGATAAGAAAAAGATTTCTTTACCGTGGAATACAATAAGTGGTGTAGTATGTGGTGAAGTGTTAGCTATCCTTTGGCAAGACAAGACGCTTGTAAGATTTTTAACCACCGCCTACGAGTGCACACCGGAGCATAACAACTTTCTTATTCCTGATCGGAAGCGACCACATATCAGTTCAGCAAACAGAAACTTAATCGAAGCTGGTTGGGGTGATGAGTATATCAAAGCGATGCGAATACCTAAATTCTCGGTTAAATATAATGACCATATGGGTGGTGTTGATATAGCAGACCAGCGTAGAAATTACTACTTTACACAACTACGTGTATGCCGTAACTGGCTTGCCTTATTTTTCTGGCTACTCGATACTGCGATAATTAATAGTTTTTTGATATCACGGGAAGTCATACAAACACCACCACGATCAGAGGGGTATTGGAAGCATCATGGTTTTTTTCGGATACGTCTAGCTTGGAACCTGGTTATGGAAGGGTTAAACTTAGTTACTCCTACTTATATGGCATCAATTCGTCAAAGTCTTATTTCTACGAGACCCCAACCTACTGGAAATAACCTATTCTGTCCAGGTGCGATTCCGAAAGGCAACAATAGTCAAAGCAGACGGGCAGGCTATGTAGGAAAGAATTTTGAACTACCAAACAACCGGAAACTTCCTGGAAATCATCAATTGATTACCTCTTCTAAGCGGCTTTGCTTGTTTTGCAGATATCTTTCAAAGGATTCTAGTAGAATGGAGCTTTTTAATAGTAATAACGGGCCGAAGGGGAAGGTTAGGTACACTTCATATAAATGCTCGTTTTGTGGAGTGCCTCTTTGTAAAGCTTGTTACCGGCTATATCATGATATTTAGAGTCTCGTTTGTAGATAGAAACCTAACCCTTGATTTCTATGTCACTCCACCTCTTCCTTTTTTGGGGGGTGCTGCACCGCAAATTGTAGTTAGTGTCTTGCCTATCACCAAGCTAAAAGGCCGTGAAAACCGGATACAGACGAAGACATTGAGCAGTTGGCCGGGCCCGAGAAGTAAATTCTGCGCCAAGACTGACTTTGTCCCGAGATAATAGCATGGCCGCCCGCGTGATGTATATGATTAATTCAAATACTACTCTTCGCTATTCGTAGAAGAAAGAGATCTTGGACGAAGAAGTCCTCGGCACCTCAAAAAGCCTGCGATTGCAAGTCTTTTGATGGAATAGAAAGCCTGATATACAAGCCTGCAATAGGTTTGCTGTGGTGCATGTATGATATAGAAATTTCGTACTTTAGTCTAAACATCCCGTATATCGAATGGCAGGCTATTTCAATCATACAGTATCGTGATCCACCAAGACCAGCTGGCACCGCAAAGTCGGCGCACAATCTCTTATAGATCTCAGCTTTACCCCCCACAGGATTCTTATAGGTCCCGGTTGACTATATTACCCCTCCACCAATAGTTAAAAAGCACATACTGCGGCTAGGCGGAGTGAAAACAAAAATGCACTCGGTAATTCGTCGATCAGGTTGTCGTATGTGTTATCAAATGCTGCGCAAGATCATACTTTTTCCTAGGGTTGCTCTACATATACCATCTCCCTACCTTGCTTCCAGAACTATCAATGTCTCTCTAAGGGTGCGACTTATTCCACTAGCCAAACTTGTATCCGTCTTCGAGTACCAGCCGGCAAACAACCCCAACACTCCCACTCCACTCAGCACGCGCATACGCGGCGACAACATGACCAATCATGAACACCACTACGAATACCACTGTGCCAGTTTATGAAGAGGGGGATACATTCTGCAGGACCACTGGGTGGTTTGATGTTGTTAAATTCTTTGCACTCAACTTTGGGCTCCATGCGGTCACTGTACTTACGGAACCGGGAAGTAAGCCCCTCGCTTTTCTACTAGCATCATTCACTGCGGTTTTGATGCCCTCTGTGGGTGTTAAAATAGCATTCGATGTGGTTAAGCGGTTTGCACTTTGGGGAGGGACGGACCTAGATGTTGCCCTGCGGTCAGATGCCCTCTGCATGTTAATTCCAGCGTACCCATCAACTCGCCTTCTACCTCCCATACGAGGACCCCCTCTTGAGCGCAAAGAGAGCGAGTCAGGGTCCAGCGGGAGTCATTCACCAATCAATGACCTACCGGGGGAGAAAGAAACTCTGCCACCCGATGTTGATACCATCAAATCTATTCCCACTGTGTCCCATGATCCACGCTTGAGCATCCAACTCATGACCCAGCACGAGATTCAATATCGAAAACAGCTCCTCGATACATAGAACCCCGTCTTCCTTCATCTAACGCACATCCACGGTGTGTATCCGGGAAATATTATCCTACCTGCTGATCCAAAGGCGGACACTGAGGGGATACCTTACTGGATGGAGCCTACGCATGCTCAGTGCTCGCTAGTACGTATTCCTTCAGACTTTGTAGTTTGCCCATTCGGGGGTTTGCCGAACACCAAGAATCGATACGAAGTGGTTAGGGACAAAATCCGGGAATTTTTGTCTAAGCGCCGGGGGTCTAAGGAACAAGAGGAGGCCACCAGTGCAGAGGCTGCGGCAATACCAGATCAGGCTACGGCGACACCAGGTCAATCTACGGCATTACCGGGTGGGGCTGCGGCAACAATGGGGGCGGCTGTGGCAACATCGGGGGCGGTTGCGGCAGTACCAGGTCAGGCTGCGACGACACCAAGCCACTCTACGGCAACAGGCGATCCGGAATCGAAAAAGGGGCCTATTAGTACTGAGAAGGAGATTGAGGCTCCAATACCTAATTCGGGTCCCCGCCTGGCCTGCAATTTCAACTTTATCAAATCCGTTGCTGCAATTGTTCAAATCGTCTATGGATCAATTGAGCTATATCAGGTGGAAGGAGGTCAGCTCGACCGATATGGATATGCATCCTACGAGTTGACTGTCATTCCATACGTTTTAATTCCTCTAGCCAACTTGATAGCGAGTCTCACAGGTCCCCGCTATCCAGCAAGATACATGGTACAATACCGTGGCCTCAGGAGGCCGCTTTCCAAAGAAGAATTCGAAACGAGACTGCAAGATTGGAAAAACAGTACTGATCCAAACAAGGGGGATTGGCCATGCGAAGATGAAATGTACGAGAAGTATCCTCGAGGTTGGTGGTGCGAATACGAAATGCTCGAAGTGGAAAAACGTAGAAGAGGCGCAGTGGGAGTTGTATACGGACGCTTTACAGATCTGGACGAGGAGGCTCCCGGTGACAACCCAAAAAAGTGTGAAAGAAAACGTCTTTCCTCTAAGAAAGGCTCCTTCAGCTCAGCCTCCGGGAACGAACAAACTAGCAACAAGTTAGCCTTTAACCTCGGAACTACACCATTTCCGGGAATGAAGGATGGAAGTCCTACTATTCCATCCAAATAATATAGCGATCAAGCGCCTAACCTCCTATCTAGGATGCCTGGGATTATCTCCTGTGGCTACTTTCCCTGGCGTTCATGGCAGGACCATATATCATCCTTCAACTCCTTACACGTTTTAAACCAGGTAGAAGCACTTTGAGCCAGCGGGCGTGGATAATGTCCTGAGTTTCTCTTGGACAATTGGGCTCAACGCTATTGTCCATTGTTGTTGAAGAGGAGGGATTCCAAAGGCGCGCAGCAAGACAGCCTAAGGCAGCGCTCGCTCTCACCGCCGGGGTCACTGCTCTCCTGTCTATCTCTACTTTCGGGGGATTTGTTGTCGTTAGTCAAATGATGATTCGTGATACGACTTGTAAAGCGTTATAGTAATCTTAGCTAGAAGTTTACGATTGTTACACTTTTTTTTACATGGTAAATGTCGCCTCAGACAGGAAAATTCCGTTTGTTTTTCTGTTTTTTGTATTTCTAGATTCCTTTACCATATAGTTTGCTCAGGTGTATGTGCAATACTACTGAAACACGGCTTTCTCATGAAAGGCTAAGACCGAAAGATCCCTTGAGATAGTGCGCCAGGCTGAAGGGGGTTGCCTCTAGATAGAACTAGGAGTATGGAATAGTCAATATGACCCTAATAGTTTAATAGTACACCTGATTTGGCCTATCTTGAACGGCAGTACTCTTGAGATTGTCTCTAACCCTAACCCTGAAAGGTCAGAACAAACAGGAAGCATGGCAATAATTGAACCTAGGTTAAAAAGGTGTAAGTAGGAAGGCTTTCCACGGTTACTTTATATTTCGCAGCGGGACCTAGAGTCTAACGACATAAACGACATTGAATTGCCCTTCTAATCATTAAAGACGCCGGGCAGTCACATACTGTACGTTCCATGTAAATCTCCTTCCCCCTTAGAGTCCCCGGTATCGACCATTCGATCAATTAATGAATTGAAAAAAGAGAGGGAGGAAAGATATGGAAGGGGAAGGAGAGGAGGGGAAGGAGAGAGGAGGGGAGAAAGGAAAAGGCTCAACGTTCGATCACAATGTATCAATCCCCGTCGAACTGCGCCGTCTGTTGTAATACGTTGCTTCTGAAGATAGCAAGCCATAATGACTAGAAGTATCTCTCCGGTACATACGGTACCAAGAAAAAGAGTAGCGTAATCCGTGCAGCGGTGCGTAATAGGTCATCAGACGGAACGCTACCAGAATGCGCCTTTGCAGGCAGAATTATGGTTAGGTCGTCCGATGACTTATTACCCAGTATCGCTACTATGATTTTGAGAAATTAAATATTTACTATAATATGGTATTTGGAACGGCGAAAATCTGTGCAGAATTCCTAGAAATGCTACGCAAATTCGGAGTTCCCGGGTCACCTCTAGCCCTGGTCTATACACTGCAAAAGGACATATCCATTATGAAATATTGTTAATCACATGTAATAATTTCTTCTCGTGAGGCATTACCGTTGTAGAAATACAACTGATTAATTAATTCATCAATACCTCGGGCATCTCTCAACCCTCCCCAAAGGGCCAAAGAGAGTTGGGTAATATGTTTCAAAATAGACCCTGCCCATCCGATATTTACTCCATGTCAAATTACGTACAGACCGACCATTTGTATAGCATTCCTATGGAACGGGACACACTCCATTTTTTTTCTCTGTATATCTGATTGTCTTATATGACATCGTTCGCATACCCTGGTCAGTCATGTTAAGGAAGTCTCGTTCTCTTCACAGTCCAAGGTCAATATTTGTGAAAGAATGTGCGCTGGGTATTAAAAGGAGAGTTAGGAGCGCGAAGCCAGTATAATTGACCGATCATAGTACAATGATACTACTCAATGTAATAAGAACATGTCGTACCACCTCATCCGGGGGTGGTAATCTCACTATGAATAAAATATTCTCCTAGCCTAGAAGCAACAGCTCATTGTCGTTAGAGATTCGCGTCCTATAGGGCGACTTGATGATCTTGCTTAATCAAGGGCGTGTTGAGGATTGGGGCGAGGGCGTAGATGGTGCGATTGGTGCCGGAAAGGAAGACAGGGTGGTGGGTTGGGAGGACCCGGCAACTTGGACGAGGGGCAGTACGAGGGAAAGTGTGAGTTCATCAATACGCGGGTAGACATGTCCACTGGAGGCGAGCTAAGATAGACAACCCTCATCTTCTATGCGCTACCTGCAGCTGGGACGTTGGATCAGTAATCAGACATCTACCGCCATTACTCGAAAGATTGGCTATGCATACGAAATCAAAATTATTATCAGCAGACCTGATCTAAGCCCCAAAACCAATCGTGAAGGAGGTAGTCCCTGGCCGGAGATGCCAATTTTCGAGTCTTTGCGGTATCTTGCCCGCATACATATCTCTTGGCGCCAAGGTCCCTACCAAACCATGCATATGATCTGAGGTGCCCTACAAACGTCCTCTAAGATCAACACAGCCAACTACCCTTATCAAGAAATAAGATATAAAAATTGGAGTTCCTCGTTTTTTTTTTTTACCCCCACTTGTAGGTTGAAACTATGCCTTTACGTTGGAATATCTAGGTAGCACTAGAGGGACCACCTTCCCGGCTTCACCATGTGGTAGTTCGGCACCTGGCATCGACTGAGGGCCCCCGGATTAGGCCTTTTGACCATAGCTGACCTATTGCTGGTAGTGACGGGCACATGAACTTCGTGACCTTTGTCGTAGGTCTCAGAGCTAGCGTTAGGGTTACGCAACACACCTCCGACGCAGCTTTTTGATACATTTCTGGCTCTTGTAACATAAAGTCACATAATGATGAAGGCTCCGGGCCACTAAGACCAGAATTAGAAGAGCACAAGACGAGATAAAACCTTTTCAAGCCTCCTGTTCTCTTTCCTTGTACCCAATAATACTCTTCCGGTAGATACCGCTCACGAGAAAGTTCCTGATTACCAGTTTTCTTTTTTGGCCTTTCAAAACGGGGACTGGATGTAACTCTCCCCTATGGTACAATGGTCTTCGTACAAATGGGATAAGTCATCCTTTTTTTAGGGATAAGAAATGATAAAATCAGATGATTCTGGGCAAAAAGATAAGTTGGCTGGGTGTCGGGATATCTCAGAAGACTTATATAGAATATCAGGATATCTTGGCGGATTTTTTAAGCACAACTCTGCATGGGATGCCCAAAATAGCTATCCTTTTAGAAGGATGATTTATCCAGCTGGCTGGATACGTGTGCATTATTATGACGATAATTCTTCTCTCCTCCCAAATATTACCTGTTACATGAATCAATAAATAATTCCATCAACATCATCTTCAAATTATCTTTTCCATCTGTAAGCTTGTAAAAGTTGGGAAATACAATTGTTCAAGGAAAATTATGCAAATAAATCTGGGAAAAGCGGGCATATATACCTGTATTTATACAGTATTCTCTGATTACAATTGTAGTTGTGATGGAATTAGTAATAATGATAATGATGATAACTCTAAGTGTATATAGGTTTTGGGACTTAGAGGTTTTCACCCAGACTAACACAGCTACGCCCTTCCTGTTTACCATGTCCGCCTACATCACATCAGCAAACTACTACTTGTGAATGCAGTCTCCCAACAGTCTCCTAGGTCTCCTGAGAGTCTCCTGAGGCTCCTGGATATTTTTTGAGTCTCCTGAGGCTCAGGAGACCTCAGGAGACAAATGAAGTCTTGCTGATGCAGTAAGCTTTACCAATATGACTGGAGTCTCCTGAATCTCCTGACAGTCTCTTGAGTCTCTTGAAACCCCTGTAATCTCCTAAGACTTGTAAAATTTTGCTGACGTACCCTTTTTACCATGCCTGTCTACCCTATATGCCATGCCTGCCCTGTGCCTCCCCTATTCTGTGTGGTGCCCTATCACCTATCACCATCTCCTTCCGTCTTCCGCCACCTCCTGTGACTTATCCTTTCTCAGCTACATGACTTATCCTTTCTCAACTATTTGGGATGAGTTCACTGAAAAACTCAGTATCATGGCGTGCTACGTACTGCTGTGGGAAGAAGGATATTAAGCAATGGGATACGGGCTTAGGATTTCTTTCTATGGATTTCCGTTGTACAAAGTATGAGTCATGGTATGCAGGGATGTTGACTAGTATATATATGTGGTTACTAACCTTTCCCTCGTCTCTTTCTTTCTCTTTCTTCTTTACTTCGTCTTCCTGTTATCAACCCTACTATCAAGGGTATTCGTCTCGTTTGTCTTTAGTCTTGTTTATCGTTAGAATTATACGATCGTCTATATACTTCGCTTCGCTTGGCATCGTGCCAGGAATCACGTGACCTTACCCCACTTCGCTATAGTCCTTGTCCATATAGTTCGCCGCCATAGTCCTCGCTTATAGTTCGCTCGCCACGGTCCCCGCCCCTTTCAGATACGTACGGCGAAGTTGAGAACCTCGATCCATCGTTGTCTTTACGATACGCCCACGCTTAAAGACTCGCAGATTACGCCCCTCGATCTACTACTCCTGCGGTTCAGTTCCGCCCTGCTCTGCTTAGAACCTAGGCCTTCTGTCCTATTGTCTCCGCTTCGTTCCGTAACACTAAGACGAAGTCGCCCCCCCGCCTACCTTCACAACAAACCTTCGTACCGCGCTTCGCCCTGGTCGCAGCTATGACTGACCATAGTTGGGATGTTCCTATGGGGGACCTACCCAACCCCATCTTCTTCTCCCCTGGTCCACTGGAATGTTACTTCCCTGAAAGAAAGGGATATTGCTACCTTGCCCTCCTCCCCCGTCACTATTGGTTCGATGCGGGTTGTCACCTCGGTCATGATCCTTCGGTCTCTCGCCTCCGAGAGTATGCCATCCGCCACCGCCTCAAACGTGCCGAAGCCCACTGGGCTAAGGCTACTTTTACTATCATTGCTCAAGATAGCTCCATGCCGGAAGAATCCACCTCGACGACCTATGCCCCACCCACGCCCGGTTTATTATCCGCGCCTAAAGCGACCCGCCGCCCAATACACCATCGGTCGCCCCACGGAAGCCCCTGTCCCCCGTCCCCTGACTGAGAGACTCACTGAGTTTCTGGACGTGTTCGGACCAATCGAGGAAGATTTTGGGTACGAACATACCGAAGCTCACACCCTTATAGCCGAAGCCCTTGCCGCCCTGCTCACCCCCGTCAATGCCTCTGTCCCCACCGAATCCACTGTATACACCGCCCACGACGAGGTTATCGAAAACCTCGAACTCGAACTCGAAACAGCTCAGGAAAAGTCCGAGGCCTTCTGGCAACGCATGTGCGAGGCCAATGAGGAAGCTGCTGAGGCCATAGATAGTCTCAAGGAAGAAGTTACCTCCCTCACTGCTGAGAAGGAGGAGTTCCGTTATCGCCTGGCCCTACATCAGGAAGCCCTTGCCGACGCTGATGCTACCATCGCTAATCTCCGCCGTTCCGCCCCTGCGCTTCAAGACTTCACAGATCCGCCGCCCCAGCCCCGGCCCCGATACTCGCCGAGTCCAGGACCTCGCGACTCTTGATAATTGGCGAAGGCCCCAGTGAAACAGGTAACCCCTGCTAAAAGGCCAAATTTTAGAAATTGGCAAACCAAAGGGGCTAGTCCCGCCACCCACCTTTGTCCTGTCCGCTATCGCTGTATCCGAGGACCGAATGTCTGAGGACCAACTTGTTGTTTCTTGCTCTGTTGCTCAGGAATCCTCGACCGCCATCGCAACCCACGCCCTGATAGATACAGGCGCGTCTGGGTATGCGTTTATTGACCAAGACTTCGCAATACGGCATAAATTATCTCTGGTTCCGCTGAAAACCGCTCGTCTCCTGGAAGCAATTGATGGTCGCCTGGTGGAATCAGGGAAAATCACCCACATCGCCCGGCTAGCACTCAATATCAACCTGCCCCTCGCGTATCAAATGCGCCATTATCCACCTACATGAATTCCATAGATGCGACATCATGACCTGGCTATTCGATCAAAAACAAATAAGGTCATTTTTGATTCAGAATTTTGCACCCAGAACTGCTCCCTGTCCCACGCTCCGGTAATGGCCAAAGGTGTTTCCGTCTCGTTCCCCGATGCCCCCGCTATCCAGATCTGCGCAATCGGCGCCGCCCCGTTTGTAGGTCTCGAACGAAGAAAACAGAATCAACTGTTTTGTGCCTCGCTGAAGGCCATTGATGAAGCCCTTGCGGGAAAGATACCGACAGACCCCATGACCCATGTCCCCAAGGAGCTACAAGAATTTATGTCCCTGTTTCGGGAATCGGACGCCGCTGTACTACCTCCACATCGCCCCCAGGACTTGAAAATAGTTCTGCAAGATGGGAAACAACCCCGTTCGGTCCGCTATACGGAATGTCCCGCGCCGAGTTACAGGCCCTACGAGAATATATCTCCGAGAACTTGTCTAAGGGATTTATTCGCTACTCCGAATCTCCTGCTGGTGCTCCTGTTCTGTTTGTCAAGAAATCCGATGGCTCCCTTCGCCTATGTGTGGACTACAGGAAGCTTAATGAGATTACGGTAAAGAACCGCCACCCATTGCCCTTAATTCCAGAAACATTATCGCGTCTTAGCAAAGCCAAGTATTATACCAAGCTAGACCTACGTTGGGGATACCACCAGATCCGAATTCAGGAGGGTGATGAATGGAAAACGGCTTTTAGGACCCGCTATGGACATTTTGAATACAATGTCATGCCCTTTGGATTGACCAATGCCCCGGCCGCATTCCAACACTGGATCAACGACCTGCTACGCCCTTTCCTCGACAATTTCGCTACGGCCTTCCTTGACGATGTCTTGATTTATTCAGAAACCCTGGAGGAACATAAACAGCACGTTAGGGAAATTCTTAAAGTCTTTCAGATTCACGGAGTACACCTTAAGCCAGAGAAGTGCGAATTCTACGTCCAACAGACCAAGTACCTCGGGTTAGTTATTTCCCCAGAAGGTATCCAAATGGATTTAAACAAGGTATCGGCAGTTAGAGATTGGGAGGCAACAAAGAAACTCAGGGAGGTTCAGGAATTTTTAGGCTTCGCGAATTTCTATCGACGTTTTATTTACGCGTATTCTCGGGTGGTAGCCCCTCTTACGGCCCTGACCAAAAAGAACGTAAAGTTTGAATGGTCCTCCAAAGCGGAAAAGACATTTCAAGACCTTAAAGAAGCTTTTACTTTGGCCCCGATCCTGGCACACTTTGACTTTGAAAAGAAAGTTATTGTGGAAACCGACGCATCCGACTATGTCTCCGCCGGAATTATGTCTCAGTATGGTGATGATGGACTCCTACACCCAGTGGCGTTCTTTTCCAAGAAACACTCCCCGGCCGAATGCAATTACGGGATTTATGACAAGGAACTGTTGGCAATAATCAGGAGTTTTGAGGAATGGCGCCTGAATTTAGAAGGATCCCGATTCCCAATTACGGTGCTCACAGACCATAGGAACCTGGAATACTTTATATCGACCAAGCTCTTGAATCGTCGTCAGACTCGATGGGCCGAATTTCTATCTCGCTTCGACTTCGTTATTAAATACAGGCCAAGGAAACAAGGGGGAAAACCGGATGCGCTCACCAGGAGATCAGGAGACCTCCCTAAGGAGGGGGATAAACGTCTTACGCACCAATCTCAGATCGTTTTGAAGCAAGGAAATTTGGACTTAGGAATTAAGCTAAGTTTGTTGGCGGGTTCTTTCGCAAATGAACCCGCTGAAGGAATGCCCACCATGAGAGAATTATTGACCCAAGCTTACCAAGAAGATAGTTTTCCCGAACAAGTTTTGACGATGCTTCGCAACGGCACCAAACATTCCAAAAAGATTTCTCTCGCGAAATGTATGGAAACCGAAGACGGGTTCCTACTGTACCGAAATGCAATTTATGTCCCCGAGTTCAATGACCTGCAGCTACGTCTTCTCCAAGAACACCACGATAAGCCTTCGGCCGGACACCCAAGTCGCGCCAAGACTCTCGAACTTCTTAGTCGAAATTACTACTGGCCCAATATGAGGAAGTATGTGGACCGATATGTTATGAACTGTGCGACGTGTTCCCGCAGCAAAGCCTCCCGCAGTGCCCTACAGGGTGTTCTTCGACTACTCTCAGTACCCAAAGGCTCATGGACCGACGTGTCAATGGATTTTGTTACAGGATTACCAATGAGTAACGGGTTTAATGCTATTCTCGTCGTCGTTGATCGGTTGACTAAGATGCGACACTTTATACCATGTACAGAGGAAGCCAATGCCAGGGATGTTGCCGCCATGTATCTCGACTCAGTTTGGAAACTTCATGGACTCCCGGAAACCATTGTCTCGGATCGTGGTACACAGTTTACGGCCGAATTTTGGAAAACTCTATGCTCCCGCCTCGAGATTGCTCCCCGTTATAGCACGGCCTTCCACCCGCAGACAGACGGACAGACGGAAAGGATTAATGCCATTATGGAACAATACCTCAGAGCCTATGTATCTTACCAACAGGACGATTGGATTCAGTATCTCCCGATGGCAGAGTTTGCAACGAATAACCATGTTTCCGAAACCACCAAGATGTCTCCGTTCCAGGCAAACTACGGCAGAAGTCCACGAATGTCTTTCGCTCCGCTAAAACATGGAAGAACTACCAACGAGGACCAAGCCAACGGTATGGCTCACACTATGGCACAGATCTATGACTTTCTTCGGAATGAAATGGCTCGAGCCCAGAGAATTCAGGAGGATGCAGCAAACCGGAATCGAACCCCTGCCCCCAGGTACGCCGTTGGAGATGAAGTTTTTCTCTCGACCCGGAATATCGAAACCAAGCGCCCCTCGAAGAAACTCGATTGGAAACGTATTGGCCCATATGTTGTTAAGAGAATGGTCAGTCCTTACGCTTATGAACTTGATCTCCCGGCCTCCATGAAGATCCACCCCGTCTTCCACGTTTCGCTTCTGTCTCTTGCATCAGGCAACTCTGTTCCCGGTCAAATACAGTCTCCACCCCCGGCAATAGAAATCGAAGGTGAAAAAGAATGGGAGGTGGAACAGGTTTTGGATTCTCGACGTCGTTACGGAAAATTGGAATACTTGGTTAGATATCTCGGCTACGATGAACCCTCCTGGCAGCCTCCGGAAGACTTAGAACACGCTCCCGTCCTGGTTAAAGACTTTCACGACAAATATCCACGCAAGCCTAGGCCTACCAGGAGTTAGGCCTGGAGGAGGATCTAATCTATCACGGCGTGCTACGCACTGCTGTGGGAAGAAGGATATTAAGGAATGAGATACGGGCTTAGGATTTCTTTCTATGGGTTTCCGTTGTACGAAGTATGAGTCATGGTATGCAGGGATGTTGACTAGTATATATATGTGGTTACTAACCTTTCCTTTGTCTCTTTCTTTCTCTTTCTTCTTTACTTCGTCTTCCTGTTATCAACCCTACTATCAAGGGTATTCGTCTCGTTTGTCTTTAGTCTTGTTTATCGTTAGAATTATACGATCGTCTATATACTTCGCTTCGCTTGGCATCGTGCCAGGAATCACGTGACCTTACCCCACTTCGCTATAGTCCTTGTTTCGCCATAGTCTTCGCCTCGCCATAGTCCTCGCTTCGCTATAGTCTTCGCTCTGCCATGGTCCCCGTCCCCTTTCGTATATGTACGAGGAAGTTGAGAACCTGATCTACTGTTGTCTTTACGTATACGCCTACGCTAGGCACTCCCTGTGGTACTACGTCCCTGATCTACTACTCCTCGGTTCAGTTCCGTCCCGTCTCTGCCTCGGTTGTGAACCTAGGCCTTCTGTCCTATTGTCTCCGCTTCGTTCCGTAACACTCAGATAACTAATGTCATTTTGGAGTATATCTCAATATGGGACGGTCTATCCTCACATTCCGGTAAGTTACATTTTCCCAATTGTACTATAGGGTCTCATGCAAGTCACTGAAAATACGGGTATTGAACCAGTCAATGAACATTCCTTTAGAAAAGCATTTGGCATTGAAGGATATCATAGAGGAGTCGGTCATATTAAACTATTTCTCTCTATATCCGCAAAGATTAAGCGTTTAGTTTGAGCCAACAACATTAACGATTGAACTGCAAAGAGTGATTTGAACAGATAAATTTGCTTTTAATGTTGGTAGTTGTTTTTCTGGGAACACATGGGTTACGAGGAAACCTAGTAAGGAAAATATGGAATATTGTCTAGTGCGGAAATTGAGAAAATTACAAACAATTATGGTCTGGTATTGTATTTACAGTATAAAATCCTTTACATAATAGTATTGCCAATCTCTATCCTGCTTTCCTATTCAGCTTAAATCCTAAATAGCAAAATTCATATATCACTAAAGGGGGACAACAAGTATCTGATTGTGATTCTTACTAACCTAAAATATGGATAATATTAAGGGCCCACTTGATTTTTGGAATAAAGAACAATGGGGTTCGACTCTAAGTGGACCCCGTTCCTGTTAGCAGATAACAAAGCTTCACCTATACATATTCTGGCAAGATTCATTCTAGTCAAATTCTGATAAAAGCTAAATATGCATTATGCGTGATAGAGATCCCCTAAATTGTGCTGAATATACGACTGATGTTCTGCGTGAATTTAGAATTTCATGGTATTTCTTTCATCAGCAAGACTTCAATTGTCTCCTGAGGTCTCCTGAGCCTCAAGAGACTCAAAAAATATCCAGGGGTCTCAAGAGACACTCAGGAGACCCGGGAGATTGTTGGGAGACTATATAGACAAGTAGTAGTTTGCGGATGTTGACTGGTCAGAGAACTCTCATAATTGTAATGCAATTGAAAATGTATGGCTGTGACGGAGTAACTAAGACTACACGGAGGACAGATGAAGATGATGACAAAGGCAAGAATGAAGGACCCTGCCAAGGACAACAGAGGTGCAAGGCAACGACCAAGGCAAAGACCAGAGGGAGGGCAGGGAAAGCGAAGACTATAGGTAATGGCAGAGACGAGACTGTAAGACTTACTAAGCCAGACAAGGAAATGACTATAGAGGTTGCAGTAGTACATCAGCAAACTACTACTTGTGTATGCAGTCTCCCAACAGTCTCCGGGGTCTCATGAGAGTCTCCTGAGGCTCCTTGATATTTTTTGAGTCTCCTGAGGCTCAGGAGACATCAGGAGACAAATGAAGTCTTGCTGATGTATGCAACCTTCGAGCAGAGCAAGAAGAGCGAGGACAATGGATAGGATGTATATATTCCTATTTACGAGAAGACAGGAAGGCGAGACAGAGAAGAAAGAAAAGAAAGAACTAAAGAAAACAAATCTACTCGCTTCTAACGGGGCGGGATCGGGTTCAGGGTTGAAAGTAACTCGGGTCGGACTGGGTCAGCTCAGGATACACTAGAGCGGATACGGGTTCAGGTTCAGGAAGCAAGGAAGGATTCAGATTCAGATTCAGAAATAAACAAGAACAGAAGGCGAAGAGCCAAAGTTATAGATTGCTAACAGAAAGAAGACATTGCCTAGAGAGGCGAAAACATAGGAAAACATCTCTCTATATATACAGTAATTCCTCCTCACCGCTGACTCATACTATAGAATCCCATCAAAACACATACTGTCTTATACCACCCACGCTAATCCCAATAACATCATTCTATGTATCCATCACCTCATCCTTCCTAGCGCTTACATTCCATTACCCGAACTCCTTCCTATTCCATTCTCTTGCTTCCGACATCCACCGATACTATCCAACAACCCTGTTCCGAAGACGTCTAGGCGGTAGTGAGGGTACAGGGGGCTGAGCCGTGATATCGCTATTTAACATTCTCCTCCGCCAGTGCGTTCTGACTCATACATCAGCCTATAGAACCTCATGAAAACTCAGTATGACCACACTTTGTATTTCTCCCCACCATCTCATAAATTCCTATTACCAATCTTTCCTGCAACCGAACCCCATCGAAAGAAATGACGACAACCTCATGCCACTTCACCCCAACTTCGCTTCTCTTTACTCCTTCCACCGCACTAGCGCTAGTACTACTGATCAGTCGGATTGGATGCTAAAGTGACAGGACAATGGCGCATAATGAAAGACAGAATTTGCAAGCACCGCTGTGCAACCAATCCAGGAACAATGGGACGCACTTACATATGGAGACATTTTTTCCTAATCAATTCCTTCCCAGAGCGAATTGATGCAGTACACTTTGAACATGTTGGTCATACAAAGTACTAATCTTGTCTTTACTCTTCATTGTTTTAGTTGTTTTCACATTTTACTGTTTCATTTATTTTTATTTCCTACCTAGTTGTTCATTTAAATGTATTAGGAAAATCATAATTGATTGTTTTTGAGACAAATCCTGACTGTCCGATCACTTTTCCCAAGAGCTTTGTACAGCCATTTCTCAAAGAACTTGGCACCTCAAATTCTTTATACAGTCTATAGTGATTTGAGGATTGAACTACAATAAACATGATAGAAAAACTTAAATGGGAATGTAAATATATATACTCATACTACTATCACTATTTGTTATAACTTTTCTTTGCGGCAATACAGGCCTCAATTCTGTCAGGCATATTTTCCACTCATGAATCAATACAATTTCGATCTAACCCCTCCCACTCTTCCTACATAGCTTACAACAACTCTACTTCGCTATAGGGTCTTCTCTCTCCATCTGACTATCGCTTATGAAGTTCTTTTTTTATACTACATCAGCAAGATTTTGCAAGTCTCAGGAGATTACAGGGGTTTCATGAGACTCAGGAAACTCCAGTCACAAATTGTTCTGGTGTCTTGGCACCAGTCCCGATGATTCAGTGGTCTAAATGCAGTGGTGATTAAAGGAGTTAGGCTAAGCGAGGGTGGGACGATTTGGAGTGATAATGTCGTCATTAGTTTCTATAGGTTTCGATTGCAAGGAAGATTTATAATAGAACACAAAGAAAAGGCGGAAAGGAATACGAGGTGTGGTAATATTGGGTTTCTACAGACCTCTATGGCCTGATGTATGAGTTAGAATGGACGGGCAAAGGACATCAGCAAATTACAACTTGTGTATGCAGTCTCTCAACAGTCTCTCGGGTCTTCTGAGAGTCTCCTGAGGCTCAGGAGACATCAGGTGACAAATGAAGTCTTGCTGATGTGGTTGTGTTTCGATGAGAGAGACTGTGTAGTGGTTGCATAATAGGTTTCTATGAGTTTCTATTATGTGAAGTATGAGTCATACTGTACTGGTGATGGAGTTCTATAGATATGGAGCAGAATAGTTTTCCTTTGTCCTTTTCTTTCTTTCCTCTCTGTCTCATCTTTCTGTCTTCTTAATACAAAGGAATCTATTCTATTCACAGTCTATAGTTCTCGCTCTTTATGCCTAAGCTCCAAGATTGCCTACTACGGCGACCTCTACAGCTTTCCTTGTGTGTTACCTATGGTCCTCGCTTTCTCTGCTCTGCCCCTAGTTTTCTTCACCTTAGCCACTGCATTGTACCTCTGTTGTTCTTGGCTGTGTCCTACGATATCATCTCCGTCATCACTGTTATCTTCCTCCCTTATAGTCCTCGTTACACCGACACAACCAAACTAGTTGTTTATGTTTTTGAAGTACTGTAAAGAATAATTATTTGCGGGCAATCTTGAGCTTATAGTCCAAACCGAATAATGTGTGATTAACTATACTTTTGCTTATATTGCAGAGTTGCACGGGAATGTTGCTCAGCCAACATATCAACCCTTTTTCTGATCAAAGTTGTAATTTTTGATCATCTTGCGGAGCATTAAGTATCCTAGATATCTCTTTGCCGCAGTTTTACTCAGCGTACCACTTGTCCAATAGTTGAATATGATACAGCCGTAACATCATGTATTTTGTTATATATAAATTGTGTTTTGTTGTTAAGTGTCCATATTTCTCTGTTACGATCATATCTTTTTGACTTGGGCGAGAATGTATATGCTGAAGTGATAGTTGCAAAGAAAAGTGGGGTCGCGATGCTAGGTTTTGGCGAGGGGCCAAGTATTATGGGAATGGCTGTACATAATTCCTTAAATAATGTAATACTTGGCAGCCAAGCTAGTATTTGAATGGTCTGCCCTGCAGCTTGTCAACACAACCTCCATCACCTCAATTTGACTTTTGTTCATCTACAAATTTGTCAGAACAGGAACTAAGGAATCAAAATACTATTCAGAGGGAGCTAAAGAGGGAGACAATACTATAACCTTTTTTATTGTTTTGATTTTTTAAAGTAAAAATGTTCAGGGGTTCTCGGTATTTTTCTTCCAGGGAAAATGGTTCAGTATCATTAGTTACTTTAGTTTTCACAGATGACACACATACAAATTCAATCAATGAACAAAATGAGCACGGGGGTTCTCGGTATCTATGATGCACACCCGGTACAGCGGTAGGTAATGAGTGATGGAACACAGAGATACCTACTTTGGTAAAACGCCACCAAAATTCGGTGTTTGTGCTCTCAGAGCGTTCCATCACTTATTACTTATTACCTGTCGCTCTACCACGGTGTCAAGGGTAAGTGAGTAGAACTTAGCAACGTAAGCCACACCGCCGCATTCTACTTACTTACCCTTGACACCGGAGTACACAGGGCACCTCGGAGTTTCTGTGATCGATCTTAAGCTTGAGTTAGTAAACAGATATTGTTTAAATCAAAGAACTTCCTTTTCCGGTCAAAGGCCGGGAAATGCTCGTTTTCACAATTCCCAAATCTTTATATGCTACGTGCGCTAGCAACGTCCCAGAACATAAATGCCGGGTTTAAATGGGGGATCAGTTCTTTACATGTAGCTATCTAGTTCTGTGAGATATATTTTCTTAGCTAAAGGCGTGCGATACTTTTCTTCAGTATTGAAGCTCAAATCTATCTATTCTGTAACATTGTGTAAGGCTACATGTACTCAATTAGCAATCCATAAGACAACCGCTCTTCTATTCCCTATTTCCAGAAGCCCAAGAGATAGCCCAGATGTTACAACGAGTAGCCCCAAGATATATCTCCCCATCACACCACCTCAACCGCGCCCTACTCACCAGCGATGCAGGACAAACTCCACTCCCACCACCACCACTACCAGGAAACACAACACAATACTCTGACCACTCCCCTCATATCAGCCATCCATATCACCCCGCCCATACACGATTCTGGTTACCTTGCCATGCGGTGGTTAACAAATCCCTCGTTATAGATGTACCCCCCGAAGTATCAAGTTAAGAGTATCTGATCGGTATAGAGAGTGATAGATGGTGACGCACCCCCCGGGGGCTGTGTATGTAGCTCACTGAGTTTTCGGTGGTATACAGCTAGTGAGAGGGAAATGAAAACGTTTGGGTCTTGCTTGGAAGGGAGCATATCTTGGCCTTGATCTGTGGAGAGAAGAGCAGAGTATCAGTTCAATAGGGCCTCTATACTATAGAACCTGGTGGGTAGTAGGCTGTGTACAGCTCCTATCAATGACTCTAACCAAGACCCATTGCTCCAGGTTTAGTGTGGCCTGCGGGATGAAAGGGCGGCTTCCTCCCGAGCTCTAGAGTAAAAGGATGACGTGTAGACTAGCTCATAAACGTTCTCAAGTCACGTCCGATCTACCGACTATAGCTAATCCGCCCTCTCCAGTGCAGTGCAGGGAAACCTACCTTGTTATTAGCGTTAGCTAATTTTGGTGGTGACCGCTTCGCGACTGGTTTAGAACTACCTAGTAAATATTGGGTTGCGTGTATGAGTTATCAATCAATCCAAAAAATGACTTGTCATGACTTGTCACTTGCAATGTTAAGTTCGGTACCGCTCGAGCACCGTTGCAGAAGTGAGATTGGCCGGTAGGATACCTCTTGAGGTACATGCTGTACATGTTAGGTCTGGAGATGAAATTCAATATCGGGGGAAAAGAGGTACTATATGAGAGGTCGTGCCTTTACTATACAAGCTTCTTCTCATAGTTCCCTAGAGGATATTCTGTGAGAGGAGGATAATGTATTGAGGGCTGCCTGCCCCACTGAAGGTATGATAATCGATTCTAGTAGACGAAGGGGAAACAACTCAACTTATAGGTTACTTAGACTAACGCTATAACTGACATCACCTACAACAGGATTCGTCGCACCAGCGATGTCTTTCAAGTTTATTTAGGGTGAGGCAAATTTTACTGTTGGAGTATTTGTCACCATGTAAGGGAGTGAAAGGTCACATGGCAGGAATCATAGTCTTATGGTATTGCCGGATTCTAATCTACTTGCTACCCACCATAAGAACCTGAATATGCCAGTAACAGTTACAAGGATCATTTATATATAGTAGCGCCGTTCTCCCACAGAAATTATCCTTGCCTTATGCACCTGCATTTTCAAGTTATGGTGGATAGCGAGTACATTGTTAGGGGATGAACGCAGGGTAACGTGGTCGCATTAGCCAGTAGCTGCCGGCTACTCGTGGAATACACGTGTTACTTGGCAAAACACGAGTGATACCCATGACGCGGCCACGCGTATGCACCATACACCATAGGTTGAATATTTCCAGAACGAGCGAAGCCCTGAGATCTGTCTTAGGGAAGGTAGAATAGGCCAGGGTCAGGGCTATGGTTTCATCTGTATGGCGTGATCTCCCGCACTAAAGCACAATATGCCGTACATTCAGTCAGCGCCAAGTTCCCGGCGGCGCTGATATGTTTGGACTGGCTATGTACCCCACACTTAAGCCCGCCCCGGGAGTGCGGTTTACTCTAACAAACCAATCTCTTATTAATTAGTAGCTCTAAAACGAGTACCCCGTACTATAGAAAGATTAGTATTGATATGTCGATGGATACCCGCTCTGCTTTTAAACGGTCTTGACCTAACCTTTTATGAACTTTCCACCCAGTCTGAGATCCATGAGTATTGATAAGGGCTTCTACAGGGAACGGGGTATCTATGATTCTTCTTTAATGGGCTTGTTAAAGTAGGGACGGACATAAGTTCCAAATAGGATAGGATACATCCAAATGGCTAGGGCCCAAATTAGGTTCCCAATAACCACGCGTGAGGTCGAGTATTTAACGTGTGACGTTACTTTCTCCTCCACCATCTCCGTCAAATATCCGGTCTCAAGCTACTCTCAGCCTTCTCCCCCGCCGCCTACTCCGTATCGGAGCCCACTCGCCTCCACCGCCAGTCCGTCACCCTTGGCTCGCCCCTCAATTCTCAAGCCTCCGGTTGCCTCCAAGCGGCTCTCACTCACTCTCCGTCAGCCACTCGATAAACACCAGCGGCTCCTTGATCTTCACCCCCGAATCCATGAAGAACATGTACACTTCATGACTAGGCTGTCCTGCAATCTGGATTTGGCCATCAGTCGCCTGGCACGCGTGAGTGATCCAGCCACTGGTGTCATCAAGGAGGGTAAATATCAGCGTACCGAGTGACAAGACGCGTGTGAACATGGGTTACCAGGCAGCGAGGCCTCCAGCACGGAAGATCAGGCTGCCAACCTGCAACTCAAAGATAGTTGGGAGCTGCCCGCCTGATTGTGTACTCGCTTCTTTTACAGCCTGTTCAAGACGTGTATTAGGATTATATAATCTCTTATCCATGATCCATCTCTTAAATACCTTGCAGGATTTAAGATACTAAATTGAACCCCTACCACAGCGATGTGTTAATCCATTTGTTATCGATAAGAATCTATCTCGAAACACAAGAGGGACACTCTACACAAGAAAATTCAAGCGGTATCAAAAATCTCGACGAGCACGATAGAGTAATATAACAGATGTCGTAATAAATCCCCTCTGGCTCGGTTACTAACGGCGTTAAAGATATAACGAAGTTGGAAGCATATAGCAACCACGCCAACCCTTCCCTTATAAAGAGAGAGTCCATTTGCTTTAATCATAACGGCGGTATCGGCACAAGTTTAGAGGCATCTACGCGCTTTTCACCAACAGTTTGGGAAGAAAATTAGTTCTTACAGGAAAGCAAAATGATTGCCCTATAAAAATAAGTCGTGAAGACCAACGTAAGTGTAGAGACCGCGTTTATACCTCATCGTCCTCTGCTCAGTGCGCTGCTCCAGGACCCTCTAAATGACAGTGAGTCAAAATAATTCAGATAGGTTGCTCCTGGCTGTGACTGTATCCAGTAGCCGGCTGGGCTACAATCTTTTAATTTAGTTTAGTTTTATGTAAGAACGAGATTCCTTGTATCCCTATATGAGAATCGCTGTATGTTTAATTCCTTCCTATATATAAACACCCACCACTACACCCTGCGGCCGAGACTCCCGCCCAAACAGGAGCACCGCCAAGATAATGGAAACCCTAACCTTATTCGATAATTCAAAAGCTATATGCTGCACTAGACTTGCTACTGTCAATCCCTCCTAAACTATTTCATCCAGCTCCCCGCCATGAATGTTAATGATAAAGCATCGTGGGCTTCGGAACAAGCTCACACTGTTGAAATCTTCCTGCTAAATCTTGTGGCGAAATTGGTTCCCGTTGAAACTTGGTGTACAGGTACGTATATATTCGTCCGACACATGTGCGATAACTTCGGCAAGAAGGTCACCTGCACCAGTTCTGTGCTCAAAGTAATAATGAATGCCCTCTCGATCTTACTGGGGTGTTGTACGGGTAAATGGATGGGCCAGATTCTATGACATCCGTTCCAAAGAATGGACTGCCCGCCCGTCAGATGGTGGCAACGTGTGGTTATAGATGCGGGCCGATCGCCCCCCCTGTTTCGATATGGCCGCCGCTCCTAAGAGCACATTTAGAGGGAAACCCAAAATCAACCAATATGGCCCCAACAAAGGCGCCCGGAGTGCACGTGAATAATCGCCGGGCTAGGCAACCTTACTAAATCTTACAGACGGTGGAATCAGTTTTGAAAATTATTCCCTCAAATATTTCTAAGGTTTTATTACAAAAAGACAGATGCGGCCGCTACCTAGCAGATACTGTGAAGGTTGTGCGGTGGAATAACATGCAACCTGATGGTCACCGCTTAATAAATTAAACAAAAAAAAAGATGTGACCTTTCTTCATAATTGCAATAACTATAGATCCACCAAGTCTAAACTTAATGTATAGTGTAAGTTAATTGATGATGGCTGTTCCTTTTCATCCTTATATGCTGCCACGTTGATCTACTTATAGGGTAAAGGTGCTATTTACCGAGGATTAAGGGGTTGTTCGGACGGGTTGAAATAATACGGTATTAGAGATGTCATAGGATTTTAAGGTTTGGTAAGCAAGACCTCTGCAACAACATCATGAAACCCTGCAAAAATCCTATGCCATCAATAAATACCTCCACAGATATGTATCCAATAGCAGTCGTGTTTGGAAACTTATTGGATCTCCAAAATAACGGGAAGCCAACTTCCCAACCAAGCAAGTGGCCTACGATAACCAAACCTTCAAACTCCAACCCTTGAGCCCGTATCAAAAGCCTAGAACATACATACTATAGAGGATCACAGAATTGAAACACGTTGTCTTATTGTTGTTTTGTAAGGCCTTCTCATACAAACTTTAGTTGCAACAAAGATTTTCGGTTATTTTTCACAACCAACCCGAGCACATGAATTTGGTGTCCGATTTGGGTTCTTCCAAACCCTAACCCTGCTTTCCGCTTGAATTTTTCCTAACAGGCGCCAAATACTAGTAATACCACCAAACCAAGCTCAACTAAGGCTTATTTTTGATATATTTTATCTATCAGCCCTTGATAAGCGCTATGGCTCTAAATAAGGCTTATGCGAGTATCCCATCCGGCGTCAATGTTTCATAAGTATATGGTACGCCCCTCAAAGGTACAAGTAATTCAGCTGGAACAATCTTGGCTACTCCGAATGCTCAAGAACCAATTAGAGAATTGCAATCTAGTCACTTTATGACTAGAAATCATATCTTAGCCACCACTCTATAATGAAGGTGTTTAAATGCTCGGTATCCCTTGAGCTGTCAATGCTAACCCCCTACAAGAGAAGGTCGGAATTTGTATAAATATAAAGGATCAAGTATTTGATAAGAGAGATAACAACATCTGTTAGCAACTTTTACTTTTTCCTGGGTCAGCATTTTACTGACAGTTTAAAACTGTTCAATATCACAGTTCTTGGCATTTTTTACATACAAAAGTAGGTATAAGGTATTGCTAATAGCTTTTCAACCAGAGAAGATACCAAACTTCTATAAAGCCGATTTGTAGGTACTAGTAGGCTTAAGACTTTGGCTTTATAGATCTTTGATACCTGGTCCGGTTGAAAAGTTATTCATGCTGTAAATTACGTCACCTTTAGGGCGCGCGGCGCCATAGCATAACCCCGATAAGAGCACACTACTCCCCCACTCCCGAGCGTATGCTGCTATCGGGGTTCCACTGTACTTACAAGTATGTACCTACACCCAACTTATACTCCGACTTCGGATTTGCGAGGCTCAACGATTAGATAAGGGATAAAGCGATTATTCATCTTGGCAGATCCCAAACATCTCATAAAATCTCCAGTGCAGCTCTCATACATGACCTTATACCCTACCACCTGCCTACTGTCGTTTTTTACAATATTTGCTTTGTTGTCTTTGATGAAGTGTTTTGTTCGTACTGAATGTGTAGTTGTCACTTCAGATACTTGTGTCCTTTTGTGACTGTCATTATTAATTAGGGAAACGTGTTTTAACACTTTCCAAAGTTTATGTTATATAAAGAGGGCTTTCCCCTCTTCCTGTTCGATAGACAATTCAATACACAAGTTCATCTCTCTACTCTTTCTCCCTTACTCGAAATATCGAGCTCAAACACCTACCATGTCTCACAACCTGCTAGCACTTCCGTGCGAGCTCTTCCTCGAGGTTTCTGAGTACCTACCTCCCCGCTCGCTTGCAAACCTCGCCCTCAGCTGCTCCACCTTCAACACCCTCCTCAACCCCCTCCTCAACCGCAATTTCTCCAAGAACGCCGATCGCATCCTCGTATGGTCCGTCTACCAAGACCGCCCCGGCACTCTCTCCCGCGCCCTCGCGCTCGGCACCCCCATCCCTTTTCCCGATCACGGCTGCCACAGTATCTTCATCTATGCCCTGGTGAAAGGACTCACCGATGTCGTGCGCATTTTCTTGGCGCATGCAGCCAACTCAGAACTTACAGGGGAGGAAAGGAGGGCATGTTTATACATCCGCGTGGCGTGCTGTTGGTCTACTGTGTCATGGGCGGGCATGTCGAGGTTGCTCGGATGCTGCTAGAGGCGGGCGCAGATGTGAACAGGCCGTCTCGTCACCTGGGGGTGGGCAGACTGATGACGCCAATGGATGCGGCGGAGATTTTCTGTTTAGATCCGGAGAATCGGGGGATGATGGTGGCGCTATTGGGGAGCTGGGGGGGTATTAGGTATTGTGAGATCGGAAAGAAGCCACTTGAGCAAGAGGGCTTAGCTGTGCCGAGTAGTCCGCAAGGTTAAGGATCAGGATGTGTCGATAGAGCGTGTTGGCCACACTCATATTTTCAAACTTTGAGTTCAAATTTTGAGCTCTTGGCGGGCTATCCGCACAAAAACCAGTCGCTAAGAACTAAATATTTAAACTCAGAAGTTGTTGGCCAATACGCTCTAATTACAACTATGCATTCGTAGGTGGATATATATATATATAGTTCTTATTCAAAAGTCCTATGACAACGCAACCGTGAGTTGCTACGGGGGCTTATCCCGGGTTCTTTGACATGGAGGTATATATGCTCATATTGCGAGATGTCAAAACAAACCTTCAACGCAACAAACTTCCACGTACACAACCGACCAGGATGCGGACGGGATAAAGTAGACAGTGATGGCTGGATGTTGGAGACCAAGGATACATGAGTATCTGGCATTGGGTTCATTAGTGGTGGAGCTGGGTGAGTCTCGCAAGTGTTTGTTGGGTGCTGCCCTCCTGGTGGATCCTATTTTTGACAACAGGCATTACAGATACTTAGTTATCCACTCCCGTGAATTGATGAGCGGGTTATCTCAACCGCCGGGGGATTCTATAAGGAAATGAGCTGTGTATGCAGTGTTTTCATCAATTGATTTAGACTACGGAGGGACTACTGGCCACCCCAGGAGCCTTTCTCTTTTTGACCCCTGATAGTCATACCTATCCTCTCCTAAATTATTTTACATAAAATCTACCAAGAGGCCAGAGTAAGCCAAATGTAGGTATATTGCTCCTTTTGCGGGAGTCACATGTATGAAGTATTGTCTGGTTACAAAAATAGTTGTGAACCTGACAAGACAGACTCCACGAGATGGTATATTTCAACAACGTCTCTAATGAAAAGGATTGTTCTGTTCCCATAATGCTAGTAAGCTATAGAGTTGTTATTTTACTTGTAATCAGAAAAAGCTAGATTTAAGATCCTGTCGTATGAAAATGAAACTTCTCGTTACTACGCGGGTGTGCAGTACGGGGGCGCCTATAAATCAGTGTGCAAAAAAAAAAGCTCATGGCAACGGACTACCGGGAGGGTACTACTAGTAGACTATTAGTAGGGTACATCGTGTGAGCGGATCCATAGCAACAAACTACCGGGAGGGTACGGGACTATTGGTAGGGTACATCGTGTGAGCGGATCTATGGCAACGGACTATCGGTAGGGTACCGGACTACAGGTAGGGTACATCGTATTGCTGCTTGTAAGCAGATCCATGGCAACGGATTATCGGTGGGGTACATTGTATTGCTGTGTGTATTGCACCTACAGTAACTGCTTGGGAGTGCGCCAACAGCAACTGCTTGGGGGTGCGCCCACAGCAACTGCTTGTATTGCTTGTATTGTATAATCAATGCTTGTGTTGCTGTTACGGAGCGAAGCGAAGACAACAATACAGAGGGCTTAGGTCTACAACCGGGGCGAGAAGAGGAACAAGTACAGGAGTGAAGCTGAGAATGAAGACGAGTACGACGACGAGGATGAGGTCGCGGACACTATGGTTAAGCAAAGAGGTCACGTGGTTCCTGGCACACTGCCAAGCGAAGTGAAGTATATAGATGAGCGTATATTTCCTAGGAACAAGACAAGACTAAAGACCCTATATAGCAGGTTTGATAACAGGAAGAAGAAGTGGAGAAGAAAGAGAAAGAGAAAGAACAAAAGTGAACCCATAGCCGAATATATATACTACCTCCTACACCTGTCCGCGATGACTCACACTCCGTGTAACAGAAACCCGTAGAAAGAATCTCAGACCCGTAACTCATTCCTCAATATCCTTCCTTTCATAACAGTACATTGTACGCCGTTATAATTGCACAATAGTCATATATATATGATTTTGATGAGAAAAAATTGCAGAATTTCACAGGAGTGATTAGGTAGTCCTAAAAAAGAAAGAAAAAATGCCAAATTTTGTGAGAATATATATCAGCAAACTACCTTGTGTCTGCAGTCTCCCAACAGTCTCTCAGGTGTCCTGAGAGTCCCTGAAGCCCCTAAATATTTTTTAAGTCTCCTGTAACTCAAGAGATATCATGAAATCTCGCTGATGTATGTATATAATTTTAGTAAGAGATACAATAATAATAATAAAAACTTTTAGAGATTTGTAGCAGTCTAGGCTTAGTTGCCTTTCTTAACAGCCTGTGCTTTTCCTTTGCCCTTTGTCTTTTTCGCATTTACTTTCTTTATAATCTCCTTATACTGCACAGCAGTATTCTCATATTCCTTCTCAAGCTGGATCTTTTTTTTACTTGCTAGCTCTTTTTCTTCTGCCCATTCAACAATAACTTCCCAACCCCTATTAGCAATCTCTGGTATCTTTTTGGCCTGATCTCTGAAGTTGGAAATTCTAGAAGCTCTTGCCGCCTTTTTTTCGTTGTTGAGTTTGTAGAGGTCTCTAGAGTTTTTCTGCTTCTGCTCAGAAGTTTCTAATCAGAAATGTCAGTAAATTATTAAATAAGTAACTGGTTAATTCAACATACTTCTCTTGTCTTTTTCAATAGTCCAAACAGTATAATGAGCGTTTTCATACTCTCTCTTCTTCCGTCTCTTACTATCCTCTTCAATAGTTTCCTCCTATTCTCTAGCTTCAACCAAAGCTTTATAATAGTGTAGATGTCTCATTCGTGTCTTCCTATCAAGCTGACCATCAACACAGGAAAAAGCTTTATTACAGCCTTCAGCAGTGCAGTTGAGGGTAATAACACCTGGTATTTGTGGGGTATTGTTGTAATTGTTGTAGCTTCTATAGGATAAAGAAGCTATAGTTGTGGTAGCAGGCTTGACTTTAGCTTTGATTATGGTAGGTGTTTTCTTGACAGTCTTGGGTTTGGTTTTGGCCATTTGATTGAAATGATAGATTTGATGTATGTGAAGAAAATTTTGTAGTGGTGATGATGGTGTTAGTGTTGGTGTTGGTATTTGTTGACAGATAAAGTACTAAAGACTCGGCGTAGCACTATTGACAGGGTACAGGACTATAGGTAGGGTACATCGTATTGACAATCGACTATTGGTAGGATCCATGACTATAGATAGGGTACGTGTATTTCGTAATACTAATAAAGTTAATAATAAGTACTGAAGAAAAGAACTATGGTTAAGGGGCATTATGTTGGGGAAGGATTATCGGTAGGGTATTGGACTATTGTTAGGGTACGTAAGTTTAATGGAGTCAATAGGTTTAATGAATTGTAGTAAAGTGTAGGACTATAGGTAAATATATCGTACTGGAGACAGACTATTGGTAGGGTATAGGACTATAGGTGGAGTACATGCATCTAGTAAAGCTAATATATTTAATGGAGTGCAGACTACCGATAGGGTATCTGAACATATATCTTTAAATGAATACATGAAATCCTAACTACAGAAAATTCCAATACTCTGAATCAGTTCTATACTCAAGATCTGACCCTTACTCCTCCTCTTCCTCTTCCTCATTATCAGTATAGTTTATATCTGTTAAATCTTCAGGAATTCCTCTTTTGCGTATTGCTTTTGCAGTTGAACTAATTGGATAATCTAATTCACTTGGTGCCTTCAATCTCTCAAGCTTCGGATTTCTGTTGCCCTTCATATAAACATGTTTCCTCACATTTTCCCGTAAAGTACAATATACCAAAAAGTGTGATCTAGTACCATCCTGCTGTGGAGCCTCGTAGGTAACTGGTAGAATAAAACCGTAGCGGCTTAATGTATGTTCACACCATAGTTTGGTAGGTTCATGTAAATACAAATCATAATATGTTGAAACCAGTACAGGAGTTATATTCAGTTATTTAGGTATAATACTTACTATAGTTTCTGATTTTGTTTTCAGTACTCCTTAATGAACTCAAATCGGGTATACTAGCATAATCTT
The DNA here is from genome assembly GCA_024713715.1 of Morchella sp. 2018-W26. Lineage (NCBI taxonomy): Eukaryota > Fungi > Ascomycota > Pezizomycetes > Pezizales > Morchellaceae > Morchella > Morchella sp. 2018-W26. The sequence continues at coordinate 389,019 of JAMGYX010000017.1, forward strand.
CAACACTATCCTTAGGGAAATAATAATTATACCATGGATTGCCGGTAGGAACGTTAGGCTGGTTCTTTTGCTTTCTTATCCTATGAGTATTCCACCACTCTACGAAATCATGTAGTTTTTCTCTAACAAGGGGCATATAAACATAAAGTAGAGCAATAATATCTTCGTCAGAACCGTCAAAGAGATTTGAGTTTTGTAATTCTACAAAGTAACAGTATTAGATAAATTAGTATGCATGCTAATCAAGAATTGTTCTATATTTTAATTGTATGAATCATACCTTCCATTCAATTTCCTTCCTTTTACTTAATTGTCCCCACCAAGATTCGATTCTCCCATTTTTAGTTGAAGTGCCATACATAAATTCTTCTCAAAGCTCTATATCCTGTCTTTGTGATTTATGCAAATCCCAATGAGTGTCTGCAATCATAAGAGTTTCTGTACCTTTATCTGCCCGTAAAAATTGTGGAAATACATTGTGGTATTTGACAGCAGAAAGATATTTGCCTAAAACGATTATACCAGTTTTTGCAGATATACCACAATAAAACCATACAATATATCGTGAGTATGCATCGATTGCTGCATATATCTCAATTCCAAAAGCATCCAGCTTCATATGCCCATCGATACTCCAACACCAATGTAGACGAGGACATGTAAAGTATGCATGTTTTCTGTTGATATCTTTTCCCCTTTCAGCAACTCCTTCTGGGTTAATAATAAGTAAAGCCTCCAGTATACGCTTTCTATTTATCAATTAGACGGTTTATAAGCTTGACAGAATAGTATATTATATACACTGATTCTACAATACCCATTCTCCGCAAATGTGACCATACTGCCCAATGTCCTGAAAGAACAATATTTCCCTTATTGAGTATTTAAGATTACTGCTTTAAGTTCATCGTTTGCAGTATCCATATAGCAATTTGAATTCGGATGACTGAGCTATCTTCAGATGGATTTAGTTTTTGGAAATTCCACTCTGTAAAATTATTAGCAAAAGTTCTTAATGAACAAATACAGCCTAATGTCGCCAGTTTCTTCAAGATATCCTGACGAGAAATTCCTTGTTCAATATAAAAATTATAGATTGTATCTTTATATGGTAAAAGATTGATTGCGGTGCGTCCCACATTGGTAAATAAATTTGTTAGAGATTCAGATAGTTCATAGAATTGATAAGTCTTAAACGTTATGCTAGTAATTTTTGTATTAGTGGGGTAAAATAGTATAGGGTAAGCCCTTTGAAATCTTAAATGTAGTTTAGCGAGTGACCGACTATACTAGTAACTAGCGGTGCACGCCCACAAATCATCAATAAATATATGTATATACTTATAAACTAAATAAGATTCATTTTATACGCAGAATTTTATCATCTATTATGTTCACTACTGTAACTACAACCTATATCAAATGTTTCAACAAGAAAATATAGCAGAAAATAGTGTACACAGCATACCGAAGAAACCAAACATGAATTCAGTACTGAATTGAAACATGAATGTTGCGGCAAGTTAGTTCCAGACTTTTTAAAGATAAAACAGGATCCAAATTCAACAATTAAACGGCAACTTTCAACTACCGATTTGTATAATAAACGGAATAGAAAAAAACAAAAGAGAAAACCTACATTTTCAAAACCAGTAATCAATCTTATCTCTAGCGACTCAGAGAGTAAATCAAAGCCAAATAAAACGGAAAACAATCCAATAAAGAGAAAGTTTAAGCAGAATGCAGGTTAATTTCAAAGTCAAAGCCGAAAAATCATTGAAGTTTCATCAGCAAGACTTCATTTGTCTCCTGATGTCTTCTGAGCCTCAGGAGACTCAAAAAATATCCAGGAGCCTCAGGAGACTCTCAGGAGACCCAGGAGACTGTTGGGAGACTGCATACAGAAGTAGTAGTTTGCTCATGGTGATAGGAAAAGTACCTGCAGTGAAGGTCGCAACCTGCTACAAGTGTACCTACTTTCTGACCGTTTCATGGATGCAAGAGACTGTTCGAGATAGAAGGAGTTTGACTGGACGGATTAAAATTATTGTGCGTTTGGGGAGTAAGATTTGTCAGATGAGTTTCTATGAGGTTTCATTACACGGAGAAGTGAGCCATAGTGGGTTACACGAAAGTATGAGTCATGATTAAATGAGGGGCTGTTGGATATATAAGAGAGGCAACGGAGTCTGCTTGTGTCTTTTTTTCCTTCTTTCGTCTCCACGCAACGTCTTCTGTATTTATCAATCTATTATAGTTTTCTCTTTAGAAACTATCGCTGTTTACAAAATACAATTCATGGCACCCTTACGTATTGCAGTTATCGCTGTCTTCGAATCTGCACCTTGCGGAACAAAGTCTATACTCCACCCCCACGTTGAGAGACCGCTAGGGTGGAGATCTATTCATGAAAGGATAGGCTAACAAGTCTAGGCCTTGTCGGAGGATAGAAAACCAGCTAAAGAAAGTTCTCTAAGTGCCCGGACATCTCCAGTGTCCCTCCGTGCAAGAATAACCCTACTGCAGGCGGCAGTGGTTATGCCCGTGAATAATCTACAATGAGTTGCAGCTCTGCGGCCATCTAGGGTAAACCACCTAAGCGGAGACTCGTTTGATGCAGGCCCGGAGTTGTGTGACAGCCAGGCTGTGGGTGATCATTGACCCTGGCTAAGGGTACTTACTCTAGGACTAGAAACACTCGCTAACACTTAGGGAGAAGCGGGGTAGCGGAGGAATTGTTTTTGCTCCAAAACAGAGTTTTTATCAGAATTGAGTAAAATCGGTGGAATGCAGGAAATAGAGAGATTCGGAGTATAGGTACTCATCTCCAGTTTCCGTCCATCTGTTCTGATTTTCATCATCATCAGTTGAAACAAGCGGAAGAAGACCCTTAAGATTATTCTAAGTCTACCCAGAAGAATCTTTACTCTCTAAACCTAACTTCTATCTTCTACCGACCCTCTTGCTTTCTACACTCTTGTTTAGTGGAGGCAGAGCCCCCGTCACAGAAGCTGTCAGACAGAAATCAATGAAAAATATCAACTAGAACGTCGATCAAAGATTCATCAGCAAGACTTCATTTGTCTCCTGAGGTCTTCTGAGCCTCAGGAGACTCAAAAAATATCCAGGGACCTCAGGAGACTCTCAGGAGACCCAGGAGACTGTTGGGAGACTGCATACACAAGTAGTAGTTTGCTGATGTTACTGGTTCCCACTTTAGTCTTTCCTCACCACTCCCACCTCCTACATCAATATCAAAAGGGGTTAGCAGAAAAATGCTGAATATTACGAAAGCATCAGATAGTAGAAAACTATCTATATGGTACTCTGAAGTTGGAGAAACATGGACTCGTACTGGAAAGGGTTATTGGTCTCAATTCATTTATATCGGTAGGTTTTTGGTTTTATAATTGTCAAACTATATAATTGATCTTGCTAAAAGAATATAGGTAGTCTCCACCAGTGGGTATTTTAACCTACCAGTTAAATTACTTATTTGTCAAAAATTGGTATATAAAATACCTTCTTTCTTCAATATCTTAAGTTAGCTGTAGTATTTTATTTGAATACTATCAGATACAACTCTTGTTTTCCAAATATATCCAAAATTCCAAATATTCTGAAACAAATGAACATAGGTTAGAGTACCCACTGGCGAAGACTAAATATAGGTATATCCACTAAGACATTTTCGTACCTTAACGATCTAATTCATTTACCAATGGATCTCTATATTAAAAAAGAACTGCTTGAAAAATCTACTGCTTGGATAGAGTGAAGTAAAAGACAAAATTGAGATCCATTGATATCTGGTTTAAATTCATACAAAAATGAGAGAACTGTTCTTTTAGCAACTGGGTTTCATATCAAAGAAGGACCATATTATATTGAGAGGAGAGAAACCGATCCTCAAAGTGTTGGTGACTTTTTAAAGGATTTCCCATCTGGAGCTGGATCAGGTACTGGCAGGATAGTTTTAATAGTTGAGGAAGTCATTTCCGAAGATACTATAGGTAATGTTTCAATCTATTATGATATTTAATACATTTACTAACATATTTAATAGGGCCAACAATAAAAAGAGAACCAATTGTAAAAAACGAATTCTTCAGAATCAAAGCTGAACCTGTCGATGATGAGCATATTAAGGATGTTTACAGTTTGTCATTGGCGGAGATTGAATCAGAAATTAGTAGTTTATTTACAGAGTTAGAGACAGATATTGTTTTAGAAGAAAATAAACTGGAATTAGACGAATGTAATACTATAAACGAGAAGGAGCCGGTATTTGAACTTGAGAATGATACTAGCCTGAAACCTACGACAATTTTAGATCAATTTACACACCCACCTGCAAGCAGAAGGTACGAACAATTAATCTTGAGAGATACTAAAGGTAATAACACCGAATATAATTTATTTATTATTTAACACTATACTAACATTTAAATATATATAGAACCAAAGAAATAGTTTAACATTTTGCGCGATTCTTGTATTTAAATCTATTTTATTGATGTATTTGAACAATAGCAATTCTATACTTCTATACTGGCTTGATTGTCAAATTCTATTAGCATCACGAAATACATATATCTTTTCTATAGTCCTATACCATATCAATAGTCCGTCCATCAGCAAGACTTCATTTGTCTCCTGAGGTCTCTTGAGCCTCAGGAGACTCAAAAAATATCCTGGAGTCTCAGGAGACTCTCAGGAGACCCGGGAGACTGTTGGGAGACTGCATACACAAGTAGTGGTTTGCTGATGTCTTCAGTACGATGTATTTACCTATAGTCCTACACTCTACTACAATTCATTAAACCTATTGACACCATTAAACTTACATACCCTAACAATAGTCCAGTACCCTACCGATAGTTCTTCCCCAATATAATGCAGCTTAACTATAGTTCTTTTCTTCAGCACTTATTGTTAACTCTATTTGTATTAAGAAATATGTATACCCTATCTATAGTCATGTACCCCACCGATAGCCCGTTCCCAATACGATGTACCCTACCTATAGTTGTTTACTTTACCACTCATTATTATTTTTATTACCATCACAAAATATATGTATCCTAACTATAATCCTGTACCCTATTGATAGTCAGTTGCCCATACGATGTACCCTATCTATAGTCCAGTACCCTATCAATAATCCATTCAGTGTTAATTTTTTATGTATTTTATCTATAGTCCTGTACTTATATTAATAGCCCGTTGCTATCATTTGCATGGTTGCGATGCACCTACCAATAGTCCGGTACCCTCCCGGTAGTCCGTTGCCATGGACTTTTTTTTTGCACACTGGTCTATAAGTGCCCCCGTAGTGCAGTAACTACATGTACGTAAACTTCTTGGATAAGCGCCAATCACTAATCACTAGCCACGCTACACAACACCGCCACGGCGCAGCATTGAGTAAACCATCCCCGCACTTTGCCTCAGAAAACAACGACCCTCACTATCCCTCTAACCAACGACGCCCAACATTTTTCCCACCTCCCACCGACCTACTGCGCAAAATCGCCCCTCCCCCCCCCCCCCCCCGGGAGAGCTCTCCGCCTTCTCCCGCACCAACCACGCTTCCCGCGATCTCCTCACTCCCGTCCTCGCCAACCGCTTCTTCCGACGTGCGGTTTCATACCTGTGGTGGTTTGATGGCTACGCCTGCAACCTCGGACCCGCCGCCATCCCCAAACGGCCCCCTTCGTCTCCAACCTGCTTGATTTCGGTTGGCATCACAAGCTTCTGAACAAGGCGGTGAGTCGCTGCCTGACTCGCTCCATACGCCTTCTGCTGGAGGACTGGGGTGTCAATCCGGATACTACGGGTGAAGGCGGGTTGGCGCCTCTAGCGGTAGCGGTTAAGGAAGCCGTACTGGGGGTTTAAGGGTGCTTTTGGACGGGGGACCTAGGGTTGACTGGCCGGAAGGGCCAAATAATCCGCTGGCATTGGCATTGAACGTTGAGGGGAAGGAGCTGGAGGAGATGGTGAAGTTATTGAATGAGTCATCTACTACTAGGGCAATAGGAGATTAGAACAATGGTTTCATCTAGTCGGGAATCTCTAACCTCTGCTGACTGGTTTATCTCGGTGAAGGCTGGTCACGAGTGTGCACCGCTTTTTGGGAACGCTAGTCATCGGTACCTTCCTGCCAGGAAAATATTGTTTGACCTGGATTGGCTACCTACATAGGTGGATGAAACATTCAAAGAAGAATAAAGAAGATCCGGGGGTTAGAACGTGGCTGAAATGCATGCCCGGAGGTTTGTGCCGACAGGGAGATGTACTTCAAGGGCTTGAGTCAATTGATATTACAAGTATATAATAGGTCGTCTGAGTTCTGCTGTTTCGTGGTGGTTTATTGTACATATTCTTACATACTTGTATTTGTAGGGGTCAAGTTGAATAGTGTATCTTGGCATTTAGACCCAGCTGTCAACAAAAAGCTTATCAACGATAGTCAATAAGGCTTAGTAACCACTCTAGCCTCTCCTCACCCCGCCGATCTCCGTCCTCGAGCTCACTGTCCACCACGTACCCACCACCACCCCCCCTCCACCCAGCTATGCCCACTCTCCCACTCGAGCTTCTCCTCCTCATAGCTGACTATCTTGATCGTCTCCCCCTCCTCGCCCTCTCCCGGAGCTGCCACTCCCTCCACCACCTCCTCACCCCCCTTCTCCACACCCTCGTCCCCAACCTCGCCAGCACCGTCGTCCCCTGGGCCGCACGCAACCACCGCCTCGACCTCCTCCAGCTCGCCCTCCCCCACCTCCCCCGCAGATACGTCATTTCCAAGTCGCACCAGGACGGTCTCCTCAGCCGCCTCATCTCAGCAGGAGATATCGAAATCGTCCGGGTGCTTCTTCGAAATCGTATGGTTGACCCCGAAGGCGGCGGCTGGCCAGGCAGGGTCAGGCCGCTGCTCACAGCCGTGTATGCGCGGAACCTGGAGGTGATAAAACTACTACTAGACGCGGGGGCAAGTGTGGGGTTGGGCAACCCGGCGCCCGCGGAGGTGGTGTGGCGGCTGGAGAGGCGGCATGACGGGGAGATGATGGGGCTGCTGAAGAAGGCAAGGCCGGGGAATAAATGGCTTGAAAGGCTGGGGGATCAGAATGATGAATTTGGTATCAATTTCTTAATAGATAGAGAATTAGCACGTACATCTTGAATTCCCGGTGTGGTATCTACGGTGGGAGTTGGTGCATAGCTCGGAGATGATTAGTCACCAGAAGTGACCCTCCAAGTTTTCAGGCCTACGGGGAATAATACTGCACGTGCTCCTCGCTATCATCTCCCCCCCCCCCTCTTTCATGTATTGATCTCTACAATTATTATCACCTCCCATGCCCACCTCAATTCCGGACCTCCCGCTCGAGCTCCTCTACCTCATCGCCAAACACCTCGGTATCCAGGCCCTGTTAGCCTTCTCCCGCACATGCCATATCCTCCACCATCTCCTAACCCCGCAGCTCAACATCCACCTTGCCACCCGCGCCCCCTCTATCGTGTGCCTGTACCTACGGCGCCGGCCACATCCTAGTCTCCTCCAGCGAGCCCTCTCATTCTGCCCCCCCGGCTTCTTCATCCACGACCTGGGACTGCTGACGGATCTGATCACGTGGGGCTTTACCGATACCGTCCGCCTGCTGCTACAGCACCGCGTTGTGGATCCAAACTCTTACAGGAAGGGGGAGTGGGAGAAGCAGTCTGAGCCGACTCCGTTGCTGGCAGCGGTCTATTCGGAGAACATGGAGGTTATCGGGTTGCTGCTGGACGCGGGCGCGAGTGTGGCGCTGGGATGCCCCCAGCCTGTGGAGGTTGCAAGACGGCTGCAAAGGGGCACGGGGGAGGGGGAGATGGTACGCCTCTTGGAGAGGTTTGGTAGACAAAGGTCGAGCAAGGCTGAAGGAAACTTGAAATAGTACCGGAGATGGGTAGTATCATCGGAAGCTACATAGATGAATATACCAAGGTCAAAGCTCCACCAGGAGATCGCTGACCAGTGACCGATTAAAGATTACTCATCAACGTCCAGGCTAATCATTTGAATGTTAAATCATACTTCACAAACCGATGCGAGTGCAGATCGACCATCCAAGCTTGCATGGCCACATCGATTGCTTGAGCTCTTCCATCTCATCGCGGAACATCTCCCCACACACGCCCTGTTCGCCCTATCCCGTTCTCTCCACCAACTACTCACACCCGCGCAGCACCCACCCCACCACCCACGCCCCCTTGTCGAAATAATACGCATCTTACTACAAGACCGCGCCACCGACCCTGATTGCCATGGAATAAAGCTAATCTGGAACGCTGTCGATAGGGGGAATTGTCGCGGTCGCAGGAACGATCACGAACGCGGGCGCGTATATGACCTCCTATGTGGGGAGAATATATCTACGGGACCTGGGAGCGGTGGAGTACTTAAAGTCGGTGAAATAGCAAGGGGAGCGTCAGGGGAGCCTTTGGAGGGGGTTATCATATGTATCATCGAAAGTAGCTACTATATAGGTCTATACTCGCAATTTCACAAGTTTCTGGATTCAACATAACCTCCATTGCATGCCATGCAAAATTGTAGTCTTGGCGGTTTCTGTGTGTACGTAACGTTAGTCGCGTGAGCAGGAGACCCGCGAACCCCGCATCTCTGCTACACAAAGCCACACCCGGATCGCGGGGGTCACGCTAAACCTCCGCCATTTCATATCCTCATGCCGCACGACGAAGCGAGCCCTCCATCCTCTTCCGCGCGTTATCCATATGCCCCGACATCGATCTTTGCAGCATGCCCCATTTAGCGCGTCTCTACAGCCGCACCGACATCACCCATCAAGGCCTTGTTGATCATCCTAGCGGCACTACCTATAGTCTGCCGAGAACAGCGCCATTAATACAGCCGGTGAGTACAGAAACCCCAGCAATAGTGTAGATACTGATGGAGGTGGGCGCGGCGTTGTCGGTGGCGGAGGTCGTGAGGAAAGGGGGGGGGGGGTGGAGAGGGCGACGGGAGGTACGTTGTGCGCTACTATATACCAATGACTATCTCCATGTTGACAATGACATGCCCCACCAGCAGCGAGAGCGTTCGATCAGGTCACCCACGGTATTTTTCCATCTACCACCCACCCACCCACCCCCGTCCTACCCGAACCAAATCACCTAAATAGTGCCTACAGCAGCCCCCAGTCCATGATCCTCCTCCTGGAATGACTGCCCACACATACACCGTCCAAACCTTCCCGAACTAGACCTCTACTTTGCCTTTTCATGCTCCTCATCAATCCTTGATTAGGACGCATTCTGAACCGCCTAGAGACCATGCGGTGCGGACTTGAACTTAGGTGGACTATATATAGTCCTACTGCCAGTTACCTCGAACCCCCCGGAATTACAACGCTTCATAGGCCACTCGATACCGGAAAGCAATTTCGCGCAGGGTCGGGAGTGGAGGTGGACATAGGGGGTAAGCCCCGAGAATGTGAAGCATGCGCGCCATGGGTAGTAGGATAAGTGGTCTGCTAATTAGCTTTGGCTCTTTAGAGAAAATGTCCAGGGGGTTGTTCGACGGAGGGGCTATTCTTTGTAGTGTTACGGTTATGATCGGAAGTATGGTGTTGACGAGCGCTCCTTCGGAGGAGATGGATGTGTGGGGAACAGTTCCGTCCGATCAGTACTTCGAGGAGGATATGGGAGGCGGAAGAGCAGTTGAGTGGGATAATATGTTTTCCGACGGACTGCCGGGTTGGTATAGTGGTCATTGTATGGATTTGAAATCTCGCTGTAGCTCAAATTTGGTCAAATGAGGATTTTTCGTTGGGAGATAGCAAGATCTGACGCCACAGAGGATGAGCTCTTACACAATTGTACAAGCAGTAGTGAGTCGACTCAATGATAGCATCAGAGGTTGTTGATCGTCATAACAGGCTGGGTTCGCTCGGAAGTCTATTATATATCCCCCGCGCCTGCAACCGGCGTCGAGCTGCACCAGTAAGCATCACTGGTCTAGATCCTCCCCTTGCTCTCGGGTCAAAGCCGGTGAGATAGAAACAGGAAATCAGGACGATCAAATCAAACCGCTAGATAATCATATGTGGCTAGTAATGATTTAAGTAACGAATATTGCAAATGACCAATCAAGTAGATTTACTATTCTACTCGTGATTTCGTGGTCAACTGCTATTTCATACCTTTCTGCACGGCATGCAATATTTCGAAACTGTCATGAATTTACGAGTATGTACCTCACAGAAGTATCGTCTGTTACACAAGGCCCCCACTATTAAGATTTCTATCTTAGTGTCACCACAACCTGTACCAATAACCAAGAGTCAGAACGATGCCACCAACAACACCTCCAGCCCCTCCGGCCCCCACCCTTCCCATGGAGATTTTGGTCCTCATCGCCCATCATCTCCCCATCCCCAGCGTCTCTGTCTTCTCCCGTACCTGTCGATCCCTCCATCATCTACTCCGCCCCATCCTTGACGAGGGGTTTGAGCTCGAAGCACCTGACATCCTTGAGTGGGCTATCCTCGAAGGCCAGCGACATATCCCTGTCGAGCGCTGCCTGGAACTTGGCACCCCTCTTCCAGATCTCGGACTCACCACCTGCCTCTGCTGGCTCACGAAGGATGGTTCCACAGAAGTAGTCCGCGTGCTCCTTGAGCACGGTATCGATCCGAACGAGGTTGGCAAAGATCGCCTCACCGCTCTCTTTGAGGCCGTGAGACACAATAGGATTGATATTGCCCGTATGCTCCTCCTGGCGGGTGCGCGCGTGGAGGCGAGGGGCTGGGATACAGAGTTGATCACGGCGATGGGGTTGGCAAGGTACAGGAGGAATCTGGCGATGCAGGCCTTGCTAGTTAGTTTTGGCGCTTCTGTTAGCGACGATGTTTCCCTGGTAGCCGAGTCTGATTTAGCTGCGTACTACTCGCGATTTAATTAAATAGCCGGTTATCACTACGAACAAATAATGCATGTATATTCAAACCTTTATTTACATGTCCAGTGCTCAAATGTTAAGAGGAGTATGTACCTTAATAGCTTCACCTACAGTGGATGTATACTCTTTCAAACTAATCGAGCCGACTACGGGAGTGACAAGAACGAGTGTGTATCAGAATAGAGTTAACGAGCTCCGGAGGATCTTATAATATAGCTATAAATGATCCTTCCAACACACAATACTGCGCGCACAAGTGATCCGGATAGGTTCGGAGTAAGTGTTTATGATGTAGTGTAGCTAGACCGCGGTATTCCAGGGATACGCTACACCAAAACTTGTATTCCCGGGGTTTATCCCATGGTCAGTTGATGCTGACCCCTATTCCTTAGGCCGTCAGGCCGGATCGCAATGCCAGCTACTAGCTAAATTAAGTAAAAGACATGACTCGTGCATATAAAAAAAGAGCCCCAATAAATGCATCCGCTGCTATAAACCCTTTAACTATTGCTATGGAATATATCAAAACACGGCCTACACAATGTTATATTGTATTCCTTACAGCCCATAGCTACTCTTTTGACTTTTACCACTACCGGAAGAGTGGAATTGTTTTTTTTTATACCATCTACAAAGTAAACACTGGGTCTGTGTTGGACGGCTTTCTAATTTGTTAAGTGCAGGTGGCGGATAGGTAACTGGTTCTGGACGTTTGGAATTACAGGTAATGACTTTATGAGGAATATAGTAATCTGTAGCCGATACTTTTAGGGAGTTTTCAAGCGGTATTTTCCTTAATACCCAATGCAAGTAGATTTTTTTGCAAGAGTAATGCGGAGCCATTTATTGGCGCTTTTTTGACGGTGCCGATATGGATATAGGGTACAGGTCATTTGGTATACATTAACAATCGTTGAATCAAGCAGCCAGAAAAAATATGGCAGCCAGTTGCATTGCAATTTTTTGCTGTATTTGGTAGTAACACCTGAAGTAGTTAAAAGATGTTAGTGCCACGATATATTATACAAAATGAAAATATAGGGAAATAATAATACCTTAATTGATCGGCTATATCTACACCTCCCATATTAAAGTTATAGGAATTGGTAAAGCTAGACGCGCCTTACTACCAAACAACTCACGTACTGCTGGTCCATTTGTGTTTGTGATTTTTGGTCTTCTGCGTATACGCTCGCATCAGCAAACTACTACTTGTGTATGCAGTCTCCCAGCAATCTCCTGAGTCTCCTGAGAGTCTCCTGAGACTCCTAGATATTTTTTGACTCTCCTGAGGCTCAGGAGACATCAGGAGACAAATCAATTCTTGCTGATGGCCGATTGTTGTCTGTACATCGTGAATTGAAGTCATAAAGAAAACAGAGTTATTATCTTGCCAAACAAGACAGCATATTCCATTAACTACTTCGCCACTTAGATGAACTCATTTTAATATGTTCTTTGCTTTTTCTTCTCAATCTTAAAACAGTCGGGAAAGCCGCAAGCATCAATTTGGGTCGTACCAGCAGCACCAATTTTGAGGTTATCCCGTAATGCACAGAATAATAGGATGTTGGTGAAGAGGTTGTCCATGTATATATCAAAATAGTAAATTGTGTATGGTAGAGTTTGTGCAAGAGCATAACCAACCGAGGATGTTGGCGTTAAACCGTTTACTGATAGATGCTCTATTCCTGCTGTACCAATTCCTCTTACACCAGAGTAATATAAAAAAGAATAGGTGTAACCTCGATGAGAAAGAGCCCATATCTTATATCCTTGTTTTATTGGCTTATTTTTCCATCTTGACAGTATGCTTACTTCGTCCAAAAAACCGTATCATCATTTCATCGACAGAAACCTGACTCCCTGGAAGGAAATATATCTGAAATGCATCTTGTAACTTGATTGAAAGCGGCTCAACCTTCTGAAACCATTGTTTGTCTTTAGGCCTTGGTGAAGTGGGGTCCGAAACGTGAAAATAGCGTTTAATCTGTTCAAACCTTACTAATCTAATAGAGTTTTGTACTAAGCTTCGTAGAGTTTGACTTTTGGGTGGATTGTTGAGTTTAGTTTCAGAGATGGAGGAGTGAACATGCCAAAGCCGATAACGAGTCTGTATAACCCTAAATACAGTAGCAAGACTTAATTTGTCTCCTGATGTCTCCTGAACCTCAGGAGACTCAAAAAATATCTAAAAGCCTCAGGAGACTCTCAGGAAATCCAGGAGACTGTTGGGAGACTCCATACACAAGTAGTAGTTTGCTGATGGTCTCCTGAGCTCCAGGAGACTCAAAAAATATCCAAGAGCCTCAGGAGACTCTCAGGAGACTCAGGAGACTATTGGGAGACTGCATACACAAGTAGTAGTTTGCTGATGCAGTGGTCACTTGGACTTGGAAGGCGGTTGAGTCCTATATATATCCAGATACCAAAGTGTGACGGGGTGCCAAGATTCATGAGTAGGATGAAGATGTGACGAAAAAGTATCATGAGGGCACTTGGCCAAGATAAGCGAAGTGAGAACCTTGAAAGGTGAAGACCTAGGGCGAGCAGAAGCGAGGACCGTGAATAACAGAGAGCAAGGCTATGGCGCGAGGAGGCGAGGCGAGGATCGCGGTATCGAAAGTAAAAAGCGAAGAAGGAGCCCGACAAGAGGAGATCAATAGAGGTGATGAAGCAACCTTGAGCCAAAGGCGAAGCGAGGACTATGGATAGGAAATGACTATATTCCTATATACGAGAAGACAGGAAGACGAGACAGAGAAGAAAGAAAGAAAAGAACTAAAGGAAACTGCTCAACCTGCTATTTAACACCGTCTCCCACCACTCCGCCAAGACACCATTACATCGGTAATGAACCACATAGAAACCCGGTATCACCACACCTCGTATTCCTTCACACCATCTTCTACCATCCCTATTACCAATCCATCATTCCATTGAACCTCAAAGAATAAACTAACGCCGACATCACACCACTCTGTTCCTACATCGCTTATCCTTGCGCCTTCTACCAATTCAAAAGAAAACCAATCGTCGCATCGACCATTCAGCCCGCTAATCCTTCCCCTTCCACAGTACTCATGCTTCCACCACCGGACAGTCGGGCCGAATGCCAAGACGCCGGGACAGATCAGGTCCCGAGGGCCTAGCTCCTGATAGACCGAGGTTTCGAGGGATATTGCCGATGAAAAGACGCTCGGAGTTCGGGACTATGTTCTAGATCGTCCGAGGGCTGCCATGAGGGTTCCTCATATCCAGTATATCTAACCAGATACTCCACTCGTCGTCCTTTCCTTCTAGAATCCAATATTTCCTCCACTTCCCATTCGGTTTCTCCTTCAATCTCCACGGGGGGAGGCGGTATCATCACTTGTCCTGGTACAGGGTCTTGAACTAGAGGTGACAACAACGAAACATGGAAGACAGGGTGTATTTTCATAGAGGACGGTAACTCCAACTCGTAAGCATAGGGGCTAACAATTCGTTTAATGGAATAAGGCCCAACTTGTTTCCAGTCTAGCTTTTTGGACGGTCGCTTGGTGGCAATATTTCGAGCCGACAGCCAAACTTGATCTCCAACTAGATAGCGAGGGGCCAGAGTACGATGTATATTAGCCATTTCCTCCTGAATCTTTTGGGCCCTAAACATCTCGTTTTTCAAAAATTCAAACACTTGTGACATTTCCCGGGCTAACCCATTTGCCTGATCTTCGTTTGTGGTTTTCCCATGTACTAAAGGTCCAAATGTCATGCGAGGGTGGCGGCCATAATTAGCTTGGAAAGGTGACATATTCGTTGTTTCCGAGATGTGGTTATTAGTTGCAAACTCGGCAAGAGGTAGAAAGTCCGTCCAGTTGTCCTGTTGATATGACACATAGCTGCGCAAGTATTGCTCCATAATTGCATTGGTCCTCTCCGTTTGGCCATCAGTCTGAGGGTGAAAGGCGGTAGAATATCGAGGCGCTATCTCCAGACGATTACAAAGTGCTTTCCAAAACTCGGCGGTAAATTGAGTTCCTCTATCGGAGACAATAGTCTCTGGTAGTCCATGTAACTTCCATACCTGTTCAAGGTACAGGCGAGATAGGTCCCTGGCGTTCACAGTTTCGGTTGTAGCCACAAAGTGTTTCATTTTTGTCAACCGATCCACCACTACCAGTATAGCATTAAAGCCATTACTTTCCGGAAGTCCAGTAACAAAGTCCATGGTAATATCTGTCCAAGGTCCTTTGGGTATCGAAAGGGGGCGGAGGACCCCCTGGAGAGGACTCAAATTGGGTTTACTCCTTCGGCAGGTGTGACAATTTTGAACATACTTATCCACGTATTTCCGCATTGTTGGCCAGTAGTAATTTCGACTAAGTAATTCTAAAGTTTTTGATCTTCCAGGATGGCCCGCCGACGGCTTATCGTGATATTCCCGAAGCAGATAAAGTTTGAGTTCATTGAACTCAGGGACGTATATAGTGTTTCGATAAAGCAGCAATCCTTCCGCGCCCTCCGTGCATTCAGCTAATGATATTTCCTTAGACTGTCGAACCCCTTCACGAAGGAGCTTCAAAATCTTATTGGGAAAACTATCTTCTTGGTAAGCTTTATTTAGAAGTTCAGAAAGCAGGAGCGATCGCGGGTTCATTCTTAAAGAACCCGCCAACAAACTTATCTTGGGGTCCAGATTCTCCTTCTTAAGTACCACCCGACTCTGTTGTGCCAACCTCTCATCCCCTTCCTTGGGTAAATCCTGAGCCCTCCGAGTCAACAAATCCACTTTCCGCCCTTGCTTTCCTGGTCGGTATAGAATAACAAAATTAAATCGTGAAAGAAATTCAGCCCAGCGGGTTTGTCGTCGATTAAGAAGCTTGGTAGACATGAAGTATTCGAGGTTCCGATGATCGGTCAAGACCTTGACCTGATATTGGGCTGTCTCCAAGTGGAGTCTCCACTCCTCAAAACATCGGATTACTGCAAGTAGCTCTTTGTCATATATTTCATAATTACATTCGGGTGGAGTATGGCATTTGGAGAAAAAAGCAACCAGGTGTAGAATCTGTTCTTTATCTCGTTGAGAAAGAATACCGGCGGACACATAATCAGACGCATCGGTCTCCACTATAAACTCCTTTTCAGGGTCTGGGTGTTGTAGAATAGGTGCTGTAGTAAAAGCTGTCTTCAAATCTTGAAAGGCCCGTTCTGTTTTCGAGTTCCACTCGAATCGGACGTGTTTTTTGGTAAGAGCCGTAAGGGGTTTAGCCAGCCGCGAGTAGGCGTATATAAATCGTCGATAGAAATTTGCAAATCCTAGGAACTCTTGAACCTCCTTCACCGTCTTCGGCGACTCCCAGTCTACAATAGTTGAGATTTTGGCGGGGTCCATTTTCATACCTCCCGGGGTCAGGATCATGCCCAAATATTTCGTTTCCCGGACACTAAACTCGCACTTCTCTGGTTTCAAATAAACCTCATTAGCTTCCAAAGCTTCCAAAACCTGTTGTACATCCCTCTGGTGTTGTTCCAAGGTTTCCGAATACACCAGAATATCATCAAGATAGGCGGTCGCGCAACGATCCAAAAACGGGCGGAGGATATCATTAATCCATCGTTGAAAAGTAGCAGGTGCATTAGTGAGTCCGAAGGGCATCACTAGGTATTCCCAGTGTCCGTAGCGAGTCCGAAAAGCTGTTTTCCATTCGTCCTCCTCTTTAATCCGAATTTGATTATAGCCCCATCGTAAATCAAGTTTGGTAAAATAATTCGCATTGGCCAAATTAGCCATGGTCTCCGGAGTTAAGGGTAGAGGATATCTATCTTTAACGGTAATAGCATTAAGCTTTCGATAATCCACGCACAACCGTAAAGATCCGTCCGCTTTCTTCACAAACAGTACCGGCGCACCTGCAGAGGAGCTACTGGACCGAATAAAACCTTTTTTCAGATTATCGACGAGGTAGTCTCTCAGAGCCTTCAGTTCATCTCGTGACATCCCATACATGGGGCCAAAGGGGGGTTGAGTCCCTTCCTGCAATTTAATTTCATGATCATAGACCCGATGAGGTGGTAGTCTGGAGGCATTATTCTCATCAAACAACTGCCGAAACTGTTGGTATTCAATAGGAATTAACCCCTGTGGATTTGCAGGTGTCTCGAGAATACGATTTATTGTATGAAGAGTAATTGAGTAAAGCTGAACAGTGGTATCTCGGCTTAACCTCTTAAAAGAACGGGGGGTCATTGCCGATATTTTAACATTGGGCTTTTCCGGTGGTTGAATCGATATTCCCCGGGCAACAACCGGTTTATGATCCGCGACGCAATGCTCTAAGCAGAGAAGTGACCGGGAAGAAATCTCATTCCTCCCACTATCAATCAAAACCTCATGTTTCCTCATCCACGGAATTCCCATTACAATCGGGTAATGTCCAAGCTTCGTAACAAAGAACGGACACTCTTCCACATGCCCATTAATTTCCAATTCCAGTACTACCTTCTTTACCACCTTTCCTGACTCAATAGGCCTTCCATCAATCACATCAATTTCTCTTGCCGTTCGTAGATTCTTGGTCTTTAGTTCATGGCGGCGCACAAAGTCTTCATCTATGAATGCATATCCCAACGCTCCAGTATCAATCAAAGCATATGTGGGTACAATAGATTTTTTATTTTGAGAAATAGAACAAACTACAATCAATTGATTCCCGTCCATCTCCTGCTCTGATACTGAAAACGTTGAAATAGACACTTTAGAAAAAACCTTGGAAGGTCCCTGGGCTATGCCGCTTAGGCCAGGGACAAATCTTTTAACTCCTCCTCCTCCGATACTAAATCCTCCTCCTTTTCCTTCTTAGACTCCAACAACGCTCCCCTCATCTTAGGTGGGCCCCTTCCCGAGGGCGACTGAGGGCATTCCCTAACCAAATGACCAACTCCTCCACAATAATAACAACGATTCTCCATCCTACGAGCTTCCCTTTCCTTCATATCCGGGCGGCGACGGTTATTAGACAGATCCATAGGAACGGCCCCCCCAGGAGTATAGGAAGGGTGTCCAAGTGGTCCATTATTCTTTGGGGTTAACGGCGGCGGAGGTCGTACAACTGGGGTTGTTGCTGGTGCAGGGGGAGGACGAGGGTTAAAGACACGAGGAGGTGGATTACTCGGCGTTGAGAACCTAAACCTTCCCATCCTTGCCTGTAGGGCCCGTTGCTTATTATCCAGCCGCTGTAGGAGTAGACCGCAATCCTTCACTGTGGTCGGGGTTTCGTTTTGAATCATAAGGGTCATCAGTTCATGGTTGAGACCCTCGAGAAGGCATTCGATCTTGGCGGCTTCGTTAAATTCAGAGTCTGCAGCATAACGCTGAAACTCTGCAAAGTATTCCGAGAATGGTCGTTGTCGTTGTCTGATTTCCCTGAGATTCCGAGCAGCCGTGGCCGCCCTGTCCGGGTCTCCGAAAGCATTATCCAAAATTTCAAAAAATTCCGTCATCGAGTCAAGTTCAATTCCTTCATTCGATATGTACGCGAGAAACTGATCCGCCGCTGGCCCTTCCAAGCAGGAGATAGAATATGCAATCTGTTGAGCCGAGGTGGGAAACCGATCGCGATTAGCGGCCAGTTTAATCTGTAGTTGTCTCTGGAACATCCTCAACCCCTTTTTATCTCCCCTGTACTTCTCCGGGTCAGGTAATTCCTCTGATTTAGTCTTGGTTAGGTCATCATGAAGCTCTCCGAGACCTTCTTTGATCCCTTCCTGAAGCTTCTTGATCTTGGCCTTGAGAACGTGGGTTTCCTTCTGAAACTCAGAACGGGCTTGCTCCGTCTCTGAGTGGTGGGTCTGTAGGTCAATAGAATATTGGATGACCCCTTCGTGGGCCCGTACCAACAGGTCATATATCTGCTTGGCTTCCGGGGTAGCCTCGGTGTCAACTTCGGGGTGGGCAACGAAGAAGCTGACGAGATCTTGTTGAAGGGCTGCGTAATCAAAGGGGGTAGCTGGGGCGGTCATGGTAAACTATAATAGGGGATGAATTGCTGTGTCGGTCGCTTGAGGTGGTCTCGTCTTAGTGTGACGGGGTGCCAAGACTCCGCGGGGCCAGATGAAGATGACGGCGAAAAGTATCGCGAGGGACACAGCCAAGATAAGCGAAGTAGGGGGCAACGACCAAGGTGAAGACCTAGGGCCGAGCAGGGAAAGCAAGGACCGTAGATAACGGCAGAGGCAAGGCTATGAGGCCCACAAGGAGGGGCAGGGGAAGCGAGGATCGCAGGTATCAGCCAAAGTCAAAACGAAGGAGGCCACAGGGCCCGACAAGAGGAGATCAATAGAGGTCGCGGTAGTAGGCAACCTTCGAGCCAAGACGAGAAGCGAGGACTATGGATAGGAAATGACTATATTCCTATATACGAGAAGACAGGAAGACGAGACAGAGAAGAAAGAAAGAAAAGAACTAAAGGAAACTGCTCAACCTGCTATTTAACACCGTCTCCCACCACTCCGCCAAGACACCATTACATCAGCCATAGAACCACATAGAAACCCGGTATCACCACACCTCGTATTCCTTCACACCATCTTCTACCATCCCTATTACCAATCCATCATTCCATCGAACCTCAAAGAATAAACTAACGCCGACATCACACCACTCTGTTCCTACATCGCTTATCCTTGCGCCTTCTACCAATTCAAAAGAAAACCAATACGTCACCATCAGACCATTCCTTCCCCGCCCCGCTAATCCTTACCCTTCCACAGTACTCATACTTTCATCACCGAGCAGTCGGGCCGAATGCCAAGACGCCGGGACACAAAGACTATCCTTATTTCACCAGGAGTCACTGGTTTCCAGGATCGCTGTAGTTTAGCAGTAGGGAACCGCTGCAAAAACTCATCTCTACGCAAATCTGCATATTTATTTGTATTTTTTGCAAGCTCTTCAAAGACTATATCGGTGAAAAATAGACTGAATAGGCAATGCGGATCATGTTTACATCCTTCCGGCAACACCACCTAAACTCATAACTATCATATTAGTACCCCAAAATCTCAAGCATATTTCGATTGTACTAACCTGTGGTTTATGGCTCTGAAACTGCGAGCTGAAAGGTACGAAATCCGGAACTGGTGGTAGTGAATTTGGCTCCACTCGAGCCTTTGTCTTTTTTGTCCGAACTCCTCCCTTCAGTTTGGACTCGCAACTTTCCTGAATGTCTTCAACTTTATCTAGCTCGCTAGCCTTCTCAACCAATCCTGTACCCTTTGTTGTTGTTTTTAATTGTGGAGATTTCTCGGCTTTTCTTTGTCTTTTCGGATGTACCCTATTAGGGTCCGTGATATTAGAAAGTGGTTTTCTCTTTGGCAGCATTGGTACTAATTGTTATTATTGCTAGAAGTCCACCCACAAACAGCGAGAACTTGTTGAATCTGATCAGTGCTCTTTTACCACACCCAGAACATAGTAGCTGGCGTTACAAACTAAGCGCAGCGAGCTTAAGGAATAATAGAGAAATTAAATTTGTATGGGAGATCTAGTATTTGATAAAATAGATCACAAGATCGGTTAGCAAGGCCACAAATTTACTTTTCCGGGGGGTCAGGACTCTACTAACGGACTATTTAAGGGGTACCCCCGCGGAGGCGCAGCGAACCCTCCAAGGTGGTATGATTTGGTTATATCTCAGCGAGCGCGGCAAGACTCACAAACAAATAGGTGTCACTCACTACCTCACCCCTCAATATTCACACAAAATAACGTCCTCTATACTTGAGTTACATAATAGTACACACACCCTCAAGGCCCGCGCCTCCAAAGCTTTCTCATGGCCACTTTCTCCACCACCTCCTTACTTCAACTGGATGGCTATTTGTACTAAATGCGAAAACATTGTATTCTTCTGAACATATCCAATGACCACATGTGGCGTATTTGTCTTGATCTCGGCGCTCTCGCTTTCGGGGATGATCATTACGCTGGGCGAGGGTACCATGGAGCGACAGGCATGGCTTTGGAAGATGGTGCGGGCACCGGCTAAGGAGGAGTCGTTGCCTCAACGGCGCTCTTGAGAGCCGTACGCAGTGGGGATGTCCAAGCTGTAAGGACGCTCGTGGAGGAGGAGACAGATATAGCTCGACGTACGTTCAAGCCTGTTAGAGAGAGAGCAATGTTGATTGCGCGAGTCAGGGGCGACAAGGAGATCGAGACACTATTATTAGGCTTTGGTGCTTAAGCGCGGGTATGGCGGACCAGAGTCCACACTGGCCCTATGGTAGAATTGCTGGTGGGGGTGACTGGGTTCGTGTGTTGATGTAATTGATCATTGTGATCGGGTATGTGGAGATAACTTGTGGGGCGTCGTATGAGAGAGGATTATTTATCTACAATGATGTTTAAATAAAAGAGAAGATCAACAACTGTAGGCGGACTTGAACTTGTGTCATTGGAAACTTTGCCAGCTCGATTTCTCGGTAGCTTGGCTGGTGCCGATCCCAAAGCTTGTCAATCAGATAACTGAAATATAGAGCTGGCTCTATTCAAGAAAGTCTCTACTCCTACAGTAGTTGTTCAATCATTATCGCTAGTGGCGGGCGGCAAAAGGTGACAAAATGATTGTATGAAGAGAAGGGAAAATGAAAAACAGGATAGCAGCGGAGGGTATACCTTCTTATATACCAAACAAACCCACCCATAAGGATGTACACTCAATCCAATAGAACGTACTGGAATACCGCTAAAACTCGATAATAATGAGCTGGGCCAGGCTGAGGCCACAGGGTGGATACTACATACTTTCTTTTCCTTATTTGTTGAAGGGTATTGATCAACAGCTGAGCCTCAATTACAACCGCCAAAAGAATGAATTTGCAATCTACCATGTACTCGCTATCCACTATATGAACCTGAAAATGCAGTGATCGGATCGGGTTTGTGACAGGGAAGCACCAAGGGTAGTAACAGGGAAGTGTCAAGGGCAGTTACAAGGATCTAGATATAAAAATGAAACTTGGTAAGCAGAAAGCAAACGGAAATGGGATATTGTAGAAAGATATCGTTGTCGAAAGCAAACAAAAATAAAATGTTGTAGAAAATAAAAGAAACCGTTGTCAAGCTGTCGTTCTCCAGACTCGGACTCTCCAGACTCAGACTCTCCTATCTACTATTTTTCTGATACTATATTTTTTTAAAAAAATGCCAGTAAAAACACACGAGGTCTCCTACAAACAAAAAGCCTATATATATGCCCTTAGATTTAATGCAAAATGGACAATTGTCAAAATTGCAGCTAATCAAAGCTTGTCGGTCGGCACTGCTTGGAATATTTGCCAAGGTCCTGTTACACCAAAGACGAAGAAAGGCCATCCTCCCAAACTTGACGTTCCTACCTGTTGCCTTCTAGTAGAGCATGCTACCCAAAACGCTCTACAACGTCGCAAACCCCTCTGTCAAATCGCACAAGAGTGCGGCATCATAGCCAATGATGCAACTTTACGCAGAGCCTTCCTTAAGGAAGGTTACGGTCGTCAAGTAGCTAGAAGAAAGCCCTTTTTAACGACCAAACACAAGCAAAGAAGGCTAGAATTTGCACTTGCACACAAAGACTGGACGATTGATGATTGGAGGAAGGTGATTTGGACGGATGAATGCTTTATTTTCCGCAGCGGAGGAACCAAAGGCAGAACTTATATGACAAGGAAAATCGGAAAAAAAGAGTTATTTCATCAAGACTGTATTGTTCCCAAGTTCAAAAAAGTCAACTCAGTCATGCTATGGGGGGCTAGTCTAGGCCAGTGGGTACTCTAACCTATGTTAATTTGTTTCCGAATATTTTAAATTTAGGATATGTTTAGAAAACAAGAGTTGTATCTGATAGTATTCAAATAAAATACTACAGCTAACTTAAGATATTGAAGAAAGAATGTATTTTATATACTAACTTTTGACAAATAAACAATTTAACTGCTAGGTTAAAATACCCACTGGCGAAGACTATGGGGGGCAATCGTGGGTGAATAGAAAATCTAAATTGGTTCTTTGGGACCGTTCCAACTGGGGAAGCATTAATGCAGCAACATACATCAATCGCATCCTACAGCCAGCTCTTCACCCATTCTGGTATTACAATAGTATTGATTTAGGTTAGTAAACTCTTTCCCTTTCTACCCGCATTTTTTTTTTTTTTCCTCAATCACTAATCCTATTAAACAGGTTCAAGATTGTGGATCATGGAGGACGGTGCACCAGCACATAGGGCTCGGGCTACACAAAGGGAAAGAGAGTGGTATAATATGCCATCACTTAATTGGCCTGCTTCTTCCCCAGACCTTAATCCTATTAAGAATATTTGGGGACTTCTGAAGAGCCGTATTGAGAGAAAACCAGGACCAAGACCTAGCGGGACAGAAGGGATGAAGCAGGTTATTTTGGAGGAGTGGAATAAAATCACAAAGGATGAGATCTCAAAGTATGTAGATACTATGCCAGATAGGATTGCGGAGGTCATTGCCAATCAGGGTGGACACACGAAATGGTAGGATAGTTATTTTGTATCTACTATCATAACTTGAACGTTCCTTTTTGATATTTGCTACCCTGGGCGCAACCCTGGATGCAACCCTGCCCGATCAGGCTGTATTTTCAGGTTCTTATAGTGCATAGCGAGTACTAGATTACATCCATTTGCGCCCGTTTTGGCGAGTTACCCTGCCCGCAGCCAGGTATTATAGCAACCCGGAACACGTATATCACAGGCCTGCAGGGCAATGGGTGATCTGGGAATTGGGGCGCCAAGTCCCCATAACTAACCGTAGAGAGGGGACTGCGGGGTAATGGGTTTAACTGGCGGGAATGGGAATTGAGAGAGGAGCGGAGGAGGAGGGGGGGGGCCGAAGGCCCCACAAATACATGTATGTACCAAAGAGAAAAGATTTAATTCTCTAACGCTGTTCCCTAAAATTCACACAACTCGCGGTCGCGAAGTGGTTTTTTTTTTTTTTTTTTTTTTATATCATATCATTTTATTTCTAGGTACAAAACGTTGCGTGCAGTCATAGACTATGGCATAAAAGACCTATCCCCAGAGCAGATACAAACAAACATCCCCTAAAGCGCAAAAGAAAACATTTCAAAAAATACAAAAGAAAATTTGAATCCGCATAGAAGAAAATCAAAACAAAATTACAAAGAAGACCGCTCTTTGGCTTTCAATCCTCCGATGCTTGTCGTTCATAAGCTTTCTGCTTAGTGCCTAATATTAGGGCTTTGGTGCCAAGATAGAACAATTTATGAAGTTAAATACTGGTGGAGGAAATCGAACTGAGGGAAGAATCTAGCGATCCTGAGTCCAGAGGAGAGAGAAGGGCTTTTACCGGAAAGTTGGTTCTGGTTTCGGTAATAAAAGCAGCGAAGGCTAGGGTGGCGGGGAGATTATCCCATATTTCATCCAGCGAGGATAAGTTTGGTAGTAACCTATCTTAGGCGGCTTTTTTCATGGGGCAGTGGAGAATTGCGTGGAGAGTAGTTTCAGGTTCGAGGGTACATCTGGGGCAGATGTCTGAGTCGCTGATATTGATCCAGGATTTATGTGCTTTCAGGTAGCTCTTTGCTACCCTGAGTTGATGAATTCTGGAGGCGGTAAATTTGTGTAGATTTGTAAACTGGGGTAGTGTAAGAGTAGGTAAGAAATTATAATATTCTGGAGGGGGATAGGAGGCGGCCCAGTGTGTAAGAAGTTTTTTCTTGGCTCTGGGGGCCATTTTCTGAGGAGGAGTCCCTTCTTCTATGAGGGGCCTGGCGAAGGAGCATAGGCGCTCAATCGGCAACGGTGCAACGCCTTTTACGGCATTGGAGTTCCACTTTTTTGGGGGGTTTTGTTTTCCTTTCAAAAGTTGGGAGTGAGAATAGCAGCGATATTTTGAGATGGTGGGGAAGCTGATTGAGGTTCTTCCGGTCACCGGGTTGTTGCTGGGTGAGGCTTGAAGAATTCGGATGGCAAATTTAGTCATCAAAAAACTTAAGTAGAGTTGTAGGGGGGGTGAGGCCGCTTCAATATAGAGGGCTTTGAGGTTTGTGGCTCTAAAACAGCCTGTTGCCCATCGTAGAACAGAGTTCCAGAATTTGGTTAGGCTTTTTAGTGAGGATGTAGGGGAGAAAACTGTCGCGCCGTAGGTGAGCATAGGGCGTATAGCCTGGTGGGCTAGCCTCAGGCAGTTGGCGGATGAGAGGCCTTTGCCTGCAGAGGAGAAGCGTTGTATCAGGCCGAAGGAGGCTTGGGCGGCTGAAAGTCTGTGGGAGAAGTGGACATTGGGGTCGAGGGACTGGGTAAGCCAGTAGCCGATCCATTTAACTTTGGAAGAGGGGTGGAAGGTGTGACCTTCGAGATTAATCGGGATTAAGCAATTAGGGGTGCTGTCTCGTGGGGTCCTCCAGTGGATAAATTCAGTTTTGGCTACTGAGAAGAAGATATTTCTGGGGGTTGCCACTTGGGTAAGATTTCGATAGTGAGAAGTAAGAGTATTGACATTCTCCTGGTATGATTTGGCTCCTACTGTAATGGCGAAGTCATCGACATATGATAGGGTGATTCCCGGAGCGGGATCATGGTGGTGAAGAAAATTAACATAGATTAGAAAGAGAAGAGGTGAAATAGGGGAGCCCTGGGGGACTCCGACTTGGACAGGGGTCAGAATCTTGGGGGAGCCTTTAAAGAGTAGAGTTATATGGCGGTCGGATAAAAAGGACAAGGTCCAGTTTGTCATGTATGGTGGAACATGTCCGGCTGCAAGTATTGGGGCGAGATGTTGTTTCAGAACGTGGTCAAAACCACCTTTAATATCGAGTAGAAGGGTTGAGACTTTGAGGCCTGCATGTTGCATCGCTCTAATCTCATGAAGAAGCGTAGTAGCAGCGTCAGCCGTCGATAGGCCCGCGACGGAGCCGCATTGGTGAGGATGAATTAGTCCTGTATTTCTGGCAATAAGCGCCAGGCGGAGGGTCATTATTTTTTCCAGGATTTTTGAGACGGTCTGAAGAAGAACTATGATTCGGTATGCGGATGGGGAGGTATAGTCGGGTTTATTGGGTTTGGCCAGTATTACTCCATTTGCCTTTTTCAAGGATAGGGGATGATAGCCATGCTGAAGCAGGGGATTTAGGAGATTAGGGAGGAGTAGTGGGTTTGCTCTGTGGATACCTTTCCAGACAGAGTAGGGGACTGTGTCCGGGCCTGGGGCTGAGACGTTACTGGTTGTTTTAAGGACGTCGTGTATTTCTTCAGGGGTAATAATGGGGACGTCCTTGTATTTAATCGGGGGAGGAGGTGGGGGGTCTTGTCGAGGTGGGAAGAAAGCTTTAACAAGGTTTTCGTTTAAGGTGAGCGGTGTTGGGGAGTTTGGGAGGGACGGAATACGATCCTCCGTTCTGGTGGCCATTTTCTTGAGCTTCCAGACGTCTTTAGCATCAGCATTTGAGACAAAATGGTTCCAGTGGTTTTGTTTGGCTTTTTTGATGGCGTTAAAGTAGGCATTTTTAGCCGCTTTGGCTTCAAAGGGGGGTGCTCTGCCTTTCCTGACCATTCTTTGTACTGAGTGAAAAATGGTTCGGAGTTGGGTGAGGTTGGCATTCCACCATGGTTTTGACCATTTGCAGACTACTTTGGAGGGTGTGTAACTTAAGGCCGTGTCCATAAGTTTATTAAGAGAAGCATCAAACCATTCCTCGACGTTTACGGGGGAGGAAGGGCCTTCAATTTGGAGGGTTCTCAGAACAGGATCTAGACAGTTCCAGTCTGTGAGTTTCCAATTGGGAGTAGTAAAGGGAGAAAGATCAGAATCGGGGAGGGCAACGGTGATTGCGAGGGCTCTGTGATCTGAACCGGTATCAGCGGAGAGAGGAAGCCATTTTCGTATCAGATGGCTGGCTTTGGAGTTGGCAAAGGCGAGGTCTATAACCCCGTGGCGTCTTAGATGGGTGGGGGAGATTCTGGTATAGACTCCAGGATTATTAATAAGTAAAAAGGCCTTTAAGGCCGCAGTAGTAAAATATGGCTCTGACAAAGAGAGTTCTGATGAAGTAAATGAGCGAAGGGGGTCAGCTTGAGGAGAATGAATATTAAAATCCCCTAAAACAATAGAAGGATTATGAGAGTGAAGAAAAATTTCTTGAGGATCGACTGAGCGAGTGTGGGAGGATAAGTGACGGTTATAAATGTTCGTAACTTGCAATGTTGAGAACATATTTGGTGAAGTTTTAATAAAGATATTAACTGTAATCATATCGCCTCTTGCAGACGGTAGAGCAGAAACGGAATTTTTATCTAAGAGAGAGTTTGCAATATAGAAACAGGTAGAAATTTTATCTTCTGTTCTTGTGGGTGTAGGGGCGTATAGTGTAAAGGAGGGTGCTTGTAATGGTCTATTTTTAAAGAGAGGTGGTTCTTGAATAGCAATAACATGAGCTGATTGCGTCATCGGTAGTGAAAAGAGTGAAATAAACACAGGGTTGCTCCCAGCGCAGTTGTGTTGGATAATGCGTAGAAAATCAAGCGGTAGGTTCTTATTGTTGTCCCGCATTTACAATTGGACAACTGGTGGGTCCATGGTGATTTCCATGGCGCCGGTCAAGGGCTGGGACTCCTTGGTGGCGGTTCTCTTAGGGCGGGCGGGACAGGAGGGGTCGTTTGCAGGGTGTGGACCCTCGCAGTTGGCGCATTTCGCAGGTGAAACGGGGCAGCAGTTGGCGGTGGGTTTAGAGGAGCCTGGGCAGTTTGTGCTGGGGCATCTATGTTCGGCCTTGGTGTGGGTTTTGGTGCAGAGCGGGCAAACTGGATCTTGGACCTTGCAACCCTGATGGGCGTGTCCGAATTTCTGACAGTTGCGGCATTGGGTGGAGGGGGAGGCTGACCACATAACGGCACAGCGGCGGGGGCGAGAGAATAGTCTAATAGTGGATCCAATTAGGGCGGCCTCTTCGGCGGTAACGGTGGCCACAATGGAGGAGGTTTTCTTGAGGTTTCTGGTCGTATCGTCTTTGATTAAAAAGCGAACGGCGGAGGGGGTGATGCCGACGGCAAATCTAACTTCTTCGGGAAAGTCCTTTTCGAGGGTGGCTTTGTCTTGGAAGTTGTAGAGAGGGATACCATGAATGGCAACGTCGACGTCTGTTGGAGCAGGGCGAAAGAGTTTAAGGGGGTTGCTGGGGGTGTTAATCCTTGCGTTAATTAAGGAGGTAAAGGTTTCAAAAAAAGGATTGTAGAAGGAAGCTGGGACCGTGGGGTGGGCTACGATGGAGATTGAACCCTTAGGGTTAACCGATGCAGAGAGGGAAGTGTAGGGGGCTGCAAAGCCAGATTTTTCGAGAGCTTTGGCTAGAATTGAAGGAATTTCGCCTGCAAGGCGGTCGGGGTGTGGGAGAGGTTCTTGCGTTGTCCGAGAGGCGAAAAAGCGGCGTTGGGCAGTGGGGAGGGGCTTAGCGGCTGGAGGTTGTCCAAGGGCCTCTTTGGCTTTGCCCTTCCCTTTGGCCAGCTTTAATGCGAGGTTTCGCATGGGAGGTTAACGACGAGAGGACGGGTCGGTTGACGCCTCAACTTTGGCTCTGTTCTTCGGCTATAATAGCGCGCTGGGCAGAGGTTTGGCTGGCGCAGTCGGAGGGCTTCGCATGAAGCGATTCAAACTAAGAGGCGTTGAGTTTGTTGGAGAGAACATCGATGGAGTGTGAGATCCTAGCGATTTCGGATTTCTCCTGAGTGATTGAGGAGGGGGAGGTGATGTGTTCCATCAACTTCTTGTCGATGTCGTCGACATCTTGTTGGAGCGCCATGGTCGTCATCAAGAATGGAGGTGTTGAGGCGACGTCACAGAGACGATTTTCGATTTTCATTTCATCGGAGGTATTGGCATTGTTAATAATGGAGGAGGTAGATTGAGAGATAAAATTATTCTCTTCTTGGTTGGTAATGGCGGAGTCTAAGTGTCCCGAAGTTAGGATACTGAGAATTTCTTGGGTGGTGATGGGTTCTGGCATTTTGAAGCCTAAGTGTTAAAGACTTTTGGGCCTGTGTAACGTGGTAATGAAGGAGGAGTTATGTCTGTCTTTCTATAGTAATAGAAGATCAGGGAAGGTTGACCAAAGCTTGTTCCTGATGTATAAGTGGACTCTTAGATACAAGTAGATAGCTCTGTCTATTGTCATAGAGTTTGGATATACTGTCTTGGGTGGGTGGTGATGCTTGAAGCCCAAGGACTAAAGACTTTTGTGTGTGTGTAACGCGGTTGCTTCGCAGTTTCTGGTGTTGACTTTTCAAAAATTGGAGGAATAGAGGAAAGGGAGCTGGCGGTCGCGAAGTGGTAACTCCTAGTCAATATAGTACTACAATACCCTATATGTCAAAAAACACCAAAATGAGACATTTCGCGGTAGTTTGGTTGGTCGGTTGCGCAAATCGGCAGGGGTTAATGATAGGGTAGTTGACTAAGCACGACACATCAAATCTGAGCAGCTGGAGCAGGTAGGAGGTCAAGTAGTTAAAATCTCAAAGAAAATTAAATATCAGGAAAGATAGTAAATCGGTTGGGGAGGTAAATCCCCCAAAACTGGATGGATCGAAGCACTCCACTTTACCTGTCACTGTTCCCTCAACCTGTCGCTGTTCCCTCAACCTGTTGATGTTCCCTATACTCTACCGCTGTTCCCTATACTGTCACTGTTGCGTATATATACTGTCGCTGTTGCCTATACTATTGCTGTTCCCTAACTCTACCGCTGTCACCTCAATTGAAAGGGTGAGAATAAAATATTATTGGGTCAACTCGCGGTCGCAAGCTGGCCACTGCTAGTGTGAGAGTACAATATTCGTGTGTGTTGGCCACATTCATATTTTGAGCTCAAACTTTGAGCTCTTGGCGGGCATCCACACCAAAAACCAGTCGCCAAGAACTAAATATTTAGACTCAGAAGGTGTTGGCCAATACGCTCATAGAACCAGTATGTCCTGGGCGTATGAGACATTCGCGAAATCCTCGACATGCATGAAAGTCACTGTAGCACCACTCCAAGCGGTGGGTGTCAAGCACTTTGTTCCAGAGGAGGGAAGCGGATCGGAACGGTGGCGGCCCCAAGTGTCATGGGAGTGATTGGTACGGACACAATGGTGGGCATAGATGTTTCAGAGGACCGCGACAAGAGCTTCGTAATTGTGCAATAGAGGAATTCAGGCTCCGGGGACTAGGGTTAGGGTTACCTGTAAGGTGATCTCTCCTCAAAGCTCTTTACAACATGGTTTGATAAAGATGTTCCTCCCAGCTTTAAATCCCCTCTCTTTTCCCTTCCATAGTTTGTTAACTAAATCGTGCTCGAGTCTCACAAGCCCCAAACCTAATAACTATAGCTTTAAAATATCATGAGCTTGGGCGGAGTCTTGGCATAGAGAATCTCACCTAACCCTGGCCCTCCCAACTTCCTCCTGCAACACGCCACACGCCCCACAATAAGCATGTCTCTCATGAACCTCCCCCTTGAGCTGATCCTCATCATAATCTCGCACATTGAGATCCCTGCCCCTTTCTATCCTTTCTACCCCAGCGACGCCCTGATCGGCCTTTCAAGCCTCTCCCGTACCTGCCGTACCTTCCACAACCTCATCTCCCCGTTCCTAGAAACCATCCTCACGACCGAGGCCGCCAATATTGTCCTCTGGGCCACCACGAGAAATCGCCCGCACGCGCTCTCCCGCGCCCTTCCCCACTGCCCCATAGCCTACGAGGACACCGTTCATAAGGCCAACAACGAGATCACGATTCATGCATTTGCGCAGATCCTAGTCGAAAAGGTCCTGCACGGCCGGACAAAGGTCGCCAAAATCCTCCTTGCGCACTTCGTGCGTCCGAATCAGGGCTGGCACGATAGCCCGCTGAAGAATGCGGTGGATGAGATTCAGATAGAGCTGGTGGCGAGGTTTGTGCATGTCCAGGTAGAGGTCCTACTCGCGAATTACATAACATAAGTCTGCATGCAGGCTTAACTAGTCCAATTGACCTCACGCCTCGATGTAACCGGTACCTCAAACCTTCCCCGCGCCATACTACTTTGTTTTGAATAACAATCTTTCTCTCATCACCGCCGCCTTCAACTGGTCGTCCTCCGAACTTCTCAGCACCTACCTGCCCCCGAAACAAAGCCCACAATTCTCAACCTTCTCTTACTTCTATCATCCATTCAAAAATCACAACATTTCCCCCGCCTTTGCACGCCTCCATCACCGGGGAATCCACCGGCATCAAGATTTGGAACACCAGGCCTGGGATGCTCGTCAACCAGCTCTATCTAGAACATTGTGATAGCGAAGGTCGTCATGACCGAAGTTGTGAACCCAGAAAACGGGCGGTAAGACATCTCATCGAGGAATGCGGTGGGCTATGGACGCTCCGGCACGTCACTTTCCTGGTTGGGAAGGACAAATGTGGAAAGAGGAAGTAGAAATCACGTGTAGGTAATGCCAAGGCAAATGTGGCTTTTTGAAGAAACGAATGGCTGTAACTATCAAGGTTACTTCTTTCATCTTCACGAAATAGACAGTTCAGAGATCGGTCTAGCAGCCTCTTGAACGGGAATTCAGGATTGCCCGAAGTCTTCCTAGATATTGTGCCTAATTTCAGTTTTGTATCGTTTTTCGCAGTAGTCCTATCGTGGTTTGAACTTACATGTACTACTTGTAATTAGGGCCACGGGGTGGCATGAAACACCTTATGGTAGTGAAGCTAGGCCTCTGGTGTCGAGTAGTGGTGAATGCTTTTCAATAATCATGCTGAGGGGTGAGCAGAGCACCCAGTAGCCACCCTGTCGTTGAGACGGGGTCTTGAATTATAATATCAGCGCCTATAAGTAGAGTATGTAATGGTGTTATCCCTTAGTCTGTCAGTAGAATGCTGACTTCCCAAGAAGAAGCAAATTCTGTGTGGCTTTCTAACAGATCCCGTTATCTCCCTTAATACAAATTTAATTCCTCTATTATAGGGGGTCAGCATCCCTGTGGTACACGAGTCGAAAAGATAACTTATTGTCTATAGAGGATGAAAATCTCGGGTCCTTTTCCCATACTAATGTATCCTAAAACCAAGGATGCTTTATACCTCCAGTTGCGTAACTCGTGCACTTTCACGAGTTTTCGGGATAGCAATATCTCCACTCCCCGATAAGATATCATCGCTGTATGTTAAGCTATCATATAGAGGGGTATAAGCTATCATTCGGGGCAGCAGGAATGGCAGGGACGGCAGGGACGGCAGGGCGGCGGAGACGGCAGGGCAGCGGCGGGGACGGCAGGACAGCGGCGGGGACAGCAGGGCAGCGGCGGGGACGGCAGGACAGCGGCGGGGACGGCAGGACAGCGGGAACGGCAGGGCAGCAAGCTAAACCACTAACATCATCGCCATCACCATCGTCATCATCATCGCCATCACTATCACCATCAGCTTTTTACCTTCACCATCATGAATGTCAACTATCAAGATCATTAGAACAGTAGTAGATAAACCCCCCACCTGTTTTGCTCAGATTCATGTGCAAATACTTCTTGTAGTTATTGTGTTCCCCAACTCTGGCATGCCCAATGATGGAAGAGATGACCTGAAGGTACTATTGATATGGGCGGTGATGCATATAGTAGTTTTGTGATGATCCGGTGATGAAGCTGAAAAAGTTCGTGATGGCTTGGCATAACCCCGCCTATATATCGTCCTATCAGGATATATATATCGTCCTTTCAGGATATATATATATCGCCCTTTCAGGATATACATATCCTAACAGGACGATATATATCGGTCTATATCCAGTGCGAAGGATAACTTCACCTTTTGAGCCCAAAACATGCAGAATTATCATTTCTTATCCTCGTGCCCAGGATAGATTACCGTGTCACCATACAAATCGTTGTACCACAGGGCATTGACAGACAAAGGGATAAAACACAACCTCCGCTTGCAGCATCATGGTATCTCACTCGGAAGTCTTATATGGGTCTTTTATAATATGGTCAAGAATATAAAAAAAAAAGTGTCTTATAGACCCATATGGGCAGATAAGGCGGTCATATCTGTGTGTTTTATTGTACTACTGAAAGTCCTAGGCCGACGCTGCTCAGATGCCACACCATAACAGGTCTTTATGCAGGCATGACTAATCTAAACGCTCACCCTCAGCTTCTGGGCTCCCCGCGCACGTTGGTACAGCCTCATCACGCAAATGGCACTCCTGCACCTCCCCCCCGAGCTAATTCTCCAAATCGGCGGTCATCTCTACACCGAAAACCCCTTCCGACCCCGCCTAGCCCTCCGGGGACTCTCCGGTCTCTCCCGTACCTGCCGTACCCTACACATCCTCCTATCTCCTCTCCTCCACACAATCCTGAGCAGACATGCCTCCCCTGTTGCCCGTTGGGCCGCCTATCACAACCGCGCTGACATACTCGCGCGCGCCCTCATTTACTGCGTTCCAGGTTCCGAGGGTGGCGAAGGTTCTGATCCCACAAGGTTAATGCTCAACTCCTATCGGGCTGCTTCATTGCTTGCCGATGCCGTCTGGGTAGGCCATGCTGAGATTGTGAGGATCCTTATTGCGCATGGGGCGGACCCGAAGCTCGCTTGGAAGGATGGCACTAGGTTGCATTTCAAGTTCGTAATGATGCAGACAGGCAAGGAACACCCCGACGCCGGGGATAGAGAGCTCATGGTGTACAATACGGTGAGATAATATCAACGGACAGACACCAAAACAAAAAGTGCCGTAGTCGGCCTTTTTCGGATTGCTCCATAGCACACCACTTCGAGATAAAAGGTACAACGATTTATGTTATGCGGATTAAATGCATAAATATCATTTAAAGGCTTTAAAAACAAAGAGATTTATTTGTAAACTAATAGAGAGCATTTTGTTTGGGTGATCTGAAAATTACACCTGGACCTGAAATTCGTATGGGTCTTGGTAAGGCACGCCCAAACCTAAAAATCTTGAAACTCCCACATTCTCGAATATTTTGGAACATGGGTACACCCATAGCATATCTTTCAGTTGCGAAGGTTCCATCTATTTCTGTATAACATCTATACCATATGTGAGGCCATGAAGTTGGGTCTAGGTGTAGACTAATTCGGGCAGCAGAATGGACGGCCTAGTGAGGACCTAGGAGCTTACTCAGCATCACAGCTACGCTCAGCCTGCTATCAGGAGTTTGATATATATATTCTTAATACGCATTCGGTAATACCTATTCTTCTAGTGACCGTCCTTTTATCTTTGTGTTTGATTTCAGTCGTTATCTCAGTTTGGCCGGAATTCCCCGGATATGTTGACTATGTGTGATGATTCTTCGGTGGAGGGCCCAAAGAATATATAGATAATCCTTTCCAAATCATATGTCAGGTGAATACCCGCATCCCCTGCCCGTAAATCAACTGATGATTTTACAATTCGAGAGACCCTCAGAATGATTGCATATAGAAAGCTAAATCCATAGGGGGTTGCTTTTTCAGAATATATTCCGATGAACGGACTTCTTGTTAAGGATCTGGAATGGCTTTGAATTGATAAGGTTGTGCTGCCTAGTGTGAGATTCGGTTTCCTCCCTTGCTCGAAAGAATTTCGGTCAATGATATCCTTACAGCAGGAATACAGTTC
Organism: Morchella sp. 2018-W26; assembly: GCA_024713715.1. Classification (NCBI taxonomy): domain Eukaryota; kingdom Fungi; phylum Ascomycota; class Pezizomycetes; order Pezizales; family Morchellaceae; genus Morchella; species Morchella sp. 2018-W26. Next base: position 423,647 of record JAMGYX010000017.1, read on the forward strand.
TATCACAATTCAGACTTCGTGCCCAACCCACCACTGAAGATGATAACCCGTAAGCAGAGTTACCATAAGACACTAGGCAGTGAAACTGAACTTAGAAAAAAGAATCAATTGGCATTTAATAAAGGACCTGCATCACTATTACAAAGCAAATACGAATCCTACAACGTTTCTAGAGATTAAAAAGAAATTAAATTTTAAATCAAACCTCTTGCAACCTACTAATATAGGCTGGAAGAGGATAGTAACCTCCTGCAAAGCTTTGACAGCAGAGGGAAAAGATAATATTACTTATTTGGCCGATAGGGATAGAGACGCAAATTAAGCATATCGAGAGAAATAGAATAACTGTGAACAAGGCCCATGATACGTGTAGCCAACAAAGATTCAAGGGAGGACAGAGTAAGCTTCGCAAAGTTGGAACCTGGAAGTGAGGCTTCGAAGTAGACCCTGTTCAATAGTACTAGAAATAGATTTGTGATTTGTGGGTTAATGTAAGAGTACAAGTGTAGCCAAATCACTTATTTAAGAGATCAGAGGGCTAAGGCGAACACGTATAAGATTGATTATCTCAATGTTGAAGGGAGGCAACATAAGTAAACATACAAAACGGCATTCATGGGATTAAAGTACTCAAGTGCATAATTGATACAAGTGACGAGGTGGAAACAACAGTGGGGGCGGGGAGACAATCCACTTCATTAGATATGTTGGAGTAGCTTAAACCTATTGCAGTATAAGAAAGGTGGGTCACATAAGGAGGGGGTTAGGTGAGGGGAAACGGTACACGAGCCAAAAACCAGCCACCTTGTATTATTAGAGAGTCCCCGACAATCCCCTTCGATTTCGAACTGCCGGGGGGTCTAGGGGGCTCAATAAGAACCTTATTACAAAACCAGATTCATCATTATACATCCATATAACGTAACTAATACACTCAAATAGAAACCATCAATCAATTGATTAACCGCAATAGAAATCTAATGTACACCCTCCTGACAAGAGTTAAATTTTGATAGAAATAACGAGGAGATAAAAAACTCATACATAATTACTCAATATACCTCACTGGCCGGGGAAACAGACTTCCCGAATCATGGTGGTTGTATTCGTATCTGGAAGAAAGTTGTGTTGATGGAGGGCACGATGCTATTGAAACCCCCGCCGCATTGGAACCAGAAATTCCAAGTTTGGAAAAATCCTTGAAAGGGTGTTGCTGGAGTCAGGGTTGGGCCCGGATATGCTGGACGTGTGGGAGCGGGCCCCCATGGAGGAGCGCCTGTGGCGTTGACATATGGAAATGATAAATCTCTCGATGGCATATGTGGTAGTGTACGAGGGCCCGCTGTGAGTGACCGTTTTGATGAGAAGGATTGATCTGAGGGCAGAGATGTATGAGACAATGATGCAAAATACAACAGGCATCCGTGTAAATAAATGCTCTCAACGTCCGTGAGACTTCTGAAGTAAATCTTTGCCTATTGTGTGCCCTCACATAACGTTGCCTCATCTATGAGAAAAGATTTTCAACCACTTACAGGGGTGTATCTAGAGGGGGGACTGGTGGCATGCGAGAAATGAACATCCGTTGTAGATGGAAAGTGCGTCTTTTTGGTATAGTACTAAGGGGTGGATGAAATCCTATATTACCGATTATGCATACTATACTTAAAGGATAGATACAAACATTAGCCTAATCTCATGATGCCAGGGTGGAAGATCAGAGTTTCTAGAACAAGCGAAGCCCTCAAAAAGAACGGTATAGGGCTATGATATGATAAGGGCTTCAAATCAACGGTTGTCATGGCTACAGGACAGGGGGAGGGGTCATGCCACTGTCAAGAACGCGTCACATGGAGGGGGAGGGAATCTCTTTTACATTCATCTGTACAAACGCTCAATGGTTTGTCGCGAAAAACCTTGACTGGTCTAATTGCCTGTCTTGAATAAAATGCATCTACTAAGGAAACACAACTACGCCCCGGGTTTCTTGGAAATAGTCATTACTCGGTTAATTAGCTCTATTGCTTGAAATTAGTCGATCTTATCAACCTGTTGCGTCGACCTTATCATCGCTGAATAGTATTCCTTTATGGTACAGTCTTCGTCCTACTCAAAGTCCACAAGCTGACCCCAATGTACTCCCACATACTCGACCCTACTCTTCTTGAAAAACGGGATCACTCCGAGGCCGGTGGCGCCTTGCTTCCCGCACTACCCTCCCCCCAGAGCCCCTCCACGTGGCTCTACAGTGTCTGAACCTCCTTCTCTCCTTTGGCGTAAGCCCTAGCACAAATTCATAGGCCGTCTTCTCCCCAACCAACCCTTTGTCCTTCAAACGCTGAATACTATCTGCGTTGGGTTCAAGCTCGATCCGACTCGTTATTGATTTGCCTTCAACCATGGTAACTACAAAAGTTGTGTCGTGGCGGCCCAAGCTGACGATGGTAGTGGGCGCTGTATCAACTGCCAGTGCTCGCTCAAAGAACTCCATACGACCCTTACGTAGAGCCCAGTGGATGATCTCAGATGCGCGTTGAGCGAACCGAGCGGTGAGTGTGGGCGCGAGCAGTGCATGAAGGGTACGAGAGGTGCGGGAGAGGGCGAAGATCGTGCGGGAGCGGCGGCAGTATGAGACAATCTGGAGGAAGAGCTCTAGGGGGAGTGAGGTGATACGGTCGTTGGACGGATTTAAAGACATGGCACCCGGTGGCCTCCGAAGATAAGCTAACGTGGAGAGGGAGAATAAATACATCGCGAGTAAAGCCATAAGATTAGTCATAGTGCGCCTAGAACAGCCCCACGCGTTCGTGTAACCGTACAGCACCCATAGGTCGGCGGTCGGAGGAATTTTGAGACCAATAACAAACCTAGGTTATGGACGCCAAGGGCAAGCAAAACCATCAGGCAAGATCCGCCGTCAGTAGGTGAGCGATTGTATGTACTGAGCGATAGGTCTCTGAGCCAGGCAGGTTATCGCCCAAAGGACCATCATATATGTATATGCAAACATTGGTTGAAGATTGTTGATAAACCTCTGAATGGAGTAGGCCTGATCTTGGATGCATAACAAATCTTTTTGAGTTTTTCCGGTCTTGATTTCAAGTCGTGGGAACTAATTTTCTACCGAAAGTTGTTCACAATCCGAACGGGTTCAAGTCTAACGAAGGGTACTCTAAAGCTTCAGAGTACTTGCCGCCTAGCGTGGCATGCTTAGGAGGTCGGAAGCAATCGTTGCCATAATTAGTTGATCTAAATATCAAATTAAACGAAGGAAATTTGGAACAAGGTTGTAATTGTGTTTTTTCGTTATTGAGAAAATGAATCAGATTAGAACCCAAAGTCAACTTCACTTAATCCAATTTCAGTTTGTCCCTTGTCGAAAAGAATATTGGACTTCTTTTGACTCTTTAGCAAGAAATCAAGACAATAGAGGGTTACTGTCGGGGTGCGCTGAGCACAACACCTATGCAGAAGACTCCGCAGACCGCACAATCAGTGGCAGTACCTATGAGTTATAATCACAGTAATACATTTCGCAATATATAATGAAATCGGTTAGTTTGGCGGTGGGAAACGCATCAACTGCGTATGGTGATGAGTTATTAAATCGCCAGATCTGGTTTGAGACAATGTTTTAATCACTGAGTGGTTGATTATTCTAGGATGCACAAATTCCTAGATTCACAATGTAGACTATCGTTAAGGATCGCAACGACTTGTAGTAGTATGGGGCTAGGCATGATACTACTCGGCACGCGGGCAGATATCCACAGAAGGGTAATTATTGGCAAAACGCGCACCCCCACCTCGAAGTGACACATCATCTGATATCAACAGTTATATTAGCGCTTACCCGCGGAACGATCTAGATAGAACCCACACATCATGACAAAGTCAGTCGAATAACAACTTCCACCCTCTATCCATCACGAGGTTTTCCAATAATGTCCGCCTCGATATCGCTACTTACTCTACCACCGGAGATTGTTCTTATCATCGCTAAATATCTACCAATTGCATCCAAAAAGCATCGTTTCCTCCTAGGACGATCCTGCAAGCACACCTCCAGCCTTTGCAACCTATCTGCCACCTGTCGAGCACTGCACAGGCTACTAGATCCTCTCATTGCCGCCCACCTGAAGAGGGATGCCAACAAGGTCCTTTTCTGGGCGGTAGGCGTAGAGAATGGAGAGACACTAATTCAACGTGCCCTCGCCAATGGCGCTGATCCCAATGCCTATATTGATGGCTATTGTCCGCTATTGTTAGCCGTTTCTTGCACCACCACTGAACCTATGAGGATACTCCTAGAGGCCGGCGCATACACCAAGGTTGGCACCGTGCACCTAACTCAAGTGGCCCAGGTCCATGGAGAGGAATGAGATGGCGGAGCTTTTGAAGGAGTATATGCGACGCGAGCAGTATGCTGCATCCGCTAGGAGAGGGGGTTAGAATCTGTTTAGTGTAGTTTATTATCTAACTCATAAGGGGGAATATACAATGTATCGCCTAAGCTCACAATAAATAAATTTATCTTCCATTTAGTTCCGTCAAGCTTTTACTTGTGAGCCTGTAAAAGATATTTCGTAGAACCCTGAATAGTAATAGGCATGAGACAAAGCTTGGACAGGTTTCGTCTTGTCTTGTATCTTACCCTGTTCTAGAAAGTCTCGAGATTTGTGGCGTATGCGGGTTGGAAGTCCGTTGCCGAACCCTAACCCTCTTTTGGGAGTTTGTAAACTGTATGGTGGAAATAGTCAATAACGTCTCGAGACATCTTTGACCAGTCTTGTCTTGTAACTAGACAGACTATTGATGAATGATTCATCATAATTGAAGTCAAACTTATTATCCTCGTATTCTAGCCCCCGATAACCTAAGATCTATCGCTGGCAGGCCGAGACATGCTCAGAATCTGGTACTGCACTACAACCTTGGCAAGGTTGCGCAAAAAAAAAAAAAAAGCACCGATCGATTCTCTAGTGAGATTCCGGAAGAAAGGTTGAGATAGAGATACACCCAAAAATAGTTTTGGAACTGCCATGGATGATTACCGCATCTCATGATACTCATATTTCTTACCATTAGGGATCAAGTCATATTTCCTTATACGTTATAAGTATATTGTCTCTCAGTATATCCTCTACCACGGGAATTACTGTATCACTTGATACTACATTACCCACACAAGAGTGACGCATAATGCATTAAGTGATGCATTTACCTGTAAAAAGTGAATTTAGTGATCTAGATATATTTACTGATGATTTTGCTGATGATTTTGCTGATGATATATCTTTTTAAACCGCATATTAAGCAGATAAAGTATAAATTATACATGTTATCATGGCTTAGGTGGAAAGACACTCACAGGAATAAATATGACACAAGTTCAAATCTCCTGCATACTTTAACGCCCGATCGGATATTCCTATAAGCCTTAGTCAAAAGTTAGTCTAATAAAAACCTTATATATTCCTCAAATCACTCCTGAAAATTCTTGAATAAGGTCTTTATTAGACTAACTTTTCACAAAGCCTTTTTTAAGACTGAGATCAGGCCCATAGGAATATCCGATCGGGCGTTAAAGTATCTTTTTATTGTTAGATTATCTACAAGTCTTGGCAAAATGAGACTGTGATGCATTATTGATGCATTATGAGATGCATTTATAGATTCATTGTTTATATGATGCATATACTGATGCATTTCCGATACATTTGCGATACATGTCTCACCATGGTAGAGATCTTTTTGTAGTGTGTACATTTCTATAGTATATAGGAATATGCGGCTTCTCCTCTTGAGATATGTGCGATATTTAACCAACTCAGTCGTGACCTAAGCGCGTAGGGGTTGATATTAACTCGGTATCAATAGAGGTCAATGCTGCTGCCTAGCAAAATTAAAACGGTCCCTACAACTAGAAAATAATTGTATTTCTGGCTTTGTCAGCCGGCATCTAGAGGAGTTACACAAACAATGACATCAATCCTCAACCGCAATTCGTCTAGATCTTCACCCATAACAGTGATGGCGTCCTCTACAGCTCTACGCACACTCCCCCCCCAGGGGTTATACTCCTCATAGCCGACCATCTCCCCGCGGCCGCCATCTCCACCCTCTCCCGCACTTGCCAGTCCCTTCACGCCTCCCCCACCCCTCTACTTAATCATACCTTCACCGCCCAGGCGACCCCAACGCTCATCTGGACGCTTCGCTGGGATCCTTGATACGCGCGCCATATCGGCCGGCGCTGACGTCAACGACTGGAACAATGGCACACCCCCGCTGAGCTATGCCATCCGCAACCACAGCGTCCTAGCCCTTATCAAAATGCTGATCGAGGCTGGGGCGGACATAAATTTGCCTGACTGTTACATTATGACACGGGCGGGTGTGGCGAGGGCTCACTCAATGTCAAGGTGATGGGGTTGGATGGGGTTGTTGGTGCAGTTTGTAGCGGTGAGGCCGTAGGACCGGGGGTGCCTTTGTTCCGGTAGCTGGCGCGGCTGGGGGGTGTGGCGTGTTCTCCTGCCCGTGTGTTCAGGTATCTCTAGCCTCCTTTTATAAATATATTATTAAACTAGACTCGAAGCCTCCTTTCCCTGTTTTGTCGACTTGCATACCAGGTTACCCAAGCATGTGACATCGAGTTACAGAGTTTTTCGGGCATCAGAGGCAGCAGCTCCATCAACCTCAATATCCCCATCCAATATATACTCATGTCACCCATCACCCTCTATAGGCTCCCTCCAGAGCTCATTCTCCTTATCGCATCCCATCTCCCTACGCCCGCCCTCTCCATTCTCACCCGCACCTCCCACACACTCCGCGCCCTCCTTAACCCTCTCCTCGTCACGCACTTCACATCCCAAGCAACCGGTATTCTCTGGTGGGCCCTGCACTGGAACAAGCTGGATGTTCTCAAACGTGCCATTTCTCACGGCGCAGACGTGAACGATTGGAATGAGGGCACACCGCCCCTGACCTACGCCGTCCACCAAGGGACCGTAGATGCGGCCAGGATGCTTATCGCCGCGGGTGCAAGGATGCAACGGCGGGAGGGGACCCATACCCGGTCGGCACAGACGGCAGGAGGCACGAATGATCTGGAGACGGAGGAACTATTGATGTGGTTCGGGGCGATGGGGCCATTCCGCCCGGGACTCTTTATTTAGATCATGTGGTCGAGATATTGGATTGAAGCGAAGAAAAATACCGTTATCTACCATGTCCTCCTCCCCATGAAATCTCTGGTATGATATATATTTGGTTTCCTATCCTTGAGATCTCCTCCCTATAAGAACTACATGTACGATTTAGTATTCCCCCTCCATCCGCAACGTAAATGAAAATTTATGCACTACCCACTAGAGTAATGTTGGGAAATACTCGAATCATTCAAGAACAGAGAATTCCTTCTGTAGGTGACATCAGCGATGCATTTACAGTGTTAGATGATACTATTCCCGAATATTCCATTGAAGTACCTCTTTATACACTCATTTTGTGTATTCATGGTGCGGCGCGTCTTAAAGGTGACATGCTCAGCTGAACGGTCTTGGCTACTCTGAATGCTTTTGAACCGATGAGAGCATTGTAATCCAGCCACTTTATGGCTGGAAACCACATCTTAGCCGCAACTCTGTAATGAAGGGGTATAAATGGGTATAATACTGTTCCACTTCACCAGGTCTTGGCGCTTTTTACATACATATAACAGAGTGATATAGAGTATATGTATTAAATTAAGGATTCACTTGGCGATGAATTTACTCATTTCTACCACTTAAAGTCGTATATGTAACATTGATCTCTCGCGAGATTCTAGTCTCCTACTATACTCCTCCTCACGTCTCCGGCCTCTCATAGACTACGTCCACTTTCACCCTCATTATTACAGCGGACAACCCCCCCCCCCCTTTGCAATACCCTAGGGGTCATAAGAAGCCCGCAAAATCCCTCTCATGCATACATGTAGCGTTACCAATAATATGAAATGGCGGCTAGAATAAAGCAGCATTCAGCAAAGCCTACCACGGAAGATTTATGTGGGATTATGCAGAGTTCTATTAGCTACGTGACGTACACATTCTAGTCTGGTTAAAATTTTACACAACCGCTCATAACCTCTCCCGACAAGTGAGCACGGTGGAGAGGGACATTGGGTATCATTTTTGAAACGAGTTGTTCGCGACAGTAACCCTAACCCACATGCTGACTCTGTCACCCGAACTAATATATAAACTTCTTGGGTTTCTTAACAGAATAGTGACTTGAAGTCATTTGTAGGGATATAGAATGTTGGCAGAGGAACTCTGAAAGTAATTCCAAACGATCGTTTTTGATATCAGGGAGCCTAGGTGTGCCACAAACATGAAGAGCCTCATGTTTCCTATGAATATGGTTACACAACCATACCTGTGACGTCACCTTATCGATAAGCTCAAGATACGTTCGCCCACGCTGAATTAGTGCTTCTTCATCTGTCCACCACATGTCGAACTCAACACCCCCAACACTACCCCCTGAGCTTTACCTCCATATCGCCTCATACCTCCCCATCGGTGACCTCTCTGTTCTCTCACGCACCTGCGACACCCTTCACACACTACTCACGCCACTCCTCGACACCTACTTCACAAACCATGCAACCTCCATCTTGCGCTGGGCAGTAATAAAGCCCAACGACGGCTACACCCTGACTGAACGCTGTCTCCGACACGGTGCAAACCCCGATGGCAGTGGCGACGGCTGGCCACCTCTCACCTGCGCCGCAGCGGTCGGAAACCTTACAGCTGCCAGGACGCTATTGGATGCCGGTGCAGACGTTCATCGGGCGGATAGAATCTCTGATTATGACACACCGGTTCACGTTGCGCATATGGTTGAGCGTGAACAGATGGTTAGACTGTTGATTACATATGGGGCGGTGAAGCCACCGCCGCCGAGGGATTGCCCTGACTTCTGGGGGCCGGGATTTGATCGGGACGACTAATGGAGCTTGTAGCGTGGAAACGCGGGGTTTTCTACTGTGGAGAAAGGGTACGGGTAGGGGGAATGATAAATAGGTTATAATTAGGGTCTATCTACCCCGAAATATGTATATTTACTCTACCTCCAGTGCAGCTGGTACTTGGAGGTAAATTCGCGTCATAACCAGCAGGTTGCACACATATGATGTATCGGTAATGAAAGTTCCAGAATATTTAGCTTTAAGCAAATTCATAAGTTTCAAACAATTCCAATAGCGCTCGAGTGCACGCACGGGATGACCGACGTATTCTACATTTGTCATCGGAGCATAGGGTTAGGGTTCTGTGAAATTAACTCATGCTCTTCGGCATCACCATCTTCAGGTCGGGTGCCTGAATACTTGGCGTGGTAGTGGTTATAAATTATAGCTCTATCGTTCTCAGCATTCATTGCGAGACATCCTCCGCGACCATGGCCCCCCTACCCTCGCTACCCCCAGAGCTCTTTCTCCTTATTGCTGATAAGCTACCAACCCGTGATATATCCGTCCTCTCACGAACATCCCAAAATATCCACACTCTGCTCACACCCCTTCTCGAAAGACGCTTCACCGCCGAAGCCACCTCCATCCTCTGCTGGGCAGTCCCTCGCAAGCGTATCGCCCTCATCAAGCGAGCCTTGTCGAACGGCGCCGACCTCACCTGCCAGTCCTACGAGGAGCCATGGACAAGGGGGATTCCACTTCTAGCCCTCACGGTCATAAACAGTGACATACCGGTCACTAAGCTACTTCTGGAGGCTGGCGCAGACATAAACCAAACACACCCGTATCTGTTCAATGATCCGCCCGTAATATATGCCTATAACCTCAACGATAACAACATGGTGAGGCTGTTGCAGAGGTATGGAGGGCGCCTGCCGCAGCCGGACCCCTCGGAGTACTTTATTTTGAGGGATTCGTGGGGGTAAGTACAGAGTGGTTGACGCCCATGTCATTTTGAGACATCATTAAGCTGAGGTACATACTTAGGTTTGGGATCGTATGATGATGGCGCGGTGGGATGGTTGACAGCACCGCCGGGATGCGAATGTTATTGAGTTCGTCCATCTCTTATGTGTGTGAGCAGGTACTTGTCACGTACTGTTGATTGAATCCGGCTATATTATGTAGGGTTAGGGTTTTTGATTATGAAAACTACGTAACTTAATTCGCGTATCGTGAGGCAAAAATACGCACGAAACATGGGGGTCACTATGGCTCGAGAATCTATGGGGTAGGTGTGTAAACTTCGGCGTTTGCAGCCAATCAGTCTATAGAGATTGGGGGATCTACTCCCATAATTGTATGTACTAACGGTCTAATTCCCATACAAAAAAGATTCCTCTGAGGTTTACACACCCACGCTCTATGCCTTCTCGCGCCATAGGTAGATATAATTCAGATACCTAACAAAGAAGCTATGTACCTTGATTCTCCTGAGTTGGAGCGTGCGTCATCAGGGCATAGCATGTGTTTTGTCCAGTTCCAAATGTAGAACCACAACACAATTGATTATAACGAATAGAGGTAAAAGACCCTGGCCCCTGGGGGAAGCCTTTTGCACATCTTTGAATTGGTAAAAAGGAGTGGTTAAGGTGTAATAAAATACTTTCATATGGGATTTCATCGCTCCACTGCTTTCAGGCTTTCAACAAACTTTTGGGTTACGTTGGGGCTTTACATTAAACAGGTCAAACACTCGGACCACAAAACAATAATTCCTAGGAGTGATTATTGAAACAAGACATGATTAAAATATAACCTAACTAACAGCTTAAGACTTCTTAAATTCAGAATGTCGTGTTTATCGCTCTCATTTACTAAAAGTAGTTTAGCAGGTGGCCTTGGCAACCCCCCCTAACTCGCTTAGCAGCAGTCCAAGACGCCGAAGTCCCTTCTTGGTAGAGATATGGAGCCCGTAGACCCAGCTCGCCCACCAACGAGCACAGCCCATCAGCGAGCGTTGCCTGCTATTTTGCCAAATTTGGGGTGGACGCTGAGGGGCCGCACTCGCTGATGGGCCAATTAACTTAGGCGTCCTGTCACGTGTGGCCGAGCGCTGGGGCGGGTCAATAAGGCGTGGGTTAGGGTCTAGGTTCTCACAATACATCTGGGCATCCCACAATACAAAAACAACCACCCTCCCTTCCCAAACCAACATCCCCTCAACTACAGCCACCATGTCCCCCTCTACAATACTACTACATCTCCTCCCCCCCGAGTTCCTCCTTCTCACCGCGGACCACCTCTCCACCCGCGACCTCTCTGTCTCCCGTGTCTGCCACCACCTACATTCCTCCTTGACATCTCCCCTCGCCGAGCGCTTCGCCGCCGAACCCACAGCTATTCTTATCTGGGCGGTATCCCGCAAGAACATGACGATTGTCAAGCGCGCCCTCGCGGAAGGCGCCGATCCGGATGGTGATGACTACGAGTGCCCGCTTGCCATCGCCGTCGCCAAAGTATGCAGCATCGAGATTGCCCGTGTTCTCTTGGATGCGGGCGCGGACGTGGACAAGCGGGTGAGGACATTTCACTATTCGGGGGAGCACGCGGGAGCCGAGCGCGATGAATTGGCGGAGCTGTTGCACATGCTCAGTGAGGAGATAGGCCATCAGTCTCTGGACGATGATTCGGGCTCTGAGGAGTCAGAGGCGGACTGTGAGGACGACTCGAGCCCTGAAGGTATCTATTGCACGGGGCATTGGTGAAGGAAGAAGAGGCTTTGGTGGAGGAGAGGCCGTCGGGGAATCGGTTCTGCAACGCAGGATCTTGAATTCAGATGGGCATCTTTTTTTGTAGCTTTACTAGGATCATCTGTACAATTTCTGCCCTTCGGGTCATTGCTTCGTTCGTCCAAGCTTTGTATCCGAGCCTACGCCCTATTATAGTCATCAAACTATCTCTAATCCTATAGAAATATGGAATTTCCTTTGTGACTCATTAAGCCTGTTCCCGGTTGAGGGTAAATTCACCCTTCAGACCTAGTGACGAGTGCTTAGAAGGTAGAGACGTCCATGAGTGGCATAGAACTCCTCCCCTGATATCGGAAGAACTTAATCTTCATTATTTATTGGTACTTGACCCTTGAAGAGCATGCGTGCAGGGAATGTCCGACGTACTCGGCCTGCTGGGTCCTCCTGCGGTCCCGTGCCGTTATACTCACTGGTGGGTGCGGGTTCTTGCTGCCTGAACGCCGCACTCGTTGAGTTCTACCTGAGTTCTGCCAAGATAAACAAGTAACTGCGCAATCTCCCACCTTGAATGTTACGCAGAACTGTCCTAGCTGTCCCTAACCGGCTTAAGCCCACGAGTGCCAGCACACAAGTGATAATGCTAGTACGAGGATGATGAAGAGGTTTATTCTAGGAACATTAACTCAAGGACACACGTATCAGAGTAATGAGGACAAAGTGACCCATACCAGCTGCGAATATAGGTATCTTCTATTTTAGGGGTCATGGACTCAGTTTATCACTTTTAACATCCAAAATAATAACAACAGCGGCGGCAGCGAAAATTCAAAATTGAAATGGTCTATTCAGTTGGGGTATATCAGGGTTAGGGTTAGATATCTACATCACCCACCTCGGAAGTTATCCGGCCCCGCCCCATCCCCCCCCCTCCCCCCAGTGCAGTATGTCTGCCCCCACAACACTAGTCAGACTCCCTCCCGAGCTCCTTCTGACGATTTCCGACCATCTTTCAACCCGCGATCTATCCCTCTTCTCCCGCACCTGCCACACCCCCCACGCCCGCCTCTCCCGCCCCCTCAACAAGCGTTAATCCAGCGAAGAAGCCACCTCCATCCTCTTTTGGGGCTTGGAAGTGCCGTGGCTCCCTTCAATGGTCAAGCGCCCTTGCAAGCGGCGCCAACCCAAACAGCACCAACCCAAACCGCACCAGCACTGGCGCCAATCCCCGCCGCTACAGGCGGTACAATGACCACTCTCCAGCGCTCTTCGTAGCTGTCGCCCTGAATAATCTCGAGGCGGCCGCAATGCTCCTGGAAGCAGGCGCGGACGTTAATGCGAAGGATACGAGCATGGATCGCACGCCGATGTATAGTTCTTGTTCAAAAGTCCTGGGACAACGCAACCACGAGTTGCTACGGGGCTTGTCCCGGGATTTTTGACATGGAGGTATACTATGCGGAGCTGTGGTCGTTCGAGGAGATGGCGCAGCTGTTGGCGAGCTTTGGGGCGGAGAGGATAACTCCATAGTCTCTTGAGCCATGTACAGGTATTTCAGATACACGTGATCCTACTCATCTCTCTAAATCTGTTACGTGCTACTGGGTCGGTGATAGTCGCTTTGTCTTGTGTTCGGTTTGCCGCTCCTAAGGGTCAAAATGTCCATAGTGTAGAAGGACTCTATACCTGTGTTTCTTATACAGGGGGTGGATTATAATCTTCATACATTTGATGGGGAAACCGGGGGTGGGGGGGATATATATAGAAAAAAGGATAAGGTCCCAATGATTTTCTTAGGCCTCTCAACCAAAAAGTAACTTAGATGCCAAGACCCTGAGTGCAAGAGCGGGTAACCGATCAAAGTGCCCGCGCCCAGCTCGCCAGATATCGACATGCATCGACGCCAACCATGATCATGACCCTACCGAGAATGACCACACCCCCCGCATCACTCCACACTCTCCCCCCCGAGCTCATACTCCTCATTGCCTCTTTCCTTCCTACAGACACCCTGCACAACCCGCGATATGGCTTCCCGCGGCCGCGACAAATTGATTTATCCGCCGTCTCCGCCCTCTCCCGAACCTGCCACTCTCTGCACAACCTCCTTACCCCTGCCCTGGACTCTCTCCTCGGGGAGCACGCGAAATTCTTTGCCAACCGAGCAGTCAGGCGGCACCTCCCTAGCCTCCTGCGGCGTGTACTGCGCAACTCCAAGCACGACATCAGGGGAAATCTCAGTCACTTACTACTCGATGCCGTGCCTAGAGGTACTGAGGATATTGTGCGTGTATTGCTCGACCATGGCGCCGATCCAAATGTGCGGTCTCATCATGGGCCGCTGTCTCGCGCTGTCACCTCCAACAGGAGAGAGATGGTCAAGATGCTGGTCGAGGCGGGGGCGAATATGGAAGGCAGGCCAGATTACATAAGCCACGTTATGTATTGTGTGAGGCAGTGGGAGGACACTGAGATGCAGATCCTGCTTTCGAGTCTAGCCCGTAGGGCCAAGTTAAAGAATAAGGAGGCAAAGGTCGAAGCTTAAGAAGAAGAATATATATACATACAGATAATTATTGTCCCTCTTAGCCCTGTATTATCAAATAACCCTGGCCCTTGATGTAAAAGCAGGGTAACTTACAGGATCCCGCCGCATCTTACTCTGCCCCCCACCGAGCCCCTCCTCTGTGTCGCCACTTATCTTCCCACCACCCCACCCACGCGTTAGCCCTCATGCACCCCCTTATCGTCCGCTTCGCCACTACTCCCGACTCCCTCCAGTTCACCGCTCAATACAACCACGTCCCCGCTCTTTCCGGCGCCCTCTCCCTAGTACCCGCCATCCGGATCGCATGGCGCCCCTATGGCATGGCCCGGTTATTACTTGCCCACGGTTTCCCTCCGAGAGTGGGGTAAAGGGACACAGGTGTATTTAGCGGATTAGGAGATGACCGAGATCCTACTAGAGGCGGGGGTGAATGTGCACGAGCGGGAGGGTTGGGCTATGTGACGCCGGTAGAGGCGGCGGAGGGGTTAGCGCATGAGAGGATGGTGGATCTGTTGGGAAGCCTTGGGGTGGCGAGAGGATTACGGAGCATTGGAGTGGAGTAACTAGCAGGATTGTGTATGGGTGGGTTGTGGGCCCTAGGATTGCACGCAGGCTCTTCCGCCATCCTCTCTCCTGCGCTTCTCTCCTGCACTCCTCAGCGTTCCCGGAGATATTACCGCACAGGAACCTGCTGTGAAGGTCCCGTTATCTCAGTCAAAGAATTTCTAGTATAATTAATATATATAATAGACGTGAAGTCATTCTTGTTTCTGTAAGCTGTGAGCAATAGAAGCTGTTTCGGAACGCCGACCTTCATGTTCCGACCCATCCAGGCCCTGTTTTGAGGCTGACAGCTTGGCCACGTATGGTTATTCCGACAGATAATACCCCTTCGTCGTTCTTCATATGGGAATTTTTCTATACTAAACAGATAAAGGGGTATCCCGTTCCTCCTAGCCACAACTATTGTCAACATTTGCACTGAATAAGAACGTTTTCTGGGTTAACGACGGGATATACGCCTTTTGGTGAGGTAAAGGATGACTAGTCTAGCTACTTTAGATGTACCTTTTGTATGATTACTAAGTTCCAAAACGCTTTCGGTAGACATGTAGTCGAGTGACAGAGTTGGCGGAGCTGTGGTATATACCTCGTGTTAATCATAGCCTATCACTCGATATGTGTATACAGCCACTCTTCAAAAGACTTCGTGATTCGTATATAAGATGGCCAGTGCTCAACGTGGCTTACAGAGTTGAATCAAAGAACTCAAATGTATCTATAGAACTATAAAAACTTGATAACAGAGAATCAAAACACCATGAATTTCAATGCACAGTTTGATAACTGCTTAAGCCGGGAATGCCATATTCTAAATGACGAACAACTTTGATGAGTGGCTGTAAGTACAGCTGATCCTTGTTTTATTGTTGATTCAAGAGTGACGTGCAGCTAGTGGGTAGGTTATAGCTGCGAGAATTGATTTATTGTTCTTTGTTGTTAGTTCAGCGTATCGACTCAAAGCCTAATATTGACCTCTTGATCTTCGCTGTAGTATCAGTGTTCTCGTTGGTGGCATTTCCCCCCAGGTGGAGCTTAATATTTGACGGAACAACTAACTTATTCTCCACTGTCTCGACATTCTGATCATGCCCGACAGCCTTTCAAACACACCTGACTTGAAATATACAAAGATCTCGCAGTATTGAGGGTTAACTTCTATTGGCTTGTGAATGAGCTTATTCAAGTGCATAGCAGGCGACTTGATATGGCTATCTTGTGTTTTAAGGTGGTTGTTGGGAGAGGTCATGAGCAAGTTTGCCTTTGTCATTATAAAGGGTCAAAGATGTACTTCAACGTGGAGAGCTTCATTTCCAGGTGGTATTCTTTGGGCATGATCCAGATTTTAATGCTCCGCTGTTCCCAGATTTAGCAATAGTCGAGTACAAAGAGGGATTGATAAAGTAATACCTGTCTTAATAAAGGTCGATTGAACCGCCAACGCTAGAAACTTTTACTCATAACTAACCTGAACTAAAACTTTTACTATCTTTACTGAACGATGGGCGAAAGTCCTCATTATGTCTATCGATTCTTGCCTATATGCCAAAATGGCTTCTTTCAGCTCCTCTACTAACGCGACGATATTTGGTCTCGACCATCTTCCGAGCAATGTTCCCCAGTTAATTGTAACTACTCTACCGCTCCTTTATCCCGTTCATTCTCCTATCTAAACTGCTCTAAAACGCTCTTAATCAACTTAAACACACAAAATCTACCTCCCAAGTAATTTTATTACATTTAGATCCTTAGTTAACTTCAGTAAGCTCAATCTCACCTCTTTTACGCTTCAGTCATCACAGTGATGCTTGATGCTTACCTGACCACATGTATGTCTACCTCAGTCTCACTTCACGACAACCTTACTCATATCATGATCACGCATCAACTAGCTAGTTGATTACTCAGTTGTTACCTAGACTTCGACAGAGCCTCCATCGCTGAACACTGTACAGGATGATCAATTTCTTCCTTGGTGGGTGGAAGTAGTGCGCGGTCCTTTTCGGCAACCGCAGAGAGGGCTTCGCGTAGGTCAATTGATACCTACAGCCAACTATGTGGTTTCTTTCTACTTAGACTGTTCAAGAGACCGTCTACTAGCACTTACCTCGCTAGAAGGGTCCTACTCTCCCACGATCTTTACTTCTCCACTCCACGGACAGGATCGAGTGTTCCTAAGTACCGGCTCTTTTTGCTTGCGGTGTCGTACTTGAGACTTCAAACCTGTCTATGGGGGTCTAGAAAAATCATACATCACAACATCTGGAGCTTGGAAGTCGCCAGTGGCCTATCCTAGCAGTACGTAGCATCAAAGAGCCACTGGGATCAAATGCGGGGTATAAGCGTGTGAGGAAGGAATTCATGTGATAAGCGTACTTCATCGACGCTCGATGAAAGGGGGAACTGTAATTGCAAGTAACTATTTGAGGAACCAGCCCGTCTCTCACCGTACTCAAGATTTTGGCAGGGCAGCGCTCGATTCGCCAATGTTCAAACTCTAGATTTATGCAAATTGGACAAAGAAGCTTTTGTGGTAGCTAGGGAGAAGCAATTTATATGGAGTAATTGTCAAGAAGGTAAAAGCAGCTGTATATTGTCGATACGATCATTCACTAATAGGCTGCCTTGACTTGCAAATATATGGAGTAGATAGTAACTGTTATCGAACATATTACCAGAGAACGGTAACAGTACAATTTCATCTTGAATTTCCTTCAATTTTTTTATTGTAAGATACTGTAATAGACTACCTGCTATGGGAATATACAGTGCAAATGCTGCTGAAGTATGGGGTCGATCATCAACGCGGCATCTGTGGGATTGCGAATAGGAACATGGCAATGGTTGCTCTTGTGGTAATTCACAGTCAGTTGGGCCCGGTGAGCATTTGTGGGCCTAGGGTCATATTTGCCCCGTCGACCTGAAGTGCTTGGGCGCCTTACCTACGTTACAGGGAAGGTATTTCCTTATGGTTAGGGCCTCCACTTAGCGCCTAATAAGTACAAAGAGGTTCTGTAAACCCTTTTACTAAGTATTCAACTCAGTTTTGATTCTTTCCCACCTCAATGGCTCGAACTGTTTATCACCACGCCCAGTTCATCCTTAGACACATTTTTCACGATGTTGTAATGTTCAGCATCAGATGTACAGTCCCTAACCTCAGCAACACCTTCTTTGACATCAGAAATACTTTTTTAATCACCTAAATACCTACCTCTTCCAACTTTGGGAGTTGACAAGAGCAGAATGGCCGCCCAATACTACGAGCTCACTAAGAGCTCTTATTAACGAGGTAGTTGATTGGGGTCACTTAACAACTGGGCGATCCCAACTGGTGGATGACATAATTGTGCTGCAGGGGTTATCACTTCCTTCAGAGGCTGTGTCATCGGTTGTATCTACTCGTTTACCAGCATAAGAACCAGAAAATGCAGGTTCCGGCGACGAGACATGTCAGGGTTTTTGTCAGGGTTCTGAGTGGAATTTGGCCAACCTCGCTAGTTATTGATAAAATACATGTAAAGGCAAATCCTATTTACCAACGAGTATGCCCTCCATTATCGGCTACCACTTCAGCCATTCTTTATGGTAGTGTGTCCACATACTTCAAGATATCAGTTGAGGTTATCCTTCCCCACTCTTCCAGAGCAGCTGCCCGCACCTGGCCAGCTCCAGTAGGACGAGGAAATCTAGCTCTTAATCTCGGGATGCAGCTGGCCATTAAAGGGAAGGAATAATATATCAATAGCGCTCAGCTACTGTACTTTTAGCTCTGTGTACTGGTACATTATCCTCCATGATTCATAGCCCGCCAGGGCCCCCTAAATCTAAACAGTTGTGAAATCAAAAAGGGGGAGAGCGAGCTGGAAAATATGATCAATATATGTTCGCACTGATCGTACCACAGTTTTGATCCCAAATAACTAGCTCTGCCTTCTTTCCCCCTACGATAGCGCCCCATATCATGACTGAATTTTACTGTTTACAATTAATGAGTTATCCTGAAAATAAAAAATATAGTTATACTTACTTTTTTGAACTTCGAAACAATACAGTCTTGTATGTATTCCTTCTCTTTACCAATTTTGCGTGTGACAAAATTCCTCTTTAAATTATTGATTAGATAAATAAAGTGGTGGATTAATTTTTGTTACCTGGAGAACTATCAAGAGAAGCATAACACTCGTTAGTGAAAATAGTCCTTCTCCATTGTTCGACAGTCCAATCTAAGAGAGTAAGCAAATTCAAGCCGTCGCTGCTTATTAGATACTATCAAGAGAATCTTCTGTCTTGCAACTCGTGGTACATAGCCTTCCTTGAGGAGTATACGTCGAATGGTTTCTGGCCTGGCTTGAATACCCTCTTCACTAGCAATTTCTGATAAGGACTTCTGACGGTTCTCAGTGTTTCGAGTTGCTCTTTAGATAAGAGCATGTTATTTAGGTGTATCTATTTTGAGAGGATGGCCTTTCTTCTTGGTGGGTGTTTCTGGACTATTATAAACTGCAAAAAGAGTACTAAGACTGAGTCCTTTGATTATTTGCGATTTTTTGAAAGGTCTAGCCGGCTTTATAGCGGAGCGCATGTATATAAATATGCTGCTTGTAGGATGTTTCTTGGGTTTTGATTGGTGGCATAGTAGAGTAGAAGTGTATAGGAAATTGGATTGCTTTCTTTCCCCCCGACCCGGGTTTCCATCAAGGAGCTCTTTTATCTTAAAGTTTTGTTGACTCGATCTTGTTTCTCTGTTCACTTGCATGTAACTATGACGGTATGATTTTTACATCAGAACCCTGTCCAAAAACCCTGTCATGTCTAGGCGCCAAAACCTGCATTTTCTGGTTCTTATGCTGGTAAATAAGTACAGTTGGTAGACCAATCAATCTCCAAACCTTGTAATAGACTAGCTAGTGATAGAGATCAGCCAGATAGATATTGCGTCAATGATAGCCCTAAGTAGATGCATGGTGGCTACGCATATCACAGACATCATCAGAGGCATTTGTGGATAAGCGATCCCTGCGCTGGGCTGGAGCGCCTCTAACCATAAATCCCACTGTTGGCTAGCAACCTAGGCTCGTGACTTTATCATAGTTACTCTGTCGGCCAATACACAGTTGTCACGTCATTGCCAGAGCGTACTCATGCATGTCCTGTGATACACCCACTCCTTTCTTTGATCCTCCCATTATAAAGAGCACCCATATCTCATAAACTGCGCGTGTTTCGAGATCGTAATAGACAGGTTGTATTGGGCCGTTTGCTCGTTTTTAGAACAGTTCCAGCTGCACCACGGTTTCTCATAGTCAACCATCTTCACCCTCTACCGCATCACCACCTCACAACACATTTTCCCCAGTCCAAAAATCCGAAAAGCTGTAATGCTACAAGGCAGGTCGCCCACAGATGCTCCAGCGGATGCTTGGCTGCGGGATTTGTGGGCTGGAACCGTTGTGTTTTATGCTTTTGGACAACACGGAACACCAGACCAGGCTAGATCCTGTTCCCGCTTCCTTTACACCCGCTCCGTATCTGCCCTTTCCCGCCGCTGCCCTACCCTCCACTTTCTCATCACCCCCTTCCTCGACACCATCTTCACGGAGGGGGCAACCGCCATCATTGTCTGGGCCGGTGGCCGCAACCATTGCAGATTCCTATCCCGCGCGCTGTCCGTATATGGGACGAAGCTTCGAGGCAACACCACGGGCCACGCACAAGCGCAGATGGTGCGACAGCTGCTGGGCAAAGAACCTGTAGACCCCAAGGCAACAAACCTGATGCCGCTGCTGAACGCGGTCAATAAGGGTGATAAAGAAGTTGCTAAAGTTTTGCTCAAGGCAGGGGCAGACGTACACATGGCTGATGGTGGATTGGTGGTTATGACTCCTGTGAATGTGGGATGATGAGGGAGGATTTGGATGGTGATGTCATTATTAGAGCTTGGGGCGTTGAAGCCAATATTGAGGTCGAATTATTATGCGAGTAAGGTACTGCCAACATTCTATTAGAATGAGGAGCTGCGTGGGGACGAGCGTTGCCGCTGCAACCATGTTCACGAGCATAGGTAGAGGAGGTATCGAGGAGGACACTGGTATGTGGCTACTCCCTTTGCCAACCTTTGCTGTTGGCTTTGGGCTTTTACTATTTCGCCTCTTATCATTGTACAGTAAGGATGGACCAGCTCCTCATCTTAAACAGTGATTCAGTGATGGAATCCGTAACCTATAACCGACTTGCAGGAAGGAAATATAGGCACTACGATCGCTCTTAAGCTAAAGATGACTGTGCTTCGATGTTTTACTAGCAGAACTTTATCCAATATTAGATGTCAGATTTATTGTAGGACCTAGGAAACTAATAAGAGAAAGACTCAGTAAACATCATACTCAACACTCCACTGTATTCACTAGTAACATTTCGTAGATGTAGAGAATCGTACTAACCCATCAGACCCACATAACGATTGGCTATCCATAAGAGAACTAGAAAAGAATACTAGGCATAAATGGACACTCTAACTATGCAGATCTGTATTCCACAAGGAATAGTACGCTGACAAGTAATGATCTCTTCCATACTCCCTCCCTACGACTTCAATCAATGCAGGGCAATGGTTTTTTCTTCTTTTTTTTTTTTTATTACCTTCCCCCCCTTGTCATTTCTTTGAGGGTAAAAAGGAATTCTCAACGAATTGCTAGTCAATTGATCAATACTAACATACAGATTCTATACTAGAGAGAAATGTTAATACTATTTGCACAGTGCCCATCTAATAAATTTCCTCCCCAATGTTCTACGGCGCAAGGAAACGAATCAGTAAATAAATCGGAGATGCACCCAACCCTCAGCTAGGAATCTTTCACATGTTGAAGGACCTAGGCCTGTGACTGTTATCCCTAGTTGGGCGGATGAAACCCTCAAATTTTGGGCTTGTCTCTTTGAGTTACCAATAAATCAGTCAACCAGATTCCTATCCTGGTTGGACTCGTAGGTGACTATCCCCTGGGCTGTCAAGATCCACGAAACCCAGGAATCCCTGTTTTAGTAATAATATTGCTAACAACCCCGGCAAACTGCGGCGAAAACCGCAAAAATAACAGCCTCAGTGAGTATGCCACACCCCAAATAAGAGGTCCTGGATTCTGCGAGTCTCAAGATAATAAACCACTATATAGAGCCCTGATCCCCTAGGAAGCATTGGGTTAACTGGCTGTGTTGGAGGCTAGGTATACTGCGGAAGTGATGGTGCAATTCACATTAAACTTAGCAATTCTAGTGAAAGTTAGGGTAAGGGTAAATCCACATGCTATGTGGCGGACTCTGTGGGCTTCGACACGACCTAGGAGCTTGGTGGTAATGCACTTAGAGAGTTCACTGACCAGTTTCAGCTGAACTTCCATCCTTCAGGCTACAAGAGGCAACAGAAAGCAATCTACAAGGGCAAAAATATTTAGAGCTTTGTACAAGGGTTCCTAAGGCAATTTAAATAGTCCAAGCCGCAATACTATTCAAAAGGGCCATAAGATGCTGATAATCCCCCATACACATCATCCTTTTCAACTGTGCTATAATTCACGATACCCTGAACACTCAACCACCACCACCGCTATTGCATCCGTGCAGTCAGATGGACCTTACCATTTAGTCGGTGGTCAAAATTCGTAACCCCCTGAACTTGGGATTAGCCTAGAACACATTTCGCAAAGATTGACATGACACAATAGTGCGGACGGGTGTGGGAATGGAAGTGAAAGCTGAGGCCGACAAAAAGCCTTTATTGTGATACTCTGGCAGCCGTCTTTGGTCATATAGAACGATGATCGCGGATACGAAAATGACCACTTCAGGCATTCCACGACTAGGTACCCCACCAGCCCCATGCCCAACCATCACAGCGCTGCTCCACCGCCGACTCTACTCTAGATCTACTATCCCTGGCCCGAGGGTACCGCCAAACTTCGTTAAAACCATAACTATCTAGCGATAAAAAGGCGGCAATACCTAACTGCCTTCTCTGAGGTGTGTAGTTTCCCTCCCGACGACTCCCCTGAACAACCATTTCCTCTGAAACATTTACCCATGACCTCTCAACTCTTCCCTTAGGCCCCATCTCCCTCCCTCACCAGCTCAGAGACTCCCTTCGTATCCTCCCCGCGCTCTCCCGAATCTCCCGAATCACCCGTGCTATCCTCCCCGTTGACTGCTACTGGTAATAGATAAATGGTGATAGATACATTGCCGCGGCGGATGATGGTGGTGAACCGATTCTTGAGAGGCGATGATCAAAGGTAATCATACAAAAAAGAAAACATAGAGACTGATGTATCTAAACTAAAATAAGCCTAAGGACAAGAAACCTAGAGATACTTACCCATTCTAGTCCCGAAGAATTAATGGGCCGTTCTTCCATCATAACGAACTCTCCATATACCTATTTACTATGGGCTAATAAGTAAGAACTACTCAGGTGGGTAATGCAACTCTTTTGGTTGTACAGCGATAAGTAATAAGTGATGGAACACAGTGATGCCTGTTTTGGTAAAACGCCACCAACATTTGGTGTTTGTATCTCAGGCCGTTCCATCACTTATTACCTGTCGCTGTACTATAAACCTCAACGATTTGCAACCACTAACGACAGACCGCTACAACTGACAATTCTAACTCGAGTACTCTCTGAGCTTTGTCTGAACCTAAAACTCCACGCTAGCCGTCCATAACATACCTTCCCTTTTAGTTATAATTATAGTGCCAAGAAAGATCATGAACTATCACTCGCTTGCTTTGTGCGTCGGAAGTGCCAATGATCAGACAGGGGTTAAATTGATTACGAACTTAGCCGAGCTACACCGATGGTAATGTACTTAACCATGATCCCTATACTGAAGACGCTACAGGGTGTTCCTCAGTACTTTAGCTAACTTCAGGCTAAGGACTCATCTTTAGTCTTGCAGCAGGGTATTTAAACATAAGCACTTAAACGCGGTGCAGAGATTTTAAAAAAATCAGTTTCGCAATACAAACCAGTACGCTCTCTGAAATCCCGAAGTTCACATTCCCTTCTCGCCGTTATTTTCTCTATCTCTTGGACCTGACCCCTCTCCACATGACCAAACCTCAGCAAAAGATCCATCGTGTTCTCATCTAGTGCTGCCTTTGCTATCTCCACTGCTCTATCAGGACCACATTCCCCAGCCCTATCCACAACCGCGCCAACCTCTTGGAGCATTATGGCAATATCCACGTCGCGTGTATAGTATATGGGGGGGGGGGGCGGAGGTGGCGAAGCCCTGATTAGGGCCCACATCTAGACAAAAGTGAACCGCTAGAGCTCGGAAAACCGGTTGTGCAGATGAGATCGGAATCACGTCAAGTAGACACGATCTACACTGCTCAACCAATCGCAAAGTATATAATCCCAGGCCGGAGAACGCCAATCTTGCGAATTATTGCGACATCCCCTGAATATTCTTGTAGGAGGGTTTGAGTCCGAGGACACACCCACATTTAAGTTAGGTCTGCCCCCGAAAACCCCTCCGGCGTGGTAAATTACGGGACATACCTTCAGGAGCGGGAGTGCATCATGCGCTATCACTCGTTATACAGTCTCCCAGTTTTTTTTTTGGTTGTTTAATTCATTATTTGTGTCAGCTTCCCTAGTTGATTACAGATGTATAGTCACATTGTACGCAAGAGTACGCTCACTTTAGTCTCATCTTATGCTCATCGCCACTCAATAAACCTCGGAAGTTTATTCGGCACACTGCAGACATCCTAAATTATCAATAATGTATTTTACAACTAGGTATACGTACCGGGGGCAAAATCATTCCAACACCCATGCTTCTCGCTCCGTGAGTAAGGAGGACGCGCATTTTGCCTACACCCTTGCTATTCGTCTCTTGCCCTTAAACCCCCGTATTGTTCCAGGGCAGGGCCTAGCTTGCGAGCACACTACAAAGAAACGGATAGATTACGCTGTGCGGCCCAGCCAAGGGTTTCACCAGCCTAGGAGACAGGTTGGGTAATGTGGTGGGGAGTTGAGAGGTCACGGAAGGTGGGACGGGTGCGGGAGGGGGGAAAGTGCCGGAATCAGAGGTGGGATGAATGTGGATGAGGGAAACGGTTTTAATAGAGAGGAAGGAGTTTGCGGAGGTTTTAGTGGGAGGGGTATTATAGTGGTTCCACGAAAGTTGATGACAGACATAACTTCTCACTCGATCAAATACCCGGAATCCCCTGCTCACCATTTAAAAACAATGACAACCCCTACCATAGCTACTTATCATTAATCTCTCAGTACCGATTTCACGACTATCTGACAACCCCCTTCCAGTGGGAGATGGTATTTCCCTATGTCCTATACAGGCCTGGCTAATTTGATAGGATGTTCATTGCGTTGCCATATCAAAATTTGGAGCCCAAAGGGGTGTGAAACCGCCTACAGGTTAGGAGATACATGACCAAACGCGCTATATTTGTATACGAGAGAGACCAAGACAGAAACCTCTAGCCTAAACACTCTTATGAAAGCCTATATTCTCTCGCAACCTATTCCCCCGGCGACAAATGTGGTGGCCGAAACGCCGCCCCATACTTGAGTAAGAGGGTCATCATATCGTGGCTTGATAAGTCCCACGCGATCTGCGCTGGGTTTCTAAATCCGTCACAGGCGCACCCCGGCCTATCAGGGTCTGTGCCAGCCTCCAGAAGCAGTGTTGCGATCTCCAAGTTTCCCAGTTTCACAGCATTGGGTAGCGGAGTTCCGTACCTCCAGCATTCGTGAAGGTTTACTCCGTACTCCAGCAGGACACGAACCAACTCCGTACGCCCAAGGCGGACCGCCCCATCAAGAAGGACGTCGAGCCAGCGGCCTTTATTCTTGAGTAACGGGGGACGTTCCACGAGATCGAGGGCACGTTTAAAGATTTCAGGGATGTTTCGCTCCGCCGCCCAATGGACGATCGACCTGGCGTTGTCCTTGAAGCGAGTATCGAGGCGGGGGGCAAGAAGTACATGGTACGAACTGCATGTGCGGGAGAGGGATGATAATTCGCGGGTGGAAAGATAGTCGGCGATAAGTAGGAAGAGCTCAAGTGGTAAACGTGGTAATAAGTGTGTGGTGGACATTTTATCAGGAGGGGGAGCCTTTATGCGGGGTTGTGTTACATAAGTTGATGAGGTAATGAAAGTCATGTGATATCCATTTTCTGCCTTAAGATATGTCCGGGTAAGCTGTTTGCTGCATTAAATATATACATATATATATTATCAGTCTTGAAAATATTAAGTACTTGAGAAATACCATAGACTTCGCTGAATGCTGCTTTATTCTAGTCAATCACTCCCTACAGAGGCAACGCTAATGCATGAGAGAGATTTCGCGAATGTCTCATACGCCCAGGACATAGGCTAGGAATCCAGCAATATACATGTATTTTACCACGCAGGAGATCGATCACGTACCCCTCTCTTTCACGGGAGGGATCTAACTATCACCCCGTCATGGGCGAGCTCTAACTCAATATTACTATATCAACGAATTATAACCTATTCCTAACCCTAACCCTGACAAGTTGCGTAGTATGAGGACCTGGTTTTCTCCTTGCCGAAGTCAACCAGCTTTCCCTTTCCCTGTCTTCCGCATATCCCTCGCGAAACACTCCCTTCTAATTGTTAGCCCCTCCATATGGCCATAATACACACTATTCCCCCTAGAGCAAACTCCCAGAAAGGCCCGGGGGATAACAGGAGTGCCCCAAAATACAATCAAACATCTCAGATGGCTCTCTACGATCCTATCACCCTTCCCGAACACTAAACTCGATAGCATCTGTAAAGGTTAGTTCAGATTATAATCATTTATGAATGCCTCAGCCTCTAATAGATGCGCGCACACTCCATACTCCTACTATCCGCCACACTAAAAATCGAGCTGTCGCCGTGATGATCTCCGGTGTTGGGAGAGGAGGAGAATGCGCAGAGTGACATCAAGGTGGCTAGCGGTCACGACCATTTCCCCCTCCAGACATCTTTGGGAGGCTAGTGCAGTAGATGGGTGCGCGGAAAGGTATCCAGTTTTGAAGGCCTGCGCCGGGATAGTGGGAGTAGTTAGTTAGATATGATCGGATGGAGAAGCTCGGGGGCTATTAAGGAGGGTCGAGGCACTCGCCGAAAATAGAGTCTATTGATATTTTTGCTGTGGTTACCACGCAAATCATCAACAGACTCCTCCTTCGGTCGAGTGTGTGGGGTAGAACGTTGCGGGACAGGTCTTACATGGGATGTGGGAATAGAGTTGACGTTGACATGCAATGCTGTGTAACAATGTCTCAGATTGATGAGTAACCATGCATATCAGACTATCCTCGCTAGCCAAATGTCTAACAAATCCGTGCAAGTTCAGTCTTCCTCTCTCCCCCCATCCCTCTCGTCCTTACAGTTCCCAACCCAAACCTTCACAACCGCACCGAGAAACGGCATGAACCCCTCGCTGTGCACCAAGCCCCCGTACTCCTCCGGAGCCTGCTCCTTCTACCACCATTCCAGTATTTCGCCGATTCCAGCAGCATCCTCACAACCTTCACATATCCCTTCCTCTGCACAACCAGCACGGGTTACAAGACGTCCGTATAAAGCATTCCGGGAGAAATTCCATGGTCGAGAAGCACACGGACTACCTGATCATGTCCTTTTGCGGCCGCATGGTGGTAGTACATGACATCGCAGTAGCCATGCTTAACTAGTGGGATGTCTAGTGCGCGGGAGAGAGTGCGGGGTCGGTTGTGTCGAACCCCCCACATACGGATGTCTTTTAGCTGGGACCGGAAATGGTTGCTAAGGAGGGGTGGAGAGTGTGGTGTAAGGCACGGCAGGTCCGTGAGAGTGTGGAGAGAGGTAGATCATCAATAATCTGGAGCAGTAGCTCATTAGGAAGGAGGTGGAAGTGTGAAGTGGAAGTGTGAGGTGCACATAGTATCAAGTAAAGAGTTTTGGTCGACGTTTGCAATGCTGTGTAACAATATCTTGACTTAATTTATATTAATAGATATCTATACACATGTAATAGGAATTTCGGAATTATCGTGTCAATCTCTCTTAGCCACGATATATGTTCAACATACACTGCCTCACTTCCCCGCACTGTGGTTCTCGAGCACTTATAGTAATATCACCAGTCTGTCCGGAGAGAATCCCTCTGATCTGTGCCACGAACTCTAGAATATACCTGGTTTTAATAATTTACTCCATAAACTCAGCCATGTGCGCAATAGGAACCGCATGAGGGGGGCGCGCAGAATAAAAGTGATACCCCACAAACACATAAATTATCCCCCGTATCCCTATATAATAGAGGCGTAGAGGTCATTGAGTCGGCACACGCAAATCCAAGATTTTTTCTCTAACTCGGACACCCCCGATAGCCCACTTGCGGATCATGTCTGCTTGGGCTGGCAGTTGAGCTCTAGTGTGGTGAGGGGCGTGCCGGGCGTGGCAGGTGCATGAGAACTCAGGTAGGTAGTGGGCCTGTCTTCGGCAATTTTAGTCAGTAGTTCGGTAGGTAGCTGGAGGACGTGAAGGATGAGGGGATATGCAGGTGGATATATCGGTTGATTGCAATCTTGTGTAACCAGACCTTAGGTTCCATGACATTTCCACTCCCAACCACTCTTGCATGAAAATACCGGTAGATATACCAAGCAGGGAATATGCAATTTAGACGATATGATTGGCCGGCTCTGAGAGGATTCTTTCCCCTTCTATTCTTTGCGGAGGGGTCATTCTCCATCAATCATCTTTGAGTCACTCAGTGAATTTTGAATTCCAACAGCTATTGCATGCATCAAACCACATAGCAGATAATGTGCGCACAGGGCACCTTGAGTTATTGTTATCTTGAACTTGCGCTGGTAAAAGAATACTGTTTAAGTCACATCACTTTCTGCTCTAGCCAAAGCCCGGCGGCAATGCCCGCACAGGCGCAAATATAGTGCACACAGTCTCAGACCCGGCCATAACCAAAAAAAATGCCAAGTCTTCGATAACTTCATCACGATAATTATTAAAAAATCCGTCTAGACAAAAAAACCTTCCGCAAGAATGGACTGTGTTTGTTTCCCCCAGTTATGATTATTCTCATCCTAACGCATGCTCCTACCCGCCGCTGCTACCCAACCCTTCCCAATATCCCCAAGGTCAGACACAAATCCATCCATTCTGATCACCCACTGCTTTGGGGTCTTGTCCCTGCGCCATCTCTTCCAGTACCCCTTCGACTCAAGGAGCATCTTCACAACCCCCATATGCCCACTATCCTTTGCAGCGCGGAGCGGGGAATAAACCTTCTCGTGGTTGGGGCCGGGGGAGACACCATGTTCCAGGAGCACCCGGATTATCTCCTCAAACCCGTCCGAAGCAGCCAGATAGAACAGCCAGTGGCCGTTGCGAACACGCCTAGCACGGGGGAGCTTCAGGGTGTAGGAAACAACCACAGGCCAGTTTCTTCTGATGGCCCATTGGCGGACCTCGTTCTCTTTGCGTTTGAGCTTGCGGTCGAGGAGAGGGGTGAGGAGGTTATGCAGGGCGTGGCAGGTACGGGCAAGCTTGGATAGCGAGCGGTTGGGGAGGTATGGGGTGATGAGCAGTATTAGCTCGACGGGTAGTTGAAGCAGAGGTGATACTGTGGCGGACATGTTGTGCGGCCGGAAGGTGGTGGAGGGAGGAAGGTTGTTGAGCTGGCGACTCTGCGCAGAAATGCCTGATATCGACGTGTACATAATCATGCAGATGCAGG
This sequence comes from Morchella sp. 2018-W26, assembly GCA_024713715.1. Classification (NCBI taxonomy): domain Eukaryota; kingdom Fungi; phylum Ascomycota; class Pezizomycetes; order Pezizales; family Morchellaceae; genus Morchella; species Morchella sp. 2018-W26. Next base: position 453,262 of record JAMGYX010000017.1, read on the forward strand.
GTAAGATGACCGCGTGATACATGCAACGTTTATTACTGGATAGGTATCGCTTTCTTGGCATAAACATCTACTGGTGAGGATAACTGAGTCGTGAGAGGTTTTATAACGTGGTTGCTGCCAAGGTCTCGTAGGGCTTCATTAACGCTTGAGTAATTATCGGCATAAAAGGCGTATCAGGCAGGTAACGTTGGTCTTTTTAGTGCTGTTTACATTCAGGTAAGTGTTATGGCCACAAAAAAATCGGGCTAAGTGTCCGGAATCATATATTAGCCAGGCGACACGGTTTGAGTTCAAGTACCTCATGCTCTACTGAATCAATATAATTTCCCTCAGCCTTGTCAACCTCTGGGACTATATCCAAACGAATACTGCATCATCTATCGTACTCTAAAAGTTAGGGTAGACAAGATACTGCAAGGGAAAGCACAGATTTATCCGGGGGTCCTAATTAGCCCATCTGGGTAATAACCTCAAGTATATAATAATAATCATAGTACTTATACCGTGGTTGTCGCTGTGTAACTGGACCGATAGCTGTGAAACTGAACTGATATGGTGCAGAACCAGGCGCAGGTCAACTGAGGTTCAAAGAAGAAGCTAGATGTTGCTGTTAATTAAGTGAAACCTGGGGGTTAAGTGGAAGGTGAAGTAGCTATGCGGCTTTAAAAGGTGGCAAAAGCATAAGATGCCGAAATGCCAAGACTAGGGCACATGCTACTGTAGCGAAAAAAACTGAGTAATTATATTCTCCAGGCCTATGACTAATGGATGGGAGAAAAAAGAACAAGGATAAAGCGGCTAGTGCGGGCTTACTGCTTTAGACCGACTAATAAACGCGGACACGGCGGTGCCAACAGGTTGTTTAAATTAGAAGTAGTGATCGCGTTTAGTGCCCAACGGTCCCTTTCATATACGTCATTTAAAGACATGCCACATGCCAAGATACGCGGGATGACGACAGACCCAGGACCCAGAAGAAGCACAGCCTGATGAGCTGCACGTCGGGAGAGGCGCTTCCGCCCCTAACCCTCCCTAGTCGCATTAGTTTTTCTACGGCAGGCCGGTCGCTAATACATGCAGGCTCAAGTGACTTGGCACATGGCTACCCTAACCCATGTATCGGGGTGCGGGGGTTGTGGAATATCTTTCTTTGGTGCCTAAGAACCAGTCAACGTGGCACCTAGGACCATATTCAGGTACGTGGAGATTTTAAACCAGCATTTGAGGTCCGCAACGGCGATAACGCCATGCTGGTGTTTATCATGAAATACTTTGACAAACTGCTCATCTCGATTCTGAAACCGAAAATCTCGTAAAAGACTTCCTCAAGGGACTATTACATCCCCTTCAGCCGATAACGCCAGATGCAGCATTAAAACACGTGTGGCTAGAGAAACATTAGGAAACAGGCCTGGAGAACATTGGGTCAGGATTGCAAAGATCTTGGCACTATCTAGGTTCTGGTCTTAGATTTTTACCTAGTCCCGTTCCCAGACCCAATCGGTATTTCTTCTGGTGGTGTGGACTAATAAAAGAAAATACAAAACACTAACCACACCAAAATAAGGATGCGCACGAGACTAACTTTATCCTATCGTGATTCGATGAGTTACATTGATGTCATGTGATCTTGACTATTGCAACCTTGAAGCTGTTTACTATCTCGGTTACCAGTCCGTGAGGAGTATTGCCGTAGATTTCTCAATGGATAGGCTGCATACAATTCATGAATTAAAAAAAAAAAAAAGTATACCTGTTAGGGTTAGGGGTGGCCGACCGCGTGCTGCCTGTCTCGGTCATCCCGAGAAGAGCGCGTGGATGTAGGTATTCATTAGCATCAACACAGACATTGCTGTGTGACTGTACCGCCGGAGAGCGGAACAGTTTAGCGGGAATGCTAGATTTACGAACTTGTGGTAATCTTCTTTTTATCCCTATGAATAATGAGAATAAGGCGCACCTGTACTAGAGCCAAATAGTTCAATGTCGTCAGAGACTGAGATACAGCAGGTCAAATCGGATGGAGCATCATTTGAATAGTAAGTGGGGGGCTGGTTGCTTTCCTAAACCCATGTCGACATGTAAATACATTAATAAGGAAATAGAAAGTTGCAATACTCATGTCACAATAAATAAGATAATGCCTGCAAAGGGAATGAGAGGATACCACATTTTAGACCCGTGATATAGTAAAGAGAAGAAATTTGGGTCTTCTCCTCCAAAGTGATGATTAAGGAAGCGTGCCTTCTTCGCCTGAGCCCCCTCCCTACCTAAAGAAAAAACCGCACCCACAAACGTCCGCCACCAACCATGACCCCACAGCAGACATGGCTATCGCCGCCCACGCTGTGGTTTACGCCTCCTGGAAAAGTGTTTAACTATTTCCCCATTCACCTCAACCCCGCCGTACTTCAGCAGCAGCGCCTCCTTCTCCTCCCCCCTGCGCTTATCATACTCGCTGTTTTTGCACCAGCTCCCCCAGCACGCCCCCGCCTCCAGCAGCACCTTCGCAACCTCCATATGGCCGTGATTGAGCGCAATCAGGACGGGCGTTTCGCTCCTGAGGATCCACTTGACATCCTGGTCCAGAAGCCACCGCACGATCTTGTCCGACCCAGACAGGATGGCCAGCCACATGAAGGATTCGTCGGGCTGGAGATTGTTGGGGCAGGCAGCGCGCGCACGCAGGAGGAGCTCGCGGTCGTTGCGCCGGATGGCAAAGTCCTGGATGTAGGACGCTTCCTTGGCGAAGTGGATGGCGAGACGCGGCGACAGAAGCGTATGTAGAGCGTGGCAGGTGCGCGACATGCTGGAGAGCGTCCGCCGGGGGAGCTCTTCAGCGATTAGGAGGATAAGTTCGAGGGGGAGTATGGGATTTGTAGAGTTTAAGGTAGACATGGAATAAGGGAGAAAGGCTGATGAGGGCAGAGAGATATATATAGATCTGCAGAGTGGAGAGATGAGAAATGCGACTGTAGAGTTAATGCTGAATATATATCGGGTGATGAGTGTGTGTGTGTGACAATTGTATGATGAGTAATCAAGAACTATCGCACTCACGGATAACACGGTCAAATTCGCAGCCTGGTCCGTGCCAGCTGGTGGCGCCCAGTCTAGCCATTTATGGTAGTCATGTGATATGAATTTGGACCCTGAGTATTCTCACGATCCCTAATCCCATTCTTTGAACCCGTAGTTCCTACTATATCTAGGATGTTCTTACACCCGGAATAGAGTGATGGTAGTCTACAAAACACTGGCGACATAAAACTAACTTACAAAGACTGCAGGAAAAGTATGAGGAAGGTGCTCGCTTGCCCTTTTGTCCTTCCCTTCTCAATTTCAGCCGGCAAGATTCACAGGAACGTCTCCTACCAAGTCTAATTCTACTATGAAAGCCAGTTTTAACTGGTAGAGGTAAATCTAAAACACCATATGTTTTACTATAGCGGATAACTGCTGTTTTTCTTTGGTACCACCTCTTCCGTCCCGATGAGACATTTTGCTTCAATAGCAAGCCAGCTAGTAGGAGTCGGAAATCTTTGTGGGGTGATGCAATAGGGATTCTTTTCGTGTTACGGTGGTTCCACTGTGAGCGTTCCATGCCGGAATCACAGGACCATGTCGACGAAATCATGAATAATATAAAACAGTTGACAATCGATGTATCCAACAGCCAGAAGAAGTAGGGTAGCCAGTTTCGCCGGGATGTCAACTGTGTGAAAAAATAGCTACGGTATTGGTCTGCAATATCAACTCCACCTTTATGGAAATTATATTCGTCAACCATTTTGGGAATATTGATATTCATTCTGTGCTTGCCTTCAAAAATAGGATGTATTGATCGGCCATTTGTGCTGGTAATGCGAGGGCGTTTCCTACAGCGTTCAATCGTTTCCAGTAAGGTATGAACTGTAGATAACATGTGAACATGGTTGTTATCCTGCCATTGCATGGCAATCACAAGTCCATTAGTACCGGTTACAAGTCCGCCTGATATAGTGTTCCATGGTATGTTTTTATCGGAGTTATTGTGTTCCATCGGAAAACGTCCTGCTTGTAGACGTGCTGTACCACAAGCACCAATATTGATCTTCCGTAACATTACAAACAGCTCTACAGTACTGAAAAGATTGTCCATATATACGGTAAAGTCGTGGGTACGGTAAGGTAAAGTTTGTTCAGCAAGTTGATAGACGACCGCAATTGTAGGTGCAGAAATTCTAATAGTATCTCGATATTCGGAAGACAACTCCGCAATTCCACTGACTCGTGAATGATATCGCCAGTTCATTGTATAACCATGATCACATATCGCAAAAACCTTATAGCCTTCAGTGATAGGCTTATTAGGCATCCGGACTGTATGCTTGCTTCGTCCTCCAAACCTTATCATCATCTCATCAACTGTCACTGATGTAGATGGTAGATAATATTTCATTGAACTCTCCCGCAACTTACTACTTAAAGGTTCCATTTTTTTCCACCAATTATTATCATTTTTATTGATTTCCGAGTACGTACCCTCGTCAGGTGGTGAAATGTGCAAGTAGCGTTTGATTTGGAAGAAGCGATTATTGGACATAGCTTTTGATATTGGACCTGTCCAGCTATCGACATGCAGTTGCATTCCACCTCTTTTTTTTCAAATATCAGAAGGGGATTTGCAGCGAAAGACTCCCATTGCAATCAAGATTGCAATAAAGACCCGTAACTCTTTGGCAGTAGTTGGCTTCCAACGGCATCCAGTAGGGCCAGAGTATAGGGTGTTACCCGCTCCTTTTATTTTCGCATATTGATTGGTATTCGTTGCGAGAATTTCCATGACTTCTTCTGTCCAGAATAACTCAAAAATATCCAACGGAGTTGGTTTCGGATTGGTAACTGAAGCGGATCCAAAGGCTTGCATCTATTTTGGGTCAGTAAAGGACACGGCACTGGCAATCATAGAGACTCTAGAGATTCTACCATTATTTCCGGTAATAAAGGTCTAGCTTCATGATAGATCCTTCCTAGAGGTGCATAAGGTAGTTCTTGGTTAGGCCTAATGTCTTCCTCTACCGAAAGTCGGCGTTTGGTTTTTGCTTTTTTGGAATCCGCTGAGTGCCGTGACACTGGCACTCTTCCTCCCACACTTCGGAGTTCACCTAAAGGTACCCAGCTTCTTGACATTTCAAAGATAACTGTTCTTGAAGCTAACTGTCCTTGGAGCTACCTGTTCTTGATACTCTTCAAGTTGCGAGTGAAGTTCAGGAGAGGTGGCGATCCAGGGATGGCACGGGCCAAGCTGCGAATTTGACCGTGTCATCCGTGAGTGCGATACATTATCCGGCGCCAAGAGATATTGTACCTTTTTTGGCTTCTTCATCCGCTTAGCGCCGATCTAGGTAAATAAATATTACAGTATGTAGACATGTTACGGTCATAGAGAAATAGATGGGACTAAAACAATGCTACAGTGATATATGTCAATCGGGCAGCGAGGGCTTGGCAACTACGATAGAGTAGAACGCTTACAGAATTGTTCATCGGAGGTCGATGGTCTTCGAATTTTACGGATAGGACACGTACGTTCCCCATGATAATATATATGCCATATATAGTGTATTCTCGGTTTCTTGGTAATATCCGTTCAAAAGGTGCTGTTTACTCCACGCCAAGGCATCACCACCGCATCCTCCCGTATAGCGTATCCACCCACCCTCTCCAGCCTCGTCCGCAATTCCTCTATTCCCTTCTTGTCCTTCTGAGTCCCCATCCAGTGCTTGAACTCAACCTCGTGAAACCAGCGCCACCGCGCTCCAGCCTCCAGTAGTATCACCACCGTCTTGACATTCGAGTCCTGCAGCGCCCCCCTGAGCAATGAGGCGAGAAATTGCGGGGGGTCGGGGATGAATGCGAGGGCGTGGGAGAAGAGTGTGGTGTCGTTCTGGTCGAGAGCGTTCTTGATAATTTCGGGACCATCGCGGGTAAAGCGGGCGGTGAGCAGGGCCGTGATGAGTTTGTGGAAAGAGTGGCAGGTGCGGGAGAGCTTGGAAAGGGTGCGGAGAGGGAGCCCTTCGGCGATGAGCAGGATAAGCTCGGCAGGAAGTGTGGTAATTGGCATGGCGCTTGTGAGAGGAACGGTATGTTGGTGGACTGGATGCGAGACGTGTGCTGGTGGGATGGGGTTGAAGCACTGATGAGTAATCGGCCGCCGCATCGTCACACGGCGTCTACTAGGCAACCTTTGCGCAATATGTAGGAAGTAGCCGCGATCACAGGCTCTGTGTGAGTGGTACATATGTAAGTTGTGCTTACCTCAGCACATGTACCTACACCTTCTTTGGTGAGCGCAACATCGTGCGGCCAAAATCATACTAAATGGAGACTTTCTCTGCTTTGATATGCTTAACTACATCCCAGGGCTCGTGCAGAAAATCAAATAGTGCACATGACTAATTGCTTCCTTCACGGGAAAGCCTTATGCTTTCCTGGTTTTTTTTTTTTTTTTTTTTAGTCGTTGCGTATATACGTCTCCTGCAGCTGGGCCATGGTACTCGCCCGAGGGAAGAAAGAAAGGTCTGTTGAAATCTTTCATCTATAGGCTTTATTTTTTGCGAGTACATATTTGCTTGAAAATGGCCAGTTGCCACCCCGCACCCAAACCATCAACATACCTCATTTTCCACGGCGAGCAGTAGAGGCCTTTAGTGCACAACAAGGGTAGGTCAATAGATATTCCGAGAAGGCGGGTTTCTACCTGTGGTCAATTTCTGCCAAACATGTCCCAGACCAACCTCCAAGTTAAAAAATCATTACAGAAAGAACTGGGCAGCCACCCCCCCCCCCCCCAGTCACTGTGCACCTAGTACTATACCGGGCCGGGGGTCATTCCGGGTTACAAGGAGCCACCCCAATTCCTATGAATACTAACAATCACACAGCTTAGCTAATTAGGATTGCTATCCCCTGCATGAGTTTAAGGTATTTATTATTATTTCTATCTATGCACAAGCTAGTATCCCATACGAAGGTTAGAACGACCACCCGTAAGGGATTTGTCATTTATATTTTACTGCAGAGACGACACCCTCTCGAACCAGCCTAATGCTCCTTCACCAAAGCCCACTAACTGTTCAGCCGCAGCCGTAAATCCCCCTTATCGCCCAGGACCATACGCCCCGTCTGATCCACCACCCCAGATGCATACTTCCCCACCAGCACCTTCTCCCACTCACTCAAGCTCCACTCCTTCCCCACCACGCGCCAACTGATATCACACAACCCGGACGCCAGCAGGACTTCCAACACCTCCAGACTCCCATGACCGCCGCCCCTGCTCCTTGCGGTGGTTCGGGCAAATCGCAGCAGGTCTGCATTCGGCGCCAGTGTTCCGCTGTCCAGGAGTACGCGCAGGGCCTTGTCGGCGCCGTCCCGAACCGCGTAGTACATGTTCGTGCCGAGGATAGCGATCGGGCAGCGCACGGGGACCGAGAAGGCGCGGGTGAGGAGCGCGGCGTCGTTTCGCTTGATGGCGTACCGGCGGATCACGAGCGCCTGGCTGGCGAAGTGGGCGTTGAGGAGGGGGGCGAGGAGGTGGTGGTAGGACTGGCGGTGCGGGAGAGGACGGAGGGGGTGGGGAGGGGGAGGAAGGCGGCGGGAAGCCGGGGCATCGTGTGGGTGGGGAAATGGAGGTGATCAGGTTTGCGATGTGGAGCCGGAGGTGGAGCGGAGGTTATGACGTTGTGTAACAGATGATGAGTATTCATATCCACGGATATCTAATGTGTCACTCGTTGTCACAACACGGATGTTCAGTTACTTACTTTAACGCCCCAGCTCCCTTCCCTCTATTCCTCCAATTTTTGAAAAGTCAACACCAGAAACTGCGAAGCAACCGCGTTACACACACACAAAAGTCTCTACCTCTTGGGCTTCAAACATCACCACCCACCCAAGATAGTACAACCAAAACTCTATGACAGTAGACAGAGCTATCTATCTGTATCTAAGAGTTCACTTATACATCAGGAACAAGCTTTGGTCAACCTGTCCTGTCCTTCTATTACTATAGAAAGATAGACACAACCTCTTCTCTTACCCGTCCCTCTTCCCCTCTTCTTTCTCGATTTTTGAAATAATTCAAAATGCCCGAACCACTCTCCACCCAAGATATTCTTAAGATCCTGACCTCAGGACACTTAGATACTGCTATCACCAACCAGGAGGAAAATAACTTTATCTCCCAATCCAGCTCCTCCATTATTAACAACCCCAACACCTCCGACGAAATGAAAATCGTTTTGTCTCTTCTCTGCGGCATCGCCCTCAATACCTCCAATATTGCAGGCGACCTGGCCCAACTCCAACAGGATGTCGACGACATCGACAAGAAGTTGATGGAACACATCACCTCCGCCCCCGCAATTACTCAAGAGAAAACCGAAATCGCTAGGATCTCACACTCCATTGATGTCCTCTCCAATAAGCTTAATGCCCAACCCCCTCGCTTCCAGATTGCTTCTACCACGAAGACCCCCCCTGGCCCTAGTGCCAAACGCCACACTTCTTCCCACGACGCCGCTATTATTGCCGAAGAGGAACACAGAGCTAAAGTTAGACGTCAACCGACCCGTCCTCTCGTCCCCGTTAACCCTCCTGCCCCCGAAACCTACGCCGCTAAAGCCGCGAAAGCCAAAGGGAAGGGCAAAGCCAAAGAGGCCCTTGGACAACCTCCAGCCGCTAAGCCCCTCCCCACCGCCCAACGCCGCTTTTTCGCCTCTCGGACAACGCAAGAACCCCTCCCACACCCCGACCGCCTTGCAGGCGAAATCCCTTCAATCCTAGCCAAAGCCCTTGAAAAATCTGGCTTCGCAGCCCCATACACCTCTCTCTCCGCATCGATTAACCCTAAGGGTTCAATTTCCATCGTTGCCCACCCCACGGTCCCAGCCTCCTTTTTACAATACCTTCTTCGAAACGTTTACTTCCTTGATCAACGCCCGGATTAATACCCCCGGCAACCCTCTCAATTGTTTCCGCCCTGCTCCAACAGATGTCGACGTTGCCATTCACGGCATTCCTCTCTACAACTTCCAAGACAAGGATACCCTTGAAAAGGACTTCCCGGAAGAAGTTAGATTCGCCGTTGGCATCACCCCCTCCGCCGTTCGGTTCTTAATCAAGGACGACACGACCAGAAACCTTAAGAAAACCTCTTCCATCGTGGCCACTGTCACCGCCGAAGAAGCCGCTCTAATCGGTTCCACCATTAGACTATTTTCACGCCCTTGCCGCTGTGCCGTTATGTGGTCAGCCTCCCCCTCCACTCAATGCCGCAACTGTCAGAAATTCGGACACGCCCATCAGGGCTGTAAGATCCAAAACCCAGTCTGCCCCCTCTGCACCAAATCCCATACCAAAGCAGAACACAGATGCCCCAGCACAAACTGCCCAGGCTCCTCTAAACCCACCGCCAACTGCTGCCCTGTCTCGCCCGCTAAATGCGCCAACTGCGAAGGCCCACACCCAGCAAACGACCCCTCCTGCCCCGTCCGCCCTAAGAGAACCGCCACCAAGGAGTCCCAGCCCTTGACCGGCGCCATGGAAATTACCATGGATCCACCCGCTGGTCAATTGTAAATGCGGGACAACAACAAGAATGCACCGTCCGATTTTCTACGCATTATCCAACACAACTGCGCTGGGAGCAACCCTGTGTTCATTGCACTCTTTTCACTACCGATGGCTCAATCAGCTCATGTTATTGCCATCCAAGAACCACCTCTTTTTAAAAATAGACCGCTACAAGCACCTTCTTTTACGCTATATGTTCCTACACTCACAAGAACAGAGGAAAAAATTTCCACCTGTTTCTACATTGCAAATTCTCTCCTAGATAAAAATTCTGTTTCTGCTCTACCGTCTGCAAGGGGCGATATGATTACAGTTAATATTTTTATTAAAACTGCACCAAATATGTTTTCAACGTTACAAGTTACGAATATTTATAATCGTCACCTATCTTCCCACACTCGTTCAGTTGATCCTCAAGAAATTTTTCTCCACTCTCATAATCCTTCTATTGTTCTAGGAGATTTTAACATTCATTCACCCCAATCCGATCCCCTTCGCTCCTTTACTTCATCAGAGCTCTCATTATCGGAACCATACTTTACTACTGCGGCCTCAAAGGCTTTTTTACTCATTAATAATCCGGGGGTCTATACTAGAATCTCCCCCACCCACCTAAGACGCCACGGGGTTATAGACCTCGCCTTTGCCAACTCCAAAGCCAGCCATCTGATACGAAAATGGCTCCCCCTCTCTGCTGATACCGGTTCAGATCACAGGGCCCTCGCAATAACCGTTGCCCTTCCCAATTCCGATCTTTCTCCCTTCACTACCCCTAACTGGAAACTCACGGACTGGAACTGCCTAGATCCTGTCCTGAGATCTCTCCAGATTGAAGCCCCCTCCTCCCCCGCAAATGTCGATGAATGGTTCGACGCCTCTCTCAATAAGCTTATGGATACGGCCCTAAGATACACACTCTCCAAAGTAGTCTGCAAATGGTCAAAACCATGGTGGAATGCCAAACTCACGCAACTCCGAACTATCTTTCACTCAGTACAAAGAATGGTCAGGAAAGGCAGAGCACCCCCCTTTGAAGCTAAAGCGGCTAAAAATGCCTACTTCAATGCCATCAAAAAAGCTAAACAAAACCACTGGAACCACTTTGTCTCAAATGCTGATGCTAAAGACGTCTGGAAGCTCAAAAAAATGGCCACCAGAACGGAGGATCGCATTCCTTCGCTCCCAAACTCCCCAACACCGCTTACTCTAAACGAAAATCTTGTCAAAGCATTTTTCCCACCACGACAAGATCCCTCTCCTCCTCCTCCGATTAAATATAAGGACGTCCCCACTATTACCCCCGAGGAAATACACGACGTCCTTAAAACAACCAGTAATGTCTCAGCCCCAGGCCCAGACACAGTCCCCTACTCTGTTTGGAAAGGCATCCACAGAGCAAATCCACTCCTCCTTCCTAATCTTTTAAACCCCCTACTCCAACACGGCCACCATCCTCTATCCCTGAAAAAGGCAAATGGGATAATCCTGGCCAAACCGAATAAACCCGACTATACTTCTCCATCTGCATACCGAATCATTGTGCTTCTCCAGACCGTTTCAAAAATTCTGGAAAAAATAATGACCCTCCGCCTCGCACTTATTGCCAGGAACACAGGACTAATCCATCCCCATCAATGCGGCTCAGTCGCGGGCCTATCGACGGCAGACGCAGCCACCACACTCCTCCATGAGATTAGAGCGATGCAACACGCAGGCCTCAAAGTCTCAACTCTTCTACTCGATATTAAAGGCGGCTTTGACCACGTCCTCAAACAATTTCTCGCCCCAATACTCGCAGCCGGTCATGTTCCACCTTACATGACAAACTGGACCCTGTCCTTCTTATCAGACCGTCACATAACCCTGCTCTTTAAAGGCTCCCCCAAGATTCTGACTCCTGTCCAAGTCGGAGTCCCCCAGGGCTTTCCTATTTCGCCTCTCCTCTTTTTAATCTATGTTAATTCTCTTCACCACTATGACCCCTCCCCGGGAATTACCCTATCTTATGTCGATGACTTCGCCATCACAGTAGGGGCCAAATCGTACCAGGAGAATGTTAATACCCTGACCTCCCATTATCAAAACCTCACCCAAATGGCAACCCCCAGAAATATTCTGTGACGGAGTGCCAAGACTACGAGGGGCCAGGTGTAGATGACGACGAAAAGTATCGCGAGGGACACAGCCAAGATAAGCGAGGTAGGGGCAACGACCAAGATAAAGACCTAGGGCCGAGCAGGGAAAGCGAGGACCGTAGATAACGGCAGAGACAAGACTATGAGGCCAACAAGAAGGGGCAGGGGAAGCGAGGATCGTAGGTATCAGTCACAGTCAAAACGAAGGAGGCCACAGGGCCCGACAAGAGGAGATCAATAGAGGTCGCGGTAGTAGGTAACCTTCGAGCCAAGACGAGAAGCGAGGACTATGGATAGGAAATGACTATATTCCTATATGCGAGAAGACAGGAAGACGAGACAGAGAGAAAAGAAAGAAAAGAACTAAAGGAAACTGCTCAACCCGCTATTTAACACCTCCCTCCACCAGTCCGCCAAGACACTCTTACATCAGCCATAGAATCACATAGAAACTCGGTCTCACCACACCTTATATTCCTCCACACCCACTCCTGTAATCCTCATTACCAATCCATCCTGCAACCGAACCTCAAAGAAAGAAATAACATCACCATCAGACCATTCCATTACCAATCCATCCTGCAACCGAACCTCAAAGAAAGAAATGACATCACCATCAGACCATTCCACCCCCGCTTCGCTTATCCTAACCCCCTCCATCGTACTAATACCTCAATCCCCGAACAGTCGGGCCGAATGCCAAGACGCCGGGACAGATCAGGTCCCCTCCTAGGGACTAGCTCCTGCTAGGCTGAGGTTTCGAGGGATATCGCCGGTGAAAAGACGTTCGGAGTTCCGGACTATGTTCCAGGTCATCTGAAGATTGCCATGAAGGTTCCTCATACCCCACATATTTAGTTAAGTACTCCACTCGTCGTCCTTTCCTTCGAGAATCTAATATTTCCTCCACTTCCCATTCGGTTTCTCCTTCAATCTCTACAGGCGGGGGTGGTGTAATAACCTGTCCGGGTACGGGGTCCTGAACGAGAGGTAATAATAGCGAAACATGGAAAACAGGATGTACTTTCATAGAGGACGGTAGATCCAGTTCGTAGGCATAGGGACTAACAATCCGTTTAATAGAATAGGGCCCAATTTGCTTCCAATCTAGCTTTTTAGACGGACGCTTGGTAGCGATATTTCGAGTCGACAGCCAAACCTGGTCTCCAACTATATAACGAGGGGCCGGAGTACGATGTATATTAGCCATTTCCTCCTGAATCCTTTGGGCCCTAAACATCTCGTTTTTCAAAAATTCAAACACTTGTGACATTTCCCTGGCTAACCCGTTGGCTTGATCTTCGTTTGTGGTTTTCCCATGTACTAGAGGTCCAAACGTCATGCGGGGGTGACGGCCATAATTAGCTTGAAAGGGTGACATATTCGTTGTTTCCGAGATGTGATTATTAGTTGCAAACTCGGCGAGAGGTAGAAAGTCCGTCCAGTTGTCCTGTTGATATGACACATAGCTGCGCAAGTATTGCTCCATAATTGCATTGGTCCTCTCCGTTTGGCCGTCAGTCTGAGGGTGAAAGGCGGTAGAATATCGAGGCGCTATCTCCAGACGATTGCAAAGTGATTTCCAAAATTCAGCGGTAAATTGAGTTCCTCGATCGGAGACAATAGTCTCTGGTAATCCATGTAACTTCCACACCTGTTCGAGGTATAGACGAGCTAGGTCCCTGGCGTTCACAGTTTCGGTTGTAGCCACAAAATGTTTCATTTTTGTCAGCCGATCCACCACTACCAGTATAGCATTAAAGCCATTACTTTCTGGAAGTCCAGTAACAAAGTCCATGGTAATATCTGTCCAAGGTCCTTTGGGTATCGAAAGTGTCCCGGCGTCTTGGCAGTCGGCCCGAGTATTGAACGGCATCGGCGTGATAGGCGGGAAGGAGTAAGGATAGGCGAGGCGGAGGTGTAGTGGACTGATGGTGATATTATTTCTTTCTATGAGGTTCGGTTGCAGGATGGATTGGTAATAGATATTACGGAAAGAGGGTGTGAGGGAATATGTGGTGTGGGTGGATCGAGGTTCTTTGAGTTTCTATGGCTGATGTAAGATTCTTGGCGGACGGGTGAGGGGAGGTGGTTAAATAGTGAGCGGAGTGGTTCTCTTTTGTTCTTTTCTTTCTTTCCTCTTTGTCTCGTCTTTCTGTCTTCTCGTACATAGGAATATAACTATTTCCTATCCATAGTCCTCGCTTCGTATCTCGGCTCGAAGGTTGCCTACTACTGCGACCTCCATTGATCTCCTCTCGTCGGACCCTGTGGTCTCCTTCGTTTTGACTGTGACTGACGCCTACGATCCTCGCTTCCCCTGCCACCTTCAGGAGAGCCGTATAGTCTTGCTTCTGCCGTTACCTACGGTCCTCGCTTTCCCTGCTCGGCCCTAGGTCTTTACCTTGGTCGTTGCCCTCATTTCATGGCTGTGTCGCAATATACTTTTTTAAATCGTCATCTTTCCGTGTAGTCTTGGCACTCCGTCACACTAAGACGAGACCACCTCAAGCGGCCGACACAGCAATTCATCTTGTATTCTAGGCCACCATGACCGCTCCAGCTATTCCCTTTGATTATGCAGCCCTTCAACAAGATCTCGTCAACTTCTTCGTTGCTCATCCCGAAGTCGACACCGAGGCTACCCCGGAAGCTAAACAGATCTATGATCTATTGGTACGGGCCCATGAAGGAGTTATTCAATACTCGATTGATCTACAGACCCACCACTCAGAGACGGAGCAAGCCCGCTCTGAGTTTCAGAAGGAAACCCATGTTCTTAAAGCCAAGATCAAGAAGCTTCAGGAAGGGATCAAAGAAGGCCTCGGGGAGCTGCATGATGACCTAAATAAGACCAAGTCGGAGAAACCTCCGGACCCAGAGAAGTATAGGGGAGATAAAAAGGGGTTGAGAATGTTCCAACGACAACTACAGATTAAACTGGCCGCCAATCGCGATCGGTTTCCCACCCCGGCCCAACAAATTGCTTATTCTATCTCCCGCTTGGAGGGACCCGCGGCAGATCAGTTTCTTGCTTATATATCGAATGAAGGAATCGAACTGGACTCAATGACGGAATTTTTTGAAATTTTGGATAATGCTTTCGGTGACCCGGACAGGGCGGCCACAGCTGCTCGAAACCTCAGGGAAATTAGACAACGACAACGACCTTTCTCGGAATACTTTGCGGAGTTCCAGCGCTACGCTGCGGACTCTGAATTTAACGAAGCTGCTAAAATTGAGTGTCTTCTAGAGGGTCTTAACCACGAGCTAATGACCCTTATGATTCAAAACGAGACCCCAACCACAGTGAAGGATTGCGGTCTACTTCTACAACGTCTAGACAATAAGCAACGGGCCTTACAGGCAAGGATGGGGAGGTTTAGATTCTCGACTCCGAGTGGCCCACCCCCTCGTTCCTTTAACCCTCGTCCGCCCCTTGTACCAGCAACGACCACAGTCGTACGGCCTCCGCCGCCGATACCCCCAAAGAATAATGCGCCACTGGGACACCCTTCCTATACTCCTGGGGGGGCCGTTCCTATGGACTTGTCTAATAACCGTCGCCGCCCGGATATGAAGGAAAGGGAAGCCCGCAGGATGGAAAATCGTTGTTATTATTGTGGAGGAGTCGGTCACTTGGTTAGGGAATGTCCTCAGTCCCCCTCGGGAAGGGGCCCATCTAAGATGAGGGGAGCATTATTGGAGTCCAAGAAGGAGAAGGAGGAGGATTTGGTATCGGAGGAGGAGGAGTTAAAAGATTTGTCACCTTTAAGCGTAATGGGCCGGCCTTCAATTTCTCTAAGTGTCTACATTTCAACGTTTTGATGGTGAGAGATAATACATTCCAGCGTTTTCGGTGTCGAGCAGAGATGGATGGGAATCAATTGATTGTAGTTTGTTCTATTTCTCAAAATAAAAATTCTATTGTACCCACTTATGCTTTGATTGATACCGGAGCGTCGGGATATGCCTTTATTGATGAAGACTTTGTGAGCCGCCATGAGTTGAAGACCAAGAATTTACGAACAGCAAGGGAGATTGATGTGATTGACGGAAGGCCTATTGAATCTGGGAAAGTGGTGAAGAAGGTAGTACTAGAGTTGGAAATTAATGGACATGTTGAGGAATGTCCTTTCTTTGTTACTAAATTGGGACATTATCCTATTGTTATGGGGATTCCGTGGATGAGGAAGCATGGGGTATTGATTGATAGTGGACGAAATGAGATAGTATTTGGGTCATCTCTCTGCTTGGAGCATTGCGTTATCAACCATAAACCTGTTGTCGCCAAGGGAATATCGATTCAACCACCTGATAAACCCAGTGTAAATATATCGGCGGTTACCCCTCGCTCTTTTAAAAGGTTAACTAGGGACGCTACGGTTCAGCTTTATTCGATTACTCTTCATACTATTAACCGTATTCTGGAAACACCGGCCAACCCAAAGGGATTGATCCCTATCGAATATCGACGATTCCATCAGTTATTTGATGAAGAAAATGCCTCTCAACTTCCACCTCATAGGACCTATGACCATGAAATTAAGCTGCAGGAGGGAACCCAACCCCCCTTTGGCCCGATGTATGGAATGTCAAGAGATGAGTTGAAGGCGCTGCGGGACTATTTGGTCGATAATCTAAAAAAGGGATTTATCCGGTCCAGCAGCTCCTCCGCGGGGGCTCCGGTGCTATTTGTTAAGAAAGCCGACGGATCGTTACGGCTTTGTGTGGACTATCGGAAGTTGAATGCTATTACGGTTAAAGATCGATACCCTCTGCCGTTGACTCCTGAGACTATGGCCAATCTGGCCAACGCGAATTACTTTACTAAACTTGATTTACGCTGGGGCTATAATCAAATCCGGATTAAAGAATGGGATGAGTGGAAGACAGCCTTCAGAACCCGTTATGGACATTGGGAATATCTGGTGATGCCTTTTGGATTAACTAATGCTCCTGCTACTTTCCAACGATGGATTAATGATATTCTCCGTCCCTTCCTGGATCGATGCGCCACGGCTTATCTCGATGATATCCTCATATATTCGGAGACCCTGGAACAACATCAACAAGATGTACAACAGGTCCTAGAAGCTTTGAAGCCAATCAAGTTCACCTGAAGCCGAGAAGTGTGAGTTTAGTGTACGGGAGACAAAGTACTTGGGCATGATTCTTACCCCTGGAGGCATGAAAATGGATCCTACCAAGGTTTCGACCATTATGGACTGGGAGTCACCAAAGACGGTGAAGGAGGTTCAAGAGTTCCTAGGGTTTGCAAATTTTTATCGTCGGTTTATATATGCCTATTCTCGTTTAGCTAAACCTCTTACCGTCCTTACCAAAAAACATATTGGATTCGAGTGGAATGAGAAAACCGAACAGGCTTTTCAGAAACTTAAAATAGCTTTTACCACCGCACCTATCTTGCAACACCCGGATCCGGAGAAGGAATTTATTGTGGAAACCGATGCATCTGACTACGTGTCCGCTGGTATTCTATCGCAACGAGATAAGGAACAGTTGTTACATCCGGTCGCATTCTTCTCCAAGTGTCATACACCTCCGGAATGTAACTACGAAATTTATGACAAGGAGTTACTCGCGGTGATTCGATGTTTTGAGGAGTGGAGACCTCATTTGGAAACAGCTCAGTATCAAGTCAAAGTGTTGACCGATCATCGAAATCTTGAATACTTCATGTCCACCAAACTTCTTAACCGACGGCGAAAATGGGCTGAATTTCTTTCCGATTCGATTTTGTTATTTTATATCGTAGGGAAGCAAGGGAGGAAAGGTAGAAACTTGTTGACTCGTAGGGCCCAGGATTTGCCTAAGGAAGGAGATGAAAGGTTGGAACAGCAGAGTCGAGTGGTACTCAAGAAGGAGAATTTGGATCCCAAGATAGGTTTGTTGGCGGGTTCTTTGGCAAATGAACCCGCTGAAGGATCGTCTTCCGTTCTTGAATTATTGAATAAAGCTTACCAGGAGGATAGTTTCCCTAATAAGATCTTGAAACTGCTTCGCGAGGGTGTTCGGCAGTCAAAAGAAATATCTCTGGCCGAGTGTAAGGAGAGCGATGAGGGATTGCTACTGTACCGAAATACTATATACGTTCCCGATTCCTGCGCACTTAAGCTCTATCTCCTACAAGAATATCACGATAAGCCATCAGCTGGACACCCTGGAAGATCTAAAACCCTAGAGTTACTCGGGCGGGAATACTATTGGCCAACGATGCGGAAATATGTTGATAAATATGTCCAGAACTGCCACATCTGTCGAAGGAGTAAACCCAATTTGAATCCTCTCCAAGGGGTCCTCCGCCCCCTTTCGATACCCAAGGGACCCTGGACGGATATTACAATGGACTTCGCTACTGGACTTCCGGAAAGTAATGGTTTTAACGCCATACTGGTGGTGGTAGACCGATTGACAAAGATGAAGCACTTCATAGCTACAACCGAAAGTGTGGATGCCAGGGAGTTATCTCATCTATATCTAGAACAAGTGTGGAAGCTACACGGATTACCAGAAACCATCATCTCCGACCGAGGAACTCAATTTACGGCTACATTTTGGAAAGCCCTTTGCGACCGACTGGAAATAGCACCCCGTTACTCTACTGCTTTTCATCCTCAGACGGACGGACAAACCGAAAGGACCAATGCAATTATGGAACAGTATTTGCGAAGTTACGTATCCTATCAACAGGATAACTGGACGGATTTTTTACCCCTCGCCGAATTTGCAACTAATAACCATATTTCGGAAACAACAAAAATGTCCCCTTTCCAAGCGAATTATGGCCGTCATCCCCGCATGACCTTTGGGCCCCTAAGGCATGGAACAACAACGAACGAGGACCAAGCGAATGGTCTAGCCAGAGAAATGTCCCAGGTGTTTGAGTTCCTGAAAAACGAGATGTTTAGAGCTCAGAAGATTCAAGAGGAAATGGCTAATTTACATCGTACCCCGGCGCCTCGCTATATAGTGGGAGATCAAGTCTGGTTATCGACGCGGAATATTGCAACGAAACGTCCCTCCAAAAAACTCGACTGGAAGCAGATCGGACCTTACTCGATTAAACGAATTGTTAGTCCTTATGCCTACGAGTTGGACTTACCCTCCTCTATGAAAGTACACCCCGTGTTCCATGTTTCACTGTTATTGCCTCTAATTCAAGATCCCGTACCTGGGCAAATGATTACACCACCGCCACCTGTTGAAATCGAGGGGGAAATAGAATGGGAAGTAGAAGAGATATTGGATTCCAGAAGACGAGGACGACGAGTGGAATATCTGATCAAGTATGTGGGGTACGAAGAACCCTCCTGGCAACCTTCCAATGATCTGGAACACAGCCCCGAAATTCGAGAAGTCTTCCATCGTCGATATCCTACGAAACCTCGGCCTATCAGGAGCTAGGCCCTTGGAGGGGACCTGATCTGTCCCGGCGTCTTAGCAGTCGGCCCGAGTATTGAACGGCATCGGCGTGATAGGCGGGAAGGAGTAAGGATAGGCGAGGCGGAGGTGTAGTGGACTGATGGTGATATTATTTCTTTCTATGAGGTTCGGTTGCAGGATGGATTGGTAATAGATATTACGGAAAGAGGGTGTGAGGGAATATGTGGTGTGGGTGGATCGAGGTTCTTTGAGTTTCTATGGCTGATGTAAGATTCTTGGCGGACGGGTGAGGGGAGGTGGTTAAATAGCGAGCGGAGTGGTTCTCTTTTGTTCTTTTCTTTCTTTCCTCTTTGTCTCGTCTTTCTGTCTTCTCGTACGTAGGAATATAACTATTTCCTATCCATAGTCCTCGCCGTATCTCTCGAAGGTTCTTCTCTACTGCGACCTCCATTGATCTCCTCTCGTCGGACCCTGTGGTCTCCTTCGTTTTGACTGTGACTGACGCCTACGATCCTCGCCTCCCCTGCCTCCTTCAGGAGAGCCGTATAGTCTTGCTTCTGCCGTTACCTACGGTTCTCGCTTTCCCTGCTCGGCCCTAGGTCTTTACCTTGGTCGTTGCCCTCGGCTCGCTTACCTTGGCTGTGTCCCTCGCAATACTTTTCGTCGTCATCTTCATCTGGCTCAGTGTAGTCTTGGCACTCCGTCACAGAAAGGGGCCGGAGAACCCCTTGGAGAGGATTCAAATTGGGTTTACTTCTTCGGCAGGTGTGACAGTTTTGAACATACTTGTCCACGTATTTCCGCATTGTTGGCCAGTAGTAATTTCGACTAAGTAATTCTAAGGTTTTTGATCTTCCAGGATGACCCGCCGACGGTTTATCGTGATATTCCCGAAGCAGATAAAGTTTAAGTTCGTTTGACTCAGGAACATATATAGCATTTCGATAAAGCAGTAATCCCTCCGTGCCCTCCGTGCATTCAGCTAGTGATATATCCTTAGACTGTCGAACCCCCTCACGGAGTAGTTTCAGGATCTTATTAGGAAAACTATCTTCTTGGTAAGCTTTGTTTAGAAGTTCAGAAACGGGAGACGATCCTTCAGCGGGTTCATTTGCCAAAGAACCCGCCAACAAACCTATCTTAGGATCTAGATTCTCCTTCTTAAGTACCACCCGACTCTGTTGTTCCAACCTCTCATCTCCTTCCTTGGGTAAATCCTGAGCCCTCCGAGTCAACAAATCCACCTTCCGCCCTTGCTTTCCCGGTCGGTATAAAATAACAAAATTAAATCGTGAAAGAAATTCAGCCCAGCGGGTTTGTCGTCGATTAAGAAGTTTGGTGGACATAAAGTATTCAAGATTCCGATGATCGGTCAATACCTTGACCTGATACTGGGCTGTCTCCAAGTGGGGTCTCCATTCCTCAAAGCATTGAATCACCGCGAGTAGCTCCTTGTCATATATTTCGTAGTTACACTCTGGTGGGGTATGACATTTGGAAAAAAAAGCAACTGGATGTAGAATCTGTTCTTTATCTCGTTGGGAAAGTATGCCAGCGGATACATAGTCAGACGCATCGGTTTCCACAATAAATTCCTTTTCAGGATCCGGATGTTGTAGAATAGGTGCAGTGGTGAAGGCTATTTTCAAGTCTTGGAAGGCTCGCTCTGTTTTCGAGTTCCACTCAAATCTAACATGTTTCTTAGTCAGGGAGGTCAGGGGTCTAGCCAAACGGGAATAGGCATATATAAATCGGCGATAAAAATTAGCAAATCCTAGGAACTCCTGAACTTCCTTCACAGTCTTAGGTGGTTCCCAATCAACGATGGTAGATACTTTGGCAGGATCCATCTTCATACCCCCCGGGGTAAGAATCATTCCCAGGTACTTGGTTTCCTGAACACTAAACTCGCACTTCTCTGGCTTCAAGTGCACTTCATTGGCTTCCAAAGCCTCTAAAACCTGTTGAACATCCCGCTGATGTTGTTCCAAAGTTTCTGAGTAAACCAGGATATCATCAAGATAGGCGGTAGCGCAACGATCCAGAAACGGGCGGAGGATATCATTAATCCATCGTTGAAAAGTAGCAGGTGCATTGGTAAGTCCGAAGGGCATCACTAGATATTCCCAATGTCCGTAGCGAGTTCGAAAAGCTGTTTTCCATTCGTCTCCCTCTTTAATCCGAATTTGATTATAACCCCATCGTAAATCAAGTTTGGTAAAATAATTCGCATTGGCCAAATTAGCCATGGTCTCCGGAGTTAAGGGTAAAGGATATCTATCTTTAACGGTTATAGCGTTAAGCTTTCGATAGTCCACGCACAACCGTAAAGATCCATCCGCTTTCTTCACAAACAGTACCGGCGCACCTGCAGAGGAGCTACTGGACCGAATAAAACCTTTTTTCAGATTATCGACGAGGTAGTCTCTCAGAGCCTTCAGTTCATCTCGTGACATCCCATACATGGGGCCAAAGGGGGGTTGAGTCCCTTCCTGCAATTTAATTTCATGATCATAGACCCGATGAGGTGGTAGTCTGGAGGCATTATTCTCATCAAACAACTGCCGGAACTGTTGGTATTCAATAGGAATTAACCCCTGTGGATTTACAGGTGTCTCGAGAATACGGTTTATTGTATGGAGGGTAATTGAATAAAGTTGAACGGTGGTATCCTGAGTTAACCTTTTAAAAGAACGAGGAGTCACTGCCGATATATTAACATTGGGCTTCTCAGGTGGTTGAATCGATATTCCCCGAGCAACAACAGGTTTATGATCGACAGAACGGCGTCTGAAAAAAAATTTCATTCCTCCCACTATCAATCAACACTCCATGCTTCCTCATCCACGGGATTCCCATCACAATCGGATAGTGGCCGAGCTTCGTAACAAAGAGAGGACACTCCTCCATATGCCCATTAATTTCCAATTCCAGAACCACCTTCTTTATTACTTTCCCTGACTCAATAGGTCTTCCATCAATCACATCAATCTCCCTTGTCACTCGTAAATTCTTGGTCTTCAGTTCATGGCGGTATAGTCTTCATCTATAAATGCATATTCCAGTATCAATCAAAGCATATGTGGGTACAATAGATTTTTATTTTGAGAAATAGAACAAACTACAATCAATTGATTCCCATCCATCTCCTGCTCGATACTGAAAACGCGTTGAAATAGACACTTTAGAAAAAAACCTTGGAAGGTCGCCCCGCTTACGCCGCCAGGCTTTAACTCCTCCTCCTCCGACACTAAATCATCCTCCTTTTCCTTCTTCATGCCCAAGCTATAACCTTCCTCATCACAAGTGGCGAGAACACTCACCTATAAAATAATGCAGCTCTCCATAAATGAAGCTCTGCTTGATAATAACAACGATTTTCCATCCTCTGAGCTTCCTTTCCTTCATATCCGGCTGACGGTTATTAGACAGGTCCATAAGCGGCCCCAGGAGTATAGGGACGGTGTCAAGTACATTATTCTTTGGGGTTGACGGCGGCGGAGGTCGTACAACTGGGGTTATTACTGGTGCAAGGGGAGGAGGAGGGTTAAAAACACGAGGAGGTGGAGCATTCGGCGTTGAGAACCTAAACCTCCCCATCCTTGCCTGTAGGGCCCGTTGCTTATTATCCAGCCGCTGTAGGAGTAAACCGCAATCCTTCACTGTGGTCGGGGTCTCGTGTTGAATCATAAGGGTCATTAGCTCATGGTTAAGACCCTCTAGTAGGCATTCAATTTTAGCAGCTTCATTAAATTCAGAGTCTGCAGCGTAGCGCTGGAACTCCGCAAAGTATTCCGAGAAAGATCGTTGTCGTTGTCTAATCTCCCTGAGATTTCGAGCAGCTGTAGCCGCCCTATCCGGGTCACTGAAAGCATTGTCCAAAATTTCAAAAAATTCCGTCATTGAGTCAAGTTCGATTCCTTCATTCGAGATATAGGCAAGAAACTGATCCGCCGCGGGTCCCTCCAAGCGAGAAATAGAATACGCAATCTGTTGAGCTGAGGTGGGAAACCGATCGCGATTGGCGGCCAGTTTAATCTGTAGTTGTCGTTGGAACATCCTCAACCCCTTTTTATCTCCCCTATATTTTTCTGGGTCCGGAAGTTTCTCCGACTTAGTCTTATTTAGGTCATCATGTAGCTCCCCGAGACCTTCTTTGATCCCTTCCTGAAGCTTCTTGATCTTGGATTTAAGAACATGGGTTTCTTTCTGAAACTCAGAGCGGGCTTGCTCCGTCTCTGAGTGATGGGTCTGTAGATCGATCGAGTATTGAATAACCCCTTCATGGGCCCGTACCAATAGGTCATAGATCTGTTTTGCTTCCGGTGTAGCCTCGGGGTCAACTTCGGGGTGGGCGACGAAGAAGTTGACGAGATCTTGTTGAAGGGCTGCGTAATCAAAGGGGGTAGCTGGAGCGGTCATGGTAAACTATAATAGGGGATGAATTGCTGTGTCGGCCGCTTGAGGTGGTCTCGTCTTAGTGTGACGGAGTGCCAAGACTACGCAGGGCCAGATGAAGATGACGACGAAAAGTATCGCGAGGGACACAGCCAAGATAAGCGAGGTAGGGGCAACGACCAAGATAAAGACCTAGGGCCGAGCAGGGAAAGCGAGGACCGTAGATAACGGCAGAGACAAGACTATGAGGCCAACAAGAAGGGGCAGGGGAAGCGAGGATCGTAGGTATCAGTCACAGTCAAAACGAAGGAGGCCACAGGGCCCGACAAGAGGAGATCAATAGAGGTCGCGGTAGTAGGTAACCTTCGAAAGGCCGAAGGAAGAGAAATAGGAAGTGACTATATTCCTATATACGAGAAGACAGGAAGACGAGACAAAGAGAAAAGAAAGAAAGGAACTAAAGGAAACCGCTCAACCCGCTATTTAACACCTCCCTCCACCAATCCGCCAAGACCCTCTTACATCAGCCATAGAATCACATAGAAACTCAGTCTCACCACAACTCGTATTCCTTCACACCCACTCCTGTAATCCCCATTACCAATCCATCCTACAACCGAATCTCAAAGAAAGAAATGACATCACCATCAGACCATTCCACCCCCGCTTCGCTTATCCTAACCCCCTCCATCGTACTAATACCTCAATCCCCGAACAGTCGGGCCGAATGCCAAGACGCCGGGACATATTCACTTCTCAGTAACGAAAACTGAATTTATTCACTGGAGGACACCACGAGACAGCACCCCCAATTGTCTTATTCCAATTACTCTCGAAGGCCATACCTTCCACCCCTCTCCCAAAGTTAAATGGATCGGCTACTGGCTTACCCAGTCCCTCAACCCCAATGTTCACTTTTCCCACAGACTATCAGCTGCCCAAGCCTCCTTCGGCCTAATACAACGCTTCTCCTCCGCAGGCAAAACCTCTCTCTCCAACAAACTGCCTGCCACCGAGCCATTATCACTATCTACGCCCCTCCCCCACATCCTCACTAAAGAGCCTAACCAAATTCTGGAACTCCGTTCTACGATGGGCAACAGGCTGCTTTAGAGCCACAAACCTTAAAGCCCTTTATATCGAAGCGGCCTCACCTCCCCTACAACTCTACTTAAGTTTTCTGATGACTAAATTCGCCATCCGAATACTTCAAGCCTCACCCCGCAATAACCCGGTGACACGAAGAACCTCAAACAGCTTCTCCACCACCTCAAAATACCGCTGCTATTCCCACTCCCAACTTTTGAAAGGAAAACAAAACCCCCCAAAAAAGTGGAACTCCAATGCCGTAAAAGGTGTCGCACCATTGCCGATCGAACGCCTTTGTTCCTTTGCTAGACCCCTTATAGAAGAAGGGACTCCTCCTCAGAAAATGGCCCCCAAAGCCAAGAAAAAACTTCTTACACACTGGGCCGCCTCCTACCCCCCCCCAGAATATTATAACTTCTCACCTACTCTTACACTTCCTCAGTTTACAAATCTACATAAATTCACTGCCTCCAGGATTCACCAACTTAGGGTAGCAAAAAGCTACCTGAAAGCACACAAATCCTGGATCAACATCAACGACTCGGACATCTGTCCCAGATGCATCCTCGAACCCGAAACCACTCTTCACGCAATTCTCTACTGCCCCATGAAAAAAGCCACCCGTGACAAGTTACTACCAAACATGTCCTCGCTGGATGAAATATGGGATAACCTCCCCGCTACCCTAGCCCTCGCTGCCTTTATTACCGAAACCAGAACCAACTTTCCGGTGAAAGCCCTTATCTCCCCTCTGGACTCAGGGTCCTTAGACTCCTCCCTTAGTTCGATTTCTACTACCAGTATTTAACTACGCAATTCGTTCTATACACACCAAAGCCCTAATATTAGGCACTAAGCAGAAAGCTTATGAATGACAGTATCGGAGGATGGAAAGCCAAAGAGCGGTCTTCTTTGTAATTTTGTTTTGATTTTCTTCTATGCGGATCCAAAATTTTCTTTGTATTTTTGTTTTTTCTTTTGTGTTTTAGGGGATGTTTGTTTGTATTTGCTCTGGGGACAGGTCTTTTATGCCATAGTCTATGACTGCACGCAGCGTTTTGTACCTAGAAATAAAATGATATGATATAAAAAAAAAAAAAAAAAAACTTACTTTAACGCCCGATCGGATATTCCTATAAGCCTTAGTCAAAAGTTAGTCTAATAAAGACCTTATATATTCTTGAAATCACTCTTGAAAATTCTTGAATAAGGTCTTTATTAGACTAACTTTTCACTAAGCCCTTTTTAAGGCTGAAATAAGGCCCATAGGAATATCCGATCGGGCGTTAAAGTAAGTACTTATGACACCCGACAATACTTCCAAATAGTATAAGCTTGTCCATCGTCATTAGGAAGCATTTCTATTAGTCAGGATGGTTTGCATATTAGTGATATACTAGAAGCATACATGCACTGACAAAAAGACCGCTCCCGTGAAATATGGAAGAGAAGCTACATTAAGAGGGATTGTACACCATTGCTGTACCAAAGGGCATGAGCAAACACTGATAAGTACGTCTATAATCTTTTATATATCATCTCTAGATACCCGTATCCCTCAAGCTTTCACAAACAGACTCAACTGAATGGACAAAATAGTGCTATTATATCGGGCCGGTCATGGGCAGAGACGGATCATTACAGACCGGAATGCACACGACTACATATGCGGCCGCATTCCACTTGTAATCTTATGAACTTATATCCGGACAATGCTTAATTTTATGAACTTACACCCGGACAATACTTAATCTGATGAACTTATTTCCGGAAAAAACGCGTCTGACAGGAGATTTGCCGATAATCGTCGTATTTGGTGCTAGTTATCAAAAGTATCGAGCTTAGATGAGTGTCTTCAGGTAAGCATGTAGCAATACTAGGTGAGGTTTTAATTTTGGATCTGTACAAAATGGGAAGCTTACCAATTGGTAGTTTTTCTACGCGGACTTAAAATCTTATCATGCAGGGATATCAGTAGCAAGGGCCACAATGTCATTGATCGGTACCCGTGATACTCCAACTGGTAATACTCTGCCTAAGCGTTCTTAACATAATTGCGAGCGCGATTACTCATCAAACATTAGTTGTTACTCTACTATTTCCACATCAAAGTCTCTACAAACTACCCTCCCCCGAGATAATTCCCATCATTGCGGAACTCCTCCATTCCTCTAGCCTGCCCACCTTCTCTCGAATCAGTTATTCCCTCAACTACCAAGTCGCCCCTTCTTACGAAGAAATCGACATCATACCATATATAATAAAAGAGTAAAGGACGTCATATGCCCCATATCTCCAATCCTGAGACTCTAGTACATTACCCCCCCCCCCCCCCAACCCTACTCGACCTCACCACCCTTAACAAGATACCCACTCCCATCCCTCCGTGCACCATACTCCATCAACAACCTTTCCACCACCGTACACTCCCCATCCTCCACCTGCGAATCCACCATCCCGAACGGTCCCCAGTCCGCGCCATTGTCCAACAAAATGCGCGCAATCGCAAGCTTCCCGGTCTCGAGCGCGCGCTGCAGCGGCGCACGGCGCATGGGCACGCCATGCTGCAGCAGCAGACGCACAACCTGCTCGAACCCATGCTTGCACGCGAGGCGAAGCATGAAGTACCCGCCGAACGCCCGGCTGGGGTTGTAGAAGGCGAGGGCGCGCGCGAGCAGCGCGGGGTTGTTGTGCCGCGTAGCGTAGCGGCTGATTCTCGCGGCTTGGGACTCGAAGTCGAGCGCGAGGAGAGGGGAGAGCGTATCGTGCAGGGTGCGGCAGGTGCGCGAGAGGAGCGAGAGGTGGCGCGTGGGGAGGAAATTGGCGATCATGAGAAGGATCTCGAGGGGGAAGTCGAGGAGTGGGAATGGCGGCTCCATCAGGGGGGAGGGGGAGAGGGAGACATCGGGGGTGCTTTGGTCCTCATCATAGAGTGGTGTGGAGGTCGACATCAGAACTACTGCGGTGGAAGGTGGCGGTTCAGGGGTGCTGGGGGTTGGTGTGGGACGTCTTGGTGGGGGCGGGGGCTACAAGTTCGCGTACCGCCAAAATTCGAAAAATTGGCTATCTCCGCCCAGGGTAAGCGAGGTGGTGGCTAGGGGTTAGGTTTGGTGTTAGGGTTAGGGATCTGCAATGAACTGTAGTGAGTTGCAAGTCATTTTCGGTTCACCCGCACAACTGGCTGTTGGTTGCAAATCATTGTTGGTTCACCCTATAAACCCGAGTCTGGTTGCAAATCAGTGCGGGTTCACACCACAACCACAACAACAACGCGTCCCCTACCAAAATAGAAGCTCCTTATGATGGCTATACAGCAACAGGTAGAATCAGAAAAAAACCTATTAAGGGGGCAGCGCCTTTAGCAGTTCCTTTTCCTGAATCAGATAACCTACAAAAACCAAAAAAATTTGTGAGGTGCCCTGTAACCACCTGCAAGAAAGACTTCAAGCACCGGAAAGATCCCCATAAAGCAGTTTGGCAACATCTCCTACATCATGCAAAAGCAAAGCCTGGAGTAGGGGATCCAGTGCATAAAGCTAAGCATGCTGCGCTGAAAAAAGAGAGAAAAGCAGAAGCTGGTTAGTGTTATAAATATTTTATATATTTAATACTTGCTAATTCCTGAGTTTAAAATAGGTGATAAGAAAACCCGGGAAAGAAAGAATTCAGCCAGATGGAGAGCCAAGAATGTTAGGAAAGCAAAGAGGTCATCAGCTATGGGAACGGCAAAACTTAAATTTGAAAGAGAGTTGAGAAGGGCTGGGGAATTTTCAGAGGAGGCTTTGGAAAAATTAGTAGATGAAAAGATGGTAGACTGAGATTTGAAGAATTAAAGTTGAAGGATTATAAGCTATATTGTTTTCTTGAATGTGTTTTAAATTGAATCGCTAAAATCCATTTGTTGTGCTTTATTTTTCAGTTCATAGTTTAATTTGGTAGCGGAAGATTAAATTCACGTTCAGGTTTGATTTCATATCATCGATCATAAAGATATAGTGTTAGTGAATACAAATATAAATATGTACTTATTCTCCATATGCGATAAATTCAATAACTTCGTTATTGTCTTGCTCCGTCCCAATATCTTCATATAGGAGTAACGAGGATTTTGAGTCCGCACCCTCAAGCATATTTTCGTTATCCATATGACGCCAATTTCCAACTTCTATACCCTCAAATCCTTTTATATTGAATTCTTTATCTTTACTACCGTCGACCAGTAAAGATAATCCTACATTCTGAAAAGCTCTTCTAATAAGATCTCCTTTCTCCATAGCAAAATCATACCAAGCATCACCGACGTACCAAGTGGTAAGAATTCTCCTTTCTCCTACCGTACATTTCCCACTTTCTTTTTCAGAATCAATGATAGCATTGTCATTTAAGTCTCTTATTTTATCTTTTAGAGGCTTATTGATTGATATATCAAGTGGTTGAACAAAGCTAGTGCATCCAGCCGGGATGAGACTAGAAATAACTTCATGATCTCGTAGCATCCCTAATACTGCAGGTGTTTTATGTGACAGACAATGATCCATAACAAAAAGTGTTGGTCGTCCATTAAGAACAGAAAGAAGATGCTGCTCAATATACTTGAGGAAAAATTGACCGTTCATATATGCATCTTCATTAAATTCAACAAGGACACCAGGGTGATATTGAGGGGTTTCCCGCGTAATAATGCTCCCCTTTCCAATCCAGTGAAAGATAATTAAAGGTGGAATTCGTTTTATGCCATCTGCAAAAACAGATAATACCAAACTAGCCTGCCTTTTATCCCATCCTGCTCTAGTTTCCTTTATCCAAACAGTCCTTGCACCGATATCACGGAGGCTTGGCGGGGCGGGATGGAACAAAGACGGGATAAGCCAAGGTACACAACCGAGGCAGAACGGGTCAACGAGAGACGGAGCGAAGGTAACAAAGAGTCTACGAGGCGAAACAGAGTACGGAGACATCAGCAAGACTTCATTTATCTCCTGATATCTCTTGAGCCTCAGGAGACTCAAAAAATATCTAGGAGTCTCAGGAGAGTCTCAGGAGACCCAGGAGACTGTTGGGAGACTGCATACACAAGTAGTAGTTTGCTGATGGATGAGCACGGGGGCTCCTAAAGAACGGAGACTTATGAGAGTCCTAAAGTATCGTATTGACTAAAAGGACAAGAAGGTTGCGTGAAGAGAAAAGGAAAAGAAGAGAAGTCCTACAAGCGAGGGAGAGAGCTCCCTATATATAGACCGAAAATCCCTTTACTGACTCATCCATAGAAACCCATAGAACACTCGAGCACGCTATACTATTACAAATACATGCACACCACTGACTCACAGAACTCCTACAACCGAAACTCAAAGAAACCCAATAGAAAACCTGTAACTAATCCTTCTTCCCGCAACCTAGCCCGATACATTTTACGCTGTGATTACCGATCAGTTCGTAGGTGCGTCCATTGAGGTATTCAAACAGAAGTGGTGTTTCATCGAGGATACAAATATTGCTTAACAAAAATCTTCTCAGAGCTCGATTAAGTATACTTTCCATCCAATTACCGCCTGGTATTTGAGAATTACGACGGTTGAATAGCATCAACTCTATCATCTGTATTTTATAGTCCTCCGGAACCTTCTGTGCTTTTTTTGTAATACATCTCAAGCTGATTCAAAATCGTTTTAAGAAAGCTGCAAACCATCCATTTGAAAATCGAAATACTGAATTATCGACGTTGATACTGGGGTACAGGTCGCGGAAAATCTGATTTGCATAAAATGTAAACCATCCTCGTCGAATCGGTTGGCCCTTTTCTCTTTGAGACAAGAAAAGATCATAAAGTCGAATCTCAACTCGGGCCATTTGCAGATTACTGCAGCTTCTGTCCGCTTACTTCTGATTCCGCTCGCAAATACTACATCAGCAAGACTTCATTTGTCTCCTGAGGTCTCCTGAGCCTCAGGAGACTCAAAAAATATCCAGGGACCTCAGGAGACTCTCAGAAGACCCAGGAGACTGTTGGGAGACTGTAGACACAAGTAGTAGTTTGCTGATGTAGCTTTTCAATTTCCTCCTGTTTTCGAACCCAATCGCTTATCGTCCTCTGTGGAACATCAAAAATTTCTGAAGCTTCCTATTGTGTCGGGTGCCGTAAATATGATTCTTTCTCTGTATTGACAGGTATCCGATGGTGAAAAAGAAATACCAAAACCCGTATCTTTTGACTTTGGCTCCATGATCTTTCCTGACACTTGATTGCTTTCAAATTGAAAGTACAATCTTTGATAGATTTTGGTTTAGGACCTCCGAGTCGTTGATGTCACGGTTCAATAGCAACTTGGGTAGCATGCGATTGACAACCACTCTCTTTATTGTCAACTAAGCGTTGCAGTATTGTTACAGGCATTGTAATCATATTGAGTTCCGAATTTGATGAAGTTCAAAACTTGATGCTTAACTATTTTTCTCCTTTTCATTTCTCGTGGTTCTGAAATTCACATTCACCGCCGTTTGCTAAGCGAGCATACAGACTTACTGGGAATTTGACAAATGGACTTTCAACAAGGTATCCCTGCAACATCAACAAATCAAATTAATGGATGTTACCACAACCATTGGTAATCTTTGCCCAAAATTGACTCTTGGTATGCAAGCCATCTTCACAACCCTGAGCGGAGATAGCCAATTTTTCGAGTTTTGGCGGTATACCTATATGTATTACTAATCACAGAGGAGGGGATAAAGTTATGACCCTCCAATGTCCGTATATTAAGTACATGTAATCACTACTCTAGTTGCCTATATAATTTAATGAAAGCTTTAATCCTCCCATTCTCTTTTGTCGTCCTACTCGTTTCCCTACTCTGTTGAGCGAAAGTTCACATACAAATATTCCATGGCTACATGTTCAATTAGCGGCTATTCTTTACGCGGTAGAGGATATATCGCAAGCCTCGATTATCGGGGAACTCACCCGCCACCAGGGAAATAGAATATGTCAATAAAAAAAACTATTCCTGCTTAAGCTCGAGTAGGTTGTAACCCTAACCCTGAGTCGAGACAAAAGCACCGTTGTTGATGGCTGCCTCCCCCGCCAAACAGGTGAAGAGGAACGAGAAGGGAGATGGAAACTAAACCCGTGGCTTACAGGAATGGACATGATAATCCCCTTAGAGGGGAGGCACGCTCTGGTGTCCAAGAGCTGCCCCTCTATGAAGTATAAATAAAATAAATACAGCTGCCCCGGCCCCCTAGTTTCTCAACGCTGGTGCTGAACATAATAATGAATTCCTGACTATTTAAAGCCCCTACCAAAAACCTTTCGTGAAAGCCCGAAGGCAGTTGAATGATGAAACCCCATACAGATCCTATACCCTAGCAACGGGGTTCTCCACTAAAATATTTTATTACACCTTAACCACTCCTTTTTGCCAATTAAGAGATGTGCAAAAGGCTTATTCTCCCTAGGGTCAAAGTATTTTACCTCTGTTCAACAATATAATTAATTGTGTTGTGGCTCTACACTTAATCACACTTAAACCCGGCTCCACCTCCAGTCGTAGGAGTTGAAATCCTGGCGAAGACAGGTTCGCCACATACTGATGATACACCTGAGAGAAGCTAGAGGTTCTCACCAATGTATATAAATCTTCTGTCGCTCGTATCTTCCCTCCCTATCTTCAAACTATCCTGGAGAGGTGTTTACACCGACCATCCCACTAAACCTCAAAAGGCTGATTGAAACACGAACGCATACGGGCCTTTCTTTGTAGATCGATCTATTGCGTGCAATATGGGGCGTTTCCCTTGTTTCTCTAACTTTCTTGCAGTCTATACTACTTAACCAGAGCTCAACTGCCTTCCCGTGCGCTCCCCTCATGTGGGCATGGCCGGCTCCTCTGTGATGGGTGTCTTCCGGATCCGTTGCTACCCCAGGGTGGTTAAGGGGCGCGGCCGTCATCACCGAGGGCGCCCTAGAACCTCAATTAAGGGCTTGGGGTTGGGGTCTGGGTTGCAAGCCTGGCAATATATATAATTGTGGCAAGATCCTGACGACCATTGGCGGATGTCATTGCCGGTTCCTTGTCAAGGAAAATATTGGTTTATGATAGCTAGCTTTTTTTTTAAAAAACGCTGCTATAATATCTAAACGAATAGGTTTCTACATCAATCTAGTGGGAAGTTCTTTCCGTAGGCAGAGCTAGTTGCATGTATGGAGTAGAAATAAATAATGGGTAGAGCTAATCGTGCGTGCCAAGGCCGAGTGATACATCATGATCCCCATTCTTCCGAGTGTTGATCGCAGCTTTAATTACACCGCTGAGCTCCGAGGAAAACATTTACATATGAGCTAGACATTATAATTATTCGCCACAGAAACATGGGCAAAGAAACCGTGAAATCTTCATTTTGTCGAGAGTTGTTGCAGATCGATGTATCCTCTATATATCCAATCTGTCTTAAAGGGTTTAGGCGCAAATATCTATCCTGTAAAGGTATCACGCTACCATTCGGGGCCCACACTTTGACCCTTGTTTCCATGCCTGTCATATTGCACTCCACCATAATCAATTGAGATTTATGGACTCTGAACGAAACTGGCTCGTTTCATCCGGCGGTAAAGGATGAGGATGATATTCAAAGGTGGGTGAGATGGAGCGTTTTCACCGTATACTATTATAGTAGCTTGTAAGTTGAATGCCTGCTTGTGATATAGCTCGGGATAAATAAATACGGGAGTCCTCGACACATGAGGAAAGGTCGTCTTGATAGGGACGCGTTGGGTAAAATTGCATTGGTGGTGTATCATTCCAGATTGATAGACTGCGCGAGCCTTAAGCCTCTGCCAGTCCAGATATATTCGAAGCTATCGGGTTAGTAATTCATCATTATATATAAGTCACCTGATATCCACACATAAACCTCTTGCAGTAAATGTTCCTAGTCATACTGATTATCACGAGGCTGGATCCATTTTTAATCACAAGAAGATGTGCATGTAACCGGCGATGCCTACGGCTTTAGTGTGTTGTTTTTGTAGAATTTCCTAGTCATCGAAGTTGAAACAGTAAAATAGGTTTCTGGTAAAATGAGTTGTAATAGTTTTCGTTCAACGAATTTGTCTCTTGGAAAGAAGTAGAGTATCCATATACATGAACGATGAGCGCGAATCGTTACCTAGTAAGCTAGCTAGTTAATGCGTGGCAGATATAAAGTATGATCCGTCTCTACGGAACCACCATATTTCAATACAAGTCTTAATCCCCTCCGGCGCACCCGTAGGCCCAAATATACAACGAGTCCTCACATCCACTAAGGCATGGCGCCGTTTGAGGTTGTGGATAGGATGATTTGAAGTGTATGACTAGTGCGAGAGAGGCGGGAGAGGGAGGCGGTGGAGAGGTGGTCCGCGACTAGTAGAGAAAGCTTAGGTAGCAGTTTTAGCGTAGAGATGGGCATGTTTGATGCTCGAGTTCCTTGAGGGTGATGGGCGATGTTTGGTTACGAGTCTCGTGAGATGGCTGTGGTTTCCCGGGTTGGGGGTTTTGGTACCCCTCAGGTGTCAACAACCGCGAGTTGTAGTTTATCCAATAGAAGGGGTAGAGGTATGAATCTTTAGCCGATCAAATAGAAGATATATGAAGTATAATGAATAAATAAATAAACAGAAGATACAGGGATTGATCGAGTGATATCGCATGATGGATGTCCGGAACCTATTATTTTGTTTATTTATATATACTTTACATGCATGTAACCCGCGCGCAGGCTATGGCAGTCGCCCTCTCCCCTCCCCCAGTGGTGACTTGACTTTTCTTGTCTATAAGGAGAATAGGGAACAAGAACGTGCGAAAGGTGGGTAAATGGGTTTAAAGGCAACACTTTTTGCTTCTTCAACGATGTCCGGTTCGTTATAAAGGGTCTTTAAATATAAATTCTACGCTCCGCACCTGGGGCGCAAAAGCAAAACTATACTGATTCTACTTCTTACGATAGGACATGCTGATCCCGCATCTAGTTATGGTAGTGTCAAGAGCTTTCGATGTAGGACATGAACTAGATCAACTTAATAATTAACTTAACAAAAAGAGTCCAATTAATTATAATGAATTAAACAAGAAAAACAACTAAACAAAAAGAAAAACTAGATCAAGTGGTTACCCTCATGCCAGTATGCCTTATCTGAACGGTAGATAGGGAGTTATGCTGGGGAGTTTAGCCTGGTCAGGAGGCGCCGGAATAGGGGCGAGGGTGGCCCCTGTGGAAGATCCCAGCAGTTGGAGCTAGTGATATATACATAAGTAGTTGTCGGGGGTGTTGAGGTACTACTTCACCGACGCTTGGAATGACATGTTTCATGCACTTTGCGATGTTGGCTGTCGCAGGAATAAGGCTTCGCCCCGATTGGAGCCAGGCGGCAAGGAGGGGGGGAATTAGGTGAGGGGTAGGGGAGTGGTAGACTTATTGCGGGATTGATACCTACGCGTTAGTTATGTAAGTCCTGAGAAATCCTTTGAGCCCG
This sequence comes from Morchella sp. 2018-W26, assembly GCA_024713715.1. NCBI lineage: Eukaryota > Fungi > Ascomycota > Pezizomycetes > Pezizales > Morchellaceae > Morchella > Morchella sp. 2018-W26. The sequence goes on from JAMGYX010000017.1 coordinate 488,419, forward strand.
TTTCTACTAAAAATTCTCAGGGCTTAATTAATACGTGGGTATATAAACCGCCAAAATTAAAATTCGTCTAAACTCCAGTGATGAGTGGGAAAGGGGAAATGTGTGTTAATTGGAATCGTCGTCTCTCAAGCTCTGGTGAGTTGACTACCAATGACTGCTAGGGGCTTGCGTGTAGGCAACCTGCGCAAAGCCACATTGTGGCGCTTTAGATACTAAAGCTGAAAATGTCCATCACTGTCAAATCTGAGGGTGTTAATAATTGTAAGAAAGAGGAAGGGGAATCCTACGCCTTAGCTCAAGTCATGGATCACGCAAAGATCACTGTTTTCCCACAATATCCCCCCCAATTTTACTCCAAACCTGTTGGCCTGTGCGCCAGAAATGGCGCTACATTACACAAAGCCCTACCCATCGACTGAATGATCTATATACAACAGGAGTACTGGTCTATATTTCTTACGCTACCGATCAAAACTCAAAAGACAAACGTTCCTACACCCAGAGCGACTTTGTACCACGACGAACCTCCCACTTCATCTCAATACCATATTCCTCCAACAGGCGCCTCATCGAATATCCCACCCAGTGATGATGCTGCACTCTCCATACATTACCGACTCGTGCCCCCTTCTCTAACAGCATCTTCACAATCCCTTCATCCTGGTTCTCTATCGCGACCATGAGGGGCGTCCTCAAATCACAATTCCGGCCATGGGGACTAAGCCCATGATCCAGCAGTACCTCCACAATCTTCTCACGCCGCTTTAATACCGCGAATCTTAGCGGTACCTCAGCACAATAGGAGAGATCGGGGTAGGGAGTGCCAATTGATGTGAGACAGCGGACGACCCCCAGGAGGTCGTTGAGGTTGGTGCACTTGTGGATGTACATGGGTGCATATCCAAGATGGAGCTCGTGTGCAAAGGGGGCGAGGGCATTCTGGAGGGTACGGCACGTGCGGGAGAGACGGAAAATGGATCCCAAGCGCGGGATCGAACGGCGATAGGGACGGCAGGTGCGAAGGAGGTAGGAGCCAACTAAGCGAAAGATATGGTGGCGCTTTAGTTGAAAGGCGAGGAGGATACGAAGCGTACGACAGGTACGAGATAGACGGGAAAGGCTACGAGTGCCGAGGTGAGTACCAAGTATGAGGAAAATTTCGAACGGAAGAGAAGATAGTATGGGCTGCCAAGAATTGATGGATTGGTTATCTAGTCCAGGGGCCATCTTTAGAAGAGACACGTTTTGTTGAAGGTTCCCAATATTATAATTCAAATGCAAGCTGCGGGGTTTATATGATGTGCGCATTAACGCCACACTGTGGCACTCGCTTCGTGTAACGGACCCTACCTTAGTTGAAAATCGGATGATCGCTTTGCGGGATTAAAAAGCTTGAGCTCCTGGTCTCTTGTATTTTTATTAATATTCTCACGTAGCTTTGTGGTCTTTTCTCACCATATCATCGATCTTTTACGGGGTGACCCAATTTTCTTTCTAGCACAACCCACCAATTTAATTAGTCTTCTATTGCTACCACTAAGGTCTAGGTAATGAGATATATATAAATATATACAATCCTTGCACCGGCCTACATTGACCTATTGCCTGGAGCGATTTACCGATAAATGACTAAAGACAAGCTTTCCGAGTACTACATGTAGTCAGCTTTCAGGTCGATATCGCCTTAGCTGTAGTGGTGGCGCTGCCTAGGCTTTGAGCCCGGAGTGCGTATTAAACACATGACTACGGAAGCGGCTAGAATGAGATGGGATACAGGGCGTAGGGAAAGGTTTTGCATGCAACTGGTATGTACAGTCGCGACTGTACGTATGTACTTCATAACTTAAGCGAGTATATCAAAAATCTAACAGCTTTTCACGAGAGCTACATAACAGCCCTTCTCAAGACTTACACCACAGAAAATAATTGCATCAGAGCAGAGCCAGGCAGTTGCAGTCAGTATCTAATCCCTATCCTCTTCGTTTGGACCGAGGTGTTAATTATCTCTGAGATGTCTCCTCCTGAGATGTCCACTGTCTCTCAGGTATCCGCTCCCACTCAAGTCCCCACTTTTTCCCAGGCAGAGCTACCCGCTATGTTACATGCAGATGCAGTTAGTATTTCTACCATCCAATAAAGGACAGAATCTAACCACCTGCTAGATGTCCAGCGTCCCCTAAGTGTACGCTGGACCTCATATGTCCATTGGATCTCAAGTGTCTGCGTTTCTCAGATGTCCATAATATCTCAAGTATCTTCGTCTTTACAAAGATCTGCTGTCTCTTAGGTTGAAGGCCTCTCTGTCATTCCAAATGAGCCCTATGATGCGCGTCCTATAGTGGATGAATTCTGTTGCGTCACCTCTCTCCTAAATAAGCCCTGTCACGACGTTAGCTTGCTCCTGGATGGGTCTAGACTCTAGAGGCGCCAGCCTTCTCATAGAAAGGTTAGACAGTAGGAGTACCCGTATAAGTTGAAACGAGAGCTGGGCCGTCTCCTTCCTACCTACCCTGTTCTGCAATACCTACTTCTTTACAAACAAAACCTGGACTGCAAAACCTCCGTATTCCTTAACCTTCACCCAATACTCCCTTAACAACCTCGACACCTCATCCGTCAGCCGGAACCCCTGGTAGTTGAACACCCCCCCCATTATCCCCCCCTTTTTAAACATCATCCTCGCAATCCCCAGGTGCCCTCCGCTTAGGGCCAAGTCCAGCGGCGACACATAGTGGGCATTCCAGCTAGGACACACGCCATGCGGGTTAAACCCGTGGTCTAGTAGTACCCGTACGATCGTTTCGTTAGGATACCGCACCGTAACAGCCCATGCAAGCGGTTCAATACCCTGGTAGTTCAGGCGAGAGGGCTGGTCCAGCGGGCCGATGGCGGCGAGGCAGATATCTAATTCCACATGAAGGCTGAGGCAGCTGCGGATGCATTGGTGAATATAGGTAGGAGCATAGTCGAGGTAGCACTCCCGCACCAGGGGCGCGAGCGCGTGGTGTAGGGTGCGGCTTGTGCGGGATAGGCGGAGAATTGAGGAGCGCATGCCACACTCCCAACGTTGAACACAACAGAGGTACGTACCGACTAAGCGGAAGACTCGGTGTCGTTTCAAATTCGGGGTGAGGAAGATGTTTAGGGCACGGCTAGTACGGGAGAGTCGGGACAGGGCTTGGGTGTCCAAGTGGGTACCAAGGAGGAGGAAGATCTCAATGGGGAGCTGGAGAGGCTCTGGGGGTGTGTGTATTTTATTGTGGGGTAGTATGGACTGACGGTTCTTGGTGGACCTCTTTTCCAGTCCAGGGGCCATATTGGACAAATTACAAAATTGCCCAGGAATATTGGTAAGTTTTGAATGTGAAGACAGACATTTTTCGAGCCTTACCAGTAATATAGGCTGAGCTGGCAGGGCTTGGGCGTAACGTGCGCAGCGCCACGCTGTGGCACTTTGTGTAACGGATGCAGATCTTTCTCTAGGTTTATAGAGAGGGTTGTCTACGCTGATTAACATTTACTGACTGGGCAAGGATCAGAATGTGACCTAAAAATTAGTAATTGATATTTCCTCTCAACTTGAGAACCTCTTCTCACAAAACTATTTAGGTACATGCATTCTTGATCATGATGGTCCTTGATTGGAGGCATTTCATTCTGGCGCTATTGGATGGAACAGGCCGGCAGTACTACCATCAACGCATTTAAATACACAGAACCCACGTTCTACCTAAACGATATACATAAACGGTCAAAGACAGCTAGCCCTCCCCATCCTCCCATCAGAATTAGGCTAGCGTCGAATCCTTCACTTCATCGTCGAAGACAGTGTCTAACTTCTTATACTCTATCAACAAACACTTCATATCCGCCGAAATACCACTCCGGGAATACCATCGAAACCAATCCGGCCGTCCACCCCTTGCCCCCCTCTCCAGCAGCATCCTTGCAATCCCCAGGTAGTTGCGCTGGACCGCAACAGACAGCGGCGTCCGCCCATAATCCTGATTCCCCAGGGGAGTATCCCCAGTACTGAATCCGTAGTCCAGAAGCACCCTCACCACTTCTGGATAGCCCATCCTGACCGCATAATCAACTGCGCTGTCGCCGCAGCGGTGCAGCTGGGTGGATGAGGACTGTCCAATGTGTGTGAGGCAACGCTGGAGCTCGACGTGGCGGTTGGATCTAACCCATATACGGACGAGAACCACCGCGTACCTTATTCTAAACCTCCTCACCCAGGGGGCGAGTGCATGATGGAGGGTGCGGCAGGTGCGTGCGAGACGGAAGATAGAGGGGGCGCAAGCGGTGCGGGGGAGTACGGAATAATATCTCAAATCCCAAATAGGGTTCTTACGCCGCCTTTCGGTCCTATTCAGGTAGCTGCCTACTAGGCGAAAGATATGGTGACGCTTTAAATTTAGGGCGAGAAGTTCGTGCAGGCTGTGGCAGGTGCGGGAGAGGCGGGAGAGTGTCTTGGTGTCCAGATAAGTACTGAGAAGGAGAAAGAGATCTACGGGGAGAACAGGAGCTGATGGGAGAACAGGAGCTGATGGTGCAGTACTTGGGGGAGCGATAGAGCTTGAAAATACGCCACCGGATAATACGGACCACAGAAATTTAAAAGGTTGGCGTTCCATCTCAGCCATAAACTCTAGAAATGTTTAGTTGTAGATTGTTAAGCAGCCTTATATGGCTATTTTGTATGTTGTTAGCTGGCAAGGTTTATGTAAGATGCGTAGAGCCGCAGTGTGGCGGTTTGTGTAAGGAGTGTTGTATGGCTGAGAAACCCAGCCGCAGACAGTAAAATCCTGGGGGAGTGTAGGACTTGGCATGTCCACATATATCACAACCTCCATACTCTTTGGGTTTAATGTTGATTTGAGGTTGAGAATAGCCATAGAATAGTAGAGTGTCCTTTCCCGAGGATTACCAGAAAACTTCCACTTGTTTAAATAAACAGCTGAGGATTATATATATGTCGTCGCCTAGTGGTAGAATTCAGGCGGAGGATAAATCATCCGTTGAATTGAATCATAGGTTCGCTTGTAAAAGGTATGTATATATTTGGAAGAATATCCACATCTGCGGGGGAATTGGATCAAAAAATACAGGTCTGCGGGTGCAATATCCAAGTATCGTCCTCTCGGAAAGAGTGGCTTTCGTACTTTGTACTAAATTCCCAACGACACCCCTTCGATCACGCAACTTAAGTACTGGTCTCATCGGAATCCCTAAAGCTAGATGACCCCTTCCGGAAACACCCTATACTCTACTAATAAGGCGTTCATCTCCGCCCCCAAGTCACACGGTCTCTTCCAAGTTCCCTTCCGCGCCCCCTTGTCTAATAGCATCTTTGCAATCGTTACATCCTGTGCCGATCTTGCGATCTCCAGCGCTCTAATAACCAGACAATTCATTTCCCGGCAAAGAGATCTGGTGACCTTTCTTGGAAATGGGACTGTGGATTCATTTCTAAGATGCCTTTCCACTAAAGTAAGATGTTCTCTACGTATCAATTCCCTAATCCCTTCTTTTACACCTTTCTCAGCACATAAATGTGTTTTTATTCTACACTTTTGTTTTTATGAGCAATATTTGATAGTTTAATAGTTTGAAGTATGGCCTAGCTGGTAGTGAAAATCTATAATAATGTACATGTAGGTAATCCTACAACACATTTCCCAACACATACCTCTAGAACCATGCTCAATAAATGCGTCTATTTGACTTAGGACTCCTTTCTAGATGCCTTTCTACATAGTAATTTGATTCATTCCCACACGACTTAGTCAAACTATATACACTGGTCACCTCCCACATACACATTACCCACCACACAGGCTAGCCGGGAAAGTATTCATTTCCGGATTCGTCTCCTATGCTGTTGGGGGGCGGGAGCGCGGACCACTAAGGGACAAAACCCATGGTCCAGATACACCTGCACAACACTGGCACAGCTCATCCTAGCGGCTATGGTGATACAGCAGTTGCGCACACCGTCGAGGCGAGTACCGTTGAGCTTCGCGCCGAGGGCAGTAAGGACGCTGTCAATCCGAGCGGCAGCGGGGCAATACCCGTCCGGTGAGCAGGTCGCATACTCGACCGATGAGCAGGCCGCAAGCTTGGCCTGCGCGATGATGAAGTAGTTTGTGTAGTAGTAGATGGCCTTGTCCATATGGGGGGCTAGGGCATGGTGTATCGTGCGACAGGAGCGGGAAAGGCGAGCTAGGGAGAGGAAGTTAATTGTGCAAGTGTCTTTGGGCCAAGCACGGTAACTTGTGGATATGAAGGGAGCGACAAGACGGAAGACATGGTGCCGCTTGAGTACGGGGGTGAGGAGGGAGTAGAGTGTGCGCGAGGTGCGCGAGAGGGCGGAAAGGGTAGGGCTGTCCAGATGGGTGCTAAGAGTGACAAAGAGGTCTAAGGGAAGGGCGGGGGGAGATGCCATCATGAAGGATATTGCACATGTTGAGTGAGAAGGGAGGTGTGAAGTGGGGTCAAGGGATCAGCGCCAGACCGTAGCGCCATGCATGTGAAACCAATGATCCCTCGGCTGAAACCCTGCTATAGGAGTATTCACAATAGTTAGCCAATCAGAATACTACCGCGGTGGGTAGCATGGCCTTGGTGGCATGGAATTAAGACTTCCTGCGCTGCATGAAAGGCATTGTTAACCAGATTGAAAGCATTAATCACATGGAATCGATTTCCATATCTAATTTTAGTGAGCCCTTTATTGAGGAAACCGTTAACTACATGTAAGTATGGCCGCACATATTTTTTCACGCTAGTACAGGGTCGGTTAGTAAACAGTTTACCAGTGCAGCGAGTAGTCAATTATAAACATATATACATGTAATATGTCAATGGCGCCGCGCGGGGATGCTAGCCATACTTGTATATATATAGAAGGCGAAGAGCTAGAGACACTCTACCAAATGATCGAGCATACTGCTAGCCACACAGACAATGTTCTTAAGCACCTCCATGGCGCCGTATCCCACATAGAAGACATCGTAGCAACATTGCTGAGACCACCCCCCACAATACCATACTATTCTATACAGCCACCCTTCGAATGTGTTCGTGATTCCCATTCCGGAGGGAAAGATTTTTCGATATGTGACCATGTCGGCCATCAAAGACCCCAAGAGAAGACCCCCCCCCAGTGACCAATAGCGCCTAGAACCAATAAAGAATAAGATCCATGGCCAACCTTCTTCTACATACGCCAGGAACTATATTGTATATTTCATTGTTTCAAAATTTGATATTAACATCACACTAATATTATATTAAAACAAACATTTTCAGCATAACTATACATCTATGAGTTTCTCTTCCGAGCTATCCGCGAACGCCAGTTTCTGTATCCCCACCATCCACCAGGAGGGCTTTTTATCTCCTCCCCACGCTCACCCGCGATCCCCCCTCTCGACCCCCTCCGGCCGGCCCCGCCCTCCACTAGGATCTGCACAATCTCCACATACCCCCCAGCCACTGCCCTACTCAGCGGTGTCCCGAACCCCGTATCGTCGCGATGCGCCTCCACCCCCCGCTCCAGAAGTCTACGGACCTCCTCCGTGAACCTGCTCTTCGCCACGTAATACAGCAGACTTGGGCCGCGGTAGGATGTGTTGGGGTCGAGATCGTTTATGGACGTCTCTGGCGTATCCCGGTCGCTGTAGGGCAAATGACTCCAGTAACGCGGCGTGTGATAGAGGCGGCAGTTGGCGGTGTAGTTGATGAATGTCTCGGTCGCGGCGACGAAGGCGCTGTTGAATACTGGGGTGAGGAGAGTGTGCACAGAGCTACAGGTAAGAACGAGGTTGTAGAGATCATGGTTGCTCAAGTATGGGGCGGCCTTAGACAAGATGAGGAACTTGCGTAGGCGGGAGGCGAGATGGGTGTGGAGGATGCGGCAGGTGCGGGAGAGTGTAGAAAGGGTGGAGAGGGTGGTGTAGGAGCTGATGAGGAGGAGTAGATCGAGGGGGGGATTGGGGAAAGGGTGCGGCGGCTATTGTGGAGTTATACTTGCGGCGGCAAGTATAAGGTGACGATGTGAGGTGTTGGGGTGCCACACTGTGGCGCCTTGTGTAACGATCAGGTCTGCTATTGAAATGGATGAAGCTTCACTTGTCAATTGTCTCTTGATGGGATTTCGCTTTTCCCCCCAATTGCAACCCGCCCTTACAATTCGCGACGCAAATATTCCTACTAGGGTTTTCTCTCTTGCAACGTGGATCTAGAGAGAAGGTGAGCTAAATATTTCCTACTCCACCTCTAAGGTAGTACTGTATCTATAATATCAAATCGGGCAAGCTGCAAGGTGACATGCCCTCTTACTATTAAGCGACGTGGCCGCCAGCTGACTGTCGTACTGCTGCCACGGTCGCATCGGCAACGTAGCTCACCGCTTTGCTAAGTATCTCTCTCATATATAAATTTAGTTACAAGACGGCCTTGGCCCTACAGGAAGGTATTTTTGACTAAAACAGCGACACCAGCTTGCCCAAGATCATCTCGTGGTTTCGGAACTACCGGATAGGTACATTCTTGATGAAATTGGGTCAGTGTAATAGAGAGAAAAAGAAAAAAAAAAAAAAAAAAAAAAAAAGGCGGATTATATGTGGCTGTCGGTGGTCAGGGCTTGGGGCCACAGCCAGGAGCTCTGGGCCCTCTCACTCAAGGCTTACTCCACTATTGTGTTGGAGGGCCCATGGTAGGTGCGGAGCGCGGGCTGGCCCATGGCCAAGTAGTATGTCACCCCCAGCGGAGAATAATTACGGCTTAATATACATATCTCTGGTAGCCACCTGGCGCTATGGTATCTCATTTAAGCGACACTCGAGATATATTGAGACAACGTAGCCGAAAGAGTTACAGTAGGGAGCTCAAGAAAAGGGAGCATGTAAGGTGCGGAAATGTGTTATGTGAATTTCAGAGCTACTTATACTAAGCTAGAGAACCTCGACTTACTGCGCGATTGCACGATAGGAGTGAGTGTCCTAGTGCTTGCTTTCAATATGTCTTACAAAGTGCACAGATCTGTTCGAGATCTATACCGCTTTATGGGAGGAACAATCTTGTTTCGCGCCTTGACATGGCCATTGGGAAAGCTCCCTTTTAAAAAGTCCATGGCTCCAAGTACTTTAAACGAGACTAGCGATAAGGTCTTTTGACCGATCTAAACTGTGTTGGGTCCTATTCCTGTGCAAGGTGTTTCATAAGATTTAAATCCTTATCCTCTACTAAGAAACTTCGTATATAGGCATTTCATTCGCTACGGTCAAAATTGATTCAGAAGATCCTTACCCACAATGCTTTTCCTTCGATTGTACATCTCGAGACAAGAGTAATGTATATATAACTGAAAGCCAGGTTATTTCGTATAGGTACGCACTTACTCGAGGGTCAAAATTCTGTATTGCAATGGTATTGACATTTAATTTTCTACTACTTGCGCCGGGATCACAGATTTGGGAGTTGAGAGACCGACTAGAAAGGATTGAAATAGTTGGCTAACTCAATGAATCATGTCTAACGACTTAATTAGACATGTCCCATGACTCCGGTCGCATATTACGTATAAATTGTGAAATTTGCAATTTTAAGATGATAGGGCTAGGGTTTCTCGGAATCAGAGTGATCGGCTATTTTCAAAGAATACATGGATGAGACTTGTGAGCAGTCCTAGAAAGAGTTATTGTGTCATTTCTTCGTCGCTTCCCAGAGGTTCATCATTTACCACAAAAGATATCCTTACCCTTTTTCTTTCGTGAATGCTATTCTTAAACAGATACTTATATATATGGCTCTACTTTATTTAAAGCAACTGCGAAGACGGATAATAGCCGGTCAGAAGCCATCTGCCTGTCGCTATTACTCTAGGGGCATTCGAGCTACCCGTAGATTTCTAGATTGAGGTGCAATAAATATACATCTCACGAGATTGGGGCCGAGCAGCGAGAGCGCTAGGTTGGGAAACTGACTTTCTTCGAAAAAATTCCTAGGTTGCAGCCAGCACATGGTCATGACTCCAGTAGGTTAGGTCTTCCACATGCCGCGTGTAGTGCAAGCTAAGGTTCCGTTGGGGTAGTCATGGAGCATCACTCGACGGAGTGATAATTCATGATTGATAGGTTCCTAGGATTGAAGGCTGTTGGTGGTTTGGGAAATGGGCATCAGTACAAAAAATATTGCCAAGCTAGTCACTTTGACATTGCAATGGATTTCAAGGATGGGGCTCGGGGGTAGGATGGCCGAATGGGTATATAGATATATCTCGCTATCCCCTATATGGAGCTACGGTCTCCCTACCGGACTATGCCATTAATCTATGTTTAAGCTAAAGGGCAAATCTAGAAAACTCTATGGTTGCCACTACCATATTGATGGCGTTAGAGGGGATACAGGGTGTTCCTTCACACTTGGTCACTCGGCCGAGTGACAGTCCATGACGCTCCGCTTCCTCGTCCCGGATACAATTCACCCCCCCGCTAGCGCAACGTAAAACTTATGGGAGTTGCAGAGAAAGGCCCTCAATACTTATAGATCCCCTACCAATACCATCGCTCCTGGAAAGGGGAACCTCTGGCTGATTCGGTATCCCCCTTAAAATATCTCACTAGCCCAAAACTAGTGTTGGGCACGAGCCTGTTCGAGACGAGCCTGGCCCAAAGCTCGAGCTGGCCCGGATTGTGGGAAGAAAGGCTCGATATGTTCAGGCTTAGGGATATAGCTCGAGCTTAGGCTTGAGCTCTCAAGAATGCAGCTAAAGATAGCCATGCCGATATATATTTCATTTTCAGGTGATTCTCAGAGATCTACCCTTGCTATATTTACAGTTTTGCCAATATCAACCCATTACTAATAGGTTAGATCACTCGAGCCTTGGCCCGAGCTTTTCCGGTATTAGCCCGAGCTGGCTTGGACTCGTGGGAAGGAGAACTCGGGGTGTCCGAGCCTAAAGCTCGAGCCCAAAACTCGAACTAGCTCGGTTTGTGCCCAACACTACCCAAAACTCCCCCCACGCCTCTACTCAGACGGCAACACTCACGCTAGCTGTAGCGTTAATTTGCGTTATGGAGACACTGCGTCCGGGTAACTCTACCATAGCGAGACCCATAGAATGGTCTGCGCTGCCAAGCAATTTTTAGCAACCGCCTTTATAAATACCCCTTCATTTCCCTTAGTCGATTAGTCCATGACGCTCAATAAGCGACCTCCAAACAACTAACCTCAGAGCACAAGCTATTTTACGGAAATAACACCAACACCGCATATCTTATGGCCGGCGCTCTCCACCAACACACAAAGATTTACAGGGATCCCCCGACACCCACACACATACTAAGAACGAGAAGGCTCGGTCTAAAGGGCCGGAACCCCGGCCAAGCGGGACGAATGGATATAATATTCCATCAAATACTAGGAGGCCTGAGCCATCAGTCCGGATAAGCTACTTATACGAGGCGGGAATTATAGGATATATCCTGATCACGCCATCCTGCTTAAAAGGACACCGTCGAAGCTGCGCGCCAAATTAGGCCCAAAAGAGGAACTACACCAGTCCACAATTGAACATCACCTATCTATAACCTGCCACACCGACGGTATCTCAAGGCCGAAACGGATTAGGTGCCCTGTGCAACCGCTCACTATCTAACCCCTAAAGAGACAGACAATCCACAGCCAAGGTTAAGGGCCCCGGATGCGGCGGTCATCTTCTTTCACTCCGGTTTTGAAGTAAGACAGTAGGCAGGTTGTTAATAACTTCTTGTACTGATTTTCAGGATAAGAAGGGGGAGCCCCGCTCTCACCCCCAGATAATATACTAGCTAGTGAACAAGTGTTCGACAACAACCCTTTGCCACAGTGGTTTACAATGCTACAACTGGTCTTCATACTTGACCTATCTCCCGGATGTTCAAGCCATTTGCAAAATCTGCCTGTGATGTTCGCGTACAACTTGCTTGTTTATTCTAGATACAAAAATAGCGTTCTTATCAACTAGTAGGAAATAGAGATCGTGGGTAGGACTGTGGATGGGAGACTTGTTTTCCTTAGTGTCTGTCAACCCTGACCCTGAACCCGCACCCCCACCACATCTCCCATGTATAAAGGTCATGTGATCTTGAGTATTTGCTGTCAAAAGCGTCCGGGTAAGAAGTTTGCTATATTACCAGACTTTAGAACACCTAAGGAGTCCATAAACTTCGTAGGTTGCTGCTTTACTTTGTTGTATCATTTCCCACATAGGCCATACTAATGCATGGGAGAGGCTTCGCGAACGTCTTGGCCATCCGGGAGATAATACTAGTGATACAGGTTACCACAGATTTGGCCAATCGCTGTTTTTCAAATTTTGAGAGATTGTGAGGTTTTCACACGCCTAGAACTATATATCTAGGCTTCTATGGACGAGGAAGATTTAATCAACCGCGTGGTTGAAGGTATGGTATGAATAAATAACCGTATGCCAGTTGAGGCAACGCTCGTGGGTTAGGGTTAGCTGCCGTGAGCACCAGCTCCATCCTCCATCCCAACCCGATCGCGGTCAACATGTCCCCGGAGGGACGCACTTGGGGAGAAAAAAAAGAGTTCGGTACCCGGGATTCCCACATGGTCACCCACTGCAGTACTGACCGGGCGATACGATGCTTGTGTATGGCAGAGCGGACGGGATGCCCAAGTTTCATCGTTCTATGACCGAACACGGCAAAAAGCCCTTTACACCTCCTGTCAACCAGAGTATCCACGATATGTACTGGGTGTGCACCTTAATTACCGAGAACCCCCTGTATATTTTCACCTCAAAAAATTGAAATAATATCTAATTATTTTTTTAAAAAATATAGAAAAAAACCATAGCATTGATCTCCTCTTTAGCTCCATCTGAGTAGTATTTTGATTCCTTAGTTCCTATCAAAGGTTGTTGTTCTGATGAATTTGTAGATAAACAAGAATCAAATCGAGGTGATGGAGATTGTGTTGGCAGACTATCAAATACTAGCTTGGCTGCCAAGTATCACATTATTTGAAGAATTATCTATATCAGACCAGTCACAACCCTTAGTAGGCCCCCTCCAAAAAATCTCCCAAAACGGGGATTTTCAGTACATACCCTCAACACCCGGTACTCGTAGTTATAAAATATTGGTCAAATACGTGGTCTTGGCTAATTTGATATTTTTTTACCCGTTCGGGCGCTAAAGTGGACGTCGTCTTTTGCGCGTGGGGGAACTTGTTGACTGGGGAGCAAAAGGACTGGGGAGCAAAAGAGTTCGGTACCCGGGATTCCCACATGGTCACCCACTGCAGTACTAGCCGGGCGATACGATGCTTGTGTATGGCAGAGCGGACGGGATGCCCAAGTTTCATCGTTCTATGACCGAACACGTCAACACTGCACATTTTAGGATACTTATTCGGCTACGCGAAGCGAAGCCACATTCGCGGCTTGGTGAGGTCGCCCGCCGCCACAATCCGCCACACTAACGTCTAAAGAAGTAGCACTGCTATCCTGCTATCTCCGGCGCAGATCTCTCCTGACAAATAACCACTGGGACCAACGCATATTACAGCAGGAGCCGTCAATCAACGGGAAATGTGGTGCTGCCGTAATATCTCAAATTAAAGGCTTTGGGCCTTAAAAAGTCGCAATAACCGAGGAATCCGGCTCTACAGCTTGGGATGGGTAAATGGTGTTGTTTCATATGGTATGGCCATATAGGAGCTCCCTATGCTACTCTGGGTACCTAGCCCTACCTTCCTTCCACTACTCTTGGGATAAACCCTTCCGCAGACAGTCTTACGATCCTATTCAATCGCTTCCATCACAACCGGGGAACAGTATCCCCGAAAGTTCGACTCTCCCGTCCTAGAGAACCCAAAGCTCTATAGATGCACTTGCCCCTTACCGCCCATGGTGTACCCATGTCCCCCATCACAGCAGGCAACACTCGACACCTCCGGGTGTATTCTTCGGTCTGTAGGTGGATTGGTGAAACCCAACCGCACCCGTAGCAGCATCGTCACCTACACTACCGATCACGTAGGTCCTTCCACTGAGAAGTTGCACATCTTCCTAGCGAGGCCGTCAATTGGTGTAATAGAGGTATGGTAATGGACGACTTCCCATAAGCAATGGAGCGCGCTCTATTGCGAGAGTAGGTTGTGCTTAGATACATCAGCAAGTAAGATTTTTCTATTCGCCGGGGTTGTCCTATTTAGTTACTAAGGCAGATAAGGTATAGTAGCACTGAGCTTTTCCTATCTAGTTCTTTGTCCTCACCGAAGAAGGAAGGTGGAAGTATCCAAAGTTCTATTCGAGCGGATAGAGGATATCATATCCATTAGACCCCTCCCCCCCGGTGATGGTGCTCTATCGAATTTCTTAGACACCTGTGTTCTATTTAATGGGGGGACAGAACAAAGTCTATTGAGCGATAGATAACGCTCTATTGCCTATGGGAAGTCGTCCAATAAGTCTTATCAAGCTAGTCTATGGCTCTTTTGAAAATCGGGGGATGATAGGTACGGCGTTAAAGCAACCGTAGCGATCCCTCGACAACTTTCCCAACGCCTTCCCCGATGCCTTTGCCGGAAATAGTGCACGTGTAAGGTGATAAAGTCCTCATAGAATAGAATTCATCATACACACGACTTAGGAGAGCCTTCGGGGATGCGTTACCATGCGCGGTTTAGTATGGGCATTGCGCCGATAATGCATCCAATGATGTTTCCTGGCGTGGTGGAGACGGCGGGCATCAGCATAGAGCACTTCCGAGGCAGGATCCATACGAGCTAGCTACAGCGGAGGCTTATAGAAAACTGTTTATACTGATAGCTAACGCGTACGGCGCTATCGTTAAGATAGGAAAGAGATTATTTGCTGATGAATTACCAACAACGACCCTAGGCGAGGAAGAGAAAGAGTAGTGAGTTTTTTTAATTTACTTTTGTTTTTCTTCATTGACGAGGAACGTACTATTCTGCCTCCGGAGAGTGGGAAAGGTTCCTCTATAGCCTACGCGGACGGACTGCATGCATGAAGTATCGACAATAACGACCCCATTAACAAACGGACAAGGGAAAAATAGCGCGGCGACCGCGTGGGAATTGGTTAGAGAGGCTGGAGCAGGAAGACTAGCGGAATGGATTGAGATCTCATACTCCGGGATTTTTCATATTAGGAAGCGAGCAATAAACTTTATATTCAGTTTTCCATGCTTACTTTATTCCCATTACTAAAGACGGCAGTGGATAGCGAGGCACTCTAAGGAGAGCAGTGCGATGCCATAGCCGAGAGGCCGCACAAAACCAACCAGCTACCCCCGCCCCCCCCCCCCCCAAAAAAAAAAAAAAAAAACGACCCCGCGCGGAGCGACACTCACTCATCTACTCCGAAAAAAACCAATGAGCAACACTCACGGGTTATCACTCGGCATGCGAGTGATCCGCCATGACCCTTTACAATACCGACTAGGTGAGCTGGATGCCAACCAAGGGGATGTGTTTATTCCTGCTTTCCTTTGGACCATTCGGCAGCGGGAGCACTCGGCTCGAGGGCTTATGAGTGGTGCGAGAAACAGGTGAGTTCACGGAGAATCACTCGGCCGGGTGACGGGTTATGAAGCAGGTTCTGGGGCTGCGGGTATCTACCAAGTAGATACTCCCGGCTCATAAGCAGTAGTGCTACAAGACTAGAGTGAGAAACTGACGCTCCGTGCTTTAACCACCGCAGGCACCGACCCGCCCCAAGCTGAACACAATACCGAACGCAACGCCAAGAGGGCGCACACACAAACCCAAGGCGCTCCATAAATACCGCATGTCAAGAATACGAGCCCCTCTAGCGTAAGGAATCCAGAGGACTACAACAGTGTTGCATTGGTATCCGTGTTGTGGGTGCTGCGCCGCGGTACCGGGTGCCGTCTCTGTTAATGGGGCTCGGTTTGATACAAGATGGGCTAGGGCCCCAGGGGGAGACCGTATGATACCTCGTCGGGCCGTATTGCAACGGGACACCTCCATAAACCCTTCCTGGTAATCGCAATGAATTGAAACAATGTCACGCATGCCAAAAACTACCAGGGCGCTACAATAAATGGTTTGAATGGGGGTGGCGCTAACCACCTCTGTGTCTAATTATTGAGCTCTTGGTGGTAGACTTTTGGTGTGTCGCAACCGACCAATCAGATGTCTCACACACGCCTCACTATTCATTGGCGCGCCTAGAGGGGAAGCGGCGCTAACCGCCTGTGTCTGAATGTTTAGCTCTTGGCGCGTGTGGTGCTTAGTCAACAAGCCACCAACCAGCCACATTGAGATGCGCACTTTCATGTTCTGAGATTGTTAGCTGTGCCGGTGGCATGGAGCAGTTTTGTTATGGGCGGTCTATTGGTTGATAACAGGATGTGCTGGTAAAGCCACACGAGGGTTTGTTTGGAGGTCAGTACCCCCGCCAGACAAAGGTCGAGATAACCTCAGAGCCCCCGACTCAGCGTATCGCGCGTGGGCGATCTGAACCACTGTGTTAACCCAGAGACCACCAGCGGCGGATTGCGTGCGGGCTGGCTCTCCCGGCGAACAGCTGGGCTACGAGTTAGCATAATGAGCGCTGAGCAGTCTGCGGGAGCGACTGCGTAGGTTTTGTCCACGAACCAGTCCACCCCGGCGGTGCCCGCTACACAGCACCGCCACAGCTGTGGAGATCGCAATAGTGCCAACCCCCACCAGCACGAGAGCCCGCGACGACCACCCCACCGCGCGCTCCGCCCCCCTCCGCCTCCTCGACTGTCGCCTCCTGTCGCGACGGCTGGGTTGCGCGTGGTGTGGGTGCTCGATAAAGGCTGATGGCCCACGACGTTGGAACCCTAACCCACGTCATGTCCATGCCGGAGATCAGGGTTAGTAGCGGTTCCCGCGTACTTGGTGGGGTCCCGGCGGTTATGTGCGCACGTCTGTAACGCGGGGGGCTTCCATGCACGCCCAAGGGCCGGTGTGTTGTCGTACATACGTCCGGGGCTGTCGTTCGCCGGGGGCGTGCATGTTTCTCAACGGCCGTTCGCGGCAGCAGCAGCGAGCACGTCCGCCCGGCCGGCCCTCCCTCTCCCTCTCTATCCCTTCCACGGATGAAATTTGTCAAATTCGCGACCTGGACCGTGCCAACCTGGCAATGACCATCTTTACCACTTGTAGAAATCATGTGATATCAGATTCTGTTAATCATCGCTACGGTCATGATATTCTACAAAGCATTTACGGCACAGGACAAAGTTGCAGATACTACAGGCAAAAATATGATGTGGGGGCCCGCTTCCCTTTGCTTCCTTCACTCCTTAATCTCATGCGACAACGCTCACATTCTCTTCTCTTCAGCAATCTGACCTTGACATGGTTTGTTGGTTGTTGGGAATTGATGCTATCACGGAATGGTGAAGGAAGATCCAAGACCCCGTATACTTTACTGTAGCGCAAATGATTTGTTTTTCTTGAATACCAACGCTTCCGTCTGTAGGTGTTTGAGGGTTTGGCGTAACGTTCAAGGAGTTCTCCAGCAAGTAACAAGCGGAAGTCTTTGTGAGTTGAAGTACTTTTTGCCAATGGATATGATACTGATTTTAAGTTCAGTAACATATATAGAATAAATGAATTGACGGTAATGGTGTCAAGTATCCAAAAGAAGAATGGTAACCAATTGCGACATGCAATAAGCTGAGTAAAGAAATAACTACGATACTGGTCTGCAATATCAATGCCTCCTTTGTGACAGTTGTAATCATGAACCATTTTCGGTATAGGCACATCTATTTTATGTCTATTACCAAATGCTTGATGTAGGAGCCGTCCACTTGTGCTTGTGAGTCGAGGGCATTTGCGTGGACGGACAACACGCATGAGAAGATCATGTATCGTTGATAACATATGAACATGATTGTTGTCTTGCCATTGCATTGCAATAACTACCGGTTTATTGTCGCCATCTTGAACTGTACCGCCGGAAACTGTATTCCATGGTATGTTGTTGCTTGTATTATTGTACTGTTGTGGAAACCGACCCGCTTGTACCCTTGCTGTCCCACATGCTCCAATGCCAATTGCTCGAAGCTTTGCAAGTAATGACACAGTCGTAAATAAATTATCCATGAAAACAACAAAATCATATGACTGATATGGTAGTGATTCAGCTAATTGATAAACAACTGCGACTGTTGGTGCTGAAATCCCAATTGTATCTCTATATTCGGTAGACAATTCTGAAATACCCTTGATTCTTGAGTGAAATCGCCAATTAAGTGTGTAGCCGTGATCAGCAAGTGCAAAAACCTTATTTTGTTGTTAGTTTTATGTCTAGTATACAAAATATACAATAAAAAATTTAAATAATACCTTATATCCCTCTTTTATTGGTTTATTTGGCATACAGACAGTATGCTTGCTTCTTCCACCAAAGCGAATCATCATTTCATCAACAGTGACATTTGTTGATGGCAAGTAGTACTTGCTACAACTGTCGCGTAACATTGTATTTATCGGTTCCATTTTCTCCCACCAATTATTGCTGTCTATTTCTTTACCAGGTGGTGACACATGGAGGTATCGTTTAATTTGGAAAAACCGATTATTAGACATTGCTTTTGAAATGGGATGTGTGTTCCGCCAAGCAGCTAGGTAAAGTCTCACTCCAACTCGCTTTTTCCAGATATCGCTTGGTGTCTTGCATTTGAATACACCCATTGCTAACAGCAGAGCCAAAAAGACCCGCAATTCTCCTGCACTTGTAGGCTTCCACTTCCTGCGGTTTAAATGCAAATAGAAGTGGTGATCTGCATCAGCAAACTACTACTTGTGTATGCAGTCTCCCAACAGTCTCCTGGGTCTCCTGAGAGTCTCCTGAGGCTCCTGGATATTTTTTGAGTCTCCTGAGACTCAGGAGACCTCAGGAGACAAATGAAGTCTTGCTGATGTGCTCTTCGCATCCTCGCATATGCATTGGTATTTTCTGCGAGGATGTCCAACACCTCATCGGTCCAAAACAATTCAAAGACATCAAGAGGAGTCAACTCCGCACCATCCTATTATTGTCAGACCCACTCTCACTAACATGGTTCTCTTGCAACATAGACTTCCTACCATCTCATCCGAGAAAAGATGCTCACGAACTAGGTAGAGGCAGAAGGCTGCCCGACCTCGACTACCCCTTCTGCTGCAAGCTCAGAGCTTTGGCTCGGCGATCCCTCTTCTGCATTGGAGCTTGTTGCAATTCACCCAAAGGTATCCGGCTTGAAAAATTCACCATTGCTGAGGAATACTCAACGGATTGAGCTCAGCTGAGGTTGGGTGACAGGGATGGCACGGTCCAGGTCGCGAATTTGACAAATTTCATCCGTGGAAGGGATACCACCTGATCAATGGGGGGTACCGCACGAACCCGGGGCGTCATAACGCGGGGGGTAACAGTACGAACCGGAAGGCAGTGGCTGCCACCCATCCAGAAATAAAACCATCCCGCCGCGGCATCGAGAGATCGCATCATGCACACGCTGCGGTACCACACCCCAATGCTAGCCGGTTCTGTGTCCGCGATCTCTTGGCACCGCTACCCCGCCGTCGTTGCAGGGGTCCGCGTGCATCTGCAGCGACGATCATTGACCCGCATCCCTCCACTCGCCCGGGGCCCGGCTTCCTCTCGCCCGTCCGTCGTGCGACAGTGCCTGGCACGCAGAACGCACGAAGATCCGCTGCTCCGCGGACGGATGCGCGACGGAGCACAGCGCTCCGGAATGCCGCATCTGGGTGTTCCGGTGCGGTGTGGGGGGTGTGTATAGCTGCCGGTATGTATAGGCGTGCAGCTTAAGACCGGGCCTCCCCCTCCCCCTCTCCCCTCCCCACCCCCCCGCTGAGACGATTGACGTCTAACGCCCAGCTACCCCCGCCTGCTGCATATAACCCCCTCCCACCCTCCCTCCACTCCACACAAACCCACAATGTCCATGCTCCGCCTGACCGGCAACGCCCTCATCACCGGCGCTGGTACCCCTCTCCCTCTCCCCCCTCCACAACTAACTCACCGCACACAGGCCTCGGCATCGGCCGCGCCACAGCCCTCGCCTACGCCCGCGCCGGCATCTCCGGCCTCTCCATCAGCGACATCAACCAGGCCCACATCCAGTCCGTGGCCGCCGAGGCCCGCCGCGCCGCCACAAACCCGCACTTCGAGGTCCTCGCCCAGCACACGGACGTCACCGACGAGGCCGCCGTCGCCGACATGGTCGCCAAGACCGTCGCCGCCCTCGGGCGGATCGACTATGCGTGTAACAACGCTGGGGTACCCCCCCTTGCCCCCTCCCCCCGCACCCCCGTAGAAGCTGACTGAAGGTGGCCGGCAGCGCCCCGTGCACGTCAACGCCACAGCCGCGGAAATGACAAAGGAGAACTGGGACGCGACAAACAACGTCAACGTCTACGGCCTCCTGTACACGCAGCGCGAGCAGCTGCGCGCCATGCTGCGCCAGGAGGCCGTCTCCGTCGCCGGCCGCCCGCCCACCCGCGGCGCAATCGTCAACCTCGCCTCCGTATCCGGCTTCTTCGCCTCGCCGCGCTCAATGGCCTATGTCGCGGGCAAGCACGCCGTCGTCGGCATGACGCGCAGCGCCGGTATGTCCCCCCCGGGTCTGTGTGGAGAGCGCTAACGGCGTGGGGAAGCGCTGGACCACGCGGCCGACGGCATAAGGGTCAACTGCGTGTGCCCCGGCCCCGTGCACACGGGGCTGCTGATGGGCATGATTGGCGACGGGACGCAGCGCGAGAAGGAGCGCCTGTATGAGGCGCAGGCGATGCAGGGGCGCATTGGCAGGCCGGAGGAGGTGGCGGATGTGGTCCTGTTTTTGGCGAGTCATATGGCGAGTTATGTCACCGGCGCCAGCTGGGAGGTGGATGGTGGGGGTTCGGCGTTTTAGGGGGGTGCGGGGGGGGGGAGGGTGCGCGTGCGCGTAGGTAGAGAGGAATAAAAACTGGTAGAAGCATACATGGGCCCCCCTCGGGGGAGTGGTACCACGTGAAAGCAATACAAACTCACCGCTGGTATAGTGTAGTGTAGATACCCACCACACCGCCGGCCCCCGCGCGCCCATGCCCATGCCCATAAAGACCAACCACATCCGCGCTGCCCAGGGGCCGTGGTGCAAACACACGTCCTGTAACTCTCATTGCTTCGTGTGGCTTGTGCTCGGGGGTGCTGAAAAGTGATGCAACGTTTACCCGCAAAGGTACTCAGAATTTCAACTTTCAAGACAACACAATGTGTGAAGAACATACATATGTATGATCCACGAGTCCCTCGAATACATCTGCATGTTTTATTTCCAGTCATTGATCTAGGCATTTAGCCCGCAAAAGAACAAGGGGGTAGTAATGAAGGGAGAGCAAAGGGTTGTTCGTATTGGCTCTTACCAGGGGCTCCGGCTTGTGACTTACCGTAGACTTGCTCTGGTTCTGCCAGCTTGCTCGCAGTTGCTGAGGAATATGGGCTACTTGATCGTTGCATCGCCTTCCGGCACCCCCGCGTGGGCTTAGATGGGGCATTACCTGCACTAGGAAGCACGGGCGTGCGTTTTATCAGAAGGACTGTGATAAACTAGAGTGGACCGCGTAGTGGACATATTATTGCCACATATTTGTGCCACAGGAGCAAAGCATTGCGGGAGGCATTTTGTTCCAACGGTGCTCCTTCTGGCGGGATGTATAGAGGTCTTGGGAGGGGTTGGTCTCAGCGTGGGGCTCGGCAGCGGTTGATTGAGCATCATAGTGCCTAAATCTCAGGCGGATACCGTATCTCCATAGACCGTGTCCGAGGTGCCATTAGTGATGTAAACTTTGGGGATGCGTAGCGATTGCGTGGTATTCAATACATGTAAGTTATATGTCATGACTACTAGTCACCTCCGCTGAATGGTTTTTTTTATCGTTAGCAGCGTTATTACACTACGATTCTCATTCTCTGGCATGATCCGACGTTGTAGTTAGCTGTGGTGTCACCGATAAGCACCAACCAGACATACGCAGAATATCTCGTCGGACCAACACTCAGTGTTCGGTAGAGCCTCCCCCCCCCAACCTCTTAAGTGTGGGGTGAGCTGGGTGCTGAAGCTACTGTTGAGAGATTTGCATTAGTGGCGAATATCATATTGCGTCCCGAACCAGTGCCTCGACTGGCGCGCAACAGGGTCTCATGTTGGGAGGGGAGGGTGTGGGTGATTCATGGGCTATCACTCGGATGACGAGTGACCATCGATGACCCTGACACAACAGGATTGATTGATTGATTGATACTTCATACATTGACACAACAGGATACCTAGACGCATCTACATAATATTCTTGGGCTGTGGCTCAAGGGCCTTGATTTGATCTTATGGTTGTTATATGGTACTGGATATGTTGTGTCGCGAGCCGGAGAAACGCGGAAGTGGGCATGGTCATGGCCGCTGGACCGACCAAAGATACCGATACCGATACCGCTGAAGGGCGCGGGGTTTTCTTATCGTATACAGTATCTGCGGGCCGTGTAACCTGCAGAGCCGCTTTTCCAATGCTCTAATTCCCCCCCCCCCGGGATCGTGGGAACCGGTTATTCAAGTTGTAGTGTGGACTATGGCGTAGTGGGCGCTGTATCGGGTATGCTTGTTCTGGAATTCCCGAGTCGTGTACATGGGTTTTTGCTGTAGGCGGATGACTGGCAGAATAAGAGCTGGAGGGGGAGAATAGCCGTGAAGGCTGCGGCCTCCCTGGAGTCGAGTGGGTGAGGCAGTGGCATGTCCGGGTAGGGGCCTGTTCGTGCAGCATGAGGGTAGCTTGGACTACCTATGGTTGAGAAACCTTCTTCTCCTGCTTCCCGAGCAGATGTTCGAAATAGGTGTGGATCACTCGGTGGGCCGGACTGTGTGGTTGAGCATCGGCTTAAATGTATTCCTGGAATTATAAACTTATCCCCGGGCTGAGCCCATCGATTAAGGCATTTATCGCTTGTGCGGCGGCTGTGTGGGATAGGTAGTTCGTGTGTAAAGGGGCCACTTATGAGAGCGGGGAGGTCATCACTTACAAAAGGGGATAGGTGTTAGGTAGCGGTAATATCCTCCGCATGAGCTGAAATCTCTGGTCGGTCTTTGTCTGAATAGTGCGAGACTGGTTTTCTTATCGAAAACAAGACTATAGGCAGATCTAATATACTAATAAATAAATGAGACATACTGTCCTCATGGTTGTGACATAAGTAAAGACCGGAGAACAGCCCTTCAACTCCGAAGCTAGTTTGTGGATGTTTATTTTCTTTTGCATTTTCTTTTGTGCGTGTGTGTTTTTTTTGTCTACAGAGTTTGGCGGCGGTTAGGGAGGAATAGTCATCTGCTCTGGGAAGAGGGAAAGGATATATGGTTGACATAGCCTACGGGCTGGACGCATGTATGAAGTATTAACAACTCCGAAGCCCGGTAGGGTTAGGGTTTATACAAGTGAGACTTCTTGTGGGTTCAGGGTCAGGGTTAGGGGCCGCTAGGGAAGTGACTATTTTTCATTTCAAACTAGACATTGCATCCATCTGCTCGGCATTCCCCATGTTCCCATAAGTGAGTCTCCTAGTAGAGCCCTTTATCCCGGAAGTTGTAGTCGAGGGAAAACTACCAGGATCCTTACATGACAAAAGATCTGCCCTGAATTTTAGACATATGATCTGTCAAATTTCCCAGAATTACGCTGAGTCCGTCATGTTATTGGCTTCTTTGATGTGTGTCCTTTCCCCCACTAGCTTATACATACGACTCCCGGTCATTTTGCCTCGAAAGCCAACTTTCAGCCTTCGAGTCGGTGTGGATAAAAGGACTCTGATATAAGTACCCTGTTTTTGTATCTAGGAAAAAACAAGCAAATTATGTGCGAACACCACAGTCTCTCGTTCAGTAAGTCGTGTGCTCTTCAAGTTTGGCTGTAAAACATGTCTGGGTAAGCCTTTTGACGCATTACCAGTTCCGAAATGAAGAGGTATGGCGCCGCGCACCGTAAAGGTGACATAAATTGCGACGCGAATAACTTTTCAGCCAGGATGTCAAAGATCTTTGTAGGTATCCGTTCGTCTGTCAATTAATTGTTGCCATGTTTGAGACATCTAATCTTGCCCAACGAAGACCTAGTTTGTCAGTGCGTCAGGCGTAAGCCACATCTGGATTGATTTCTTGAGAAGTTAAGTATTCGAGATGCAATTTGCCTAAATTTGTATGTAAAGAGCGCCAAGACTTGGTGAAGTGGAATAGTGTTATACTACAGTATGGATTGTGGCCATGATGCGATTTTCAGCCATAAGATGGCTGGAACCTAAGGCTCTTATTGGTTCGCGGGTGATGGAGTGGGCGGGGTTGTTCCGGCTGTGATACCTTTAAGATACGCCTGTGGAATGACATAGGCTTCCCCAAACACTACATAGGCAGTGCTAGTGCGGTACAGTCTCGCTATAAGGATGTGGAAATAGGGCGTATTGGCCAACAACTTCTGGGTCTAAATATTTAGTTCTTGGCGACTGGTTTTTGGTGTGGATAGCCCGCCAAGGGCTCAAAATTTGAACTCAAAATTTGAAAATATGACTGTGGCCAACACGCTCTAATGTGACAATTTTGCATCCAAAAATATCCTCATAGGCCATTTATCCTTATAAGAAGTGCCAACTCTATTGGGACCCAAGATATATCGGCCTTATGTCCTGGGCATGTGAGACAGTTCACGAAATCTCTCTCATGCATGAGAGTCATGTGACCTCCGATCCTGCTGTTTGCTGCACTAGAAGTTACTACAGGCACCCACGGAGTGAAGGCGGATCCCGTTTGATGGCGATCAGGCATTTGAGGCCAATAACAGAGGCAAGTTCTGGATGCCAAGAGCAAATTACTGCAAACAAAACCATCAGGCAGGATCCGCCGTCAGTAGGTGAGCGACTGTAACCAACAACCTCTGAATCTAAATATCAAGTGCATGCGCAGGAAAGCTTTAGATCCGTGCAAAAAACACAGAACCTCCAGTCGTGTGAGTACTTCCAGCCAACCAACTTCCTACTTCGATCTCAAAGGTGGGGTGGGCAGCCTCGCCGCACAAATTCACGCCGTAAGCGAGGATGCACAGCCGTGAGAAAATTTTCCTCTTGCACGATGCAGAGAACGGATACATACCCAGGGCAAGAACCAGAAAATGCGAAAGGATTAGGCATAATCCTTAGCTTTGTCACTCGCATTTTCTGGTGTTCATGGGTGGGGAAATTCGCCCGGAAAGGGATGTGAGTATCGAATCCATATATCGCCTGATCGGAGTTCTTAGTCGCCAATATCCCTGGCCCGGTGTGACCTAGGCTCATCGTGTGCGGGGTATTTTCGCTCATATGGGGCTGTGTTCCGGGTTTGAGGCGGGCGGGATCGCTTGCAATTAATTGGATCGAGCTCCTAGCTTTAAACCTGTCTACCAATCACAGAAACCAGGCTACAAATATTATCGATAGGTACAAGGCTCTAGCCTTCCAGCCCAGTCCCGTTCGTTGTTGTCGGGTATTTGCTGTGTGCGTTGTCGCAGTGCCCAGCCCCCCTACCCGCAACCGTCGCCGCACCTGAGACTTGTTATCCAGAGAGCCTAGAGTGCATCATAATTTCGTTAATGAAGCACCTGAGATTCCCAGAAAACAAGCAGCCACCAAAGCTTAGAACCTCTACACAGACCTCGAGAATAATGGCACCCATTATGGAATTAGACACGCAAGACCCACCTGCTCTCTCTCCAGTTACCCCCATCAATCTGTTCTGGGCGTATCTAGCTTTCACGCTTTCATATATCACCCACCCCTTGAGCGGCTCACTGGGGCTTGGGCCGTCCTTTCGAATCCCCGCTTTGCTTTTACCCTTTGGCCCGTTCTTCGACACCGTGGCCCTTCTTTGGGACGTGGTCTGGCCTCCTAAGCATCACTTCCACCCTCCGTCGGACCTAGTGTGTTACTATAGTAGCGACGTTCGTCTTTGTCCCTCCGCATACCGTCTTACATTCAAGCAAGCACTCCGGCACTCGGTCAATTGCCGGAAAAAAAGCAAGGGCGGTGAGAGCACCGGGGTCGGCCAGTACATGCTCCCGAGGATCCTCGTTTCTTGCTTGTCCGTCCTACAGTTCGTCAAGGTGTGTGGTTATAGCAACCTCGGCATTGGGCTATTTTGGGCAATTCTTATGTTTGTCCCTTGGGTGCTGCTCGAAGTACTGGAATTCCTTGCAACGTATTGTGTTACCGAGATACCATGTGCACCCCGAGTGGGAGTCCGTCAGTGCGGGGGGGAGATTCATTCGCTCATGGGAACTAATATGTACAAGGCACGATGTATCTCTATATGCCTAGTGATCTGTAATTATATAGGCAGTTGGTTTACGGTCATTGATTCTCATTCAAACCCGGAAATATATGCAACTTTCATAGTTGTGGTTTTAGCTGTTTCTCTTCTTGTGGTGGCGCTAGTGTTGCTGCTGGAGCATGGTCTCGGGGTAGAGATGGAATTGACGTTTCCCTACGGAGGAGAAAGGAGGCCCCCTTTGAGTGCGTGGGCAATATGTGCCCTAGTATTACTCTTCACGGTCGGCGGTAATTTGTTGCATCTTTTCTTTCTTCACGACCTTCATTATTCAACAAAGGCCGCATGGACTGAATACCTGCCATGACGAGCCATCAGCCCCTATATTCCATCGAACAAGGTCGACAACCTTGCATTCAGCAGTGGGTATTAAGCCATCGGAGGGCCTAGCCACGAATGTACCTGCAATTAGACGGACACCCCGGCGGCGTTCCCTCTGGCCAACTATCACCCCTTGTTTGCTATTTAGTTGTTTGAAGGTTACTAAGAGAGCTAAAACTTTGTTTTGATCATTCCTATACTTTCATATCTCCTGATTCTCTTTCTTTGGTTTTTGCCACTCGGGGTATTTAATATGTGTCAAGACGGAGGAAACGTAGCAATATGGATTTTTTCTGTGGGGCTAATAGATTTGTCAATGTTATAAGAGAGTAATTTATTTTATTTATAGTGTCTACATCATTTACAGACTCGCAAGACGACCTTCCGTAAGACTAAGGACTACTACTACTAACACAAATGCTATCAAAAAAGGGATCGAGGTGATAATACCGGGGCGGCGTGCTAAATGGCATTCCCACGGTGTTTGTATTATATCCATACCTGCGCTTTGAGGTAACATACAATAGATCGGAAATCAACCAAGCGGTACATGTATCTGTCATCGCACCTCCCAAACCGCGAAATAGCCTAATATGGAGATTCAACTACTGTAGCCGCATTTCATGGATTTTCCTACCAGACCTTTGACCTCTTGCCTGCATTCCGCGCTCGTCTGAGACAAGTTGGAACATATTTTGGTGGTTTTTATTAGTGCACTATGTCTCTAGGGATCACCCAGTGAACGACAGTACAGGTCTGAGGCTACATAGCCGTTACTCGGTCGAATGCAGGAAATCCTGCGGGTGCATGCAAGCATTCCGATTTGTAGAGGCTCCTGCATTTCGAAGGTCTGGACTAGTTTGAACCTGTAGCTCTAAAATTATTAACTACTAAGAGTGCGACTAACTAGGTTACCTATAGTTTTCGGTGAATACTAGTGATCAGGTAAAATCATTGGCATTGGAAAATAGATCTTGTTAAATGGTCTGCGGTAATAGTACCTCGATTTACCAGGGTACATGTAAGCATCCCTTAGGTTGTCAGTAAATGCTGCCCCCCCCCCCCGGCCCTCCAGAAAAAAGCAAACGTTGGTAACATATCTTATTATCCCCCTTAGACCAGTCCGCCCCTCAGCGAGCGCGGCCCCTCAACGAGCATCGGTGCTGCCGAGCCAATAAGTTCTTGTATTAAGCCAATAAGTTCTGGTATTATTACCCCACCCGGGCCTAACTTGAACAACCTCCAGCCTCAGCCTCCCGTAGATGATTTCTGAACCCAGCATGTCGGAACCAAGGAAGAAATCACCACCATCTTTAGGGGAAGTTCCCCGCCCTATCCGAGCTCAACAAGCAATAGAGATGATGAAAGAAGCAAATACCCATATGACGGTAAAAGAGGCAGCAAACCTGGCAGACCTGAAGCCTTCAACTCTGCGTCATTATCTAAAAGGTCGACCCCTAAAGGAAGAAATCAATATAGATCGACAAAAATTAACACCTGAAGAGGAGAGAGCCGTAATAAAACAATGCGAAGACCTAGCCAAATGGGGGTTTCCACCAGAGGTATGGAGTATTAAGGATATTGCTACTACATCTATTGCGCATAAAAGAGATCCCCGCATTGTGCTTGGAGACAAATGGTTTAGATTATTTAAGAAGAGACATGAGGAGGTGTGTACTATGTATGTGGATCAGTTGGATTACATACGGGCGGTGCGAGGTGATGATTTGAAAATTATTGATTCATGGTTTGATAAGGTATGTATAAAAAGTAAATTATTAATCTAATTATAACTAACGAATTTATTAGTATGAGAGAGTGGTGATGGATTTTTGCGTCAAACCTAGGAATACATATAATTTAGACGAGATCGGATTTCTAATGGGCTATGCAAAAAATGCGAAAGTTATCGAAATTATTCGAGAGCCTAGAGTGAATGGAAAACTATTTAGAAATCAAGGTATACCTGCTGATATTATATATAATGTGAATACTATAATAATTGCTAATAAAAACAAGATGGCTCCCGCGAGATAGCTACAGTTATTGAAGCCATGTGTGGTGACAGTTCAGCAAACGATATAGATCCTATGATAATCTATAAATCAGACAAATAGGTATTTGAATGGTTTACCAACCGAGACGAAGTGCCCGAGAATTTTCTATTCGGGTGCTCTCCAAATGGATGGACAGATGCCGAAATTGCAATGAGATATTTATGCAAAAATTTTGGTCCTGATAGTAAATCGGCTAAAAAAACGGGAGACGAATATCGTATGCTTATTTTTGACGGACATAGTTCACACGTGAATATGTCGTTTATGAGTTATTGTCTAGAAAACCAAATTATACCAATGTGTCTACCACCTCATACTACTCATCGGTTACAGCTACTCGATGTTTCAGTATTCAGTGCATACAAAAATGCATACAGCCAAATTCTACAAGATCGATTCAGAAACCGTATCCGAGGGGTCGGAAAAAACAATTTTTACAGCTTAATATATGCTGCAAGAATACGGGCTTTCTTAACAGCAAATGTCATGAGCGGGTTATGGCATACTGGTCTTATACCTGTTGATCGTTCCATCCTAATTAGAAAGATTCCAGCACCACGCAATTCTGAAAATCAAAAGTCACCACCTCCTTTACCACAAACACCTCCAGACATCTCTTCGTATACCATAGAGGATATCGCCAATTTTCCTACTCCTAGAAAAAGGCATGCAATTTACGCAGTTGGGAGAAGTTTGGTAAACTCCTTGACAAATTCCGACACGGTAACAGCTCCAGACTTTTGGAGACTACAAACAATAGCGGATAAGCTAGCCAGGTCAGCGGAATGGTTTGCTATTCAAAATGATTGTAAAGATCAATTTATCGAGGAGCTAAAAAGGGAGAATCAAGAACTGAGAGAAAAGCGTTCACACAAGCGGACTAGAATACCTATCGATGGACTAGCAATCACAAGCAAGAGCAAGATCGAAGAGTTCTATAAAGAACATACTCAACGGGAGGAGAAAAAGAAAAAGGAAAGACTTGGAAGACTAAAAGCAAAGAGTGAACGGTTGTCAAAAGCCATAGTAGACTTAGAAGCTAAAAAACGAAGAATCGAGCAAATGGAAGTGTTGGGTCGTTTGCCCAAGCGCTGGAAAGGAGCTGCAAAACATGTAGAACATCAAGAGCATGTTAGAGCTGAGCTACAGGAAGTGGAGATAGAGATATTACAGGTAGAAGTTGGAGAAACTGATGACGAGAGCGATATGGAAACCTAGCAATAAACCTCTTTCCGGTTTTTCAGGCTTTGATTTTTGGTTAAATCCGACTACGGGAATAGATTCTACGCATTATTTTACCCCTTATAACATATTCAACGCATCACTTTAGTATTGGTTAGTAGGATTTATAATCTAATATCATTTCTATCCGTCTACTCATAAGAAAAACCTATAGAAATATATACCGGATTTTTCAGGCTTTTACTTTAGGTCAAATTGGATGATGGGAGTAGATTCTACGCATTTTTTTACCCAATATAGCATATTCAACGCATTCCTTTAGTGTTGGTTGATAGGATTTATAGTCTAATATCATTCTTACCCATCTATTTATAAGAAAAACCTATATATATTCATGCCGGATTTTTCAGGCTTTGATTTTGAGCCAAATTGGATACCGGGAGTAGATTCTACGCATCTTTTTACCCAATATACTAGTAGCATATTCAATGCATCACTTTGGTGTGGGTTAGTAGGAGTTCTACTTTAATATCATTTTTACCCGTATCCTTATAAGCTTAATCTGGACCTACTCCCTCAGGTTATTAAGTAGATTAAGATTTGGGTCCGGAAATAGATTCTGCACACTTTGTTACCCCTAAAGACATCCTCAACGCATCTATTGATAGCAGTCCATAGGTGAATTCTCTAATAACACACTCATTCGGTGTCAGAGGAGGAGAACCCTAACCCTGGACAGACCCTAACCCTGGTTGCTCCACACCCACGCTCGTTGAAGGGCCACGCTCGCTGAGGGGCGGACCTCCCCTACAAATCCTAACCCTCCGTTATAGGGGCATCATTGACAGCTTAAGGGATACTATGGTGTTAGGGTTAGGGTTAAGATAAATTGTATTCCATACTCAGTCGTTAATTAAAGAGGCGGAACTTTTGTTTGGTTGGGGCGGTATCCGACGATTTAGAAAGGACCTTGAAGATGTTATTTATGTGGATGAGTGGATTGAATTAATTGTTAGGTTCATGGGGTTTTTGGCGGGTGTTAGACTCAATATTTCGAGGTTCGCCATATGCCATCGAGTGGGAGTGAAATAAGCTATTTTTTTAATGCCGGCGAGCAGAAACTACGTTGAGACAAACCATACTAAGCAGTTGACAAGCCATGAAGTATCACTCGCTTTGTTTAGTAAACTACTTTACCGAAGATTGTGTTAAAGAGCGTTAAGACTAAAGGGGGGGGGGGGTTGTTCACCATGCCAGATGTGCGTAAAACCTCTCCAAGGCAATTGCTTTTAACGCTGAGGGTTTCTGTTTCCCCGCCAAGACATTATCGAAACTCCAAGTGTAGCCGCTGGGGGTGCAGTGGCGTAGCTCGTGGCGTCGCCAATAGCGTCGACGGTTAGCCTCGCCAGGTGCAAAAGTGCAGAGACCCTGCATGCAGGTGTCCCTACGACATGGAGGTTACCTTACCCCGCTTCAGCCTTGTTTAGACCATTGCTGCATGTACCGGGAGCTGAGACTGAGTAAAGAACCCACCCCTTGAAAAGTGAGAACCTTAAAAGCGCTCCGCTAGAATACTCAAAATGCCATAGGTAGACCTGAGGGCAAGAGACCACCGATTGGAGCGAGAGAGATCTATCCAGCGAAATGTTATTAACTAGAATTACTTTTCTAAAATAGCTTCGCAGTTTTGTGGAAAGGTATTTGATTGGTATCCTACCTTAGTGATGGACTAGATGGGGGAACAAGCTGCGAAACGCTCACCGGTAATACAGTCGCTGTTGCAACGGACAATCGTTAGGGTACAGGACTATCGCCTGGCTGGTCGCGAATTTGACAATTTCGTTATCTCATGCGATAGTCCTGTACCCTACCGATAGTCCGCAAGCGACTGTAAGAACTGTCGGCAGTCCAACTGCCGACAGTAGATGAACAAAGTCGGGTTATGTAGTTCTGCAAATGAGTAGATGGCTAGGAACTCCTCTAACCTAGACTATAATTGCGTGTTCGATCAATTTGTAAAGTCTTTAACGGGGGAGGGGTGCTTCTACAGTCCCAGGACACTCGGGCGAGGCCTGCGTGACCTCCCGGCCAAGGAAGATCATATCCATCTCGATACAAGGGATGGCTTAATCACTCTGTACTACGGGGGTAGGGGTAAGTCTCCAGAACTACGGCCATGGTTGCAACAGGCCATAGTTCTGGAGACTTACCCCTACCCCCGTAGTACATGTTCTTCTTCGAAATCTGCGGCCTCCTCATCAAGCACCACCTTCACCCTTCTATGGCGATCCTTCTGGGTTGGGGATGCATAGGGGGGGTAAACAAGTCAGCGCCCTGCAGCTTATACCATTTTCGAGGTCTGGAAAGTTCAGATGTATGACTATTTACCGCTCACATAATTCATTCTCGAGGGGAACATGCAGGTTTCCGCTTGCAGAAAAGCCAACATAGCATGATAAACGCCATCAAAGGCGCAGAAGATATGGGGCGCCACTTCCAGGATGGATTACCTTGGAGGATATCGATACTTATTTTATACCCGCCGTATATTCGGTCAGCCACGCATCAAGACAAACCCACACACCATGACAAACACCAACGGCAGAGGTAAAAAATTCCAAAGGCTATCGGCTGAGTCCCCAAATGCTGGCTCACGTAGCCTTACTTACCATTATCCTGCTGTGACGTTTCGTGCTTTGGGACACTCGTGCTGACTGGCGTACCTCATGAATTGATGCAACGCTGAGTCTTCCTTCTTCCCTGGTTTAACTCATTAAATATGTTGAATTCCTATAAGCACAATATCCGACACGTTAGATACGGGGATACGAGTGAACATGGAAAGTCCTATATATGTGTACAAGCACCTTGTCCGGCGCTCGCGGACTAATAAGGCTGCAAGCCTTGAATGTTTTAGTTTCAGCATTTGCACTACAGCGACAGGTAAGAAGTGATGAACGCCCTGAGGTTAAAACACCAAATGTTGGCGTTTTACCAAAACAGACATCACTGTTTTCCATCACTTATTACCTGCTGCTGTGCATCCAATCTCGACGCGATGGCGCGATCTAGCTAACGTTGAGATCTTATAGATTATTTATCGTTCCTACTATCTCTAGAACACTACTATTCTCATGACTAGAGGAACTGATATCTTAATAGAGAATATCTGCCAGCTTCTATGTACTTTTCCCCCGGAATGGGGGGTGCACCAACTGCCCCTCAAGCGTTCCGGTGCTAGTGGAACCGTAAATATATATGTATTCTATACATACAAATCCTATTATGATTCGAATTCTAGCAGAATGGGCTCCGAATCAAAAACTAATTCACCTAACCCTGACCGACTAGCCTCGCCATAGGGTTAGGGTTCAGCCTGCGGGGTGCAGAGAGCGGCCGCAGAGCCACAACCTCATAGATTGATGGCTACCAATCGATCACCTAAGGCTCTGCGCAATCGATCCCTCACTTGTTGGTTTCATTTTCGTGGTTTTGGATGACGCATGTTGTATTTTTATCGTATCACCTCTCGTACTGTACTTGCCAAATTTTTATCAATAGGACGGGGGTAGGTAATGGCTGTAGCAACCGAAGTCCTATTGACTAGTAGCCAACACCTGTTGGTTCGGTGTAGTGATCATGGTAGGAACCAGCGCGCAGAGCCTTGTGATGAATTAGGATCTAAGACGCTAACTCTGACAATATCTGAGGTAAATTCCCACTTATTACCACATGTACCTGCATGAGCTGTGTCTGCGAGTTCGCATGCTCCGCCTAGTCAAATAATACCGCCAGGCAGTGCGAAACGTGGGGTATGTGGCTTGCCCTGGGAGTGGCGAAGGTGACCCTGTGGATCATGTAGAACAACCCTAACCCATAGTACCAATTAAATTGAGATCGATACATAAATCAGAGTAGGCGGTCGTGTAACGGTTTTTTGTGAGTGAGGAGTGCACCAGCAGCGCGCGGTTAGGGGTGGCATGTTTGATATCCTGGTCATATTTGGTACTGGCAAATTACAATCGGACAATTCTCAGGCCCTAATCGGTTTTTGATTAGTAATTGCTGGGTAATGACTAGGAACTCTAGATATATTATAGCAGTATTGATATCATTTCCCAGCTCAGGAGGACATGGTATTGAGAAAACTTAAACTTCCTAATTCTAACGACTGTATGTATGTAATTATCCATTGAGCGTCGGTTCGGATGACCCAGAGGTACTTTAGGAGCAAATTAGATTATCACCTGGCAAAAGCAACGACCCGCATATTAGAATGCATATGTTTATTCGGACCACTTACTACGGCTCGCACGATATGCGCCATGTAACTCCTGTACCAATCTTGTGGAGGGTGTCGGGGGTCTTGAATTGCGGGCTCAAACTAATGCTGGGGTCTGGGGCGTAGGTTCCACTAGCCAAACGGTCTTCCGTCTAGTCTATACGGTTGCGAGTAAACAGGATCCACATGAGGGAGCCTTGCCAGTCCGTGCGCGAGATATATGATGACCTCTCCAGTCCTCCAAGACTGTTCAACAGCAAGTTACCTCGTCACTCTTAAGTATCTTAGTACGAGTTTCCTCGGGACTATATTACACATGGAATACCACGCTTTGGTTGGGGGAAGAACCTAAATATTTCTTTGGTGTTCATACTGCGCTCTTCAGAATTCTGCTAGCCTGAGGAGTCGTTGTACATGCTGGCATGCCCCGTAGTTAATAGAGTAAGGGGCACTCCCCCGTTCTGTAGCAACAACGCGCAGCTGTATATAAAAGGCACAATACATCTACACGTCGCGTCCCCTGAATCCTACATCACTACATCACAAAGGCCTGCAATCGTTAAAGTTGGAAATTCAGT
The DNA here is from genome assembly GCA_024713715.1 of Morchella sp. 2018-W26. Taxonomy (NCBI): domain Eukaryota; kingdom Fungi; phylum Ascomycota; class Pezizomycetes; order Pezizales; family Morchellaceae; genus Morchella; species Morchella sp. 2018-W26. Next base: position 523,268 of record JAMGYX010000017.1, read on the forward strand.
TTGCTGGGCGCTTATCAGGGCAGCTTTGGTTTACCACAATGACGTGCGTACTCTTCTCACAGTTTATGCGCATTTTTTTTTTGGCTCACTCTCTTCGCGCTCTTCGCACGGGCCAAGGTCATGCATGCTACGAGACTCTTTAGATCTTGGAGTCATTGGATTTGCCGCTAGATCCCATCCGAACTCGGTTGATGGCAGTACCCATTGAAGACTGAGACAATCGTATGTGTATTCTATAGTGCGAAATGTTGACCCTAGAAAAGGTAAATCTGGAATGGCTTTACTAAAACACTCCTCTCGCGATCGGTAGATCACAGTGCCACATGCATGATGCAAGGTACCTGATACGTCTCTGTAGCGACAGGGGGGTAATGTCTCGCGGAGGGAACTAGTACAATGACCTATTTTTGGGCTCTCAGGGTAGAGAGACGTTGTATGGGGTGGGGTACAGCGAGTGTAGTTGCTCAGAGTGTCAGCGTCCATATAAATCATGGTCGCCGAGAGTACGCATGACAGGGCTAGGGGTCTTGGCGCTAAGAGATCTAGGTGAGGCACCCAATGAGAACGCTGCTAGGAGTTATAGAGACATGATGCTAATTTGTAGATTTGCATTTGCCCGTCACGTAGTAATCGCCCCGCGAGGTAAAAAGCCTCCCGCTTTGAGGGACAAGTTCATTGAAAGCAGCGTACCTTAGTCTTCTTTGACAGATGAGATGAACACAGTAGTGAATGAAAAAGGTTGCGACCCCGAAGTGGTCTTTTCGCTCCATAAATACTGCTCCAACTCTAACTCGAAGCAGCCAAACTTGCGATATAATGAACACTAACTCTACAGAGTACAACCGTAGAACAACCTTTCGTATTAGTAAGATTCCGGTGGGCGTTGCGAAACCAGAGTTACAGGCAATTCTTAGCTCAAAACTCTCTCAAGCGTCTCCCGACGGGCAAGCCATAGTCCCTGCGCGCATAATCAGCTTTTCACTTGCCCCCTCGCCCGTGGAAAGTGGTATCTATCAGGTAGCAGCCGTGACGTTTGAGTGTGTTCCTCGTGAACTTGCCACTTGCACCGGTGGTGGGGGTTGGGTAACGTTGGAGTTTGACATTAACTCTAAAGTGGTTACGCTTGTTTTCGACTCGCACTTCATCGGCTTAACTCCTCTGGATAATAGTTCTGGAAAATACCAAGTGGAGTAATGGATCCCCCATGATTCTTGTCCAAGTGAGAAATATCTCTGAATCCCAGAAACTGATGCATTTCTGTAGTATTGTCTTTGTCACGGGGCTTGGTGGCCACGCATTCGGATCTTGGAAAGCGAAAGATCAGTATACGATGTGGTTGAGGGACTTCCTCCCTAAAGACCTTGAGGATAAATACCACAAGGGAAAGGTACGGATACTTACCTACGGATATGATACCAAACTGCTTGCAACCACATCACATGCTGGCGTGGCGGAGTTTGGGCGTGGCCTCTTGGAGACAGTCAAAGGTGCAAGGGGAAAACGCCTGGTATGTTACTACCAGCAGTCTTGGTATTTTCTAAACTCATTATGTCATCAGGAGCGGGAAAGACCTATCATTTTCGTTGGGCATAGCCTAGGAGGTCTTGTGGTACAGAATGTAAGCTGCACAATTGCCCCCGGGCTTTCGAATACATCTCACCACTCACCAGTCATTGAAACACAAGGCTCTTCTCCAAGCATCAACAGGCCACAAAGCGGATCAAGATGTATCGAATTCAGTCTATGCTTGTTTCTTCCTCGGAGTACCTCATAGAGGCATGGATACTGAGCATCTAAAGTTTATGGTCAAAGACCAGCCTAATGAGTCTCTTATCTCGGATTTAAGTATAGGGTCAAGGTTTTTAGGAGGGCTCGAGAAGGATTTTACCGAGAAATTCCCGTTGGACTACCTACGTGTTTTCTCCATCTATGAAACCTGCCTGACTGCGACAGTTGAGGTATACAAATATCACAAGGGCCGCTCTGAATCTTTACTGACCCTAGTGTAGAAAGGCTCCGAGGGAGAGTGGGGCAGGACAGGCCCATTGGTGAAGATGGTTAGTAAGGAATCCGCCTTGGGATGGTCTGTAGGGGGTACAGGACACACGGAGATACCAAGGAACGTAGACCACTCGACACTCGCCAAATTTAATAGCATTGTGGACAATGATTACGAAATCCTACGAGGCCATATCCTAAATTGCGTTAGAGAAGCCCCTGAAATAATTAAGAAACGCCATCTTGATATTGCCTCTCCTAAATACAAGAAAGATGGATATACTGATGATGGGCTCAACGGTACCAACAAAGCCTCCGGGAGGGCTAGACAAGAAGGCGCTCTTATAGTAGACAATCGGTCTCTTGAAAGCGATCCAAGCTCACCACCCTCCATATCTAAGCCTGCATATCCCGAGGGACTCCAGCCTTTGCAAAAGAACCGACCGGACTGCTGCATCCACTATGATTGCCTAGAGGGGATAATCAAGAATCCGAGTGTAATAGCTGCCTTGCTGCCCCCCCTGGTCCGAGCACTCTCCATCACATCAAGAATCCTAACCTGGGCAAAGCGTAAAAGAAATTACTTTGCTCTGATTATTTTTGGAAATATGTATATATATATTTTAACCTCAATGTTGCAACGTATGTATCAATACTACCCTAGTCTGATAACATGCAAGTCAAGCTATTCAGAGTGATGAACAGGGCTAACACTACGTTGCTGACTCCAGAGAAAGAGTATCATCATATTGCCGGCGCCACTGGGCTACACCTGAGTAACGCCACCACATTGTGTCAACACTTAGAACCCGGGCACAATGCGTGGTCACCAAATCTTGATGGCATTCATAATCATCGTGTAACCTCCTCCTCGCTATTATATGAAGGGACTTCCGCGCCTGTGCTAGCCAGAATTCATCATGGTAACATTGGTAGTATGCACCTCTCTCTGTGGGAAGAGGGTGGACATATGGAGGCTATGTCCCATGGTATCATTGGTATGTATCAGTGACATGAGATTTATCCTTAACATTTGTTTAATTGACATACCTTAGCGGTCACTGGCCAGCCCGGGACCCAGCGGCTCCCACCTCACGTGTGGTACTCCCAATATGTATATTATCAGCTGGTCTATGGTCATGTTTCCGTTAGATTTGCTGGTAAACCCATAGTACCTATTATGTTACGCAGACGTAAGGCTCTGGGTGGCTCCCGCTTGGCAGATTACTATACCCATAGAGCGCTCGTAGATTACTGTTCGCTGGAGGAAATCGGCGACAGGACACTGCGACCCGAAAGCACCCGGGTTAACATATCAAGGCACCCCCTATCACAATGTATCTACAAGAAACCGCGTCAGGCGGAACGGTTGACCTTACCACGCCCTCGGGACCCACCGGAGGGGGCACCAAGTCAGAGGGTGCATAAAGTTAGTTTTGGTAAAACAAGAAAGCCTAGAAGGCTCCGACGACGAAGCAAGGATCACCGCAGGGTGGTAACCGAGTTTTTTGCAACACTAATTCTCCCGTTTCTGTAATGCCTCTCTTCTCTTTTGTCATTGGGTACGACCACCGAAGGCCATAGCACACATTTTATAACTAAGATGCCACTCCGTTATGTATTTAGAAGGGCTTTGGATTTCCTTATTCGGCGAGCATTACAGAGTTTTGTTGAAAACTGGCGCTTTGGTCGCATTGGGACACGTTCAGTGCTTGCTTGGACTCAAAGATGTATTGTTATAAAGACCTGATCCTGCTCCACATCCACCATTCAATATAGAAAGTTCTCTGTTTGCGGATCAATAGCCGGGAAGATCGAATCTTGAGATGTTTAACTTCACTTATCACCTATACGGTGGAAGAAGGGACGAAGCAGACTGATTGTTTGGGATTTACATGTTTTGTGTTGATTTGTGTTGATATTTCTTGTTTTCCTTTATTTTGTTTTCCTTTATTTTGTTTTGTTTGTTAAGTGGCGGCGGAAGAAGGGGAATTCCGGGGCAGTGCAATATTGCCATAGCTGCAAGGCTGCATGCAATTAATGAATTTATTAAAAATGAGAAGAAACTCCCATTCGATAAGGTGCGGGTGTAGTACCGCGTCGCTGCTAGTACGGCAGCATGGTACCCAAAGATGCAGCTAAAAAAAAAGGATTTTGCTTACATGTAGTTAGACCCGAGTCGTTGTTAGAACCCTTGTCATTCAAGGTGTAAGCTGGGCCGTGTATGAGGATTAATAAGAGATGGACAATAGTCTAGTAGGGATAGAGCGATAGAGAAGACACTGGACCAAGAAAGGAAGACGAGGAGAGGAGCGAACGACAAGACCAGCTTACCCTAGGTACCTAACTCAACCCGCCCCCCCCCCCACTCCCGAACGTGTTATATAGCCCATATTTTGTTGGATCACGGTAACACTTCGCACTAGATCCCCCAAGTCATTCTAGGAAATATTATGGATAATATAGATGCACCGACCGGAGAAGAGAGCAACAAAGCATCTTTCAATCTTCCTGACTACCGAGTACCGCTACTGGCGAGAAGTATTCTCCCCACAAGCACTATCGAACGGTGATTTAAAATTTATATACATAATTATGTTCCATGCCTCTCCTCACCCCACCCTCATTCCACACACGCTGTTGAAGAAACCCAGGTGGACGCTACCGCCTACTGCTAGACGGAGCAGAATCCTGGAGTATTGCAAGAGTAGTGACACCCATTCAACGATATGTGATCCTGGGTTTTGTGTATCCTCCCCACTTCCTCTTCTAGACCCCTAATCTCTACAATCTCAAAGGTTATCAACCCCTAATCTCGCCTCTTAGTGCTGACAACGCACTTTATAACCCTTTCACTGCGTTCCAAGAGAACCTCCTTCCATGTCCCTCCTCGTACGCTTACCCCATAGCTCGTATAATGATACATGCCACACTCCAATTTCCCCTAGCACTACTTTACATCTAGCGCGTAAAGCTCATGTTTCTTTTGCTTCTTCGCCCCCGGAAAGCAGCTCCGCAAATCTATGGCTATCATTGATTGCTGGGTGTTCCCGCTAACAACATGTACGGTGTACCAGACATTATCCAGGTATATGCGATCCTTGCAGGCTGTTGATGCTAGCTTAGATTGATTAACCCTCTCGGTCTGGTGGTGTGCTAGTATCCTGATGGAGCCCTCTGTGGCAACTACCCAGTTTGAAATAGTGGTAAAAGAACACTTATCTGAGCACCCCTTGTGCTTTCCTTCTGTAGCTGGAAGAGCACAGCTGGCGGTAATGCGTTTAAATCTTTCTCTGTCTAGTGTTGCATTTAACTATGGTCATTTTCCTACGCTTCTTTGCTAAAACCTCGTGGATGAAGAAATGGGTCTATTAACCCGTAGAACCCACTCTGGAGCTTCATCTTCTAACCGACGCCCCTGGGAATGCTACCCTCCCCTCTCTTGAACATCAAGCCCCAGTCTACAGCTTACCCCGCACCGAACATTCTCATCCATAGAATGGCAACCCACCAACTGGCAAAGTAACAATCCTATAAACACCCCCGCCTGCCCATGGCCTTATGAGGACCTAAACAACACCACCAGCACTAGCTCACAGAGCTACTTCCTCGTCGCTCTGTCCGGTGTGAACTGGAGGCGCTGAGTCTATAGGGTATCCTGCGGGTCCGTCATGAAGTATCACTCGCACCTATAACTGGCTGGTAGTGTTCTTAATATAGACTCTAGCAGCGAATATAATTCTTGTGATGTCTTATTATAATATAGGAGGGAATTTAATAGCCCTTTTATAACGATACTTGCCTTGGCAAACAACAGTAATGACATAATATAAGAGTGGTCTGGACCTTGCCACAATGACTACAGGGAGGATATATTTTCCCCGGCTCGCAACAATAATCCCAACAGGTAAGACGAATTCTCCATCACGACGAGATCTTTCCCCACGCGCTTAAAGTTTCGCAATCTCCCGCGAGGAGACCCACCACTTCATTAACGCTCGAAGGGTTATCAATCAGCTGTTGAAGGAGTTTCGATCAGCTTTGAGTTTTTCCGTTAGTGGTGGTTCTTGATATTGCATACAGAGCCATTCATTCAAGCCTTGGTGAGCTAACTACTTGCGGTGAAATTAAGTATTGTCTCTCGCAACAGCATGGTTGCCAGCGCGGTTGGGACAATACTTAATTTCACCCCAAGTACAGTTACCTAAATAAAATAAAAGATAAATACTTATACACTAATCTAAACCATAACCAAAAGCCTCTACCACAAGAACAGCTGATCTCAAGTCCGCAGTGCCTCCTGTATCATCCTCACAACCTCGCTTTGCCCCCCCCCGCCTCCGCCGCCTCAAGCGGACTCCTAACCGGCCGACTCCACCACTCGATACAGACTCCAAGCGCCGCGTCCGCCCCCGCAGACAACAAAAGCCTCACAATCTCCTGATGTCCCTTCAACGCCGCAGCCTGTAACGCATTCCCGCACCTTTCACCCTGTGCATTGATGGCTGAACCACGGCTTAGTAGGAGCTTCACAGCACCCTCCCCGTCGCGTCTCTGTGCGGCGCCTTGGAGTGCGGTATGGTATAAGCCGCCCCGGATGTTAACGTCCGCACCTGCGTCGAGTAGTAGTTTTAAAGAATTATCACCCCCCGCTTCCACTACGGCCATGAGTACGGTCCCGAACTTGCCGCCGCGAGCATTGACTTCAGCCCCTCTGTCTAATAATAGTTTGATGACATTCTCGTTCCCCTTCTTGGCCGCTGCTTGTAGCGCGCTCTCGTACTTACCACCGGCAGCATTCACGTCCGCGCCGTTTTCGAGGGGCAGTTGTACCAGTTTCGCTTGACCTTTGGAAGCCGCCGCCTGGAGGGCATTACCGTATTTACCACCGGCAGCGTTCACGTATGCGCCGTTTTCGAGGAGCAGCTGTACTAGTCTCTCTGAACCTTTGAAAGCCGCCGCCTGGAGGGCATTACCGTATTCACCACCGGCAGCGTTCACGTCCGCGTAGTTGTCGAGGAGCAATTGCACCAAACCTAAACGTCCCTTATGTGCCGCGGCTTGGAGGGTAGTACCGTAGAAGCCACTAGTGGTATTGACGTTTGCTCCACGCTCCAACAGCGCCCTAACTAGCTCAACCCAGCGTCTCGGTGCGTTAGCAGCTGCCTGCAAAGCGGCCCCGTAAAAGTCCGCCCCTACAGAATTCACAGCGGCGCCTCTGTCCAGTAATAAATGCACCATTTCCGAACTCGAACCACCATAGGCTGCCACCTGTAGAACGTCCATGTCTAGGGTACCGGTGTTGTGGATATCAGCCCCTCTGTCTAATAGGAGCTCTACAAGTGGCACGTTGCACGATAGGGCCGCGGCATGGAGTTGGGTGCCGTAAAATCCGTGCTCGTGTATGTTGGCGCCACTATCGAGTAGAGGTCGTACTAGCTCCGTCCTCCCGTACTTTGCTGCCTCATAGAGGGCGGTCCCACTGCCGAGGCCCTCGAGGTTGACGTCTGCACCTCTACCTATCAGAAGCTCTGCCATGCGGCCGTGGCCGTTGCCTGCTGCCCTCTGGAGAGCATTACCTGACAATAGGTGGCTACCGGAGTCGACATGCATCCCATGGTCGAGGAGGTAGGTGATGAAGTGGGGCATATCGAATCCCGCTGCGAAGGGGAGTGGATAAGGCGGCGAGAGCGGAGACCTAGATGAGGCAAACCTCTACACATCTTCGAGGAGCGGGTTTCCAGAGGCATCGGCAATTTTTGCATGTGCGGCCCAGAGCAGAGAATATGAGAGTAATGGGGTAATGCCCAGTCCGTGGGCACCTATTACGCCCTCCTCGTAGTCTTCTAGGCTGACGGGTATCGACTGGAACTTAGACCAGCTTAAATACCACGTACAGACGGCAGCAATGCGAACATGGGCGTTCAAAACATCAAATCGGAGCTGCTGGGGTAATCCGGCTGAGCCCATGCAGAACTCCTGGGCGGACTGGTGGATGAACTGAACAGTGTCGGAGTTCACCTCTAGAAGGCCGCCGGAGCGGCGTTTGAGGCGCTCCGTAGTTTGGTCTAGTCTCTGGACCTTTCCGGAGGTCTCGAGGCTCTGGATGGAGGTAAAAGTGTTTTGACTGAGAGCAATGGCGTACCTGAATTCTGGGACTGTCAAGGGCCGCTCGGCCAGGGACACCCATTCGAACATTAGTCTTGTTTCTACATACTGTGGAGCCCTTAGGTTTGCTAGAAGCTTTTGCAGCATATGAGCATAGAGGAAATCGAGTTCATTTGGAACCATTATCAATATTTGCTTCAGCTCCTCGTCCGAGCTATCAGCGCACTCATCTATCAACTCCTCAAGTACAAGCTTAACCCAGAGAAAAACCCCCGAAGCGCGCGTCAACAGTTCTGCCCGTATAAGACCTCTTTGCTCCGTTGGGACTTGCAATATTCGACGTTCTAGGAAAGTCTGGATATCATCCTTGGTCAAATTCTCAAGAATGAGCTGGACGTAGTCCCCATCAAGTATACCCGGAAACCGCTGATGTCGGCTAGTGACTAGTAGTTTAACGCGCGGGTTGCAGCGCGCAACATCAAAGATTCTTAAAAGATATTGTTTAGTTAACGCATCTTCCTGGGTAGGCTACGGAGGTTTTTTTTTTTTGTTTACATCATTAATCGTATCCAGCCCTAAGGCTATGACGATATCAAACCCCCAGAACTTCCCCGCCAGCCCCTGGCCACGCCCAGTAAAGGGTATTCAGCAGACTAACAACTTCCACCACCAACTGCAACAAAAGAAAAAAAAAGAAAACCACCTTCTCAGCCTCCTCAACACTAACCAACTCGGCGCGCTCGTTATCTCGAGCCTCATCATTCGCCGCGCAAGTACTCTCCAAACAAAACCAAAACAAAACTTCTTCTCATCCACCTCAAAACAAATAAACACACAACAAATCTTCTTCTCAACCATCTCCACACTCCCCAATATAGTGCGCTCGCTATCTCGAGACTCATCATTCACTGCACCAGTACCTCCCCAACCAACTAACAAACAAATAAACAAACAAATTATATCTTTCTTTTCCTCATTCCCCCAAATCCCCCCATCCCTGTCTTAACTCTCTTTCTCTCTCCCTTTCTCCCTCTTCTTCTTCTCCTTCCTCTACTTTCAATCTTCTATATTGTTTCCATATTTCAATCGCCTTTTCTATACCTTCCTTCGTCCATAACAATTTCTTTATCGTTTTGCACCCCCCTTTTCCTTCCCGACTTTTTTCCGTTCGTGGACATACTGTCAAAATATGTTCGACGTTCTGTTTTTCTGCGCCGCATTCGCATATTGCCGATTCTCGTTTTCCTATCCTATGCATATATTCATTGCATTGGATATGTCCTGTCCGTAGTCTCGAAATTAGAACTCGATCAGTTCTGTCTGTTTCTTTGAACCGTATTTCGTGTCGTTGATATGGACTCGCTAGCGCTCTCTTCTCATTTCTTCTTAACCTCCATTCTCTATCCCACTCCTCTATCACCCTACTCTTTGATTCTCGCTCCAGAAAGGCAAATGATATAAATGCATCTTTATCAACCACTCCCTTTCCAGCTGCAGCCTTTGCCATCTTGTCTGCTTCTTCATTGCCTCCAACTCTTTCATGCGCCTTTACCCACTCCAATCTTACTTCCATCTTCTGTGTTTTCGCCGCATCACACAGCCATCTAATTTTATACGCCATTTCTTCCCCTGGTCTTGCTCTTCGTACTCCTACTCTTTTCAATGCCTCCTGACTATCCGCTATCACCGTAATAATACTTTTCCATTCCCTATTTGCCTCCTTCATCCCCAACTCAATAGCTTTCTTCATTGCAACCATTTCCGCATCCATAATTTCCATTTGTCTTCCCACTCTGTATCCCACTCTTTTAATTACTTCTACGCTTTTTCCCATTCTGCAAATCCCCGCTGCCGTTTCGCCCTCTTGAGTTTTACTCCCGTCACTATATATCTTCTTGCAATTTGTCTTTCCTTCTCCTCTTTTCCATATTTCCTAATCTCAATCTGAATTTCTTCTCGAACTCTCTTCTCCCACCTCTCTTCCTCCTTATACAATTTCTTCCAATTTTCTATTTTCTCCCACTTCCCCTTCTCTCCTATCAATTTTCCCAGCCCTTCTATTGCCCCTGTCATTCCCCTTTTCCCCCTTTTTCCTTCTTTCGCTTTCTTCCTCATACTCCACTCATCCTCTTTTTCCAATCTTCGCCTTATTTCGTTTTTTGCCGCTCTCTGTATTGGATGTCTCGGATCTCTTTTCAACGCGTTAACCCCCATCATTCTCACTTTATGTTCCAATCTGTGTGCCGTCGGAATCATATCGTTTTCCACCTCGATCGCTGCTATCGGAGCCGTTCTATAATGTCCCCCGATCCTTCTCATTGCATTTATATTCACCTAATCAATCTCCGCTGCCAATCCTTTCTGTCCCTTCCACCACACTCTTCCACCGTACTCCGCTATTTGCCTGCTGCATGCAATATACATCTTTCTTCCATTTCCCACTCCAATTCCTTGACTTCCCCTTGATAATCTTATCACATTCTGTGCCGCCCTTGCTGCTCTCGCCGTTTTCTCCCTCACATGTATTTTAAAGGTGCATTTTTGATCAATCCATATCCCTAACCATTTCAATACCTTCAACTCTTTCTTCTCCGCACCATTTGGCATTTCCAACACCTCCTTCTCTTCTTTCGCATCTACATGCAGCCGTATCCAATCTGTCTTTTCCTCATCAAATTTAACACAATTTTCCTCCGCCCATTCGTATGCCTTTTCTATAATTCTTTCCGCCCTTGCCATAGCCTGTTCCCAATCTTTCCCGGCCGCCACGATTGTAAAATCGTCTATGTATGTCGGCGTAATAGCTTTCCCCTCAAATTCCCCCCGGATACATTTGTTTACCTCTTTAATCAAAGGTGCGATAAACAAATTAAATAATATCGGGGACGCTGGACTTCCTTGTGGGATGCCTGTTTCGATATCCTTCTCTTCCCCTTTCTCATTATCAAATCTCAATGCAATTTTCCTTTCGCTCATAAAACTTGTCACCCACTCCACCACTCTCCCATTCGCTCCCTCTTGTTTCAACGTATTTTCCAACCTAACCTTCGACACATTTGGAAAAGCCTGAGATACGTCCATTGCTACCATCACGACCTTTTCTCCTTCCTTGCGTCTCTTTTCTGCCCAATCTAGTGCATAACCTACACATTCTTCCGCCGACCTATTTTTGCTCCCACCCCACTGATTTATCTCTAGCCCTCCTTTTTCTCCAAACTCTGCGAGATAATCTGTAACAATTCTTTCCAGCCCCTTCCCCAGAGTATTCAATAACGAGATGGGTCGATATGCTTTTGGTTTTGTATAATCCGCTTTATTTGGCTTCAGTATAATCGCTCCCACCGCTCTTCTCCACCTCTTTAGGTGATATCCCGCGTCCAGACACATCTGATATGTCTCGGTTATTCTTTCCCCTAATATCTCCCACAACTCTTTTATTGCCTTAAATCCAATTTCGTCTGGGCTCGGCGCTTTATACGATCCTTGTCTACTGATAGCCTCTTGTGCCTGGATTTCTGTTATTCTTATTCTTTCTCTTCCTCCACTCGCATTCTCGATTCTTGGTGCATCTGAGGGGGCCTTTGGAAATAATTCTTTCAAAAAAGTCATCTCTTTCTCTTCGAATGTTATTCGGATACTGTCTGTTGACTCCAGAGCTGGCGTCTTCGCATATTTCTTTTGGGAAGCTACCCTCCACACATCCCATGATTTTCCTTCTTCCGTATTCTGTACAAACTTGTCCCAGCATTCTTTTTTCTTCTCCCTCACCAATCGAAAATATTCTGTTCTCTTTTTCTTCCATTCTTCCACCCTTTGCAATTTAATTTCCGACTTTTCCAACCCTTTTCTTCCCCACCTCCTTTTCCTCGCCATTTCCTTTCTCTTACTTTTCACTTCCTCATCAAACCATCTCTTACTTCTCGGACACCTTCTTGCTTCCCCTACTCCCAACTCTATACTATCCTTCATAACTTTTTCCAACAACCTTGCCGCTTCCTCGCAATCTTCATTTTCCATTGCATATTTCCATTCCTCTTCCGTTTTTCCTTTTTCCTCCTTTGCAATTTTCCTAACTCCTTCCCAATCGGCATTTCTATAATCCCATCGACAGCTCGTAGCTTCATACGTATCTACCATTTCTTCTGCTACCACCACTTCGCAGACCGCATGATCCGAACCTGTATCATATCCTCCCCTAATCTTCTATATCGTTTTATTGTAGATCGTTTGCGTAGCGAAGGCTAAGTCGATAACCGAACTTTGATTCCCCCTCTGCCACGTTATTCGATCCGGTTCATTGAATAACATCATATTTCCTTTCTCCATCACCTCCTCTATTCCTTCCGCTCTTACGGGCTCTGATACAGAGTCCCATATTGGACTTTTCGCATTAAAATCCCCCAGCATTATTATATCCGTATTTTGCAACACCTCGGCCGGGAACCTTGTCATACACCACCCTTCCCTCTCTTTGTGTGCTTGATTATAAATATTCACCACCCTCAAAAATTTCCCGTCCACCTTCCTAATATCCATAACACTTGCATCCCAATCTGCCCAAATGTCATTTCTTATAACATACTTCAAATTTCTCTCTTTCCTCACCATCCACATCACCCTGCTCTTCTCCCCCTCTTTCTTCCCGGGTCGATAAATAATATCAAACGCTCCGTTTCCTACTGTAATTTCTCGTCCTCCTAGCTCTACTGCCCCTTGTATTCTTTTCTTCGCCTTCATATTTCCGATATATGGTTCTTGTATCGCTATCACATCCGCCTTTTTTCCACTTTCCATCAGCCCCTACATCACAGTAGTGGACCTGTTGCAGTTATGCTGTAGAATAATAAGTTTACAAGACATGTTGAGATGTCTTGTTTCCTTCTGCACTTGCTACCTCCTTCGTCTTCTTGCATTCTTTAATGCTGTGTCCACTCTCTTGGCAATTTCTGCATACCAGCATATATCCAGTCGTCTTCTTATACCATTCAATCTTCGCATGACAGTATACCGACATCGCTCCATGAGGTCCTCCACAATTTGCGCACCTCTTTCTCTGAGTACATCAGCAAGACTTCATTTGTCTCCTGAGGTCTCCTGAGCCTCAGGAGACTCAAAAAATATCCAGGAGCCTCAGGAGACTCTCAGGAGACCCGGGAGACTGTTGGGAGACTACATACACAAGTAGTAGTTTGCTGATGTATGCTGCTTGCACCATCCTTTCGCGGTGCATTCTCGATTATCGCAATTGTGTTGAAAGGTGGTATGTCCGCTTCTGCCGCAGATTCCGCATTTCGCTTTCGCACCGGTACTCTTGCACTTCGCCCACCAGTGTCCATAACCGCAGCATGTCGTACACTGTTGTTCTCTCAAAGCCGCCTTTGAGATGTAGTCCCTACACCTCTTTTCCTTTGCATCTTCCGTATTATGTTTATATCCGTCATCTACTTTGATGTGATTTTTCAGGATATCCATCCTCGTCTCGTTGGTTTCCACATGAATAACAATCGATCGCCAGCTATTCTTCTCGTCTCTTTGAAGCCAATGAGGTTCCCGACACAACCTATAGTTGTTTACTTTCTCGATGTGTTCCTTCAACTCTTTCATCCTTCCTTCCCATTCTCCGCTCACTGCATGTACTACAATACCCTTCCATTCTTCACTCCTGTACTTCACCTCCCCCGCTCCCTTTATTTTCCTCAATTTTTCCGCATTTTCTTTCATTATTTCAACTTCTGCAAATTCCACCTTCATACCCTTTGACTTTCCTTCCAGTTCAGGGAGTTTCTTCACCGCCTTGATTTGGTCCTCCTTCAAACCCAGCGCTGTCGCCATTTCCTTTACCGTTGGCGCTTCTTCCATCTTTTCCACTTCCACAATCACAGTCCTCTTCTTCTCTTCATTCCTTTGCACTGCTTCTTTTGCTTTCCTTTCTCTCTCTTTCTCCTTGTCCGCAATTCTCTTTTGTCCCGCTACTGTCCACGCTCCTCCCACCACTTCCCCGACAACTAATTTTACCTCAGGCGACTTATTCCGATTCAGTGGCAATGCTGGTGGTGGCGGCGGTCGGCTTGCCGGCTTTCGTTGATATACTTGTTGTTGTTGCGATTTCTTTCCCGACTGCTGGTTTTCCTGTTGTCTCTGTTGCCGTTGCGTCTGGTATTGTCCTCTTTGTAGGGCCGCCAACCTTTCTCTCGTCTTCTTTTCCTCTTCCAGTCTATATACTCTTGCCTTCAATCTCTTTATTTCCTCAACCATCTCTTTTGCACACCTTGGTACAACTTCCTCCCCTCCTTCGCTTCCCGTACTACTCTCGCTTTCGGAGCTTCTTCCTGTCCCCGCGGTGGACGACCTGATACTAATGGGGGTCATTCCTCGGTGGGAGTTGTGTTTCGACTCCTTTAATCCTGTCAACCCCTCCAATCTTTCTCTAATTGGGGCAATAACATGTGCATATTTGCTCATTAACATCCCTGCCGTCATTCTCTCCTTAATCGCCCTCCTCTTTACATCTGCAATTTTCCTCGGATTATTCCAGACATTCCATGCCTCTTCTTCGTCTTCACTTCGCCACTTTCTCTTTGTTCCATTCTCAACAACCCCTTTAACTACGTCAATCATGGCGTCTCCATCTTCTACCGCCAATACCTCTCTCACCTCCCTTTCGTCTTCGCTGTCGATCTCCATCTCTGTCTTCAACTTCTCAATTTCCTTCGCTCTAAATTCCCTAATCGCTTCCACTGCTAGCTCAATTTGCTTATTCGTTTTCAACCTCGTCCATTCTTCCTCCAACTCTTTTGTTTTACTTTCCGTCATTACCTCATCATTATCCTCTTCTTCCGACTGATCCTCCATTTTGATTTCCGGTGGCGGACTTGGTTCGTAGTCACTAGCCTCTTCCATTTCTTGCATCATTGCTTGCATCTCCTCTTCTGTAACATGCTTATATTCCTCCTCTTTCGCCCTCTCTTCGTCCGTCTCCATTTCTCTTCCATCCCTTTCCGCAGTAACCTCCTCGCTTACTCCATTTTTCCCGTATACATCTGTCCGTCTAATCTTCGCCACCACATACGATCCGTACTTCTTTTGCAAATACACTCTCCTGTCTTCAATATTTTGCACAAACTCCGGATCCTTATCTGTATATACCGGTTCCAGTCCATTTCCATTCTGCACCTCTTTATACGCTACCGCCTTTCCTGTCGCTGTCTTAACACAGAATGGGTAACCCTGCACCATTTTGTTTTCGTGTAACGTGGTTGCTATAGCACCTCCTACCTATCCCTGTATATTTTCCACAATACTATTGTCTTGTCGTCCTGAATCCAACAATCTTATTGTCCTAAGCCCCTCAACGCCAAGCCTGCCAAGAAACGCCGAGACAGAAATGCGCTGACACCTCTGTCCTCCTCTAGGGGAGTATAATCTAGAGGGAGTGATGAGTAGGGGGGTGTATATTCCCTACAGATTCAATAATTAGTAGCTTAAAATGAAGATACTTCTCTGAAGATCCTCCTCCTTCTTTTCTCTTGTTTCTAGCTGATGTGGTTGTTGAGTTATGCTGATGAAAACCTGAATCCGGCCTCAAAAGAGGGGATTTGGCCCTGTGTAACTGAAGAATTTTCGGTCCAAAACTGTCATTTTTCGCAATAGTACTGTGCTTTCTCCAGAATTCTATGATAGAATAGGCCTGAGCCTGCTGATTTTGAAAATAGTGCTTTTGTCTTCAATATCTTGCTGGTTGTGTTGTTATTTTCAAAAATTTGTTCTCGTTTCGTTGTTGTTCTCTTTTCGCTATGCTACGGAGGTCTGCAGGGGCGAACCACAAAAATCTCGGCAGTGGAAACTTGGTATTTCGAAATTATGACAAATGTATTTCAAAAATAATATTTTATAGTCAATAATATGAATTCAACAAATCCAACTTCATCAAGAAAAAAATAGATTTTACTATTCTCTGTCCTAATCGGGTAATTGTATTCAAACATGACTTTTAGCGTTACCTAATTGGGTAATTGTATTCAACTCTAGCACTGATTGAGAGATTATAAAATATCTATACTTCCTCTTAAATATCTGAATCAGTATCATCATTATCTTCTGCTAATCGATCTTCTAACTGAATATATTCAGGATCCTTCTCTCCAAAAAATTCATATATTCCCAGATCAGCTCTTTCTCATCCTAGTCCATTTGGTATCCATTGATATGTTTTTTCGGGTTTTTTGCATAATGTCAAAACACCTCCAGCACCTAGATATCTTTTTGCTGCTTCTTATAAATATCGGTATGCAACTCGATGTAGAGGGATAGAGGTTTCGTTTCTATTTATAACTAATTTTCTATCAAAAGCAATGATACCTTGAATATTCATATCTCTCAGTTGTGCTTGACACCAATTGAGAGTTAGCTGAGGACGATACTCATCCGGGTCTACACAAAAGTTAGTAATTTAGGTTCTCAAAATTGTTACTACATCAACAAGCCTTCATTTGTCTCCTGATGTCTCCTGAGCTTCAGGAGATTCAAAAAATATCCAGGAGTCTCAGGAGACTCTCAGGAGACTCAGGAGACTGTTGGGAGACTGCATTCACAAGTAGTAGTTTGCTGATGTAAAAGGCTGTTACGGAAATATTTATATACTATAATCTGACACATCAGCCTTCAGTCTCTCTAAACAAGCCCGATCTGGTTGTAGTCCATAATCAAAAATTCTCGCTGGTGGATTATAATATAACATGACAGGTTTACCAGTTGGGATATCAGGCCGATTCCTTTGATAACGGATATTGTTTGCATTCCATAAATGAACAAATTGATATACCTCTTCCCTTACTATCGGTAGGTATATATAGCATAGCACTCTGATCTGAATAACTACTGTTGAATTCACCAGAGTCGCGAAGACCATCAAAATAGAACTATCTAGAATTAATATTCAAATAATAAAGGTAATTCTAACATCTCATACCTTCCATGCAGCTGTTTGACTTTTACTCATCTGACGCCACCATGATTCAATCTTTTGATTCAATGTTGACGTACCATACCAGTAGATACTATCGGGCTTAATATTTAGATTGATTGCTGCATGAAGTTGAAAATGAGCATTTGCCATCATTATTGTTTCCACCCCACGGTTAGTCTACGCCAGTGGGTACTCTAACCTATGTTAATTTATTTTAGAATATTTTGAATTTAGGATATGTTTAGAAAACAAGAGTTGTATCTGATAGTATTCAAATAAAATACTACAGCTAACTTAAAATATTGAAGAAAGAATGTATTTTATATACTAATTTTTGACAAATAAACAATTTAACTGGTAGGTTAAAATACCTACTGGCGAAGACTACGGGCCACGGTCAGACTGTATTGTGGGAGGTAAGATATTGGTTTGATATAATAGATCAATATATTGACGCAAAATGGCGACATCAGTGGCAGTAGAAATTCCAACATGAATCCATGTGATATAACTAAAGTTGATATTAGTTTAAATATATCTTCATTTATAAACAAGTTTATGACATCATACCGGGAATAAGCAGCAATACCAGCATATATTTCAATTTCATACGCTGTTAATTTGTGATGACCATCAACTGAAAGAACCCGGTTTGGGCCAGCAACTTTAAATGTACCACGTGGTATATTTTGTTGAGCAAATAGTCGTTCTGCAATACCAACAGAATCAAGCTCACGAAGAATCTCATACATTCTATCACGAGCTACCGGAATTCCAGTTTGCTTCAGTCTTGAATAGGTGAGCCTACGTCCATGTATTGGCATCTGTCCTAATTCTAGTTGCTTTTGTAATTCAGCTCTCATGAGGTCATTATGAGCTGGAAAATTATTGGCATTTGTCTGTCTGTACATTCCCAATACAAGTCGTATTCATTTTAGACTCGGTTTCATATATGAGTAATGCAATGTATAAATAATCAGAATCAATAACAAATTGACATGCGTTTGCAAATATATATCATAACCAGCACATGTAAATACCAACAATATTTCACTATCCTTTAGGCCAAAGTGATAAAACAATGTCCATAATTGCTCCCAAAACTCCTGATTTGATAACAGGATATTGGCTGTATAACAATTTTTTAAAAACCGCCACTAACTCAAACAATATTCTAAAGATCGGTGTGATGGAAAATTCCGTATTACGCCATCTAATATTGTATTGTGAGCTACTAGTTCAGGATATGTGATCTGTAAGAGTTAGCATATTTCAGATAGAATTTTTCTTTCAAAAATATACTAGTACCATATTGGATATTTATACTTTTCGAGTGTGGATATAGATTTTGGTTATCCTTGAGAAATCGACATTGCTGTGGTAGGTACTATAAGTATTAGGATAGTATACTCCAACTTGAGTCCTTATCAAAGGGGATACTCGCCTTTTATGTTATATTCCTATCACGGTTTTCATAACTTGATAAATAAATTTCTATATTCACAATGCTCCATCTACCATCTGTTGAGACCTTTGAATTATTTTGCACAACTTGCACTTAACTTAAACCTCTAATCCTTGCCTCTGGTTTATTCAATCATCCCCAACCCGAACGTAAACTATATCTACCGGGTTTCCAAGAACAAGCATGTTTTAATTGCGGTCAAATTCGTTCCTTCGATCCCGAATTCTCACACATTGAAGACGGGCCCAAAATTTCCAACAAACGGGAGAGAGCTCCAACACAAGCTATATCGTCTGCTTGTTTCAAATCTAGCGGAATACTTGGTAGTAACGTTAATTCTCCTCCTGCGAATGAGTCTTCCTCCCAACGTTTTGCTAACCATCAAATGTATCTACAAGCTGTACAAGCAGAAGAAACGGAAGTTATGAGCCTACCAGTTGGGAGTGGGATTTTGCGTAAAAGAAAAACATCACATACTAGCTACCCAACTACGGGTTGTACTTTGTCTGTTGGGTTAGGACAAGCAAACTTTGACCCACTGATACCGGCAACCACCAATTCCTTAACTGCAATCCCACCTGGGAAACAGATTAAACTTTTGATTAAGCTTTTGGTAATAGATATTACCTTACAAAATGAGTCTATCAAGCCTAGTTTTTCTGAGAGCTCTAGTTATGAGGCATGGCGGCCAACCGATTTGACTCTTGATAAAGAAATTCGTTTCTTCTACGGAGATTGCAGTTTATTCATTGAGGACGAAATATTGGACAAAATTGATTTATGGAGACGTGAATTTAAATCTCCTATGCCAGAGAATGGAAAACGCTGTACGTATTTTATTATAATATTGAAAATCATTACTTTACTAATACTATATATTTTAGGGATTCATCTATATGAAGTATACTTTTTTACATCGTGGGCCAGAAAGACCGGCAGTGTAAGATTACTAGAGGATTATACAAAGAGGCCAGCAACGTTGAGATCTGTTTTCAATTATTTCTATTTTGCAAGAGAAAATGCAGGATCGAGTAGTAGGAGAAAACTGACAGCACCAGTATTATATATTGCAATCGAGTTTGAATACATACTTTATAGCGAAATAAGTGGTTCAGGTTTTCAGGAACAGTCACCTACCTCCGGCGGTTCTAAACTCAAATTAAAATCAACTTGCTCCAAAAAGAATTTGAAGCTTGAGCCTAATCATGATGAGGAACCAGTTGATGACCTGGATTGCTTTGAAGAAGAAACGGAAACTGAAGAACCAATACTTTGAGAATCACTTTAAGAATTATCCGATGCCACTATCAGTACCAGTAATTCTATGCCAAATATCCAGATTATTTCCTCCTCTCCACAACCACGTTTAGCAGTTGTGCAACCGATGACAGTAGTAGCAAGATCAACTCCACCGAAGCAAGGCGGAAATAGTGGGAAGTTAGCTGTTAAGAGAAAATGGCAAGATGAATTGGACATACAGGATGCAAACTCAAAAAAAACTGGTATGATAACGAGAAGTGCTGCAAAACGACATTAAGGCGGAGGTGGTGGGTGGAGATTATTGTAAGCTCACAATATTTTTTCTTTTATTACTGATATTTAAAATCTTTTTGTATTTTTAAAGAATACAATTACCGGATTAAGCAATATGGGATCACGTGTGATGAAAGCTCTACAGATTTTAATTTGCAAAATCTTAATTATACCAATGCAATACATAATTTATTTTATTTAATATAATTCTTTGTATAACCGAGTGATTAGGGCAATGAGCACCAAATTAGAAATATATTAGGGTAGTAATCATCCCTGAAATTATTGAATATAGTTCCTATCTATCCTATAAACTCGTAGTTATGTCATAGGTGGTAAAGGGGGTCAGTTATTAAAATCTCTGTTACTGCCGCTTTGCGGCCGATTGATATCTCATGATCGAGGTTTCAGAAAGACTATAGAATGAAGAAAAATTTAATAGATATCTTTACTAGATCTATATTTAGCTTACAGAAAAGCCCTAATGCCTACAGCTTGCGTTTTTGTATAGATCTCTCAATCAAGTCCATGTCCAAAACCAACGAACCTGTAGGGGCACTTTCACAATTGCAAGGCCTATACTTTTTCCCCTCCTCTATCCAGTCCTCTGTTGCAAAGTTCATTGCTTCAGCTAATTTCCAGTTGGTATTAATACCCGAATGGTAAGCTTCAGGCCATACAATTACCATCTCATTTTTCTCCTGCAATATTTGATTACAGGAATACCCAGACTTTTCTCAATTTCTTGATGTCAATGGTGGTGAACTGTGTATTATACTCTAATGCCTTAAAGCCTGTGGACATGACGAAACCTTTAATTCCTTTATAGTAGCTATATATAATTATTATTTATGTTAGTAGGAAATTAAACATTAATTATTTAATAAAGTGAGATTCTTACCTTTGCATTGAGTGACAAACAACTGCATATGATGACCTGGTATAATATTCCAGATTTTCGAAGCATCATAGAGGACAATATTAGAGGAATGACAGTAGTAGTCCTCCACATGTCATGAGAATAAAGTGCCTATTGTCCCAAAATATAAATATGGGGTGGTAATTCCTGGAATTTCTCCAAGTCCTGGAGTGAGTAGAAGATTCCAGTCACCTTTAAAAAAGTAGGTCCATGATTTATCCATGCAGACAAGGTCATCTATCAAATATTAGTAAATAAACTATAAAATGAGAATGGATATACCCACGTTCAGTATCAACACCATAAGGTCTGTATTCAGAATGTTCCACCTTAGATAGCTCACTCTCTTTATCAATGCTGTCTAAAAAATCCGCCAGCTTTCCAACTGATTGACAGTCATTGTTTTTGACCATATGAGTATGCCATTTACTCATTTTTACTTTGCCTTGTACCGAAGCAATAGTGTAGGCATTATTCCCCTCCTTTTCACATGTCAATTTCTCAAGACATTGTTTTCTTTCAACCAAGTCAATTTTGGAACGTTATTTTTCTCCAAGCTCATACCACTCCTTGCCCTCTTGTAAAGTTGGCAGTTTGATCTTAACCCCTCCATAACAAATCCCAAATTGTGAGATTAAACCAAGAAGGGTTGAGAATTCCTGAAGTCCTTTCTCAGTAGGGATAATAGTAGTTGGTTGATTTAAATTGAAATGGTAAACTGTAGCAAATATAGGAGGAATGACTTGAAATCTTGATGCTTTGAGAATATCTGATTGTATGATGGAGGCCTCAGGATCATTATCTGGTAGGGTGATAGGAATTTTTGCTAAATATATATTAGTAATTATTTTTTCTCCTTATAAAGTAGATATATTACTCTTAGCTAAAACCCGTAGCTTTTGTTGATTCTTTCGAATATATTCCTTCCTTTTACCTCCTACATTTCATGGATACAAGGGACTGTTCGGGTTGGGTGGATTGGGATTGGACGGATTGGGATTATTGTGCGTTCGGGAAGCAGGATTTGTCAGGAAACGTTCTATGAGGTTCTGTTACACGGAGGGGTGAGTCATAGTGGGGTACGCAGAAGTATGAGTCATGTTGAGTGCGGGGTCGTTGGATATATAAGGGAGGCAACGGGGCCTAATTGTGTTGTTCTTTTCCTTTCTTTCTTCTCTACGCAACGTCTTCTGTAATTATCAATATATTATAGTTTCCTCTCTTCGAGAACTATCGCTGTTTCTACTCTATATTACATAACTCTCTTCTATTATCAGAGTTATCGCTGTCCCCTATGCTGCACCCTGCGGAACAAAGCCTATACTCTACCCCCGCCGTGAGACTACATCCTTCAAAATCTTTTGTTTCTTTGCAATGGATTCAGTTGTGTGGTTGATAAAAGACATATTGCTGGTTGAATACAATTGCCCAATCTGGCTAGCTCCGTTTATTACTAATCAAAAGCGGTCAGGGATGAAGAGAATCGTGTTGCAAGTGTTGAATTGAAGTAAGGTGAGGTAAGAAGATTGAACCCGGGTTGTCAGCAACATTTGAACCCGGGTTGCCAACAATATTTGAAGCCACATCCACCTCAAACCGCTTGGGTGTCATTGCCAAGAACTCCCTATTCAATAACCATACCTAACAAATTGCAACAATATCTATGGTAAACAAATAATAAAATCCACACTCTCAATTTCCCACTCCTCTGTTTTGTAAAAAAAATTTGTACCCGCAATTTCCCACTTCCGAGTTTTTTGCGGTTCGCCCCCTGCAGGCCTCCGTAGTAGGCTGTGTGGTTGAATCAAAAGCGACACACTCGTCCAAAGCGTCGATAAAGGGATAGAGAGACTTAACCGCTAGATCTTCAGTCATCAGGAGGAAAGCATCGAGTAAGGCCTTCAATGGCCATTTTCCCCCATACCGGAGTGTTCCTTGAATCTCCCTGTACTTTGGGAGTATATGTGTAAACAGTGAAGGAGCCCCCTGGAGAGTCTGGTATACTAGTGCCTGAAGCAACCCTCGGAGAGACTGTGCCAAACCTGTTCCCCGCGCGTTGAAGAAGAATTCTGCTAGCACTGTGCTAGGCACCGACTTGGTTTCCTTGGATAGGCCCCAAAAAGATACTTGCAGAGAGTTGATTTCCCAGAACCAGGTTTGCCAACAACCCAGAGTATCCCAGGAGCGGCGGCTCGCCACTTGGCCATTTGAGTAGCAGTCCAGATCCACTCTAACGTCGAGGCGTCGGCTTCGGAGACAGTGTTTAGGCGCGCATCCATCCCTTCAAAGAAGATGGTACTTAAGCAGTCTAGCCAGGCGCTTATGAGAGTTTCTTTGGAGAAATGTTGGGGGAGTGGGGGGATTACTGCTTTTTTCAGCTGTTATAACACCCATCTCGGCTAAATGAAGAAGAACAGATCAGTCATTTAGTCTCTGTACCTGAGGGAAACAATCAGGACATGCTAGTGGGATTATAATACAATAGCCACAATAGTTTTGAAAGAATATATCATGTGGGATCGACTGTCGACATACCTTTCTGTACCCCTTCCACCATCTCTCTCAGTTCTCTTAGCACCAATTGGTAGTTCGCATCCGTGTTTGACTTGGACTTGTTCATCCGCATATGATCACACTCCAGTGGCACATTGGCCTTCCCCGCCATACTACTTGCTTTCTGGTTCACCGCCTAACCCAACATACCACACCAATTAGTATTCTCAACCATGCATAATTTCCACCAGCCTCCCTCCACTGGAAGGAATACACCCACAAGTAGCAACGGTACCCCCCATTTCTGTGTCTTCGTGTCTCGAAAAAATTGACAACATGATGCTTACTTGTCCCATACCCCTTCAGGAACAAGTGGTTCAGTGCCCATAGCTCATCCGTCCCAGGGAGCAGCGCCTCCAGGAGCTCAGTGCGCGATCCCAGCCAGTATGTGATGTAGGATATAAGTATCCCTGCTTTGGTAAGCGGTGATCCATCATGGGGGACGCCGAGGAAGAGGGCGCCAAGGACAGACTCGCAGAGAGATTGGTAACGTGCGTCAGAGCTTTTTTGACCAGCGGTTACCAGTGCCTGTTATTGACTTTGTCAGTGTTTTCGTTCAGGTGTGGCAGAGGAAGGAGCTTCGGGATTCTTTGATGGGAGTACACCTTTTTGATGATGATACCTCCGAAGCTGTGGCCGATAAGGATTATTCGTCTTTGGTTCTCCTACATATTTTATCAACTCTCACTAATATTCATACCCCAAAGTTCTGCTTCAAACTACACCCGAACTCACCTGGTCACTATTCCGACAGGTCCTGATAGCGTTCAGCAGTTGATCCCCGCAATCCTGTACAGACTTGACCGGCGCATTAGATTGCCACGCTGAATCATGATTAAATGTCATAATCCTTGCTCTCGGTAACTCCTGTGGCAGCAGGTCACGTAGCCACATGTTATTCGATACCTCGACGCCGCTGCGCGTTTCCCAATATGTCCATGCCCACTCGGGGTCTGAGCCAAGCCCGTGGACTGCTACGATGCTGAAAATACCATTTCACTTAGTTAACCATCGTAACCTAATAGTACTACGTATAAGGATAGGAAACTTACTCCACACTTATATCCTCCGCCTTTTCTGGCTCATAAATCACAACCACCCCCGTACTCACCTCGTTCCTTGGCTTTGACCAGAACACCAGCACCAGCTGGAGCGGCGATAGCGCTACCCCCGCAAGGAGGAAAAGCACATATAATGTGGCTACAATCGCCAATTGAAGGCTTGATAACTAGTAGTGCACGAGGGCAGAGCCGAGGGGTGGCGGTTATAATCAGAATGCCGCCCCAAAAACGTGGCTGGGAATCGTGAGAGCGGATGGCGCGCTCAAGGACCAGGAGAGGTAGGAGTGTATGGAAGGTGGTAAGCATTGATATTGAAAGCGGAGCTTGTCCACGCGATGGCTCTGGGTGTGTTGTGCGAGGTGTATATTATATGTACAAGGCTCTAGGATAAAGTCACGGAACGGTTGCGAGGTGTCATATCATTCTAGTGGCAAACAATAGAGAACATAATATTGTTGCATCATGAAATATCGCCACTTCAAATGCAGGTTTTTTTAAGGATTTTGAAATAAAGAGGTATCTGGAGATGCCCACATAATTTTGGAGCTTTTGAAAATCCGGAAATCAATTCTATAAAAGAGTGCTGATTCCCACACTATTTTATTCTTTAAGAAACCAAAATGGCTCCGAATCAAACCTCAGACATGAAACCTCAGAACTCAAATGTCAGGATCTTCGTCGAGTCCTGCGCTGTATCCTACACCGAGACTTCTACTCAATCCTCTCCTGAATCCTCCACTAAATCCTACCTTGATGTCTGCGCCGAAACCTGCAATGAGAGATCTGGAAGCTCTTTGCGGGTTGAAATCTCTAATAGCATCCGCTCAAAAATTAAAAAACTGCGTAGTATCGCACTATGGCCATTTAGGAAAATCGGAAAAGAGATGTGAATTCCGCTTACAACTGTTTATTCAATTTTTCAACAACCTTCTACTCCAAGCAAAAAAAGAACTGGACGTCCTCGGGTTTTGACTGTTTCAACCTGTCAGAGGTTAATTGCCTATGCTATTCAGTCACAAGAAAATCGCAGAAAACCACTTATTCAAATTGCATCAGAACTTGATATTTTTGTCAATGAAAAAGCTCTTTGTCAAGCATTTGGATCCATGGATACCACCAATGAGTAGCACGAGTTAAACCCTATCTTTCTATCAATGCCAAAATCAAGCGATATGAGTGGGTACAAAACATAAAAGACTAGAAACTCGAAGATTATAGGAAAGTGATATGGACAGACGAGAGTGCTTTCAATGTCTGAGGTTTTGCAGGAAATACTTGGGTAACTAGATTACTTGGAGAACTGTATTTGGAAGCATGTTTAGTCACAAAATTCCGAAAACTTGAAACTGTAATAGTATGGGGTTGTATTTACGGTAAAATCAAAGGTCCCCTTGTGTTTTGGAATAAGAAGGAATGGGGCGTCACGATCAATGGTCCTAGGTACTGTCAATATATTGTCCGTCCACACCTCTTTACCTTTTGGCAAAATCAATCATGACTTATTCTAGACTATTTCTATTTAATGCAAGATGGTGCTCCTCCACATAGGGCAAAATTTACTACAGAAGCACTTCGAGAGTTGTGAATTTTTGATTATTGCTTTTTTTGGCCTGGTAGTTCACCAGATTGTAACCCTATTGAGAATGTGTGGAGAATCATGAAGCAAAGGACTGGCTACCATGTACCTAGACCTGTAACTAATCACGCCCTTTGTATAGCGATCCAGGAGGAATGGGACATGATAACTAACGATGAAATTGCTTCTTTTGTCAATTCCATGCCTGAGCGTGTCACTGCAATCATTAGCGCTAATGGTCGACATACCTGTTACTAGGAATTGGATAGGACCGACAGTTAGTCAGACTGGATAGTTTTCATTTTTCACTTTTATTCTCTTAACACGGTCACTTCAGAGTGTTTACCTATAGCAATGCTTATCATCAATTGCAGACCCATGCCTGTTCCGTGACTTTATCCTAGAGCCTTGTATCTTCGGCTACTCATAGAGGACAAGTATTCCCTAACCCGCTCAGGCTCGCTTGTTCAGCCAACCGCGTACTGTTCGTGGTGTCTGGCATGTTTGTGTTCAATGTGCAAGGGTTAGGTTTCGTTATGCGCAATACGACTCCATTGCGCAAACTGAGCCAGCGCCATTTCCGAATCACCTACATGTAATTGTTACCGATTTCACCCCCCTGCTAACCAGATAACCAGAATAGAGTCATCTCTACCGCAAAAACTCGAAAAATTGGCTATCTCCGGCCAGGAGATTCCCTCCTTCACGATTGGTTCAAGGGCGTAGATCACGTCTGCTTATAGTAGTTTTGACCCCATATGCGACTTTGCGCAAATGGAGCCAGCCCTAAACCTCAATTACCTTATAGGCTGGTTACGGACTCGGCATCAGTCAGGTTACCAGAAAATAGAGTTGGCTCCATTTGTGCAAGGTGGCTAATGTAAATCTCTGTGGCTCAAGACGCTATGGGGGGTGGGTTATGTAAACTTTGGCTTTTATATGAAGAAATATTAAATCAGTGAGGTCAACTATCATAATTTATCCAGCGGCTAGCTCTAGCTCCGATGACTAACTTATAGGTTCTTTGCGGGTATTTTACTCTGGTGGTCCACTCGAACCACGGGGGGCGGTAGCTGTGTAGTGTTGAAAGATCTTTCTACAAAAATCATATCGGCATTCATATAAATGATATCTAACCTGATATACCAAAGGTCAAGAGGGTAGTAGGTATCAATACAGCTGAAACGGTGGGAGCATATAACTGAGCTAACAGTTAATAAATCACTCAGGCGTCGTTAGTCAAGGCCCGGGGGTCTTGGCAGGAACTACCTCACGAAAGTCCTCTGGACTATGTGGCTACGGTAATATTTGTTGCCCGAAATAAAGGGAATGGTCATAGCATAGAGTAGACCGCTACGGCATTTATTGTGATGTTACGAACAACCCTGTGTATCCCATGAGCGGTCAATAGATGCCGACCCAGCAAAAAGGAAAGGCCGGCGGGATCCGACTAATAGAACATGTTTTTTCCCTACTAAATAATTGAACTGACATTCAACTCTAGTCACTCCATTTTAGGGTCAGTATGAACAGCTTGAGCGATATGTCTTTGGAAATTGGGCCCTTTGCGCAAACTGTTCCGGAGTCTTTTTCCGGTAACTTGATTCGTGCCTATCCTCCCACCAATCACATAGGTGGAAAAGGACTCTGGGGTCTTTTGCGGAGAGGGCCTATTATATTAGGCTTCGCACCGCCTCGGAGAATAAATGGAAACAACCCAGATCCAAAGAAACAAAAACCCTTCTATTCCCATATAGACCCAAGTATTGATAAATAAATAGATAAGGCATTCATTCAGAGAGATATTTTTAAAGTACGGACTGTGGTAACTGAATAAATTCTTGTCAGATATAAATACAATAGGAATTTAATAGCCCTTGTATATTTAGGATTTGCCTTCGCAAAAGAGACACTAAGAATATATTCACCACCGCCGAGACTCCCGCCTCAATTATCACAGCCGGCATGTGTTTGCGAGATTGGGAGTTTGCATATTTCTCTATGGACCTATCTTACTTGCTTGTTGCTTGTTCTCGGGAGTCGATTAACTTTTTCTCGGGCGGAGGGGGTGCAATAAAGTGCAAAAGAGTTCGGTACCCGGGATTCCCACATGGTCACCCACTGCAGTACTAGCCGGGCGATACGATGCTTTTGTATGGCAGAGCGGACGGGATGCCCAATTTTCATCGTTCTATGACCGAACACGTCAGAACAAGCTTTTTCCCTCCTTTTATCCAAGAAAAAGAATTATGCGGTTGGTCCCGACGTTGCGTTTGTGTAGGGCACCCAGGCAAGAAAGCTTGCTTTTACCTTTCATACTTTCAAAATAAATTCCCCTGCACCACCCAAAAACCTGACATCAAATGGAGCGGCTAGTAGGCAATACCTTTAACACCGCAGGGCTGATTCCAATGGCGGGCGATATCACGCCTCAAATCGAACTGCTGACTTCAAATGTAACCTATTGTGGTAACTCCGACCTACTCCTCGAGTTTTCTAGTTCTTCCCATGATTAGCCCAAATGACCCCCCCCCCCCCGAGCCAAAAGTAAAACGCTGGCTAGATAATAGAGACTTTGCGCAAAGTCCCTAATTTAACAGCGGGTTACCATGGTGGGTTAGGGTTCTCCCATACCAGTCGCAGCGACTAGTTACGCAAGAGGTTAATTAGGCGATATGCCAAGGCCTCACACATAATGTCACAGGTGTCAGAACACCACGGAGATAAGTGCGCATGCCTAGGTGTTCTTAGCACATTGATCCGTAGACAAGTGCTTAAGTACATGTCCTCCTTCTCGCTCTCAAGTAACCGACTACACCCTCCCCTCCCAAGTCCCAATAGTATTCAACCAATAATTAATTCTCATCATTCAGTTGTGCAAGCTTAAGCCCTTTTCCGGTACCGCACCCATTACCCAAGGCGACAAACAAAACGGAAAGAACTATCTCACTGTGCGGGACGGTCGCGTAGTATTATCCCCCACCGCTCACGGAATTTGGAAAATACTACCCTTCTCCCTCGCCCCAGATGAGGAGTTTTCCTTGATTTTCTGCGGGGACGACAATGGGAAGGAGAGATTGCCAATTACCCTGGAGGACACCCCCGGCGGCTCCGGCGCTCGTAACATCTTCATCAAACCTCTAGAGCTACCTACACCCCCCCGACAGCTCTGGCTTTTCGCGAGGGCAATCGTGGAGCCAAACCCTGTGGTACAAAAAAAAACCGTGGTTTAATTAAACTACACAGGTGTTTATTTAAACCATAATTTGGTTTAATTAAACCACTGCTGGACATAGTAAATAAAAAAAATAGAGTTTAATTAAACCACAATAGAGTTTAATTAAACAACCCAGTTGTTTATTTAAACCACCCAGGGGTTTAATTAAACCATAAAGTTGTTTATTTAAACTACCCAGGGGTTTAATTAAACCATAAAGTTGTTTACTTAAACCACACATTTCCTGCTTGATATTGATAAAAAAAACCGGACCCCAGGTGGATTGAACCTCTGCTATCATGAGAACCTTTTTTGGCACTATCCAAACATTTACCTATTGAGCTATTATCCTACTTCATGTCTGCAAGCCATATTTTGCGAAATTCTTATTATGCTGGCAATGCTTGTCCCATACAAATTTGGACTTAGAAAAAAAAAAAAAAAAAAAAAAAGTGATGGAGGAGGTAGACCTTTGTGTTTGAGATGAAGTATTAAATTATTTGTGGTTTAATTAAACAACTGTGGTTTAATTAAACACTTTTGTGGTTTATTTAAACAACTTTATGGTTTAAGTCAAACCACACGGGTGAGCCACTTGTACCACTGGGAAGGTAGGAGGGCGTGCAACTTTGCGTTGTAGGTGATATTGATGATGGATATATGGTAATTAACCATGTGTATGACAGGGAGCCACCTGTTCTCCACGGGAGGATGCAATGCGTTGATACAAGGAGCCCTTTTCAATTGGTGTTGGGGGTAAGGCGGAGGGGCTACGGCTCCAAGATATGCCTATTTTGGGGTTTCTGAACTGCATCGATCAGGATGTGAAATGGACCATTGATTACCAGACTTTGCAATGAGAAGATATGCCGGATCTGAGGATCTTGTATCAGCCTATCGCCACTTTCGCCCGATTATATGGGACGAGGATAGCATGTACGGGGGATGGGGAAACGCTTGTGTTTCTATGATTTGGTATTAACATACAATAAAGAAACTTAACCACCAAACTGTTTGCTTTGATTATTCCCACTGCTGGCGTCTGCCGGAATAGGAGAGGGAGTGCAAATATATCACATGAGGTAGCTGTATATAATTATCCTTACAATTAATTTCTCTGGATGAGGAAGTTCGGATTTAGGTGAATCTTTGTATCTGAGACCACGCCCGTCCTCATACATTTCCACCTGCTTCTTCGGAGATGGTAAAAACCAAGTATCTTTGGGATCTTTGCGAGGTAATGTTAAGAGTCTTGCCGAGTGGGTGGAGGCGCCTAGCTCCTAATTGATAAACATTGTAACATTACGCCCTGGAGTGGTTAAAAGCATGCTGGTCAGCCTTTATCTTCGCCTTCTAACGGTGTGGTTGAAATGATGACGTCATCAATTGATCAACCAATTGCTCCTACGTGATCAGGATAACGTAAGAGTTGTAATTTTGAGCATGTGCCATGACGGATTCGATAATGGGTGTAGTGTATATAGATTAGGGAGGTTTTGCAGCGAAGTGTGCACTATAGCAGGGGTGGCGGATTCGGTTGTGGAAAGAAATGTTGTGAGTGAGGTTTTGCGATAGTGTGCACTACAGATGCTAATACCCTGGACCTTTCCATTAGTGTCCTATAAATTTTTTCCTTTCGCGATCAAGACTTTTTCTACACAACCACAATGGAATACACTGGCACCAATCGTGGCAGATCAGATTCAGGGACAACTTCCCCACTAGTGAACATGCTACAGGTTGCTGCGCTGGCGCGTGTTGGGACAACAATCATCTCATTCTGTGAGTCTTGATACTTGATTAATATATATTGATCTAATATGTCATCTAGACGCATCACTCAAGCTCAAGCTCTACCATCCGGACCTAGGAGTTTCCTCCTTCCTTAACTTTTCTTGGACCTATTACCCAAAAGGATTATTACCAGAGCGAAACAGCAGTGGAACGAAACGCCGAGACCCCGCTGGAACGAAACATCCAAATGAGAATTGATAATGCAAATCAGTGTAACAGAGGGATGGATGTTCTGTGCAATGTTGAGGGCTCTTCTGAAAATGCTAGGCGCTCAGTTTTGAATGTTCAAGATGCATCTGTCTTATCCGCCGAGCCTAACGCCGAGATTTCCGCCGAGCCTACTGCCATCAGTTTTCACAACTACGCTTCCGTTCCTGTTATGGATGTGATTCAAAAGCTTGTTGCACACCAAGGGAAAAATAATCCTATTACGCCCTCAAGTTCAGACCTTATTCCAGCACGCGCGCTTGCATTAGAGGATATGAACAACCCTATTCTGATAGCCAATATTCTTGGTTATCTAGATTCACAGGCACCACGTCAATTGAATGGACGTAAGCAGCGGGTGGAAATAAGTAAAGAGGACGACAGAGCTTTGCTTGTTAAACTCTGTCATGAAAACTTTGAGCTTTACCAGCCCGGTAGTAAGACCAAGTTCTATGATTTGATGCGGATCAAATTTTGGATAGCGACTGGTGGTAGACTTGATGTTAATGTGAAAGGGTATATGGAGCGATGGGAGGATAAAAGAAGACAGGATAATCTTGAAGACGTTGTCAAGAGTGGAGTGGCCAGGAATGTTGGAGAATTTGAATTGGCAATGGATAGCTGGATCGCTGCAATCGAAGACTTTGATGCTTTGCGAGGTTCACAGAAGGATTCGAAAAAGGTAACTGCAGCGGCAGCTGCTGAAGAAAAGGATCGGATTGAACAGGTTAGGGACAACATGATGAGAACAATGGTAAATAAAAAGAGGAAGAGGTCTGAAACAGACGATAGCTCAGGGCCGGTACCTGCAGCTAATAGCAAGAGACAAATGAGCGACAGAGTATTGGATGGTCTACGAGAGGAGAATCGAGAAATGATGGACTTTCTCTCAGCTAGCGAACAGAGAAGAATGGACCGTTGGGAGTCACTTTTGTTACCTTTAGTCACCGGGTTGACAACAGTGGAGCGTTCTTCTTCGCAGGAACAGAATGAATCGCAATCTATTCACAAACGCCTGGAGGCAATGGAGGAAAAGACTGCTGGTAATTCAAATGATATCAAGCAAATTCTCGAGCTAGTCAAAGAATTATATGCAAGACAATGAATATGTACATATTATCAACTCTTACGCCAAATATTGTTCAATATTAGGAGGTGGACAGTCAAAATAGATAGATGTATTTGAGCCGTAGTAGCATGTATGACAATTTGTCAATAAGACCGCTGACAAAAAATAGGTTCCTACTGGCGACAATCCAATCTTTAGGCCCATCTTGTGACCTACAAACCCGAACTGCTGCAATATCTTCCCAAAAGCCCACTCTACACAAATTCTCAACCGTGACATCTCTGTATTGAAAACTCTCTGGTTTTCTGTCAAGGGGAGTCGTGGTAAAGCACGGTAAGTGCCCATTACACCTCTTTGTAACCCATAGGCACCATCTGTCCCGGCGTCTTGGCATGCGGCCCGACCGCTCGGTGATGGAAGCATGAGTACTGGGAAAGGGGTAAGGATTAGCGAGGTGGGGAAGGAATGGTCTGATGGTGACGTACTTCTTTTCTTTTAAATTGGTAGAAGGAAGCGAAAGTGGCGAGGTTGGAATAGAGTAGTATGATGTCGGCGTCGTTTGATTCTTTGAGGTTTCGATGGAAGAATGGATTGGTAATAGGGATTGCAGAAGATGGTGTGAGGAATCTGAAGTGTGGTGATACTGGGTTTCTATGTGGTTATGGCTGAGGTAATGGCGTCTTGGCGGATTGGTGGGAGAAGGTGTTAAATAGCGGGTTAAGCAGTTTTCTTTAGTTCTTTCCTTTCTTTCTTCTCTGTCTCGTCTTCCTGTCTTCTCGTATATAGGAATATAGTCATTTCCTATTCATAGTCGCCATACCGTCTGTCGAAGGTTGCCTACTACGCGACCTCTATTGATCTCTCTTGTCGGGCCCTGTGGCCTCCTTCGTTTGACTTTGGCTGTTACCTCGATCCCGCTTCCACTGTCCCTCCTTGAGGCTTCACAGATCTTCTCTGCCGTTATCTACGGTCGCCGCTTTTCCTCTTCGGCCCTGGGTCGTCCCTTGATCGTTGTTCCTCTTTTCTTATCTTGGCTGTGTCGCGATACTTTTTCGTCATCTTCATCCGTCCGCGTGGCGCTTAGCACTCCGTCGCTAAGGCGAGACCACCTCAGCGGCCGACGCAGCAATTCATCCCCTATTATAGTTCATGACCGCTCCATTCTTCTCACTTTGATTCGCATTCAACAAGATCTCGTCAACTTCGTTCTTGCACGAAGTTGACCCGAGGCTACCGGAAGCTAAACAGATCTATGACTTATTAGTGCAGACGTGAAGGGGTTATTCAGTACTCGATCGATCTCTGAACCCATCACTCGAGGCGAACAAGCCGCTCTGAGTTTCAGAAAAAACCCATGTTCTTAAGTGCAAGATCGAAGCAGGAAGGGATCGAAGAAGATGTCTCGGAGAACCGTGATGACCTATAAGACCAAGTCAGAAAAATTACCCGACCCTGAGAAGTACAGGGGGGATAAGAAGGGGTTGAGGATGTTCCAACGACAACTACAGATTAAACTGGCCGCCAATCGCGATCGATTTCCCACCTCGGCTCAACAGATTGCATATTCTATCTCCCGCTTGGAAGGGCCAGCAGCGGATCAGTTTCGCTTATATATCGAATGAAGGTATTGAGCTATTCGATGGCGGAATTTTTGAAATTTTGGACAATCTTTTTGGAGACCGGACAGGGCGCGGCTGCTTTCGGAATCTCAGGAAATTAAACAGCGACAACGGACCGTTCTCAGAATACTTTGCGAGTTTCAGCGTTCTGCTGCAGACTCTGAATTTAAGCGTAAGATCGAATCATACCGAGGGTCTCAACCATGAGCTAATAATATGATTCAAAATGAGACACGGCGACAGTAAAGGATTGCGAACTACTACAACGTCTGGACAATAAACAACGGGCTTTACAGGCAAGGATGGGGAGGTTTAGATTTTCGACTCCGGGTGGTCCACCCCCTCGTTCCTTTAACCCTCGTCCCCCCCTTGTGCCAGCAACACCCCCAGTTGTACGACCCCCACCGCCTCCACCACCAAAGAATGTTGCACCCGTGGGACATCCCTCCTATACTCCTGGGGGAGCCGTTCCTATGGATCTGTCTAATAACCGTCGTCGCCCTGATTTGAGAGAGAGGGAAGCTCGAAGGATGGAGAATCGTTGTTATTACTGTGGAGGGGTTGGTCATTTGGTTATGGATTGCCCTCAATCGCCCTCGGGAAGGGGCCCATCTAAGATGAGGGGAGCATTGCTGGAGTCTAAGAAGGAGAAAGAAGAGGATTTAGTATCGGAGGAGGAGGAGTTAAAAGATTTGTCCCTGGCTGGCGGCGTAATGGGGACCTCCCAAGGTTTTTCTAAAGTGTCTATTTCAACGTTTTCAGTATCAGAGCAGGAGATGGATGGGAATCAATTGATTGTAGTTTGTTCTATTTCTCAAAATAAAAAATCTATTGTACCCACCTATGCTTTGATCGATACTGGAGCCTCGGGATATGCATTCATAGATGAAGACTTTGTGCGCCGCCATGAACTAAAGACCAAGAATCTACGAATGGCAAGGGAAATTGATGTGATTGATGGAAGGCCTATTGAGTCAGGGAAGGTAGTAAAGAACATCAGCAAGACTTCATTTGTCTCCTGAAGTCTCCTGAGCCTCAGGAGACTCAAAAAATATCCAGGGGCCTCAGGAGACTCTCAGGAGACCCAGGAGACTGTTGGGAGAGTGCATACACAAGTAGTAGTTTGCTGATGAAGGTAGTACTGGAATTGGAAATTAATGGGCATATGGAAGAGTGTCCTCTCTTTGTTACAAAGCTCGGTCACTATCCGATTGTGATGGGAATTCCGTGGATGAGGAAACATGGGGTTTTGATTGATAGTGGGAGAAATGAAATTTCCTTTGGGTCGCCTCTCTGCTTGGAGCACTGCGTCGCGGATCATAAACCGGTTGTTGCCCGGGGAATATCGATTCAACCCCCGGAGAAGCCCAATGTTAATATATCGGCAGTGTCCCCCGTTCTTTCAAGAGGTTAAGCCGAGATGCTACCGTCCAACTTTATTCGATTCTTCTTCATACAATAAACCGTATTCTCGAGGCACCTGCAAACCCTAAAGGGTAATTCCTATCGAATATCAACAGTTCGGGCGGTTGTTCGATGAAAACAATCTTTCCAGATTACGCGTCGGTTATATGAAATCAAATTACAGGAAGGGACTCAACCTCCCTTTGGTCCTATGTACGGAATGTCGCGAGACGAGCTGAAGGCCCTGAGAGACTATCTCGTTGAGAACCTGAAAAAAGGATTTATTCGGTCCAGTAGCTCCTCTGCAGGGGCTCCGGTACTGTTTGTGAAGAAAGCGGATGGATCTTTACGGTTGTGCGTGGATTATCGAAAGCTAAATGCTATTACCGTTAAAGATAGATACCCTCTGCCCTTAACTCCGGAGACCATGGCCAACTTGGCTAATGCGAATTATTTTACAAAACTTGATTTACGGTGAGGTTATAATCAAATTCGGATTAAGGAAGGGGACGAATGAAAGACCGCTTTTCGAACTCGCTACGGACACTGGGAATATCTAGTGATGCCCTTTGGACTCACTAACGCACCTGCTACTTTTCAACGATGGATTAATGATATTCTCCGCCCGTTCCTGGATCGTTCTTGTGCGCTTATCTTGATGATATTACGGTGTATTCGGAAGCTTGGAACAACACCAGGAAGGATGTACAGCAAGTTTTGGGCGTTGGAAGCTAATGAGGTTCATTTGAAACCAGAGAAGTCGCGAGTTTAGTGTCAGGAAACCAAATATTTGGGCATGATTAACTGCGGGAGGCATGAAGATGGGCCTGCAAAGTCTCAACTATTGTAGATTGGGAGTCGCTAAGGCGGTGAAGGAGGTTCAAGAGTTCCTGGGATTTGCAATTTCTATCGGACGGTTTATATCGCCTATTATGACGGCTGGCAAAACCCCTTCTACTCTTCTTAAAAACACGTCCGATTTGAATGGGCTAAAACAAACGGGCCTTTCAAGATTTAAAAATAGCCTTTACTACAGCCTATTCTACAACACCCAGACCCTGAAAGGGAGTTTATAGTGGAGACCGATCGTCGATTATGTGTCATGGGTATCGCTTTCTCAGCGAAGAAACGAATCCTGCGGTTCTTTCTTTTCCAAATGCCATCTTTCATGAATGTAATTCTGAAATATATGATAAAGAGTTACTTGCGGTGATTCGATGCTTTGAGGAATGGAGCACTTGGAGACACAGCCAATATCGGTCGAGTCTTGGCCGTCGTGAACGCCGAATACTTTATGTCTACTAAAACCTTGTCGGCGACAAAGTTGGGCTGAATTTCTTTAACGATTTAATTTTGTTATTTTATACCGACCAGAAAGCAGACGGAAAGTGGATTTGTTGGCCGGAATCGGAACTTGAGAAGGGGATGAGAGGTTGGAACAACAAGTCGAATTAGTCTTCGAAGGAAAATCTGGACCCCAAGATAAGTTTGTTGGCGGGTTCTTTGGCAAATGAGCCATTGAAGGATCGTCTCCGTTTCTGAATTTCTGAATCAAAACTGCAAGAAGATAGTTTAAATAAGATTTTGAAGCTACTTAGTGAAGGGGTTCGACAGTCTGAAATATCGTTAGCTGAATCTTGCGGAGGCGGAGGGATTCTTGCTTTATCGAAATGCCATATATGTTCCTGAGTCCATGACTTAAACTCTATCTGCTTGAGAATATCGCGATAAACCGTCGTGAGCCGTCGCGGAAGGTCAAAAACCTAGAAATTCTTTCAGTCGAGATTACTATTGGCCAACAATGCGGAAATACGTGGACAAGTATGTTCAAAATTGCCATACCTGCCGAAGAAGCAAACCCAATTTGAATCCTCTCCAAAGTCCTCGGCCCTTCGATCTGAGGGCGGCTTGGACAGATATTCTGTGGACTTTGTTCTGGACTTCGAGTAATGGCTTTAATGCTTTATACTGGTAGTGGTGGATCGGTTAACAAAATGAAACACTTTGTGGCTACAGTTGAAACTGTGAGCAGCAGGGGACCTATTTCGCTATCGCCGAACAGGTATGGAAGTTCGTGGACTACTGAGACTATTGTCTCCGATCGAAAGCATAATTTACCGCCGAGTTTTGGAAGGCACTTTGTAATCGTCTGGAGATAAGCGCGATATTCTCTTGCTTTCCATGGCGATGGTCAGCGGGCAGACGGGCCGTGCAATAATGGAGCGATATTTGCGGTATGTGTCATATCAGCAGGATAAGCGGACAGATTTTCTACCTCTTGCGAGTTTGCAACTAATAACCACATCTCAGAAGCAGCGAATATGTCGCCAAGCTAATTATGGCGTCACCCTCGCGTAGCGTTTGGGACCTTTAGTCTGGCGGGGGAGACTACTAACGAAGATCAAGCAAATGGGCTAGCCAGGGAAATGTCACAAGTGTTTGAGTTTTTGAAACACGAGATGTTTAGGGCCCAAAGGATTCAGGAGGAAATGGCTAATATACATCGCACTCCGGCCCCTCGTTATATGGTTGGAGATCAAGTCTGGCTGTCGACTCGAAATATCGCCACCAAGCGACCGTCCAAAAAGCTAGATTGGAAACAAGTTGGACCATATTCCATTAAACGAATTGTTAGCCCCTACGCCTACGAGTTGGAGTTACCATCCTCTATGAAAATACACCCTGTCTTCCATGTTTCGTTGCTGTCACCTCTAGTTCAAGATCCTGTACCCGGACAAACGATTACACCGCCTCCCCCCGTGGAGATTGAAGGAGAAATCGAATGGGAAGTGGAGGAAATATTGGATTCCAGACGGAAAGGACGACGAGTGGAGTATCTGGTTAGATATACTGGATATGAGGAACCCTCATGGCAGCCCTCGGACGACGCAAACGTAGTCGAACTCAGAGCATCCTTTCGTGGCAATATCGCCGAAACCTCGGCCTATCAGGGCTAGCGCCGTGAGGGACCTGATCTGTCGGCGTCTTGGCATCTTGACCTGACATTTCGGTGATGGAAGCATGAGTACTGGGAAAGGGGTAAGGATTAGCGAGGTGGGGAAGGAATGGTTTGATGGTGACGTACTTCTTTTCTTTTAAATTGGTAGAAGGAGCAAGAGTAAGCGAGGTTGGAATAGAGTAGTATGATGTCGGCGTCATTTGATTCTTTGAGGTTTCGATGGAAGAATGGATTGGTAATAGGGATTGCAGAAGATGGTGTGAGGGAATACGAAGTGTGGTGATACTGGGTTTCTATGTGGTTCTATGGCTGAGGTAATGGCGTCTTGGCGGATTGGTGGGAGAAGGTGTTAAATAGCGGGTTAAGCAGTTTTCTTTAGTTCTTTCCTTTCTTTCTTCTCTGTCTCGTCTTCCTGTCTTCGTATATAGGAATATAGTCGTTTCCTATTCATAGTCGCCGACTTACCGTCTCGAAGGTTCTTTACTCTGGCGACCTCTATTGATCTCTCTTGTCGGGGCCGTGGCCTCGCCCGTTTGACTTTGGCTGTTACCTACGATCCTCGCTTCCACTGTCCCTCCTTGAGGGCTTCACAGTCTTGCCTCTGCCGTTATCTACGGTCCTCGCTTTTCCTGCTCGGCCCTAGGTCGTCCCCTTGGTCGTTGTTCCCTACTTTGCTTATCTTGGCTGTGTCCCCCGCGATACTTTTCGTCGTCATCTTCATCCGATCCCGCGTAGGCCTTGGCACTCCGTCACACCATCACCATATATATATATCTCCTCTCCCCTCAAGTTTCTTGCTCTTTCTATCAAGATGTTTTGAATTCCTGACTTTACCCATATCCCCCAATCACTTGTTCTACCCTCAAATGGCCCTGCAACACTGCGTAATAGTCCATCGGGAGTAGCGATCGCCTGAAATTGCATGGTATGTGATTTTTTGTACCCAGTATAAAACCACGCTTGATCGGCTACAGTAGGAATTGGGCGGCAAATTGTTCGATGTGTTCCGTCTATAAATCCCCAGACATTTCCACTTGGCTCTCCCTTCTCGTTTATGGATGCACAATATCGTGACAAAACCGCTGGTGTGAGCTGAGGGTCCCAAAACAATTTATCTTGGTATTTTTGATGAATATGTAGGCAAACATCATTGAAAACTATGCTTAACCAAGCTCGACTATGGCCAAACAGCTCAATAGCTTGTTTATATCTTGAAGGCCACGACAAACGGTACAGGACGACTGCTAATGCAGTACTTGATGGCGCCTCGTAGCGAGATCGGAAATGACTTGGAATTTCCAATAAAAAAGCAAGTTGATTTACTTGTTCTCTGTTGAACCGCAGGAACTCTATACACCATGTATCAGAACGAGTGTCGATTGAAAACATGTGTAGATGGTAGGACATTTGTTGGCAGACAATTTGTTTTTCCAACATAGAAGCAAAAAAGTATCTACTTCTACTAGACAGCAACAAAAGGAGTGCTTGATCCGAAGAGTCATTGAAGTCCTGCTCAGCCGTATAAATTTGTGAGAAGTAGGATTAGAATATAGAGGCGATTGACGTTTGAATCCGTGATGTAGAAGCTGTGCAACAATTTTCAACGAATGTACAAAGAGGTTCACCCCAATCAAATTATTTGTTTACTATCT
Organism: Morchella sp. 2018-W26; assembly: GCA_024713715.1. Lineage (NCBI taxonomy): Eukaryota > Fungi > Ascomycota > Pezizomycetes > Pezizales > Morchellaceae > Morchella > Morchella sp. 2018-W26. Next base: position 563,367 of record JAMGYX010000017.1, read on the forward strand.
ATAGTGCAGACTTTTCTCTGCATTAAATTAGTACCGGGAAAGATTTACATTATCTCGACACTTTTCTAATTCTGTAACTTCCTTGCCCGATCCCTGTTGTTGCTGTGGAAACAACCCTCAACCGTAGTGCACACTTCATTGCAAAACCTCCCTATTAGGTACATGCCATCATTAAATCCCTTCCTATACAAAATCTTCCTTGCCCCAGCCGAGGCCGTGGCAAAAAAGGAAAAAAGAGTTCGGTACCTAGGATTCCCACATGGTCACCCACTGCAGTACTAACTAGGCGATACGATGCTTTTGTATGGCAGAGCGGACGGGATGCCCAATTTTCATCGTTCTATGACCGAACACGTCAGAGGTTCTTTCTGGGGGGTACATGTAGCCGTGCCAGCAGCCATTTAGTTGGTTGGATAGTACGAGTTCACGGTATTGGCTGCTTAGACTGCATGCAAACCACACGCGCATGAAAACAACCCAGGAAATACAACGGCGCACCCCCGAGGTTGAGTCCTAGACATGCCAGACTTAATAGTCGGCATAAGTCGGGTTTTTTAATAGCTCAATCTCACCCGTCTCTACAAAAAATACATCTTCTCATACTGGGTATGGGATTATCCTGGCACTCCGGAACCACCTCAGACACTCCCGAGGCCCAAGAATTCCACAGTTTCCAGCCGTGAACAAGCCATTGAGGTAAGGATATAGAAGTATATTTATCACCGTCTATTTACTAAACATAAAGACTCTTAATTACATGTAACAATGCGTCTTGCCGAAACGTAATCCTACGATAGTGATGTGGTACTGGTGGCGGTGTAGGTACATTTGAAGGTTGCATGTCGTGGGGTTAAAGTTGGATTGAAAGACTCATGTACTGGTATCGCTCCACAGACTTTGAGATTGCGGCTCTGTGAGGGGTTTCTTGGCGTTTCGCACCCCCACTTCCCCCCTCCCCGAAGCGGGAAACACCCGTCTATCATAAAACTTGAAATGCCGTGCGCGGTCGATAGAAACGAGATTCCGAGGCTTGGATGCAGGAAAGGCTCGTCGCGCAACTCCTGGTTCTGCGTACAGTGGTACGAGGTAGCGGAGCCCCCGATCCTGTCCTCCAAATGGCATCGAGGCTCTGTAGATAAGTAGAGGTAACTATGCCATTCTGTCGTGTTCGGTCATAGAACGATGAAAATTGGGCATCCCGTCCGCTCTGCCATACACAAGCATCGTATCGCCCGGCTAGTACTGCAGTGGGTGACCATGTGGGAATCCCGGGTACCGAACTCTCTTTTGCCCTCAGGTCAACAGGCTTTTTTTTCCGCAGGAGATGACGTCCACCATAACGCCCGAACGGGCAAAACAGCCCAGACAATACAAGCGACATTTCCCCAGCTAAAATATTTTTATAACAGTAAGTGCGTACCGTAGATACCCTGCTCAAAACGAGATGAGGAAGGTATTTCGCCGTGTTCGGTCATAGAACGATGAAAATTGGGCATCCCGTCCGCTCTGCCATACAAAAGCATCGTATCGCCCGGCTAGTACTGCAGTGGGTGACCATGTGGGAATCCCGGGTACCGAACTCTTTTTGTTGCCCAGCCAACTTTCTCCGCCTAACATCGACATCTCATACTAGGCGCGCCCCACCTCAAGGTAGCAAGCAGTGCGTAAAGTCCCCCAAGCTCCCCCCGCGTTTTGTTTGGTTTGTGTTGCGGCGGATCCAACCAGGCTCCTAGAAATATAACAGGTTGCATGATGTCCGGCAGCAGTGCTGGCTGGTTACTAAAAGTATCGCTTGAACGGGTAAGAACATAAAACATACGAGTCTTCATTGTCAAAAGGTCATACGTAGGGGAAATTAGTATTATCCCTAGCTTAGTCTCTTTATCCACGAAACATAATAAATGTTAGACGACATTTCTAGCTCGAAGCCCCCCCCCCCACCCAAACATTTAGAAAAGATCACCGTTATAACTCAATCATATCACACTAACTCACAAGTGGCAATTAAAATCTCCATGCCATCATTGGGGGGTTTGTCTTTAGCGAGGCTGTCTTGGCATAAAGACCGAGTGACATTTGATGATCGCGGCCTTTTTTTTTTTTTACATCATTAATCGTATGATCGCGGCCCTGTGGCCAGGGGGGCAAACCATAAAGGCGTCAGACTAAGCCACCTTTGCTATTACATACCTGCTAGGACTTGGTAGATGATACTGGGCAGTATAGAGTATCCACCAACCTTGGTTGATGTGGGTGTGGCTGCGTTTGCCTGTGCATTTGGTATATACATATCCAATAAATCCGCAAGTTGAGGTTTTTTATACCATAGTTCATACTTTACGCGATGTTTTAAAAACAAATACAACTAATACAAAAAAAAAATATAAACCCGTAAGTTACTAATTTTATTATATTTGTTCTGCTAGTTGGAGTTATTACGAGAGGTTATGAATTAAAATAACGAAGCCTGCAGCCCAAAAACAATCGCGAGTGGCCATATATTTCTATATTTTCTATTAATACATATACAGCTTTGTTTTTGTACGAGAATCCTCCTTGTCTCTTTATATCCGTAGCCGAGGGTGCGCTGCTGACTCCACTGTTAGTGGACTATGCTGCCGGGTTTGGGCGTGGGTCTGCTGTCTGCCGTCTGCGGATTGTTCGGCGTGCTTGTTTTGCAGTCCGGTACCCCCGCGCTCTTTATTTCTTTTTAGGTCTCCTTTCAGTTAATTACTATACATAAGCAGCCCTATCCGTGGCCCTTTTAAAGAATCAAGCAATGTCACAGTCGGCACATTCACTGCAGGGACTTTCGGAGGTCCCATGGTCGTTACTCAGGCTGCGGGGTTCTGCACTTGTCGGTCTAGGGACAACGTTACGTCACAACCCGCTACACCATTCTGGTTAAGTGAAGAAAAAATGTTGCTATATACGTGTTCGGTCATAGAACGATGAAAATTGGGCATCCCGTCCGCTCTGCCATACAGAAGCATCGTATCGCCCGGTCAGTACTGCAGTGGGTGACCATGTGGGAATCCCGGGTACCGAACTCAATCCACTACTTTTTGGTCGTCCTCTGGATCCAATGCCCGTGGAGGTTTTTCCGGATGATTAGTCACATTCCACTACCTATCTCATACAACCGCGCGGCCGACCTTAATCCGATACAACAAAACTAACTCTCAAAGAAGTAGTAATAAATACTAGCTTAGGATATTACTCTGTACTACCTCACTGTGCCTCTATTACAGCCAGAAATCTACCTGAAACGCTCTGATAGAGCTTACAGAGGTATCTGTTGGAACAAACCGCTCATAAACACGCAATGACCATATTATGATGCTTTGATATCTAGATCTGCACTTTCGATTAAGGTAGTCCTCTCTACTTGCAAAATCTCTAAGCTTGGGGCGAGGATACAGCCAGGGTGGTGGTAGCCGTCGATGTTGATTGTATTTCTGAAAACTTGGTAGGTACGGGTTTCCTTTCGTATTAGATCGTTCGTGCTGTATGCATCCAGGTTCCTTATCCCTTGGCGTTATATTGGTTTTACTGATTTTGGGGGTAAGATATAGATGGATATTGCTTGTTACTGATCATTAGTAACCACCTTTCGGTGAGAGAGGAAGTTCAACCCCAAAGGAAATAATATCGTTCTAGCTAGCGCCAACACCTTAGCTAAATTATTCAGGACTTGGTATAAGTGGTAGTGATCTGAAGTTTATTATGAAAGAACCCTTTTAGAAAGGCCATCATTTGCTCATTCTACAGAGAATAGAAGGAGTGGAGGACTAATTAGGTGTTTAGCCAACTCCCAGGGGGTCAAATGCAAGGCTTGATTTATGATTCTTTCGGTAATTAGTGCCAAATTTGTCAAGGGAGGCTCCGGATCTATCAGCGCAAAGGGGATATTACCAGAGTTTATTGATCAAAACCAGCAACTCAACAGATTGACGTGCCGGTCCTTATAGGATTGACCAATACTCATGTCCGATTTAGATGCCCTTTACCCCACATTGGTTGTTTTGAGCTTGTTCTTTGGGAGAAACATTTTTTCTTACATACGTCAAGGTAATTGGATTCTTCGAGTAAGCTTCTAAGGGAACAGTTGACAACCATTTCATTCTATCCACCTTTCTGAGGGAATCGCCCAGCCCACCTATACTGAAAGGTGAATTTGTCTATCTTTACCCACTGTCGTTGGGAAAGGTAGGAGGGCAGCCAGGACATCCCTTAATACGCACCTAATGCCCATTTTCTTTTATCCTGCTATAGATTTTACAAAAGATATTCTGTGATGCATTTATAGCTTCTTCATGCGATAGTCCTATTAATCGTAGCTCGAGGGTTTGCCACCATAGGTGATTAATTCTCAGAATAGTCCCAAAGCTAGTAATATGGCGTGATCTCCTTCCCAACTCTAGTTCCTTGGGCCGCCCGTCTTATAAGACCGGTCATTCCCTCTATGTTAGCAAAACCATGGTGTTCCGTTATTCCGAAAGAATCAATAATAGATCCTTTGGTGTCCAGTGCTTGCATGGTGGGGTTTAGGCCGACATCTGGACATCAGGTAGGGGGGTGATGGGTGAGCTTTGCACAGATTGCTGCAGTTACAGTGTTACTGTTGCTATTATAAACGACTATGGGTTGCAGGAAATATATAAACTATTTAACTACCGAAACTTACACGGGAAACGAATGAAGGGATTCACAGGCTCAAAACTAAGAGCGGGGTGCTAGAATCCATCCCTCTGGAGCACCTTCATCCCGCAAGCTTATATTCGCCCACCGTTAGTCGGTTAGAGGACCAAGAAGGAGGTTTCTCACCTTTCTTCTGAGTATCATCTTCAGATCATCCCCCTCCATGGATAAACACCCCCCACGCCATGCCAAGGGTCAATGAATGGCGGTGGGGTTTCATCCTTGCCAGCCTCTACACCGGGCCAAACCGCCCCATGTACCTGGGTATCACAATGCTCCTACTACGCTAAGCTTATCATCGCCCAGGCCATTAAGAGAGGAGGAACTAACCTTTCGCCTCTTTGCTGGAAGAGATGCCATATCTTCCCACTAGTTTGTCGATTTCTGAAGTATATCTTCAAAAGCCTTCAGATCCTCGCCGCTGGGGTGCTTGTAAGTGGGCCTCAGGTCATGATGCTCTAAAAGACCTATGATCTCTTCCACATTCTCCCCTCTGGGAACCTCATACCTTCGATACCTCGCAAGATCATACAGAGAAATGCCATTCCTGACAACTAAGTTATTCGCGCAGACCACCGCACGGGCCTTTTTTAGCAGCCACTGCGCGAGCTCTAAATCCCCGTGCTGCACCGCATAGAGCATGATTGATTCGCCATACTTTCTGAGAATGGTCCATCTTGACGTGTAGATCGCAATAGGAGAGATACCGTTGGACAGGAGCAACTTGAGTGTTTCGATCTGTTCCGACGTGATAGGCTTTAGTGGGGGAGCGGGGGAGACATACATCTCCCCAAGTCCGTAGCTGAGACGCCGCCAGATAATATCCACTACTCGTGCTCTGACCTCAGAGTCCGGTTGCTGTGGCAGCAAGGGGAGAGCCCTTTTGAGCTGGAGAGGGCGGTAGTTTTGGGCTGCCCAAAGGATGATTTCCTCGAACTCGGCACGGTGTTTCTTCTCAAGGATCTGTGAAAGGAAGGAATGAAGAGTATGACAGGTACGGCTCAATACAGAGACATCGCGGGTGCCAAGGTGGCCCCCGATAGATAATAGCAGTTCATTTGGAAATAATAGAATACCCATGGTCCGCGTTTGGTGGTGATTACCTCGCTGTAGAAATAGAAGAGGACTCACGGAGGTGGGGTTGGGTTGCCAAGATTGTATCGCGGCTGGTTTACTCACCCTGGCTTATATAATTAGGCTCTAGAAGCATGGAAGGATGTTTATGGATAATACCTTATCTCTAGAGCGCTTGCCAGGAGAATTAACAGATTTTTTTTCCTGGCGAGTTCAAGCCTTTATTGTATCGCCACGATTCGAGATACGTAGAAAAGGTTGACCCACATCCTAAGCTGCAGCTACTGCCAGTATCTGCCCATCGATTGTAGGTAGGGAACAAATAAGGGATACACTGGCTGTACCCCTATCGGTGGGGATGGAAGATTAAGAGAAAGCCCATAATTCTGGTAAGTACTCCTATTTCACCAAAACTTTGGTTTCTATGCAGGCCGTAGGGAACCCGCGCCGCGGTAGACAAAAGTATTATAGAGTAGTTAATGAAACAGGATACTCCCCCGTTACGTACAACGGTATCAGGAATATGATGACTCCCTGGTTCTGTGGATGTTTTTGAGGGATCTGGGAATTAGAGAGGTTGCCTGGGGTTGTAGGGCACTGTGACTCCCGGAGACTACTCATCTTAGCGTACTTCATATGCTGCCAAAGCCCTCACCCATTTTCATTCCCATGAGCAGTGATGTTTTCCTGTATGTATGTCAAGCCGGGCTTCATATTAGATAAACCGAACCCGCTCCAGGATTTGGCACAGACTATAGAACCTAAGAAATATAGCTATACCATTAATCCCGTGCCGACATAGCGCCGCTCCTTTATTGATTAACCTGTCTATTCTTTATAAACTCCTACTCCGGTGATGCACCTCTACCATGGTGAAATATTTGGACTCCTAACTTCCTATAAACATGATAACCCCAAGGAAAGCCGGGCCATTGACTCGCAAAGCGACTGAGCCACGCATTAGATCGATAGATTAATACTTCACACGCGCATGCAACCCATTGGTTACGGCGAAATTTTAAGTACTTACCTCCCTCACACCGAGGCAGAGCGCACGATCTTCCTCGGCGATAAAGAAAATACGAAAGAAATGAAGAAATACAAAACTACAACAAGCTCTACTGCACATTCGGTTAATCGGCGTTACAATCTCGCTTTCCCCAGGGTGAAGTGACATCTCTGAAAGGGATGAACGTAGAAACACACTCCGCTAGGGCCGAATAGGTTAATAGGAGGATAATAACAAAGGTTGAGGTATAATAGGTTCCTCTTCATCTGTGGCCGGTGGCCTATGATTGGTGGTGCGTCCTCCGCTATGAGCTGAGCTGCTGTGTTATCTCAGGTTCTCGCTTGACCAGGAGATACGCCCATATGAAAGCCGGATGAAGATGTGCAAGAACAGGTTAATGGAGTACTTGGTAGCGAGAGTGGATGGAAGGTTTAATGTCAAACTTGGGGAAGTAGAGGGAGCCATGCTGCCGATGAATCGCTGCTCCTCAAATAAAAGTAAAATGCTCGACCACTCGGTGGTGAGCGAACAGCTCGCCTCATGGTGACATACCGACTCACATTTACTTACGAAAATATTCCACTCCCTGCCGTGTTCGGTCATAGAACGATGAAAGTTGGGCATCCCGTCCGCTCTGCCATACAAAAGCATCGTATCGCCCGGTCAGTACTGCAGTGGGTGACCATGTGGGAATCCCGGGTACCGAACTCTTTTACTTCTCTGGCTGGTCGCGGGTAAAATAATTTCACCACTGGGGCGCCTAAGTGGGTAAAAAGACCCCTTCGGTTGGAATTTCTTTCTGAAAACTACAAACCAAATTTATTCTTTTTTGCCAAAAAAATTCGTAGACGCCTCCTCTGCAGGATGAATCCCATACTAGTCTTGTTTTCTTACCCGTTGTAGTCAATTGGCGTGCCCCACCTTGGACGTTTTGAGTCGCCGGTGAGCTACGGGGTTTCATACTCAGGTTAAGGGGAGTTGGAGAACAGTCTCTGCCGTGTTCGGTCATAGAACGATGAAACTTGGGCATCCCGTCCGCTCTGCCATACACAAGCATTGTATCGCCCGGCTAGTACTGCAGTGGGTGACCATGTGGGAATCCCGGGTACCGAACTCTTTTGCCCTCCGGCCGGCAGTTTTTTCACGCGCAAAAACATTTTTATGACTGCAAGAGCATACCGTGGATACCCCGGTTAAGAGGAGGTGAAGAGGGCTCCTTTCCGTGTTCGGTCATAGAACGATGAAAGTTGGGCATCCCGTCCGCTCTGCCATACAAAACCATCGTATCGCCTGGCTAGTACTGCAGTGGGTGACCATGTGGGAATCCCGGGTACCGAACTCTTTTGCTCCCCGGTCGACAAGACTTTTCACTCGCAAAGGATGATGTTTACTGGAGCGCCCAAACGGATACAAAGATGCCAAATTACAGGCCAAGACCAGGAAAAGCACCTTTTTTGACCATATCAGCAACATTGCCCCAGCCAAAATCTTTTTATAGCTACAAGTGCATACCCTAGATTCTCGATATCAAAAAGTACTGAAAGTGATGATTTTTTGGTGTGCTGAAGTAACGCTAGCGAATTAATCGAATATCTACGGTAATTAACAACCAGAGGTTACTTATTTTAAAACTCTAAACAGATTGAACGCTAGAGCAGTTAAAACCGAGCCCACCCATTGAGTAAGAATAAGAGTATGCGTTGTGGTTGATGAGCTATAGCCGGTCAAACTCGAGGTGTTCAAACTGCTGCGCGTCAAGGATTCCCCCACCATAAAAGAGTTATATAAGGGACAGATAGTCCTTTTGGTCTAACATATCTGGTAAAGACTGCCATATCAGACCCCTTTGATACCATTTTTTGCAATGAAAAGGAATGGTGGTCCACTCGGCAATGACATCTCAGGCTAGTATTTTGCTAATATGACCTTCTGCAAATGTCGTTGGCGAGAAAAACGGCGAGTAACCATCACGCCGAGTAGACCATCATTCGCGGTAGGGTCTATAAGACTCTTCTGTATATAACAAAAAGAGGTTTAATTAATATTTCTTTCTGATAAATACACAATTGAAACAGGGACTACTAATATACAGGTCCATATTTTTCGCCCAAAAAACCCTTGGTCTGTCAATATTGACTCCTCTATAAGGTCTAGGTTTGTATGGAAGTGATATTATTTGATAAGTGAGATAGCGGAGTCCCTTAGTAAAGCCACACGAAATTTGCTCCTTCTAGGGGGAGGGGGAGTACGCCTCTTATTTTTTTTTAACCCGTTCAGGTTGCACACTGAACTGTCGCCGATGAGCTACGGGACTTGATTACTCTGGTTAAGGGGATTTGAAGAGTCTTTTCTCCCGTGTTCGGTCATAGAACGATGAAAATTGGGCATCCCGTCCGCTCTGCCATACAAAAGCATCGTATCGCCCGGCTAGTACTGCAGTGGGTGACCATGTGGGAATCCCGGGTACCGAACTCTTTTGTTTTTTGGGAACATATTGTTCGCGCTGCCCAATGGATGGATGTATCGTTCAATTATGAAATATTACTACTACATGCCGTAGTACGTACGATTCGTTATAACGTTTACTAGCACGCGGCGCACTACGAGCAGTGTGGGAAATCTCCTGGCCTGAATCCCGAAGGCTTGGCGTCTGGGCTAGGGTTCGACAGCACCTTACACCAAGGAAATACATGTAAGCTCGTCCCCAAAGAACCACTATCCCTCAAACACACCAGTCATCATGGCCTTCGTATCAGGACAGCTCTGTCCACTCATTTAAACCTCCTCTCCGGAGATGAGGTTCGCTCCCACCCTCGCCGCATTCGTATCGCAATACCTACAATATAAATAAGCCCAGCTTATTCCACGGAACAGGAAAGCCGCCACCTCTCAAGTTCACCGTCATGACCGAGAGCAGAAAAAGCGAAGGCCAGTCCCTAGACCTTTCCATATACGCTACCTCCTGTTGGCCGACCCCGCTTGGACAAATGCACTAACCACCGTGAATCTAGGAGTTTCGATATATGCTGCTGTGCCCTTATTGTACCGAGAAATGAATGCCTCAATATTTGAACCGACGCAATACCACTCCGGGGAGTGGAACGTTGTACCCCGCTTCGTGGTGTACCTAATTTACGTCTTCCCCGTCTGTATCCGCAAGCCTTGGTGTGGTGCCCGTTATTTCGGGGGTGCGCACGCCGCCCCGACCGAATTGAGGGTGTTAATACACCACCTCCGCCGCAAAAGCTAGGTACTTACCACCGCAACGCACCCCCGACGCAGACCCACCTGTAAGTTAGGCACGGACTGGACGGGTCAGAGTCAGAGACCTAGTACCAAGTCCTGGCTCAGTGTCAGCGATTTCCAGCGAGCGAACAGGGCCTCGATCTAGGTCGAGCTAGCAGGCCCATGATGGTGGACGCCATGCGATCCAATCGCAACCCACAGCTTGGCTTCGCCCGTTTCCGGGACTGGGCTCTTGGAGACGTGGGATTTCTTGTAGACCCCTAGCATACTGCCTTTATGGGGATGCTGGGGGGGTGGTTCTTAGGTGTTGAAGGCCACGCCAGACACCGTCCTTTAGCTGGTTCAGTTATAGCATTACAGAAAAGAAATGTGAGCAATAAGCCTGTTGAATATTGCATCTCAACTCCCGAAATCTGTAGGGGTCAGCAACACGCGAAACTACATACATGTACTTCCTTATCTAAGAACAGTCTTGATAGTCGGAGCACTCGATCGCTTGGCAGATTCCTGGGTGCCAAGCCTGACCTACCCAGGACACCGCCAGTTCCAAAGGCCATACTGCGAGGACCACGACAAAACCTGGGATGGCAAAGGGAGTGCTAACCCTAACTCACCCTAACTACCACATATAGCCGGGGGTGGGTGTTGGGATCTCAAGGTGTCAAAAGTAAAATGTGAGTTCGGTACCCGGGATTCCCACATGGTCACCCACTGCAGTACTAGCCGGGCGATACGATGCTTTTGTATGGCAGAGCGGACGGGATGCCCAATTTTCATCGTTCTATGACCGAACACAACAGTAACCATAATCATGGCTTCTTATTCAACGCTAATACTAGGATCATTCCCCGGCACTACACTTAAGGAGAATCTCCAATACAACCATCCTAGGTCCTGCTCAAGATTCCTAGCGCTCTAATACTTCCTCGCTCGACAGATTTCAAACTAAAACATCTCCGCATGCGTCTCCCAAATCTCCTTACGAAAACAGGCCGCGGGAGCGCAAATTGTGTTCCGTAACATCCCTTAGAAAAAAGATGCATCTCTCCAAACCAAACCTCAGAACGGGCTAACGAAAAAAAAACAAAAGGAAAGGGAACAAGAAAAAGGTGCAAAAGTCGTCTATATTCTGAAAGTACTTATCTGTTAGCTTCCCGGTGGTGTTCATGCTATACGATGGTAATAAAAAAAGGTTTCCACACTCCCACCGACCCCCTACTCCAACATAATGACTGCTTACCACGCTTCCAATCTAGTACTATCCCCTCTCTGCACTACCTCCACCCTCTGGCACCAAAGGACCACAGTCCTGCGCATTCCTTGGCACCCCCGGCGCGCGGAAGAGTGCGTTTTCCCGCGGGGGTATCCGGCCTTCCCTGGTAAGCTTAAGGTACTTGTGTTGTAGTATCCTCAAGGGCTGAAGTCGGAACCGCGGATTGGAAGCGGAGGCCTTAGTTAGAGATATGTGGTTGCTACCCTCGAGCAATGTTACACCTTGTCCTGTACTTGATTGACGACCGCGCTGCTGGGTTTTTGCCTGGTCCCACTCCCTCGGTGGTGTCTGGATTATGTGGGCTGGAAGAAAGAGCATGTACGAGGGACTAATTTAATAATATAAGAGGCGAGGCTTCTCCCCTTACCCCGGACGATAAAGGCTAATTCCCTCTACTGCCTTTAGGCAGACGCTAGTTTCCACACACGGTCGGAAATGCTTTGCCGTGTTTTGCCCAACAAGATCAAGCTCAAGTTGACCTTTCCCTTACCGATTATTCTTGAGCGATTGTCATCTGAATAGGAAGAAGATTTTGACAGACGCTGTGTCGGATCTGGAATAGAGTCGATACCCGCGGCGGTGAGGTTAACGAACTCTTGCTGAGAATTTAATACCAGTCACTAATTAAACCATAGGACTTACAATTGCCCGAGACGACACCGACCCCGAAGTGTATCTGGTGAATGCAGTAAACATTTTATTTTCACAAGTTTATGGGGCTCGTGCAGTGTTCGTTTTATTAGTCGCAAGTGCTCTAGCTCTGTGGCAAGGGTTGTCGTTACCCACCAGCGCATCCACAGCTTTGCTAGATAACCAATCAGCGGTGCTTTCGTGTGTGTGTGTGCGCGCGCCTAAACAACTTCTCCCCCGCCAAACAAACCCTCACCGTTGAACCCCCACCACACCCGCACACCACCAACAACAATCATGACATTTTCTAACACCGTGGTCCCCATTGAGCTCATGCTAATCATTGGCGAACATGCTGCCCCGCGAGAGCTCTCCCTCATCTCCCGCAGCTGCCACGCCCTCCACACCCTCCTCGCCCGGGAGCTCACCCACCGATTCACAGCTGACGTTGAGGGTATCGCCATGTGGGCTGCCGGCCAGTGCCGCCCCATCACCCTCGAGCGGGCAATCGCCTTGGCAATCTGTCCGGCCACCATCATCCCAGACGGACAGGAGCGCCTTCGTACCCACCTCCAGGACCGGCTCGCGGAGCTTCTCCAACTGAGAGAGGCTGACGCCGCCGCTGTGGCGACCGTGCGGGTGTTGCTCTGCCACGGCATTAGCCCTAACCGTGCGCGGTCATACTGCTGCCCCGAAAGCTCTAGCAAGGAGTCGTGCATGTACCGCGCGGTGAGCAACGGGGACCTGGTGCTGGCGCGGCACCTGCTCGAAGACCAGCAATTCTGCAGGAGCGGTGAGAACTGCGGGGCGGATGAGGCGATGGACCAGGGTAGGAACGCTCTGCTCATATTTGCCAGGCAACGTCGGTTCGAGGTGCCGATGGGCAGGAACGTGGAGGAGATGATACAGCTGCTGGTGGACCACGACCCGTACGGCGGACGGCCATGGTATCCGGGTATCCACCCACTGAACCAGTGGATGGTGGAGAAGATGTTGAAGTGCTCGAAGAACCCGGGCGCCATCATGGATGCGTGGCTGGGACGGGAGCCCTATGTCGGTCGTCCCCCCCCCCTCTCCCCGGTGTGATGGTGACCAGTAAATGTTTACTAGAAATATACTGCTAACACGAGCGTCAGAGGTAGAAGAGAGCTCGGAGGGTCAAATATGTAGCTCGTTAATACGGGTAACGCGCAGGTTCACAATGTTGCCGAATGCCGAGGCTAGGGGGGGGGGGGGGGCAGATAATATACCAGGAACTGAGTGTAGAGTTAGTCTCGTTCCCAGACTCAATCGGTATTTCTTTATTTGGACCAAAGCAAGGGATGGGCACGAGGCTAGTGTCGAGTATAAACAGCCACGACATATATCCCGGTACACTTACCAACAACTAAGGACTGGGTAAGGGTCGCCCAGTATATATCCATAGACCGTCTTGTGAGAGTTATGTACAGTGTTGACGTGATATGTGGAGTGGTATCAAGTAGCTGAAGCCTCTCCTCCCCAGCTTTCCCGTCTGCCCATGAACCAAACCCCCATACTCTATCAGGATCGATCCTATACTGTATTTAATTTAATGACTGAGCTATGTGTATTCCCCCCTCCCCCCGGTCCTCGCCATAATATGGGGGGTTGGGGCGGGGTGGAGGAACATACGTGCTATATTCATCGATAGTAACGAGAGGGATGCATATGGGTCAGAGTGAAGATATCATAACAATCGCTTGTCTCCCAACACCTCGCTGCGGAGGTGCCGCGGGGTCTTCTCTGCTCCCTACCCTTCCGTGTGAGTAAGATCCTGCCTCCCCAAGAGGTCCTAAATCTGGTGTGGCCTTATTGTATCTTTCCATACAAACCTCGTTCCTGTGTTGTGATATGGCAAGGTTAGCATTGACAGACCAGGGGATAGTGCCGACCTGTTCACCACCCCCCTTCCCCCTTGCCAAATAGATGGAAGATTAGTGATACTTTCCGCTGCATGTACATCAGCGGTTAGCAGTCTTTCCCCCCTCCCTTTCCCATTCATGGACAATGTCAGGACATTTGTATCGGTTTTGTCCTATGTCTCTCACAACCATGCGACACCACCGCTGCTATAGTATGCTGGGGGGGGGAGGGGGGGGGTTGTATTGGCGATGATGCTCTATAGCCGGAAACAACAGTCCTTAAATGGCTCTCCACTAGTGGCCACAGTATCCTGGCTGTACGACATGTAGTTGATTACTACACCTGTACCCCACCGCAGTGATGTAAGTATTTATGTAGTTTAGTATCACCCCCCCAATTGATAGCACCACATCCGGCGCACAGAGCTACTCAAATACTTAGGGCACGACCCAGACGGGCATCACAGGATTTTAGCCCTGACGCCCACACACCATCGCGTTAGACAGTGCCTCGGTCGTGCGTGTGTCCAGGTCACTGGGTTAGGGTTTCTTCCCACAACCCCAATCCATGAGTGGTGTGGACCTCCTTCCACTTGGCGAAATACATAGTAATTGTTGCTTCTTTCCCGAAGGCTGATACTAGTGGTCTAGCCAACCAACCAATCAATCAACCGTGTTGTTTAGTGAGGGCGAAGCTACATTTAGAGGATTTGAGCGCGCTCAGCCTAGCCAGCTTAGCGGAGGTACTAGCGATCAAATTGGTATTTTTATTTTTACTTTTATTTATTAGACTGACTTGGGCAACCCCTCTTTTTTCAAAACCCTTAGCTTTTGGCGGGGTTTCCACACCAGTAACTGTCGGATCGAACGGTTCTTAGCCAAATTAGTCCATGGACAAGGAAGATTTAATCAACTGTGTACTGTAGTTGAAGCAAAGCTCGTGTGTCATAGCCGGAAAGCTGCATACAATTGATACGAAGAAAAAAAAAGCGGAGCTCGTGGGTTAGGGTTACCACATGACCACCTCCCCCTCACCCGCATTATATACCAAAACGCCACCAGAGACCCTCCATACCGACCCTGCCCCCGGCGCGATCGGAGGAGGAGTGAGTGCACAGTTCAGACGCCCCTTGGGATAAAAAAAAACCAAAAGAGTTCGGTACCCGGGATTCCCACATGGTCACCCACTGCAGTACTAGCCGGGCGATACGATGCTTGTGTATGGCAGAGCGGACGGGATGCCCAAGTTTCATCGTTCTATGACCGAACACGTCAACCAACCATTCTTTAGGGTAATTATCGTGCTTTTCATGGGACAGCGCAACGTTGCCCCCCCAGCGATTCCAATGCCCTCACCGCCGCTTAATATCATGGTAGTCGCAAATGCTCCCAGGGCACTCCCTAACCATATGTGCGTAGTAGCGTTCGCTTCCTTGCTATATAACCCGGAGAAGCTGTGTTTTATTGATATCTCATACTACTCCTATACTACTGAATCCAGCTAAAGATAGATATGAACTAATAATAGTACCCCGTATCACACTCACGCAGTGATTGCCCATCGCGGATCACCCTTCATCTTCCTCTATGATCCTCTCTACATTAGAGGGCTTAGCTAGTAACTTTGGTTATCTAGTGTCTCCAGTTGAATTTTACCAGCGTGAAGGTAAGGACAATTGATAAAGTGCCAAGACATTTCAAACAACCCAAATTATTGGAACAATCCACCCACCACAGATACCCCAAAAGTAACTTTGCGACTCTGAAAAATTATGGGGGGCATTCCGAATTCCGGAAGATGTAGTTTCCGTAGGGTAAGCCTATCGTTTCTAAAGCCAGGCCACCTGACCACTTCCGACAATGTGCTGAACGTTCGTATGCACGCCTGTGACGTAAAAATAAAATAAATATCTAGAGGTTCCAGAGACCATAGAACTCGCAGCAGGTCTTTCCCTTGCCGTTCCGCAACTTGACATCATATTACCGATAGAGTAAGATATCGCTGGTCCATATCACGCTTCCCCGGCAATAATCCCAACCCCCCCCCCCACACCGCCTTACTCCCGCTTTCTACCCATCCTGATATATTTCGCCCCTTACGCCCTTCACCTCTCTCACTCATATCTCCTTTCTCGTAAAGTTTACGGCCGCTACGGGAGGCTTCTCTGCTCTGGCCTACTGAGCTGAGAATAGTGTTACTGGATCTCGTTCCAATCTGTGTTGTCTGTCGGGCATGTTACAGGATTGCTTGGCGTCTAGGTATGCTAGTCGGATGATGGAATTGTCCTAGCGCGATGATGCCGGGTAAGTTAGGGTGACGTAGGAAAGCGGGGTTCGGCTGCAACTCGGTTACCATGATCACGCCATAGGCAGAGATTTCTCTACCCCACCTCGTAGGAAATCGGAGCGATAGTAGAGGTATTGCGGGAGTTGTGCTATTGGAGGAATTAGCGGGTTTAAGGAGAATTCTCATGTATAAGTAGCTAGTAGGATTCCCGGAGTCTTAGGGGAATCATCATCCTCTCAAGCGAACGGAATCCGGTCTACAATATCACAAATTTAAACGCTACAGAACTATTGCTTAGCAAAAGCCTTATCTCAAGTGACTCTCTTCGAGATATCCCTTTACAGGGCATGATATGAATACGCCGACAACCATTCCAGGGATAGGTACACGTTAGAACAAATGATAAACCCCTATGAGGTCTTGTAATTGGCTTAGAGATTGTATCCGTGAACACAATGCCCATAGCACAACGTATTGCTTAAAAGCATGAATTAGTGGCCTATTCCTTAGTCTGTCGCAGAGGAATCAAATTTGTGTGGAAGATCTGCTAGTTTGTGAGGAGATGACGGGATCTGTTAGTAAGGCCACACGGAATTACCTTTGTTGGCGGGGTTAGTAGTTTACTGACAGACTAAGGGGTATTGAATCCCCCCTCATCTTGACATTTTGGGGTCAGCAGGAGGGTATGATAGGCCCTCAAGCGCATAGGGAAACGGCGGAGTGGTATCCTTTAACGTGAGATAGAATGTAGCCAGCCCCTTCTACTGCGAGCAAGCTCAATCGATGAACAAGCCGCCAATACCCTCCTTGGCGACCAGGCCAGTGCAATAGGCAGTAAGGTATTAGCCAGCAGGATTCCGCTCGTATCTTAACATGAGGTAACCACTTCATCAACTAGCCGGATGGGGACGCTGGTAAATACCACTTCCTCGGAATGAACTCGCTCCCTGTCTCCCGGAACTCTTTGTGGGGTTGACATTGCAGAGAACATAAAAGAACGTATATTCTAGCAACCCAAGTTATGATACATGATGGAAAGCTTAGTTCAGAGGTCCTTGGTTAATCTACAATCAAACCTGAGTACCCAGATCTACTGTGATATTTAAAGATTCACCTTATTATAGCAAACTATTATGTTGAATTGATACGGAGGCTTTGTCGATATTCTTGAATCACTGAGCAGTGAAATCTCTGAGTGCTGTGGTCCGAGACAATGTAGCATCAATTCCAGGTGCAATCTGTGTCGGTATAGGACAACGACAGACGCTTCTGATATTACAAAGTTGCAGTCCTACGACTTTGCTCCACGTAGTATGTTTCCTGCCATTGGGTTCTTTTGGTTTTGTAAGTCCCCACTTCCGAGTTTCTCAAGATTCAAAAATCACCGGCTGCCCGGGTCACAATTTAACAATTTCCTGAGCCTCACTGTAAATAAACATTTTCTTGAACATGGCTTAATGGCTTAATTTCGCGCGGGGGCTGTGTGGGCCTAGCCGGACTGTTTGTTCCTCCCGGGACTGGAGGCTGGAAGATAATTGCTATAACGATCTTGTGCTATCCGACCGGTGATAGGTTTTCAAAGTAAGAAATACGGTGTGACGAGCCCCAACGGCGTTGTTAGGCGAAATAGCATAGATGAGTGCTGGTGCTGTAGGTGCGCCTCCGCCCACCTGGCGAACAAGCTCCTAGATGCGCTCCAAGAGTAGATCCAGTTTTCCGAGGCTCTGATGCCGATACCGCATACATAAACTTGGGATGCGACCGACTGGTGAACGGGTTTATGCCAAGTGATCGCGCATAATCCCTAATATTCAAAGGCGGTCTCTTTCATTTATTGATCTTAGGTTCTCACAGCGTGCGCAGGGGGCTGCGTTGGCTGTATCTGCGTCCTCCCAGTATGTCTAGAAAAGATAATCCAGTTCTGTTCTACGCAAAGGCTGGAGGCCGCTGGGTGAGTGTAGAACCCTGCGGAGTGCATATGAAACACCGGATTCCCGTCGCTCAAATGTAGGAACCATATGTGTGTTACCAACAGGCATCCATGTTGCGTAACGACCAGGCCAATTATAGAGCTCTATGAGACCCTTGCTTATCCAGCCAATAAAGGGAGGTCGAATTTCATAAATGTAGGGATTTGATTAGTGACCATATGTTAGATTTGTGTTGGCTGTCGATCTGGAGTGTAAGAGACGTGGCGGGGTACATACGTGTGGGAAGGTGGGTGCATTCACCATTTCTCTGGATTCCGCTCTTGCCACTTTTTTATGCACTTTGTTCTGATTGGCAAGAATCCTGCTCTTCTGGCACTGGCTCTTCCGATCGCAGTAGACATCGCGATGGATGTCGAACCTTTCCCTTCTGTTAATCGAGATGCAGAGAAATATGATATGGCTTATTATCTCAGGTTTTCTCCTCGCTCAGCACTGGAGACCGGTATTTGTAACTGGAGAAGTCGCGGAGATGGATCCCCATTCATCCATTTCAAATCGCCAAGACGAGAAATTCAATTTTCAACCTACGTGATCTCCAGAACACTCTATGATTTCTTGTTCAGAGTATGTGTTGGTACCCAGAACCAAATGGATGGGTGACGTACCACTCTAGGAGAGTGAATGCAGACACGTGGATCAACCCCCCACTACGCTCCCCGCCAATCCCACCCACAGCTCTCACAAGTACGCAACTGATTCATTCATACCTCCACCTATCATCAAAGGACGCATTCACTCGTCCGAAAAACCGGTGAATCAGCTCTTTCATCTACACCACTCATCAACCACACTCAAACCACTTTATAATTCAGTGCCCACCTATTCCAATATTGCAAGGTACTACGTCAGCGAGGGGTGTTGGGTGTAGGCATCAAGCTAATAAGCCCCACTTAGATGCCATGCAACAAATTAGAAGATCTTCTTTCGCGGGGAAGCAAGGAGAAAATAATTAGCCTGTTAATCTTCTCGTACCTGGATCCAATTTCGCTGATACGTCTTCAACGGACATCTAGAGCTCTCCATGCTCTTTCATCCCGCATGAAGGAGACACAGTCAAATATCGACAAATTCCTTTCACGCTGGTCCAACCAACCAAGCATCTTCAGGAGCATGATGGCTAAAAGGGGTGCTGTCATCACAGGGTCTGCTGTGTTGCAATTCCTTGGCAGGGTCACGTACCCTGAATCTGACTTGGATGTATTCTTCTCAGGCGAGAAAAAGGCTCACGACGATCTAGCTAAACCATACGAGCAGCTGGTAAAGTTTGCTGTATACCTGATAATATCAGAGGGATATGAAGATGTGGAGGAATGGACAGACTGGGGGCGGGTTGAAGCCCATGGCCTCTTCAGGCGGCGTGCTCGGCATATAGATGCCAGGAGCGAGAAGACCGGATATGCGGGAAATTTTGATACGTTCGAATTCCGGAGAGGCAGTGAACGTATCCAGCTTGTTATGTGTGAAGGACCAGTGCTGGCCAGCATCATAAGGTTTTCCTCAACTATTCTAATGAACCTCATCACCTGGAATAAGGCATATTCGTTATTTCCGGCATACACATTTGGTCGGCGTCAGGGGGTAATCAATGAACAGATGGACCAAAAACTGGCGGACGTTATCTCCAAATACCAAGGGCGAGGCTTCAGCTTTTTCTGGAGAAAGTGTCGTAAGGGTGGTGGGGCTAGGCCTATAGATGCTCAGGTCTGTACCCCCCCCACCCCACTCCCCAAATTTAGATAACCTTCTCATTACGTTCCTAAGTAGATTTATTTTCAACCTCCCACTGTGGACCCCTTCCGACGTATTCGCTCTTTAAATGATGAATGCTGCTGGTGCCTGGAACTGGACCCACCTCGCCCACACTTCTGGAGTTCGGACACAATTTCGGAGACATCTTCATGGACGCTACGTGTAGAGAGATATAGCGGGCGAAACTATCTGGAGAACATTCGGGAGACTGTCCGCTTTCATTTTCTCTGCTATTACAAACTCGATGAGCCTCGTGATGTCAGACAGGGTTCAATAACATCGAACTTCGAATGATGTAGCAACTCTCCGTAGCTTCCGTTGTCAAGACGCGAATTTGCAGCCATTTTCAACATACAACCGCCAGATGTCGACATATTATCGCACGCATAGCTTACTATTATTTTAACATCCGAATTTGGCATCTGACTAGCTACATATGCAGGAGGAGAGGGGTGAGGGGGGATAAGATACACATAACATTTGTAGCTCTTGGAAACGATTGACTACCTGCGAAATGGCGGAGATGTCGATACGCGAACCGGAAATATCAGTGATATCATCAAGTCGGAAAAGAAGAAAGTAGTCGATTTGATGTAATGATATTTGATACCTGCAAGAGCTATACGCAAAAAGAAATATATGAGCAGAGAATAAAATAGGGGGGCTTAGAGAGATGAGGTGCGCCTTCAGGCTGCGAGACCTATGCACAAGCAAACAGAAAATAGCAATAAACCTTTACCATTTCGCCTCAGGCCATCCGCTACCAAGAACAACTACCAGTCCGTTTTGTAGATGAATTTAGTTGCCTATTGGCGCTGCCCAAGAGTCTTTAAGGTAAATCCCCCGTTTAATACATCGCATGCCTGGTACCGGACATCTTAAGGACCTGTTATAGGGCTATAATAAGTATGTGACTTCATAAACCCCCATAGTGCGGAAACACCGATGTCATCCCTGAAAAATCTCCACATCAAGAAACGTGCTAGATAAACCTGTAGGGTAGGTGTAGACCCCTCTTCACGTGGGGTATGATGACGGTGTAACGACTAAAAACGTTAAGGAAATACTCATTTTGCACAGAAATGCCATTCATGCTTTCTTTTTTCCAATTTGCCTCGTCCTCAATCCTTACCCCGTGTGCTTGCCAGGTTTTTAAGTTCAGGACAAGATATAACCAAAGGTTGGGTGGCAACAGTCCTAAACTTGAAAGTATGCGGCGGCTGCGGTACTCCAAAAGTGACAGGGCATCTACTAGGTCATCCCTCTCTCTCTACTCCGTTCCACCGCGAGGATACCCCATCCAGGGGATGACCCTGAACAGAGCATTCCATTGAGAGACGTCCACGATTAGGGGATTCGGTTCGGGGGCAACAATGAATGGAACACTGACTTCATGAATAGGGTTCAACAACAAATGGTACAGGGTTTTTGAACCAGTCATAGACGTCTTTGCGCAGTACAGGAAATACAAAGTATATGATGTTCAAGGAGTCTTTAGTCTCTATATCTGTTACGGGATTGCTGGGTTAGGGTTGGATTGATAGGGGTCAAGGGCCATGACATGCTCGCTTGGCAGGAAAGGTACTAGTTGGATAATGGGATTGTCCTAGTGCGTCGGTGCTGAGTAAGATGAGTACATAAGGAGTCCGACCAGGGGCGTTGTCCCTTGGCGGCTCCAATCATGTATAAATAGATAGCCAGACCGCCGTGAGACTGAGGAGTCTTCTCTTCTCATCAGTGAATGGAATCCGGTCTACAATATTACAAGTTTAAATGCTACAGAACTATTGTTTAGCACAAGCCGTATCTCAAGTGACACTCTTCGAGATATCCCTTTACAAGATCTCACCATTATAGGATATATGATATCACTATAATCTTCTGTTAGCAATCTGCGTCATACTTGAATGCTTTGTTTTGAGTCTTAACCTCTAACTAAATGAGGATCCTGGATACTTGTTCAGCCCAACACTCACGATATGGTTCATCTTGCTTGTCCCTATTGATTCCTATCCAACGCTTACAACTACAACTACAATAGTATATTCGCTAACACAACGGCTCCAAAAACCTACTATACTTTTCACCCATGTCATCCCCTTTTAGTCAACAGTCCAAACTTGCTTGGGAAACGTATCTCTTAGATCCGGATCACAAAAGCCACTTTAGACCAACGGTTGAAACTTTGAATGAAATTGATCAGATTTTGAATCAAGGATTGGAACCAGATGTAGAGCGTGGTAGAAGACTAAAATATATAGTAAAGCACAAGTATCAATTAGGGGAGGATGACCGACTACAGTATCGTTTGGATCCCAATTTGCCCTTTCGATATTCTGTTTCCGACAGAGAGGTTTTTGATATTGTTGTTACCGCCCACCATAACCTTACACATGCAGGAATACAGAAAATATATGACGAGATTGATAAAGACTTCTACAGAATTGCACGGCACGAAGTGATCTGGATCCTTAAACATTGCTCTAAATGTGCAAAAAAAACTCAGCAGAAGTAAACAGCACCGCTACGAGCAATTATATCAACCACACTGTGGAAGCGTGTGCAAGTTGAGTTGATAGATAAGTCAACTTCCCCCGATCTTGAAAGTAATTTCAAATAGATTTGTCATATGCGGGATCATTTCAGTAAATACTCAGCCGCCTATCCGTTACAAAATAAACTAAGCACCACCGTCGCCAAAACAATTACGATATGAATAATTCATTTTGGGCCACCAAAAATCTTGCAATGTCATAACAGTTCAGAATTCAAAGGTGCTCTATTGATACTAGCAAAGAGTCTAGGTATTAAGGTATATTATCTTAAAATCTATTTAATTGAAAGTAAATTTATTAATTTAATTAGGTTATCAATGGCCGAGCCAGACATCCACAAAGCCAGGGTTTAATTGAACAAGCAAACGCCGTTTTGAAAGAAAAGCTAGCTGTTTGGTCATCTGATCACCAATCTGCATGTTGGGCAAAGGGATTACCAGAATGCATACTCGCTATGAACACTCAAAAACATACAACAATACAGCAAGCACCATATGAGCTAGTACTTGGGCAGAGAGTATTTAGTTCACGTGTTCCATTGATGAATCGTAATGATGAATCTCTAGTCGAACAAGAACAAGAGTCCCACAGCACCCCCGGCATGGAGTATAGACTCCAATCTGAGCCAACAGACAGAAACCCAGAGAGCAGTAGTGAAGCTTTTAACAGTAATTCAATTACATCTAAAGTGTCCAGATCTCAATTAAGAAGCGCAGCTATCCTATCATCGGCAAATGCCCGTACAGTCATGATACGTCGCAGTAGTGAACGACACCAAAATACAGATATTTCAGTCAATGATTTTGTTTCTCTTCGAATTCCACGCTCCGACCGTGAGAGCCTAGACAATAAACGTCTCATCTGTCGTGTGGTTAAGGTATTAGGAGGTGATGAATTTGAATTGATAACTGAGTATAAAAGGTTGAACAGAAGCTGTTATCTCTTAGTCCGGCGCAAATGGCTGCCCCCCTCTTCTTTAATATCTGAATCAAATATTGGTGGCCCGTGCAATATCAGAGACATTGCCAAGCGGATTGACAACTTGGAATTTGCGTGATCGCGACCGTGTTGTTTTGATCTTTATCAACTGGATTTCTATCAATATCAGCCTTTGAGGATTCGGATTTTGAGTGTGAGACAAGAGGGGAGGGGCTAGACGGAAAGGGGGAGGAGGGGGAAATGGAGGAAGATTGTTCAGATTGCGAGAGTATGAATTTGGGAGAGGACATACTGGAATGGAAGGAGCATAACGAGGACTCAAAGCTATCAGTAGCGGAACCATCTATGACATTTGGTTGTAGTCAACGGAGGAGGAAGATTATTATAGAGGATCATGATGAAGGTAGCGATTTGGATCATGAAGCATCAACGGAATCATACCTACCCCCTTCGCTTGATACAACTCCTGATTTTGAACCTCTTCATACCACTTTCCAATCTCATACAGCTGAAACACAGAATCTACCCTCAACGATGGACTTGAATAGCCCTCTTGCTTTCTTTAAACTCTTTGTTACCGATAAAGACTTTGATACATTTGCTACAAATACCAATCTCTACGCTGAATCCAAGAATGCCGGATTCAAGCAAAAAAAAGGCCCTGGACACAGAATTTTGCCGTTGCTACCTAAAGCTCAAAGACTATGGGGAGCTACTACTGGACAAGAATTGATAGTGTGGTTTGCGTTGTTGATATTTATGGGTTTGGTAAAGGTTGCGCGGGTTGACCTGTATTGGAAGAAGGATGGAGATTGTGTGTTTTTACCAATGGCGTTTATGAGCATCAAACGATTTGAACAACTAAAACGATACTTCCACTTATCTGCTCCTACAAAGCCGGAGGAGAAACTTTCGAGTTGGTGTCAGAAAATTGAACCATTTGGGGTTCGTCTTCGGGAAGCATCGACAAAATATCTTCTGCCAGCTAGTGAAGTATCAATCGATGAGATGATGGTTCGGTTTTCTGGTCGTTCTAGCCATACAATTAAGATTAAAAACAAGCCAATAAAGCAGGGGTATAAGCTTTTTGCCCTTTGTTACCGTGGGTATACATATTCCTATCTATACTACTCCCGTACAAAGAAGATTGGGGGAGTTAAGATAATCGATAATCATTCTCTTACCTCATCTGCTGTTATAACTCTTGCAAAAGTACTACCGTATTCACAACATCGGTTCGATATCTATATGGACAACTATTTTACGCATATTCCACTCTTCAAATATCTCAGATCAATTGGGATTGGTGCATGCGGTACAACACGTCAAAATTCCAAACAATTTCCGATAGCTTTCGCAAAAAAAAAGACTTCGAAGAGTATTAAACCTGTTTGGAACACCATGGAAGTTGAAGTAGTTGATGGTGTGTTAGCATTGCTCTGGATGGACTATAATTACGTTTTACTTCTTACTACAATTCATTGTGTAAAAGGTATTATCACGGCGTGGAACGTATCGAGTTAGGTTGCGGGAAGAAGGATTAGTCAGGAGGTTCTGTTGAATTCTAGGGGATTCGGTTGCGGGGGTTGTATGAGTCAGGGTTATGCATGTATTTATAATAGGAGGGTGTGCTCGAGTTTCTATGGGGTTCTATGGATGAGTCAGCGCAGGGATTTCTGGTCTATATATAGGGAGCCTGTTCCCTCGCTTGTAGGATTTCTCTTCTTCTTCTTTTCTCTTCACGCAACCTTCTTGTCCTTTTAGTCAATACGATACTTTAGGACTTCTATAGTTTCTTCGGAGCCCTGGGCTCATTCCTTGTGTCTTGTTCCTGTTTCGCTTCGTGACTCTACGTCAACTCCTCTCGTCTACTTCGTTTCGCCCGGTCCTGCCTCGGTTGTGTACCTTGGCACTCTTCGTCTTCGTTTCGCCAAGCCTCCGTGATAGGTATAGACAATTATGTCATGCGAGTTCGACGAAAACCAGGTTTAACAAGCACCAATGCTAAAGTGGTCCGTCCTATTTTTGGAGATTCATATACCCGCAAACTCCTTATTCCAGTAATAATCAACATGTATAATCTATTCATGGGCGGAGTAGATATTGCAGATCAACTCAGGAGCTATTGACCTACTCAACTCAGAGTTTCACGCAATTGGCTGCCATTATTCTTTTGGTGTTTAGACACAGCGATCGTCAATTCATTCCTATTATATCGAACAGCAAATATATTATCAGGTCGGCTATCCAAAGAACTTTTTACCCATAGACAATTTAGGGAGAAGTTGTATCAAGAACTCCAAGCAATAATGCTACTGCTTCAATGGTAGCACGACGACACCATACAATCAAAACACTCCCAAACCTCCGTCATCAATCAGGAAATCATGAAAGGTCCAAACTTCCACCAAAGTCAAAAGGAGGAAGACCTCAGCGGGGATATTGCGCATATTGCTTATGGGTACAAAAGCAAAGAGTATTTGGTACATCTATTTCTAGAAACCAATCCTCAAGGCAAAGGGCAACTCAAACTAGAATAATTTGTTCCTTCTGCAAAACTTTCCTTTGTGACGGCTGCTTTGACTTGTACCATAGTAACTAAGATTGAAGCGTGAAAAGTCATTGACTTGAGGTTTGCAAGCGATCATGTCTCAGATTCTAATTATTACTATGTATTATAGGGGGGGCAGCATCGCCAGGCGAAGGGATATCGGAGAGCTTCACAGAATTGTGGATACAATTAGCTTTAATCCCCAAACTAACTCAGAACATAAAATCATTACACTCCGAAGGGCAAGACAACTAGAAAATAACAAAAACAGGCAAATTAATACTTCGTGCTCATATACTAGCCAATTTGCAGCAAGCTGTTGTTCATGTTATAAAGCTAATAGGTTATGTAATGTTAATTGTCATGCATCGGGAAAGGGTAAACAGAAATCATATACTAATATCAATCCAGTGATATTAGAGGAATCATCTGTTACAGATATTTCTGTTAGAGCCACTGAAAGTTCTGCCGAGAATACTATTATTTTAACCCAACCACCTGTCATTGAAAGCATATTACAATCAACTACTATTACCTTTTCTGTGTAAAAATATTCTCATACACTCAAAATCCCAGATATTGAGTGGATCACAGATGCATCATCTGATGAGTCTTTTGCTTTTCGTCTAGAGGCAGATATTGTTTTCATTGATAACCTTATTCACAATTATCGGAAACTTCCTGATTATTATCGTTACAGTTCTGTTAGAAACTCTGGAGCCGGTTGGTATCCAATGAAAGATGTATGTAGTGGATACTATTCCTTCCGTCACCACTCAATACCTGCAATTGGCGTGCCTATAAAAAGTAGCGCTAACCACCTTTGTGTCTAAATATTTAGTTTTTGGCACTGTGTTCTTGGTGTGTGTCATGCTTAGTCGACTACCCTCTCACCAAACCGACCAACCAAACAGACATGGGGTACTGTACTACTATATAGATGTTCACCATATGGGTGGGACTGTGGTTGAAAGAATGTCCAACATGATAAATTGAGAGTACGATAGAGAGACAAATTTCCGGAGAATGGTGTACAGGAGTAAAGAGAAATCGCAACATAGTGGGTTTCGCCATCCCAAGGCGTGATTATGTTCTAGAACCTACATATGTCAGTATCCATGCAGACTACAAACCTACGTTCAAAACTACGCTGAATCCTTCTACACCTACAACCGGTAGTCGACATTTCAACCCCCGCATAATCACAAAACTGAAATTGGCACCTCTCTTAGCACCGATACCCAACCAATGCCAAAAACGGCGACCAACACCTAATCTTACACCCCAACCAGGTGCCAAAAGGAGGGCGCCGGAGCTCTAAGCTCCAGCGGGACCACGCCGGGGTTCCTTCCCCTGCTTTAACACAACAGGGCTTAGGGACTCTTAGGGTGGGTCAGTACATCGGCGAGCTCCCGCTGCCCCATCCTTTCTTGGCCGGTGGGAGTTGATGGCTCGGTGAGCTTGGCGACTGGGTGGAAACGGAGATTCAGGTCCTTAGTCGTGGCCAACGATGCGGAGAGGGTGTTCCGGCTGCCAGAAAATGATAGCTCGGGAGGGCTGGTGGCCGGGTTAGTATAGTAAATTGAATTAATGGTGGGTGGGATGGAGGGTATTTTGGTTGCTCAAAAACCGTGGCCCGAGTGGGCTTAGTAGCTAGACAGATGTGGTTGATTAAGTGGAAAGTCAATGACATGTAGAGGTTTTTTTACCACTGTGGAGATGGGGTAAATAGGGTATAGGGTTGGTAGTGACATAGAGGAAGATGGTTGGGTTTTGTGTATACATTGATATCTGGAAGAGTGCCTGTAGGTCTATATATACCTATGCAGCTAGCATGCCAGTCTGGTGAGTAATAGAGAGGTTTCGCACCCGGCGAACGTACTTGTTTCGAGAGTAACTGTAGGGATTTAACTGCCAAGCTGGTATGCGACATGATACGTGCCTTTAATACTGCATTAAATTAGTGATGCTGGTAGTACGTACTACCAACATGTAAACAAATAAGGTGATGGGATAGTTTTAACTCCTCCCGTAAAAATCTTTTTACTCCATCAGCATTACATCAACAATGACTGCAGTAAAGGCCCGCAACCTACAACTGATACTTATCTTGTTAAATGAAGACTCTCTTTTCCTGAAACCCCAAACAATAACCTATCGACGAAAAAAAAACATCAACTTATTATTGACACTTATACTTCCGGTATCCTAAAAGAATATCCAATAGGATCGCTCCTACTTTACAAAAAATCAAATTTTATACTAAATGAAAAATCTGATGACTGGTGCATTCGTTTTCTCCTTTTCAATCGAACACAAATATACAAATTAACGATTCTTTTACGCATACCCACAAGATTCCGAGAAAGTCATTTTGCACCTGCTACTACCGCTTTTGCACTTGTTTTATACCATTTATCATCACCGCATCGCTACATTGATTTGATCAAAGTGTTTGGACATTCTCAGACATAGCTATCATTAGTGTTTAATGATGTTTGTATGCATTTACAATCATCATTTCAGGATCTTCTATTTTGGAATCAAAATCATTTGACACCACAAACATTGTCCCGATGCTGTCAAGCAATATATGAGAAATGGGAACCAAGTAGATTGATATGGGGATATAACAGAGCCACATTAGCGGTTAGGAGAATAGTTCTCACCGGGCCTCTTATAGGCTCAGAGTCATTGATAGTATTCAGCAGTTACAGTGATAGGAAAAGTACCTGTAGTGAGGACCGCAACCTGCTACAAGTGTACCCACCTTCTGACTGCTAGGGTGGAGATCTATTCATGAAAGGATAGGCTAACGCGTCTAGGCCTTGTCAATGAATAGAGGACCGGCTAGAGAAAGGTCTCTACATCAGCAAACTACTACTTATGTGTGCAGTCTCACAACAGTCTCCCGGGTCTCCTGAGAGTCTCCTGAGACTCCTGGATATTTTTTGAGTCTTCAGATGCTCAGGAGACCTCAGGAGACAAATGAAGTCTTGCTGATGTAAGTACCCAGGCATCTCCAGTATCCCTCTGTGCAAAGAGAGCCCTGCTGCAGACGGCAGTGGTTATGCCCGAAATAATCTACAATGAGTTACAACTCTGCAGCTACGAGGGTAGACCACCTGAGCAGAGACCTATTCTGATGCAGGCCCAGAGCTGTGTGACAGTCAGGCTGCAGGTGATCCTTGACCCTAGCTAAGGGTGCTTACTCTAGGACCAGCAACACCCGCTAATGCTTCGGGAGAAGTGGGGTAGCGGAGAAATTGTTTCCAATCCAAAACAGAGTTTTCACCAGAACTTAGTAAGAGCGGTGGAATGCAGGAAACAGAGAGATTTGGAGTATAAGTGCTCATCTCCGGTTTCCGCCCATCTGTTCTGATTTTCCTCATCATCAGTTGTAACACGCGGAAGAAGACCCTTGAGATTATTCTAAGTCTACGCAGAAGAATCTTTACTCTCTAAACCTAACTTCTATCTTCTACGGCCGTCCTTTCTCCCAAGCATTATCCCTTGGTAGAGAATCCTCTATGCACGTAGACGAAGTCATCTACTGAGCTCTGAGAACACATTTCTACATCAGAGACAAGCTTTGGGACATCTGTCCAGTCCTTCTTCTACTATAGAGTGGACCCCCGTCACAGGGGATTCATCGATGGCACACAACATAAAATATGTAGACCAAGTCCTGATGTTGCCGACCAGGCTTGGTTTTACTTTGGATATAAGAAAGTAAATATGATGCAGTTCCCAGCGGTAGTGACTCCGGATGGTTTATTGTCAAGTGTAATTGGTGGTTTCAAAGGATATACAAGTAATTGGGGAATGTGGCTACGTTCTGGCATTCAAGAAAAGTTAAATTTGTTTTCTTTTAATACAAAAGGACAAGAAATTTATTTATATGGTGATGGAGCATATAGGATTGGTGACAGAATAGTGGAAAGATTCCGTGCTTTTCCAGGAAGAGCATTTGAGCCTCAACAAAAAGTATTCGACAACAAAATATCTAGTCAAAGCATTGCTGTAAATTGGTGTTTTGGAAAGGCTTTGCAATCTTTTGGATATGTTGATTACTCGAAGGGTATGAAGATAGGGCTATCACCTACTATTTCCTACTACTATACTGCCACCCTATTGACAAATTGTCATACATGTTATTTTGGATCAAACACTAGTACATACTTGAACTTTCCACCTACACCGATACAGTATTATCTGCATTTGTAACTAGTTCTTATTCTCTTGACAAAGTAGAAGAGATGGTACTTGATCCAGTTTTCCCTCAATTACTCCAACCTGTCCCCTGAGTTCCTCTATTTCAGCTTTACCTGTAGGCTCATTTTGACCTGTATCAACCGCAGACTTGAATATTTGCCCTATTTTATCGATCCTGTCACGCCACGTTTTATTATTATGTAATCCTAGCTGCCTCGGAATTCTGTTTCTCTTTGAATCATCAATATACACATCTTGCATATACCATCGAGTATCTCGGCTGTGATTAGTGATCATTATCTCTCGACGAGTCTTGTGGACCGAGGGAGATAACATCTGGCGACACCAACAAAATTCGAAAACTCAATCGTCTTTGTCTCTCCTTAAAAAACGCAGATTTCGATCTCTGAGCCTCAGCTCAACATCTCCATCTCCGTCTCTCTCGAGACGTCATCCTCCCCTCAGGCTGTGATTGGCATTAGTAGCGGACATCTCTGAGTGGCGTCAGCGAGCTGTCTGATCACAGCCTTTCCGCTGGGAAGTCCCCGACTTCCCTCTGAATCGAATAGTTACTAACGTCGTGCTGGCAAATCTCGAAAAACACACATCAAATATTTTGACATATATTCCCGAACCACTACAAATCCCGGGAGCACCACTTAAGCAGAGACGATATCACAGTGTCATCCCTAATTCATCTCTAGACGGAGTTTATTGTGAACCCAAAGCTTCTTCCAGAAACACCAGGAAACGTCCCCGTAGCACTGCACGCCCATCTGCAGACCTACCCGGAGATCCATCTACCACAAGCACCACAATTTCCAGGAGACTTTTCGAGCGCACTACAACAACCAGCCCCTCACTCGGAGATTTGGAAACTAGCGTTCTCAATCTCCGAATTGACGACACACTTTCCCCCGCCTTCGAATATTCCAGCCCCTCCGAAGGAGAGAGGTTACCTGAAAAGAAAGTCAAGTCTCAACCCTGCTCCCCTTTCCTCATTGAATACCCCACAACACCACTCACTCGGAGGATCATTCAACCTCTAAATCCCGTCAGAATCGCTGCCCCTCCATCTGAAGACTCCAGACCTCTCTCACTAGCCCGTCTCTCAGTTCCAAATCCACGATTTGTTATCGAGACCATCGAAGAAGAGCAAGCAAAACCAGCTCCCTCCTCATATTTCGATCTTCTAGGAGAACTAGCATCAAGAGCCGGCGGCTACATCCTCGACAAAGCAGCGCAATCCTCCGGGAGTGGCGAAATTTTCTCACCCCTCGTAAGAAGTGTGGCACCTCCGGTAACCCCCAAACTTCTCCCAGCAGTCTCAACACCATCTCCTGCAGTCGTTCTACCTAAGGAAGTAGAAACGGCAAAAGCCACACCCAAAAAGAAGAAGACTACCAAGAAAAATAAAGGAAAGTCAACCAAGCCCTGCACACCCCCAATGGCACCAGCAGCCGGTAGCTCGGCTGGCGTTGAAGCCCTGCCCCAGGAGGGACCTCTTAAACTTTCAGACATAGCGGGACTGCTGGAACGCGAGCTCGCCCCGCTAAGGTTAAGAATCCAGAGAACTGAGGAACAGAGAGATTTCGCTTTGGAACGGAAAAGAGAACTCGAGAGAGTCAAAGCGGCTAGAGAACTAGCACACTCCAAATTTCTGAAAGAGGTCGAAATGGAATTGAATAACATTGACGCAAAGAACTGGGATGGCCCAACCACGGAATATCGCAACGAGACGGTAGTGGTCAACCAG
Organism: Morchella sp. 2018-W26; assembly: GCA_024713715.1. Lineage (NCBI taxonomy): Eukaryota > Fungi > Ascomycota > Pezizomycetes > Pezizales > Morchellaceae > Morchella > Morchella sp. 2018-W26. The sequence goes on from JAMGYX010000017.1 coordinate 595,226, forward strand.
GTGATCAATGCTAGGAATGACCTGAATCACGTTGTCCGCTTCCAACCAAATGATCTACCAAAATTTAAATATGGCGAGGATCTCGAATCATGGTTTGTCGACGTAGAGCATTACATCGGACAATTCAGGGAAAGAGTAGTTTGCCCCAGCATCTATTCCAAATGCTTCGTCGAGGGCGATATCATTCGCACCTGGTATGCCGGGCTAGGAAGAGTATGGCAACAGGCAATCACCGAAGACGACAACTGCTGGTCCAGGTTCAAGAAGGCAATGGAAGCTAAATGGGCAGTATCCAGAGCGGTAAGACAGAACGAAGCGGACTGGAGAGTAAAAGAGGCCAGCGAGAACTGTTTCATGGATACAATGGACTGTTCGGGATGGAAGTATTCGAACTGGACGGATTGGGATTATTGTGCGTTTGGGAAGCAGGATTTGTCAGATAAGGTTCTATGAGGTTCTGTTGTACGAAGGAGTGAGTCATAGTCGGGGTTATGCGGAAGTATGAGTCATGTTAAGTGAGGGGTTGTTGGATATATAAGGAAGGCAACGGGGCCTACTTGTGTCGTTCTTTTCCTTTCCTTTCTTCTCTACGCAACGTCTTCTGTATTTATTAATCTATTATAGTTTTCTTTTCAGAAACTATCGCTGTCCACAAACTATAACTTATAACATCAGCAAGACTTCATTTGTCTCCTGAGGTCTCCTGAGCCGCAGGAGACTCAAAAAATATTCAGGAGCCTCAGGAGACTCTCAGGAGACACAGGAGACTGTTGGGAGACTGCATACACAAGTAGTAGTTTGCTGATGAACTCCTTTGTATTATTGGAGTTATCGCTGTCCCCTACCCCGCACCCTGCGGAACGAAGCCTATACCACACCCCCGCCTTGAGAAACTGGACAGAGTTCTCTATCAGGAAACTAGAATTATGCAGATTCGCATGGAAAGGAGCCTCCGACGACTTCTTGATCGAGAAAGTCAGGAGCTGCCTCGACCCAGAAATCGACCTATACTGCAGGGAGACAAACAACGCAGATGCGTTTATTGACGAAATCGTGCGCTTCGAGCAATCCAAAGCCAGAGCCAAGACCCGTCAGATGTACGGCTTCTCCGAACCAAGCAACCGACGTCCACAACAACCAGGGCAGAGTTTCAGGTACAACCCTCACCAAAACCAGTACATTCCCCCAAGCTCTCAGAACACTGGCCACGACCCCCAGCAACAGAACCAAAATGCCAGATACCAGAACGGCCCTAGATCCAGGGAAGGCCCTCAACAACCGTGGCAGAAAGATTTAATCCTACATCTAGGAAAATGGAAAGGTCCTTCCTAGACAGGAAAGGACAACCAGTCTTCATCGACAGGAACTGCGATAAATGTGCTGCGTCCGGACAGCCGAACAAGCTATATTTCAGGTTTGAATGCCCCAACGAAGCTAAGAGATCAACGTTTACGGCAGACAATACACTTCAGGACTCAGGCGTAATGCCCTCTCCCTTCACAGTAGGCTTCACATCTTACAATTTCAGCAATGAGGCACACAACTATATCGATCATCAACCCGACTCGTCAACAGATCCTCTGGTTGACAACGGATTCGAAACCGAAGACGAGCTGGACCATGCCCAGAGCGAGGAAAAAGCCCTCCGGAGCCAGTAGAGAGGAACTCTGGCTCCGGTAAAAAGAATCCTCGTCGTGTCCCTGAAAGATTTGGACCCGACACTAAAAAATCAAAAATGAAGGAAAAGAACAAGTGGTCAGGATCGAGAAGCGATATGGACCAGCAAGAGGCGTTTGCATTGAACCCAGACTCGGGGAGCGAGAGAGGGGGAATGTTGGAGGAGAAGCATCTGCCGGGGGCAGAAAAAGAGAAGGATACTACCAAACCTGACGAGGGATCACGTTCGCCAATGGGTGGCATTGATACCGACCATGGTCAAAAGACCAAAGAGCTCGTAAGCCGTCTGCCCATTGGCTTACCAAATGGATGTCATCCTCCCCGATATGAAAGTACAAGCACTAACTCAAGACTCGAGGATGACACCAACAGAGAAAATAAACCCACCCCAAAGTTATACATAATTCCCAAACCAAAGACATTCAAATCAAACGGGAGGAGCTACTTCAGATGTAGCTCCTTGAAAGGGAATTTCAGACTAGGATCCAAAACTTCACCCTTGATCCCAGGACTGACGGATGTGGGCTCAAACACCTGCATAATGAGGAAAGATGCATTCGACCAATTCTACTCAAATGAGTCTATTACACCACTGGTAAATGACATCACCGGAGTGGGAAGGATGAAGACGATAGGCTTCAGTCATCTAAGGATATTCATTGATTGCTTCGATGAAGCAAAGGCCACGTTCCTGATCGGACTGGATGTGGAATTCTATATCATCGAGAATTTCAACATTCCACTCCTACTCGGGCTTGACTTTCTCTTGGAGTATGGGATAGATATATCTCTCAAAGACATGACAGCCCATATCAAAATCCCGGAACTTAAGAAACAACTCAGCTTCCCACTCTCATGCGAAGGAAGCAAACTATACAGGAGCGTCACAGTGAGGTCCTCAGACAGAATAATAATCTCAGGACGAAGCATCAAGATCATAAGGGTGAAAGCTCGCCTCAACCAAGATCTCGACTACTGCTTCCTCCCCAACCTCACTTGCGCGAGGTCTTTCCCAGAGATCCCCCAGATGGCGAACGCAATCATCTGTAGTAAGAACCCATATCTCACATTTTCCAACTTCTCGGAACACCCAATCGAGATAGCTTGCGGCCAAGATCTGGGAGAAGCCAAGCCAGTCCTGTTTGGCTCCTTCATAATAGAGAACCTAGGAATGAATATAGACTGGGCGGATGTGATCAAAGAAAAGCCACCAGATATCTCCAAACCATCTGGGACATCACCGCCATCAAAGGTCGACCTTCGGGAATTTGACAGCATCAGGATATTTGCGGGCATGACAGAAGAACGCCGCAGACCCCCAAGATCCATTCCCGAAAGCGACGTTTTGAGGATATCCAAGAGTTCTTCACTCCGAAACTCCGGACAGCTTTTCCCCACCGAGGCAGATGAGGAGGACACACCTATCTCACCCATGCCAGGCGAGGCGTCAGGAGGCCCACACTTTTGCCCAGATCTGGAAGAATGGCAAAAGAATGAAATCCAAGACCTTATCAACGAATTCACAAAAGTATTCAGTTCTGGTGGTGTCATCGGACATGTGAAAAATTTCCAATCCACAATAGACTTGGAAGGACCTCTGCCCCACGCCCAACCAAACAGACCAGTAGGTCCAGCAAAACGGAAGATCATTGACGAATCAATAGACCAACTTCTTGCCTGTGACGTAATCGAAAGCTCCAATAGTCCGACGTGCTCTCCAGTCATGTTAATATGGCAAAACGGCAAGTGGAGGTTCTGCGTGGACTTCAGAGAACTCAACTCTGTCACTAAAGGCGACTGCTATCCCATGTTGAGACCAGACTACGTATTTTCCGCGCTGGTAGACAAAAAGTACTTTTCACTATTGGACTCGGTGAAAGGGTACCACCAGCTAGAGGTGGCCGAGAACGACGGACATAAGACTGCATTCATCAGCCACCGAGGCCTATACCAATACAAGAGACTTCCGTTCGGCCTCAAGAACGCCCCAGCGCAGTTCCAAAGGATGATGGATGCCATCCTAGGAAACCTGCGTTAGATCGCAGCCCTTGTCTACATCGACGACGTGATAGTCTTCTCAGACAGTTGGGCGGAGCACATCGCCCACCTCCGATTTTTGTTCAATGCAGCTAGCAAAGCAGGCCTGAAATTCAGCCTAGAAAAATGTAGGTTCGGCTTCAAAGAGCTCAAACTCCTGGGTTTTGGACTGTCCAGGTACGGACTAGGGACTATCAAGGAAAAGGTCCACGCAATCATGGACCTCTCCATACCTAAATCTATAGGAGAACTGCACAGACTGGTCGGCATGTTCAGTCACTACAGGGGCTTCATCAGGAACTTCGCCAAGATCGCGAAACCTCTGAATGATCTAAAGAGGGTCGCCAGTAAGGAGAACGAAACATACAAAGCGAAAATCCCAATAGGATGGAATAAGGAAGCCCAGTCAGCCTTCGAAGAACTAAAAAGGAGGCTAAGTTCCGCCCCTATTCTGGCGCATCCCAAATTTGACGGTAGGCCTTTTATCCTCTACACTGACGCTTCAAAATAAGCATTCGGGGCAGTCCTATGCCAGTTATGGTACCATGAGGACTACAACAACCAAGAAGATCAGGAGGTAAACACACCGCCTACGAAAAGTCTAAGCTGTCTGTACACGAGCCAGGAGGAATGGAAAAACCTCTACCTGGCCGACAACACATTCCGACAGGCCTTCAAAAGGATAAATAGCGGGGAAGAGTTAGACTCCGAAGAGAAATTCAGTATGGCAGAAGACGGGAAGATGATGTATGATAGCATAGGCGGGCTAAAGATATGCCTCCCAAGTGCAAAAGTGAGAGAAACCCGAAGGGTAAGCCATGATCTCCTGGGGCATTTCGGGGTGGAAAAGACTTACGACAGGATATCCACGACGTACTACCGTCCGGGTTTATCGAGCATTGTCAGTTCATACGTGAAACACTGCCCAGAATGCAACAGGAATAAAACCAGCAGGCAGAGGCAAGTGGGGTCCCTACTCCCGATCGACGTACCAAGAGATATCAATCGGGTGCCCAAAGCCTTCGAGTCAATCAATATGGACCTCATCGTCGGACTACCATGAAGTGAAGGTAAATATGACGACATATTGGTAATCGTTGATCGCTTCACTCGCACAGGCGTGTTCGAACCCACCACATCCAACTTCAACGCCTCAACAGTCGCAGACATCTTTCTAAGAAGAATCGTCTCCCAGGGATTCCTTCCGATCAAATTTATCACGGATAGAGACCCCAGACTCATTGGCACGTTTTGGCAGACACTTTGCTCACGTCTAGGCATCGATCACAGAAAGACCACCGCATTTCACGCACAAACCGACGGAGTGGCAGAACGCATGAACCAAACGCTAGAAGTAGCGCTTAGGGCCTATGTCGCGCCTAGACAGAATGACTGGTCAAAGTATCTAGGAATCATTGAGCTAGCTCACAACACAGCTAAAAACTCCACTACCGGGGTATCCCCGTACGAACTACTCTACGCACAGCCCCAGAATCCGGTAGACAGGATCATGTCCTCTCACATCCCAGAGCTAGACGACATGAACGAGGATTATGCGGCTTCCGACCTCTTAGAGAATACTCAGATCAGGATACGGGACGCCCAGGAAGCAATCGTCAGAGCCACGGACGTCTATAAAAAATCATACGATCGCAGACACACACCTCTACACACCTTCAGAGAGGGCGACTATGCTTCCATAAAACTAAAATTACACCCCGTGGCTGTAGTGAAGCATAATAAACTATCTTAGCAGAAGCTTCCACCCTATAGAGTGAAGCGCGTCCTCGCAGGGGGAAGGGCGCTAGAGCTGGACATTCCTCCATCAATAGGGATACACCCAGTAGTCAGCGTCCAACACGTGGATTACGCTCCCGCCCCAGTCGAGGACCCCTTTGGCAGGACTACAATCGGGGGTACTAGGAAATGCTTGAAAAACGACACCCCCGATGAGTCGAATTCCCAGATAATAGATCATAGGCTGACCAAAGGAGGGAAGAAGAAGTATAAAATCCACTGGATAGGACAGACTGCAGATACAGACGAGTGGGCAAGTGACAAGAAGGTGGAAATCAATTTCGCGGCCAAATACGAGAACTTCCTAAAAGAGGCCCACGAGTCCCACCTGGCGACCTTCCTTGCATCTTCGCCGCTAAGAAAGGTAGACGAAGTTTTTCCCACGATCAAGCCAAAACCAGGTACAGCCATCGAGAGACCCATTCTGTATATCTCAAGAGGCACCAAATCATACGAGTCCTCATACGAAGGCACAGAACTAGAGCTCTGCTGCATCAATTGGGCAATAACAAGGCTCCGACACTACATGGAAGGCGCAAATCTGACTCTGGTTACAGACCATGAACCAATCAAAAGAGTCCTCCACTCAGCCCCGGGGACGCAATACTCACTGAGAATTAACAAGTACAGAATGCTATTGATGCCATTCTTGGACCAAACCACAGTGGTCTGGACACAAGGGTCATCTCTAACAAACGTCGACCCTCTATCGCGAGCGAAGTATGGGGAAGCGCTACACACGGAGTGATGAGACTCCCGAAAAGGGGGGCAAAGGGGCAAAGGGGCAAAAGGGCGAAGGGGCGAAAGGACCAGGAATCAGAGTTTGAGAAAACAATGGGAAGAAGAAACAGGAGTTTGCGGGGATAAAAAGATCAAAACGGTTGGCATCGGCCGGTAAGATACATTACCGGCCAGGATTTCACTTTTTCATTTTTCCATGTTTCACTTTTTCATCTTTCAGCTTTTACTTTTTTACTTTCTTTCCCTAAGTCGCTCGGGACGAGCTTTTCGAAAAGGGGGGCAGATGTCACGCCACGTTTTATTATTATGTAATCCTAGCTGCCTTGGTATCACGCCTAAAGGCGTGATGCCTCGGAATTCTGTTTCTCTTTGAATCATCAATATACATATCTTGCATATACCATCGAGTATCTCGGCTGTGATTAGTGATCATTATCTCTCGACGAGTCTTGGGGACCGAGGGAGATAACAGATCCGCTCAGCTTCCATTTCTCTCATAGTATCCAAAAATAAAGCATCATCCTCCTTCAAAGATTGACGTAGCTTTGCAGCTATTGATTTGCAACCAGCACTCTTTCCTACTCTCGTCAGTTTTCTCCTTTTTCTGCTTTCCGGTACTGAAACCTCCTCCTTGTCTATACTTTCATCTTCTTGCTCACTACATATTTCCTGAACCGAGCGCGTGCTAACTAAAGTTTTCATCATGTTGAGCCATACTTGCTGTGTTTTTTCTTTTTCCTTAGAAAGAAATACAGTATATTCATCCCTCTCTTTCTTCTCCTTTCTTTTTTCCCCTTCATAATCGTCTACTGCAGAGATCCACAAATCTAACGCAACCTCCGACTCTCCATGTACCTCAGCTTTCCCGCTAATAAACTTCTCTATCAGGAGTTCCATCAGGAAGACTTCATTTGTCTCCTAATGTCTCCCGAGCCTCAGGAGAATCAAAAAATATCAAGGAGCCTCAGGAGGCTTTCAGGAGACCCGGGAGACTGTTGGGAGACTGTATACATAAGTAGTAGTTTGCTGATGTCATTCCTTCTATGCTTTTCCTATCTCTCCAAATATCCCTTAACGTTGACATCATACATACTCGCTACCCAAAATTTGCATCTGACAATATCATAAAATTTTGTCCTTAGTTGTTGGTATATTCCAAAATTCTGATGAGCAATTTTGACTAGGAGTGCTTTGGAATCGGTGTCTGTAATTTGAACCCTTTGTTTTTTACCATCCAGACCACTCCCGAGCATATTCAAATAAGCCAAGCAAGCTTTAACAACTCCAACATCCTCAAAATCCGCAAACTCCCAAACTTTTTCATTTTTGCTGAATTATTTCGGACTGTTGTATGCAGCTGGATGTGGATGCGGTTGCTTTAGTGTTGAAGAGCTCTCCGAACTGGTCAGAATAGCTACCTGTAAGCCTAGTTGCCTGGGTGACATTGATTGTCTAGACCGTACTTGTTGTTGCGCAAACAGATCCCTTCCAGGAAAATCATTCTCTGTACCAGGAGTCGATATAGGATTTGGTTTACCAGGGCCATTCAATGCTGAAGTGCTTTGGGCGTGTGTATATTCCATTGTTGAGAAACTCTCCACTCCGGCCATTATGGCTGGCCATGCACTTGCCTGCTCAGGAAATCTTTGTTGCGCAGATTGACTATCACCTGCAGATTGTACAGATAGACTATCTCTGTTTGAAGATCTTGCTATATTGGCAGTGATAGTTGGAAGCGAGCTAGATTCTCTTGGTCGCGTGAATATTTGTTTTGATTGAGCGGGTGCTGGACTTTGTTGTATAGGCACCGGCACCGAGGCTGGATGCGAGGTCTGATTGATCATTGTTGGAATTTGTAGATCTGCTTTTATCTTCATTGGCTAATACTTGAATCCGTTGTTTTGTAAGATCCCTTACCTTTCTTTGCTTGAAGCCTTCCAAGTCGCTGTGGTGGTGAGGTGATGGTTGTGAGATGAAAAACATCATGCTCACCTATGAGATTGTACCTCTAGAGCACATACTATTGCGAAACCTCTGGCACCTGTTGTATTACTTGGCCAAATTGGGTACCCCTGGCTTTAGTACAGACTCGGGTGCGAAACCTCTCTAATGGCCCTCTATGAGCCTAACTACTACGACGTCTCTGTACACACTCAAGGACTCCAATTTGTTATGACAATCTCAAAACATCCCCAAACAGCCGGTCGAATAGTCTAATACATGTGCACACCTACTTTGTGATATGTTAGATTTTTGATAGCGCAAAAACTCGAAAAGTGAGATAGAAATCACTTTGAGAATAAAGATCTAAACAGTTGAACCAATGTTGCCAATAGTCCATACCAGGAGATAGCAAATCTTTTGAGTTTTTGCGGTACTCCGTTTTCCTGTTCAGCGAGTTTCCTACTCAGCGAGTCACATACAAAGATTGCTTAACTGCAGGTTCAGCGGCTAGATTTTATGTGGTGGAGGGTCACAATTCTTAGTAGATAGAGATTTCGGTGAGCAGGGAAAAGGACTGTCTGCATCTATGTTGGATTTCAAGGTGTGCGATACCTCATGTTAGATGTGGAGTTGGTAGCGAACTAGGTCCAAAGAGGCCAGTGCCTGCGCTCATTGAAAACAGAGCTCACATCATGCCAACATAGCATAATATTTGATGTATCAAATGGGGAAGCTGAGTAATGAGAATATGATGAGATTCAATACCCGCACCAAAAATTATCGCCAAGAACCAAATGTCTAGACTTAGCAGTTGTTGGCTAATACGCTTTAATGTTGGGCTTTTAGCACCTTCTTTGGTTGAAAGGTTATTCGCGGTTTGCTGCCACGTTTATCCGTGATGCGCTACAAAAAAAGAGAAAGGCTTTACGCAAATTGTTGCTGTAAAGTTCACCTTCCACCAACACTATAGCTAAGGCCAGTCGCAACTTGAAATGATGGATTGCCAAGGTGTTGGGGGGTCCGTATGGGTAGCAAAAAATCCTAAATAGAAAATTGATTTTGGAGCAAAGAATAATATCCTAGAGGAGTTTTTATGGGCCAGCAAGGAATCCACCGTAGCGAGATCTGGCATATCGAGTTGAGATTGTATAATATAGTGTCAGCTCTATTTGTGCAAAGGCCATAATGCTGTTCTAAAACTTTATATACCAACAACCACACCTTGGATTTGAAAATTGCAGGTTGTGTTGGTTCCACAACCTTGTAGATGCCGAGTGTGAGATAATCCCACTTGAAGAATGGCCACTAAAGTTGCAGTAAAGAGATAGTTGATGAGAGTTGAATGCTGCGCTCGGTGGTTGGTGAGCTCGTTTGGGTACCTACAGCGATAGGAATGATGAATGGTTTCAACATTGTATGAAAAAATATCTGTGCACCATAGCTGCTCTTTCCATCAATTATTCATTTCGCTGTACACCGGCCGGTCAAAAGTCATGGGATGTTCCTGAGACATGTCTCAGTTTGAGTACCCTACAAGAATGAGGGGAGAATTTTTGGATTGAACCGTAATTAAGTATGCCATCAAATAATAGATGATACTAGTATTTCAATACATGTAAAATAAAAGATAAATAGAAAATACCAGTAGAAGTAACGATGCAAAACACTAAGGAAAAAAAAGCAAAATTGGCTCGGCGCATACTAGCAGTATCAGCGCCCATGAGGAAATACTGGAGATACAAATAGGATGTGCAATAGTTAAATACAAATAAATAAGACCGGGTTTGAAATAAATTAATATGGAATTGAACCTCCTCTATCATTAAGACATAATTTGATCCGTTTAGGCATGCTTTCAATCAATTTTCTGAAGTCTTCTACTACAAACTGGTCCCACTCCTCTCTTAAAGCCTTGGTAAGAGCCTCATGGGTGGTGACTCTTGGCTTTCACCTATTGATGCGAGACTTCATAATTCTCCATAGGTTTTTAATAGGGTTGAGATCTGGTGATTATGCAGGCCAAGGCATTCTTTAGATATAGTGTTTATTTCTGGCTGCAGACGCAACCTTTGACCTGTTTGGGGGTGCGCCATCCTCAACTACTATAGCTTTTTTGGTAGCACGGTACCGGTTTTGATAAAATGAGTTTAAAGCTGTCTCGATAACAAATTTAACATACTCTTTACCTATACTAGTGATTAGTTTATTTTTAATAGCTATAAATATTATAGTAATAGGTACCTTTCATCCCTTCACGAGGAAGGATTACCATTGGACTCTTATGTCCTAATTGAATACTCCCCCAAATCATAATGGATGTTCTTCCACTCTTAAAAGAAGGTAATAGACACTCTTCCTTATCTGCTTCATCGATAGCACGATAAATCCAGCAGGTTCCAGCATGAAATCCCGCTTTGGATCAAGACTCATCAGTCCAAATCACCTCCCTCCATTCCTCTATAATCCAATTCCTTGTTTCTTTACACCACAACATACATTTCAGTTTGTGAACTTTGGTCAGCAATGGCTTCCGTTTTGTTCTTCGTTTATGTAAACCAGCTTGTTTTAGGTATTTGCGTGCTGTTTTTATCGAGACCTTAGTTGTAATACTTTTGGTCAGGACTCCAAGATGCATCCAGCGGCTTCGCTTAGCTAATGATACAAAATATCTCTTTTCTCGCTTGTTGAGCTTTTCAGGTCGGCCAGATCGTGGAGCATTAACAGTGTATGGTGTAAGGCCTCCAGGTTTTTGTCCATCTTTGTCCCTCTTGACTATGTTCCAGCAGGTACTCCTCTTAATACCTGTTTTTTCCTCTATCTTGTTGTAGGTGAAACCAACTTCATGGAGAGTGATGACTTCTACTCGTTATGCATCTGTAGTTTCTATCCTCTTTCTAATAAGCGGGGAAGGTGGTACAATCATGTTGATAGATTCAGAGCTAGTGGATGCTAGTGCCGTCAATTGATAGTGTTTGCAAATGCTTTCATTGTCAATTGGTAAAGACTTATCCTCTCGTACCCTGGAGAGGTTTTTGATAGGGCATGCTTATTCAGCACATCTCATGACTTATTACCAGCTGCTGTACATCGTTAGGCTTAATGACACTATGGGTCGAGAGGCTACCCTGCGTCTGCAACATTAGATGCGTTTAAGCTCACCGTTGGAAAAGGTTATCAGGAAAAATACCAAGGAGATAAATGGTGAAGAGATACAAAAGCCGACGAGACTATGATCAGATATAGGATCTGGCTTTCAATTTCGTCCCATGACTGCGTTTGATTGCTATTTTTCTCTTTGTAATTAGACCTTTTAAGCCACCGTCGTTTGCAGAAAAAAAGATCGGGGAAAAAAAGATAATCCTCAACTTGCCGAACTAGGTTGTATGGAGCAGTAAATGTGTCAAAAGTAATTTTACCAACGGTGGTAAATTATTTACCACCGGTGGTATAAGCACTGAATTTCAGTCCTTGTTCCAGTATACATGCTGACTTTCAGTCTTTATTCTGCATTATCATTGATACCAACAGTTTCACACCGGTGGTAAAATACTATCACGGCGTACTACGGATCGATATGGAAGGAAGGATATTGAGGAATGGGTTTCAGGTTTCTATGGGTTTCCATTACACGGAGTATGAGTCATGGTGTGCAGGGATGTTGACTAGCATATATAGGCGGTTATGGATCTTTTCTTTGTCTCTTTCTTTCCTTTCTTCTCTACTTCGTCTTCCTGTTATCAACCCTACTACAACGGGTCTTTAGTTTGTTTTGTCTTTAGGAAAATACACGATCATCTATATACTTCGCTTCGCTTGGCATTGTGCCAGGAACCACGTGACCTTACCCCGCTTCGCCATTGTCCTCGCTCTACCATAGTCCCCGCCTAGTCCTAGTCCTCGCTTCACCTTAGTCCTCCCTTCGATATAGGTTTTATCTCGTTATAGTCTCTGCCCTGTCTCGTACATGTACGAAGAAGTTGAGAACCCGATCTTCCGTTGTCTCTACGTCTACGCCTATACTCGACACTCTCTGTCATACTACGTCCCCGATTTGCTTCTTCTCGATTAAGTCTCTGTCCTGTCCCCGCCTCGGTTGTGAACCTAGGCCTTCTGTCCATAGTCTTCGCTTCGCTCCGTAACAAATACCTGCCTCCGGTGGTAAAATGGCCTACCACTGGCGCTGGTGGTTAAATTCCCACCGGTGGACAATGTTCATATATAATGGTATTATATAGCCCCTTTTGGCGAAAAGGTCTGTGCTATTATCCATTTTGAGGTATAAATGCTGGTATTATTTTCACCACCAGTGGTAAAATAATTTACCACCGTTGGTAAAATCACTTTTGACATGTTTACCGCACCATAGGTTGGTGTGATTAGGCAAATGCAGTTAAAAGCCATGCTCGCACGGTTGTACTTTTGATACCATGATAGTGGCCTCTGTGAGTGTCATAGAAAGTAGCATACCTACTAACTCCGGCTGGTAGATGCTGATCTTTTTATTTGCCGATCTTTTTTTTCTGTTGGCTTAAAAGGTCTATTCTCCTTTAGCAAGAGGCTCAGTGAGCTTAAACGGTCTACTAAAACCAATTAGTAGGAATTGCAGAAGAGTACCAACACGTGGCTCAACGCTAGGAATTTCGGTTTAGATTTTGAGCTCTTGGAATTAGTGAGGTATTCGTACTAAAAAGCGATCACCAAGTAGTAAATTTAGACTTAGAGGGTCTTGGCTAATAGGCTAATGCACACTATATATTTCCATAGAAAGCTTTGCGGGCTAGCCCTGAAATTAGATGTCCGCTTTCCAAGCCTGACATACCGCAAAGGTCCGTTGGATAAGACCAGAGGTTCGCAGCGTAAGCCACACTATTTCTCTGTGGCTTATGCCGTGAACCCGTAAGAACAGACCGGTCTTATCCAACGGACCTTTGCGGTACCACTCCACGCGTCTCCCAGACGCGTCCTGACAACCTGTGTACCTGTCAACTACGCGAACCTCTCATAACCCAACCAGCACCAAAACCCACTACAGGTTCAACCAACCTCGAGCACTAGTACTGTCCTGAGTCCACCATGCAACTACCTCTCAATCTATCCCACCAACCAGATGCGGATTCGGATGTGGAAGTATGTCGTGTCCCAAATGATGTGCTATATACCTACTTTTGAGGGCGAAAATTAATGTGAGGTACCAATCAATTAGATATTAGTTGATAACCAGCCTGCTGGTACCCCCTACTCCGCATTCGAGGACATCCTTTTGCGCCACTATTCCATCCGTGCAAGCGTGTTTTCCTACCTCGACGCTGTTTCCCTGATTCGGCTGCAGCGGGCATCGAGAATCGTCCATGAACTCTCAACAGAGATCCGGAGGACCCAATGGAACATCGACCGTTTTCTTCTCCGCTGGTTCCATAGACCAACCTGTTTCCGATTCCAGATGGCACAAAACGAAGCCGTTATTTCGGGATCGGCGGCCCTTCAGTTTCTCGATAGGGTACACTATCATGGCTCTGATCTGGATATCGTCTTTTCCGGGTACGAGCAAGATGAAACTCAGTCCATCAAGGCCTACCAAAAGCTACTAAATCTGGCAAGGTACCTTCTCAAAACCGAGGGATACATGCCTTATTTTAAGGAGGATGAGGAACAATTCAGTTGGTGGCATACAAACGCCAAGACCCTTCACGACAACCGGACCAGCCATATTGATTCCAAGCATGCCACGAGAACCGGATATTCTGGCCTCTTTGACATCTATGAGCTCAGGCGTGGAGATGAGCGTGTGCAGCTTTGCCTGTGTCAAGGGCCTGCTTTGGAAGATATTATAAACTTCCACTCTACGGTGGTGATGAATTTTATTACCTGGAACCGTGCCTATTCGCTGTTTCCCGCGTACACATTTGGCCGGCGTGAGGCTGTTATTAATCAGCCCATCGACAGAAGACTTGCACCGATTATTAAAAAGTATCAGGATCGTGGATACAAATTCATCTGGAAAGAAGCAGGGACTTTTGGAGACGATAAAAAGCATCCGGAGGAGGATGTGAGTATTTCTAGAGTGTCTCATCCATGGCCTTAAGAACTCCCACTAATTCTGGAAATCCAGACCCAGTTTGCATCCTCCGTTATGGACCCTTTTCGCCGCCGGCGTTGCATAAACGATTCCTATTCTTGGCGGATGGATTTGGATGTTCCAGGCTTGGAGGGTGCTGAGGAGGTTATGGACTCTTCAGCGATGGACAAGATGGCTTTCAAAGCAACAAAGGGCAGGTGGGTGGGATCAAACTTTTTGGAAAACCCATCCACTCGTATTCGTATCAGGTTCTTTTGCTATCGTTCAGTAATTCTGAGTGAAAAGCTTGTGGCTAGGATTGTGGGCAAAATGTATTAATAGCATCTTTGTTTCATCTAGCATGGGTCTCTGATATAGGAGTGTTGGACATGGTAGTGATCTTCTTAGCGGGCTATCTATGTGGTTCTGTAAGGCGGAAAGGGTCATATTAGCAGTTTAGATATGTACACAGACTGTCATTGTTGCCGTAACCGGCGGTCCATTGCCATGTTGCAAACAATATACACCACATACCATAAATTCCCTTTTGATTCTCATTCCATGAAGTAGCTAACGATATGCATCTCATCTACAGTGTCGGTAACGTCGCGAATGAGGTGTCACCCAAGTCGCTAAGGACGAACAGGATGTAGTCGGGGGTGTCCTCGGTATTGTAGACCATACCACCGGCATGGTTAGTCCTGATTTATGCTGTATGAGGGACTCTCTTCCGGTGGCTGGTGGCGTTTTCCATGTGAAGGGCGAATCAGGACGATGGCTTCCATGTCGCGAGTAGTGTCCTAGTGTCATCAACGGCTCTACGGTATGGCGAATGATGGCTTTGATTAGTCCCGCAATTTGATAATATTTGTGCGGTGATGGGTGTTGCGGTTTGTGGTGTTCTCCGTGTTCTTCAGGTTTAAGTACGAATGCGCATTAGAGCGATTTGGCCAACAACCTTTGAATCCAAATATTTAGTTCTTGGCGATGGTTTTGGTGAAAACCCCGCCAAGAACTTAAGATTTGAGCTCAGGATTTGAAAAACAGAGATTGGCCAAATCACTCTTTCCAACGACATCTCTAATCATATCGGCTAAAGATTATTTTCGTGTCGCTAGCCGATCTGACTGTGTGGCGAGCGGTGGTATCCATATTGTAATAATATATTCAAGTGGGAATGGCTACTTCCGATCTCGTGCCATGTCGTTAAGAGTATGCTCTAAATCACTAACGTCGATATCTTCCATGTAGCCATTGATAAGTACTTAACAACGTCGTCACGGTACTCACGGAGCCGAAGATTCCTAGTACCTACTTTAGCCCTTGCCCCTCATAGTAGATGTGCTTTTCGTGTCTTTTTTTCTCTGTCTCCTTCAATCCTCTTGGTTCTAGAAAAGGATCTAATCCATATACCTACAAGCATCCCCGGATACAGAGTTCGATCTTAATACTACCAATCGGTTTATTTTCCAGCAGGCACAGGTTGAATTGTGGCTTCCACAAATTATGCGGTTTGCTACATCCCTGTTCCCTAGATATGGACATGTCCCAGCCATTATTGTGCGTAGGAAGTCACCTGGCTCTAACTCAAATATGAGACATAGGACATAGCCATAGAGTTGCAGTTGTTGAGAACTGTACCTAGAAACAGATCCGCATCCGTGGAAAAGGACCTGTGCCGGAGGAAGGTCCTCTATAGCTCTGGATGGGGCAGCACACACGTATGGTAATAGGCCGGTGCCCTAACTTCGGTGGGGATGGAGCGGTAAATGTGCCAAAAGTATTTTTGCCGTGGTGGTGGGTTTGGTGAAGGTACTGAACTTCGGTCTTGGTGCCGGTATAAATGCTGGATATCGGCCTCCATGCTGCGCTATACTCTCTTGGAAGATAGAGCCTTCACGCGGGTGAAGTCAACTCTACATTTCGATGATCTCATCGGCAGGCTTTGGGACCGGCACAATCAAGTTACTGAAAAATGGACCTGGCTCCATTTACACAAAGTGTCCAATGTTAAATCATTAATGTCAACATTTATCAAAGCCTCTCACTACTGGACATCAGAACTCATTTATTTGTATTACATATAACGCCCCCCCCCCCCCGGGCCCCGGAAGGAAGAATCTGCAGCGCCATCCCCTGGACGGATGAAACTTGTAAATTCGGGACCCGGACCGTGCTCTACTTGACATACTTGTTCTAGCTATTTATGGTAATCACATGATATTAAATTCTAGTCCATTTAGTTG
Organism: Morchella sp. 2018-W26; assembly: GCA_024713715.1. Lineage (NCBI taxonomy): Eukaryota > Fungi > Ascomycota > Pezizomycetes > Pezizales > Morchellaceae > Morchella > Morchella sp. 2018-W26. The sequence continues at coordinate 611,723 of JAMGYX010000017.1, forward strand.
AAGAGGACTGTATCCGGAGCGTTGATCGTTGACTTTATGATGTTCTATAGAGTAGGTCCGGCATAGAACAACGTAGAAACGTTGATAAAAGAAATACGATGTAGGACACGCTTTTCCTCTAATCCATCCCCTCTAAACTATAATCTACAGTGGTCGCACCCCCCACCCCCCCTCTTTACAAGACGGGGGATATGAAGGAAGAACTGGCCAGCAAAAAAGCAAAAGGTACAGAATTAAGGCAGGTATCTCAGTCCAGTCAAATCCACAAGCTCGATCCCATAGGTGTTGAGCTTAGAGCAACATCGGAAGCATGAAAAGGACATAGATGTCCAAAAAATCAGTTTGCAAAAGAGGTTCAGGATGTTATTGGTAGCCTCCACGGACAGGTGGATGAGTTGAGATCTGTTATGGAACCAAAAGCCCAACGGGATAAACAGCTAGGCAGAAAGCTGGATAGAACCCCCGAAAAGAATCAACCAACCAACAAACCTATGGGAGAACCTCCAGATTTAATTTTCCAAAACACGCCAAAGCTTCGTACCACTAATGCAATATTAAATGAAATACGAACAGAGACCCATCAAAATGTTCTACTAGTACGGGTAGTTGACAAAGCCGTATGTTTTTCTCGGTTCCTGCAAAAGAGGAATATTTTGTAGTTTATGAAGACAGATATATGTGTTATGAAGTAGAACCGGTTCAGGATTTAGCAGGCTGAAAGGAGATAAGAGTATTTTTAGTTACCGAGGAAAATCTAGCAAAGTAAAGATATGTAATATATACTTGAAATACTATTCGTCTATAATATGAACCTGAGAGTCCTAGTCGTCGCCAGTGGGTACCCTAACATAGATTAATATGTTTCACAAAGTTTTAGATTTATGATGAATTTGGAAAACTAGATCTGTATCTGATAGTATACTAATAAAACGATAGATATAAGTTACGAAATTGATGAAAAAACATATATTATATAGCAGTTTTTAGCTAAGAAACATTTCAACTAGTAGGTAAAACACATTCGGCGAACGGTACCTGAGACATAGATCTATTCCATTCTCGTTCATTCTCTGAAATTACCTTGAACTTCAGACATGAAATGCTCGTTAATACGATAAGCAGGGTTTTTATAGATCTGAAAACTTGTACCATCAGGTGTGTGTGCACTTTTATTCGGAATATTGATTATCCTACTCGCTTGACAAATTGGATTATCATGGTTTATTCCCTCTATTGGCTTATACAAGTGTATAATTCCATCTGGTGTAACAGTGGCCTGATAAGGCTGCTAAAAGTGTTTCGTCCTTTGGGACCGGGTTTTTGGAAGGATATGCTTTCCGTCCTCGTCCTGTTGGAGCTAGTTTAACCATTTTTGCCATTAGTTGCGTCTATTCCAATTTGCCAGGCCTATGAAGTACTCTAGTTTATTTAAAGTCTCGGGGAAGGGTAGGTTGAGGATAGCTGCTCTCTTTGCTTCCGTAGTGGTGAAGCTGAGTCTATCAATGGCACTTCTTGCAACAACCTCTCCGTCGAATCCTCTCCTACCAGCGCGACCGGCGTAGGTTGAGGGCACCCGAGAACCCAAAGACTATCCCCACACAGATCGCACTATTGCGAAGAGAGGGCCGCTACCCAGAACCTCACCAAAAATGGCTATTTGTAACCTTTACTAGGGGCTCCCATCTTCACCTCAAATTTGTAGTTACCGGGCGCGTGTTTGAAAGCCACCACCGCTATAGCACCCCGACTGCCCCTGTATTCCTGATCCTAGAGTAAGAAACATTGTAGAGTATGAAAGAGCAGGTTGAGCTAATTACACCAAGACCTCGCCGCCACTATAGCTCATTGCGCTGCCCTGTGGTACGGCTGAGCAACATCATCACCATATAGCGAGGGTGTGCGACAGGGCGGGAGAAGATGTGGGAAACCTCCACAGGCGGGGCCAAAACTTATGAATGACAGAGGGGCAGGGGAGGATCTTTGATATTATGCTACTGGCCCATTGGTAAGATATAGTCCAAAGTGGTCGGACAGGCAGGCGATATCTAATGTTTTTAGCCAAGAAAGAATAAAAAGCTGGTTCCAAACCATAACAATGAATCCCCAGTGAGAGTGTTCTAACCTTCACAATTCTTGTCAAGTCCAACAATCTCCTCGATCGGTACGCCAAGATATTCAGGGATGTGTTTTCTTGCCAGACGTCCAACGGCAATAATTGCAAGGCCATGTGCCTGAACCAGGGCTTGAGAACCCCCAATAAGGAGACACGTCGCCGTTCTGGATTATGATCAGGGAAGGAAAAGTCATTCCGGTACCGGGCTGATAACTAAACACTAGTCAATTTCTGGTAATGAAAAACCAGCTGGGGCCGGTGGAGTGGGAAACGGGGCGTGGCTTACGGTATGGGAGCCTCGTCGTTGGAGGACCCTGCAATTCCACAGAGCACCGGACTGGCAGAGAGTGGGTTGCTGTGCATCAGACGGGCCGGCTTGTGAGGCCTGGTGGATTTCCCACCTGGTTGAAACGATGTACTGCATTCCAGTTTGGAGGAAGTGTGAAAGGATAGCAGGGGGCTGTTCTCAAGGGACTTAGACTGGTAGAAATGTCTGATGGAGTGATGGATGGTTGAGATGGTGAATGATGATGGAGAAGAAAGAGACGGGAGAGGAGAGAGAGGGGGGTTTATATACCTTCTCCCTGGCTGGTATTGGACACATATCTGTAGCGATCGGGGGACTGCTACCACACGGTAGAGTAAATAGGGAATAAAACAACACTTGTCCTAGCTTTGGGGCAGCAAGAGTGCCAACTATTGTTCATTTGGCAACAGGTTGCAGATGTGGTCGTGTCTAATAGGTTCTTCTCGATTCGTGTGTCTAGGAAGGGATTGGTTGTGTTCCACTTGTCATTCAATTCTTTGCACTCCAGGGTTAGGGTTAGAGTGTGGAAGCTATGGGACATTACATCACCGACAGATCGCTCACCGCGGTTCTGAACAGCTTCAACTGTCAATAGAAAGTCGCTCGTTCAAGATTTCAGCGTAGTAATTACAGCACAATGATATTCATGATCAATGATCCCATTCTCCCCGCCACGTGACAGAGCAGAATCTAATTATGTAGAGGGCTAATTACACAGCAATCAAGGCGTCTAGTATTCATAGAGTCTTTGCGTGCCGCCTCTGCCGAACAACTAACCCCACAATAACCGCATTACAACATCCAGATAAGGCGCCTCCGCTTTTGCTCCAGATACTTCATCTCAGTCTCATACTACACCAGGTCAGCGACACCTAGATACCCTCGGTGATGCATTCACTCACCTTCTGTATCTTCCTCTGCGCCCTCTTAATCTTCCTCTCGTTGCGCTGCAGGCGAGCACCCAAGTTTCTTCTTTGCCCTTCTTGGGAGTATTGCGAGTCCTCAGACCCCTCCAGCATTGACTCGATAGCATTCAACGATTCATTCGCGGCTTCACCGTCAAACTGATTGGCCGCAATGGTTGAGGTATCACCAGAGCTACCAGTACTGACATTACCCTCCCCCTCCGCTTCGCCGGCAGCAGCATCGGCTAGAGACATCACTGCGCCGAGTATGATTTTATCCATGACCTGCTTCTGCGGCCCCTTACTGGAGCCTGCATAAGAGGCATTCCCATAGCTACCTGCCGTCGCATCCCATCCCCATAACCCATCAATATCCCCTACCCTGACCTTCTGTTTGAACACGCCGCTGAAGGAAATATCGGCCGGAATGCGCCCACGGTTATCCTTTTCTCCAACAACCTCTTCATTGACATCATCATCATCATCCACATCCTCTACATCCTCCACGTCGCCCATATTCCCCCCATCATCCTCCTCCCCGTCTTCCTTAACCCCATAATCATATTCCTTCTCATATCCGGCCCCGGTCTCGCCCTCCTCCTCACCATCAGCACCACTGTCCTCATCCCTGCCATCTACAGTCGCTGACCGCTGCTCATCCTCATCTTTATCACCATCATCAGAGATGAGGAGGTATTCGCTGGTGGGCTTCTTCGGGTTGTTGTTTGGCAGTGGCTGAGATGGCTTCTGCTCAGTTAATATTGAGGCATTACTGCCAGTATCAATGTTTTTGCGTTGGATCATGTCGGAGCCGCGGGCTGCACGTCTGCGGTGAATCGCTGGCATGGCTACAGGTGTTATGGGTTGGTCGAAGGTGATGGGTGAGGTATGGAAGTGGGCGGAAGCAGGAGGGGGAGTAGAAGGATGTGACTTGAAAGAACGGCGGGGGGAGTGGGATGGAGATGATAGCTGGCCTCTATAAGCCAAGGCCAGTGGTGTAGGAGGGTAGTATGTGTTTTGAGTAATATATACGTGGCACGTGTGGACCGATGGCGGCCACACGGCATGCATGTATGCAGAGCCTCACTGGTGTAACGGCACCCCGGCCCCCTGACCCATGGTCTCCAAATTTTATCACCCCCGCAACAACGATACTTCAAGGATTTATCCCAGCTCACGATCCACACGACGAAGCAACGCCACAAAGAGCGGCCTCGACGGAGAATGAGGAACCATACCTGTACATCAGACCCTCCTAAATCTTTCAGAATCTGCACAAGTTGATTCAATAAATACTTACGGAGAATCCATAGCACAGGAGACAACGATTCGGGGAGGGAAAGCAAAAATAGGCATAGTGGCTGCCAGGAAAGCCAGGGCTTTAGCATGCCATAGTACGTAAGAATACCTCTCCAATTTCTCTTCTTCTTTTTTTTTAATTCATCAACCGCATTGAACACTCCCCGCCCCCTCAATAACACGCCAGAGAAAACGAGCAGTGTGGCGATGGCCCACCATATAGCACAAGTCCCAAACAATAAATTGGTACAGTGAGGGGGCAGTGCGAATACAGCTTTACCGATGTCCATTGTAAGGGGGAAGCTATGGGGTGTTTACCACCTCCCCATGAGTATTTATCAGGAAAAAGGTGGAAAGTTTACCAAATATCCTACCCAGTGCTGCGGGTGTGGATATCTTCGGGCGTTGATGCGATTTTGGAGAGAACAGTGGCAGCGGTGAAGCGCATAGAAAGGTTCGGTCATGCACCACCGCTCTACCTACTTTGTACACACAATATCAACTGTTGTAGAGGCGCAAATCCTCATCGTACGTGATGGCGATAAAAAGGATAAATTTAGTAGCCCTTCCGCAACAATAATTTCCTGGCAAGGAGATAGTAATGACAGATGCAAGAATTATATAGCCCTTTCTATACTGATTACAACCAATATATTAGAATACGGTTGGCCATTGGTGGGTGAACTATATTTCAATTCATTTTTGTGGTCGGAGTCTGTCTGGTTTCGGCGGTTTGTCTAAGGTGGAAGTCATTTGTAAAGTTTCATTCAACCTGCTATTGTAGAAGTATGTATCCGAGATTCTTTCTAGGGCATTCCGGAATAGATGGTGAATAACCTCCAGCGAACCTCAATAGGTGGCGGCAGAAGCTTCAAGATGATTAACGCAATCAAATGCTATTCCAGAAAGAATAACTAGAACAAGCAGGGAGAGATGTGTCGACTAAAATCATATATGACAGTTGTGCTGACGGGGGGCATATTGAAATTCGGCGAAAGAGAGTAGAGGGGAAACCACGACTTCCATATCTTTTCTCCTATATCAGATTACGACTTCTAGATCACTTCACGATTATCTATGTATATGTGTTGATGTATTGAGAGAAGGAGATGGAGTACGAATAGAAGCTCCGGAGGGTAGACGTGGTTCCAGCAGTAAAGGCGCAACCGTATTTGTCCTCATCAAGATTTGAACAAGTAGCCAACAATACCTTTAGCTTTTCAATATACCAATGCAATGGTCAACCCACTGTTACTCTTGAGCACCTTCTTCTCCCAGCTTCAACCTTCCGTGACGATGTACTCCAGAAGTCAACGCCATGTCTCCCGCATCGAGCTTACCAACCTCACACCCATCCCCTTCCGGCTCTCGTTAGAATTAGTCTCTGCCGCCACAACACCCCACAATAATAAACTCACCCCCAAGACCTTCCTCATAATTTCCCCAATCCCATTCAAGCTCTCCTTTAATCCCCTCAAGGATAAACCATTCTCCTCCGACAACCGAGCGGCGTCACCAGCCGCTGACTTCCCACCGCTTTTGTTACGTGGGAGCGAGAAGGCTAGGACGATCGATATTCCGCTTAATGAAGGAGCTTTGGAAGGTGCCCCGAGATTGAATCTACCTTCGAAAAAGAGGCTAGTCGCCACCGACCTACCATCGCCGGCTCCTTCGCCAACCACAAATGTCGGACATGGCATGAGATTGAAGGGTTCCGAGACATCAGTTCGTTCAGCCATGAAGCCCACGGGGGTCACAAAATCCACATCTACAAGCCGGAGATCAAGGAAGAGAAGAAACGGACGAATTCCTAAGAGAAAGAAGGAAGCCTCAACCCCGCAAAAGAATGGCGGAATTAATCAAGCAGTAGGCTCGGCTGTGTCGGGGGCAACAAGCGAGACATCATCCGATCTATACAACCGTAAGATGGTGACAGAGCTCGCGTACCGCGAGCTGCTGACCCTAATACCTGATGATTGTCCTACCGAAAACAAGTAGGTTCTATACAGGATTTATGAGACTAAGTCGTATGATAGAAGAGGGTCTCACCCTCGTCTATATTCAGATCGGGCGGCCGGCGCCTCTAAATCAACACCTGTCCACTATCATTATGTTGTTACCGAGATTTTTCCTTTTTACTTCTTTTTCCTCCGAGCGCGGATATTGATCTCGCGATTAGTTGTGTTTTACAAAATGTTCACAATAGAGATAGCACATAAGATTCATTACCAAAGGGAAGCAAATAAATTCTAAATGATCTTTCTAGCCATCCATCCGAGCACATGTGTTATGTCCGGACAGCCCACAGTCAATCCCCTAACCACTCTCAAAAAACTGTCACAAAGCACTTAGACCTATCCATCAGCCACTAAAGCCCTAGGAAAGAGCATCGTCGTGAACCAAAACATTCCTAATATATTCAAAATCTTGTTCAGCTCTGGAGCATGAGACCTTGAACTGCATGTAGCTTAGTCTAGTTCTCATTTCATTGCTAAAGCTGTAGGCGGTGTAGCATACCTCTGTGCGTGTGGTAGCACAATACAAACACCGAGAATCTCCATTAATAACGCTTCAGATGAGTGGGCAGAACCAAGAGCAGCTTCGTGAATTGGGAATTCCAAGACGATTGGGCCCGTATAATGATTGAATCTACCAATTAGGAGCGGCCAAATTACGTACAACCGAGCCGCCAAGCCGCCAAGCATAGCCTACCTAACAGAGCCTCTATCCTAATCATGCGAGACCCTACATCTCTGTGGGCTTAAATTCGCCGCCCCCGGATACTGGCTCTACACAAAATTTCACAGCCTTTTTCTTCTCTCTCTTGAAACGCTCTGCCGAAATAAGGAACATCTCCTTCCTCGCAGCCGCCATGTTTTGCCTACTGCACACTTTCGCCTGACCAATAACGCCCCCATCTAGAACTACATCATCTCCGTTGCTAAACACCTCTTTCTTGAACCTCCTCTTTTTCGCCGTCACATAGTCCCCCAGCGCACCATCTAACCTAACCTTCTGTCGCCGCACAGGTGGGAGCGCCAATTGCCTCCTCTCTTCTTGTGGTGTGCTCTTTTCGCGCGAGACAAGATGCAATGAAGGCCTGATTGGGCGGATAGGCGGCCTCTTCAACGGCGTCACATGTGGTGTAAAGCGACACGGCTCGATGTTTGGAGATGAGTGCTGATGTGTGTAGCGAGGGTGGGATTGGGCTGAGGGAGTTGTATAGCGGGGTGTAGGTGGAGGAGAGGGCGGGTTTGCTTGCATTGTGACTGTAAAGCTTTTGTGATCACTGATGAGGTATTTTTTTGAATAGAAATAGCATGAAGCCGAGCATCGGATGATGGTGTGGCCAGTATTTGACGCCAGAAGTATGGAAAAGACGATGTGGCACTAGCAAGGTCACATTACGCATTCATTAACTAACCTTCAGGTACAATTCTCTATCCCATACGACCTTGACACAAGCACCTCCACTACCCCGCTCAAGTGGAAAATTCCCATGCAGAGCGTATCTCATAAAATCACCATGTTTGTTCTAAATGCACCATCACGACCCTGGGTTGTTTTGACCGTTGTGTTCAGTCGAGTGCCGCATCCAGCTGCAAACGATGTGCGCAACCTAAATGCTAGGAGCCTAACAAGTCACGATGAGAGCGCGCAAAATCTAGTCCCGGTGTGTAGCCTTGTGCCTGACTTTCCACACAATGGGCCAATTTCAGCTCACATCGATCAGTACCTGCTAGTGATGATCCGCGTGTTACATCCTACCCAAGTCGCATGTTTAGAGACTATTAACTCGCACGGAGAAAATCCCCATCACCGGGGGCAAAGCCCTTATCAATCTGTTAAACCAAAGTTGAGTACCATTTTCAAACATGCAAGGGGCGGTAGCATCTGACGACACGGCCAAAGGAGAAACAGCACTCCGTATCGCACGTGACTGCGCAACACGTCGGCTTGGCACTTATTTCACCCGCACAACGCATACAGAGAACAAAGCTACACATACTCCGGTACGCATTTTCGAGTGCGTGATACCCGAGCTTGTACCTTCAAGGGCCCGTCAAAGGATCTGCCGTGAGCCGGGGCCATCTCCACGTGTCTATGCAATCTAGCGTCAAGGGTCGTTAGAGCGCGAATTTACTGAAATTGGGACATAGCGCCGTCTGGAAAAGTTTCAAGTCATCGATTTAGCCAAGCCTCTACCTATCCTGGCTTCCTAAAGCCTTCGTTTACCCTGGGGACCATTTCTCGAGCAGAACACAGTTCCCGATATCACTGTCACCCAATTCAGACACGGAAACATGCGCTGAGGTTGAGCTAACACAATGGTCTTACCCTGTAAGCTGTTTTACGTCGATCGATCGGCCTCTTGTATCCTACCGGATGAAAACGTTAATATTCTACTAGACGAGTCAGGCACGTGGCTATCGAGTGATAATCTATGAGTCAACATCGACAGAAGGAGGAATCCACGATATTCACATGCCACCACGTGGATATATGGGCTAGAGAGTCGTCCAAGATCCCATGTCCTCTTTCCTACGCCACCATTACAAATCCTAGCCTTGAGTTAACCCCAGGACCGACGCCTCTGCTGTAATGTTAAACCAAACGGTGACCAATCCAAGCTTAACTAGCTAGAAAGCTTGGAGGTCTAGTAGTAGGACATTTTGAAAGCCGACTCTTATCCATTGCATGGAAAAATGCTCCGGTAGTCCTGCTCTGGATCACCGGCTATCACTCGCTTGACTTGAGTGATCATAGTTTATCACTCGCTTCAGAAGCCAGTCACAGACAATCACTCGGTCAGCGATCATGGTCTATCACTTATATATAGCGGTGGGTAATAAGTCATCGGATGGAACGTCACCAGGATGTGCGTTTCTGGTTAGGTCATCCGATGACCTATTACCCATCGCTGTACAACCCATCATGAATTGTTACTCGCGGTTGCGTCATCGGAGACCACTTATGTTCAGACGAGATAGACAACTTTCCTTGCCACCCGAACGCTCGCCTTACAACAGTTGAGTATGATTGGTACAGAAACCCTTCGCAACGAAGATCCTTTCTTTTGACGCTGACCGCTCGGGGGAGGGGGGTGTTTGGGTGGCTAGGGAAGCCGTCGTCACTATCATCGGCGGTGTGGGGATATCATGAAGTATCACTAGGTATCTCAACAAATCATCTCGGACCACTCGCCTTTGGTTCACTATGCGTGACATTACTAAGAAGAGGCACAGATAATCACATCCTTTAAATCTAATAATTTTCAATCCCATGAATGAGCTCCCTGCATTGTTTTGAGGGTCATGAGACTTCCATACCAGCTTGTGGCAAGGTACCAGGACTAAACATGCTCTCCGGCGGTACCATCAATGAAAAATGACAGCATCCTGATTGCCTTTACCCCAAAATTCAATTCAGATATCACAAACCATCGTGGGGTAGGCACGCGGCAGCAACATAAAACAACTTAGTTTCATCGAATTGGAGGCTGTTATAATTGGGGAGGTACTGAGTCCAGGGATCTATAGTTGAGGGGATGAAACCTCATGAGGTACGTTCTCACTCAAAACGAAGATGCCAGTAGCAGAGAAAGTAGTTTTATCGGTAAGGAGAGTTTTGGAGGAGAGGGGAGGCCACTGCCCTCTATTATAACCCCTCACCAGGGCTGTGCAGCAGTCGTGCATAGATTCCCACCTACCCTATCTCCTTCACATATCTTTATGTCTTCCTTGGGTTGAGTGGATGCGTGGAGGTGTATGATTAGGTAGAATGCGGAGGGGGGTTGAGGTTGATGATTAATTAAAAATAAACCTAAACGTTAGGTAAGTGGGCACTTATCATTCGCTTATGGAGCTATAAGGCCTTTGTAGAACCTACGGTGTCAGAAAAGGGAATGTAATAGATACTGTTATAGGATATCCGGGGTGTTGCAACGGGTGTGGAATTAGAGTGAGGGGTTGTGAAGAAGTGTGGTCGGGTAACCACCGGGGGTCTCAGTTAAATACAATGGAGTTGTATGGACCATGAAGGTTGTATCACAATGGCATGGGCGGTCGCTTACACATTCTATGCCATACGGTAGACTCTCCCTGAAAAAGGATAGAAGCGAGATTGAGGTGCTTTGCACCTCTTGCGTCCTTTTGTATGATGTCATGACTTTTAGAGGATTATGCATCCGCGAATGGTATGGTTGGATTAGGAAACAACATTGATGCATGGAATTAAGTAGATGTTGTGTGATGGAATATTATGAAAACAGGATGGCGTGATTACAGATAGAAAGCACGTCTTGGCCGCGAGTGAATCATGTACAAATAGAAGACTGTATTGCCCTCGTCTTGGAGGAATCATCATCCTTCAAGAACTCAAGGGAGCGGAATCTGGTTTACAATATTATTTGTTTAAATGCTACAGAACTATTGCTTAGCACTAGCTGTATCTTGTTAGATATCCCTTTACACCATAGCAATACAATATCGTGAAAAACATCCGAATCAAATTGCAAATTCGTCCATTATACCATATCAATGCTATAGCAAAACCGGAGTGTCATGGTATCTTGGTAGATAAGGGACTAGATACGACCGCTTCTTTTGGTACTCCATTGCTAACCCAATGAACAGTACCCGTGAGACGGCTAACCAGGCTGTGGTAGTGGCTTACAATTCCACCTTCTGCGCACATAAATGCACACGAACGCGCGCCAGAGAATACATACACAAGCCCTCCTGAGCCCTGTTCCACAGCTCAACTGTCAACATTACTGTCTGAGAGGTTAGAATAACCTATATACGTGAGTGCGAAATTGAACCCCATCTTCCGACCTCGGCGTGTAATCCTCGTATTTTGTTAATTATTTGCAGCTACTCAACTTATTAGGCATATATATCCACTGTTAAGCCATTCGCAGGTGGCATGCCTCACCGTCCTCCCACATGTTTCAATACCTCAAAGATCAAGTATTAACAATTTAAAAAAAAAGTAGAAAAATATAGGAGGGGCGCCAACAAGCGAGTGATAATCGGTGACCGGATGTTTTTTTCGCCAACAACGGATGAGTCAAGCAGACCGAAGAAGGCAAGCTGACCGAACGACGCAATCCAACCTTCATACTAGCCTATAAAGGAAACTATACATATGTAGATAGTAGTTCTAGCCCCCGAGAGGCCAATACTCGATACAACCCTCCATACAAATGAACTGCACTTGACTGGTTATATTTAAAGTCCATAGGCTCATTAACTCGCTTTAAGCGCTCCGGTCATTGCAGTCTCACTAGGATAGGTCTCCAGGCTCACCGCTAACCGCCACGCTTGCGATTATTTCGCGAATCGGGAGTGGCGGAGTTGTGAGGACCTTCGATATAAAGGATGGGAAATAAACCACATTCCCTCATTCAATACTCCGCTGGCTCTCCTTCTGTCTGCGCGCGTACTGAGAGTTCCCGGGGCCGTATTAATGTAGTATCAGGTGTCCTCGAGCTCTACGCTAGCTCCCTCTCCACGGAGGGGGTGCCGGAGACCAGGTCGTTCATCTGGGGCTAGCTCAAAGGATATCCCAAGACCTGCTCCAGCATCTCCACTAATACAGGAACAATAATTGGAGTTCGATAAAAACCATGCTATGCATAATTCAGTGTTGGCCGGGTCTCGAACCTGGAAACCCTATGTATGAAGTATCAATCAATCAACCTGGAAACCCTAACCCTGAATATCTCTTAGCGTGTGGGGTATATATGTTTGGGATTTAGTAGTGCGTGTTTGATAAGCTTGAGCTGCTATTTGAGCGCACTTTGATGTATGCCTGGTACGTATCCTTTATATCAGGTTCCATGGGACCTAGTCTGGTTCCGGTCCTAGGTCAAGCCGTGCATAAGATGCTTCCTTGCCTTTAATAAGTGGTGATAAAAGCCCCATCTGGATAGTAAGTTATAATTTCGACTGTCCAATTAAATTGAGGCTAGTGCTAATATATCCTCGGAGACCCCTCAGCCGCCACCGACAGGTGGAACAATAAGGTCCTCAAAGTACTAAAGAAAGGAAAGATTCCCGTTGGTCATATCTGATCTATCCCTCCCACTCCAAACATCCCATCAGCCGGATCGGCCACGGTGTTTGAGTACCTCTAGAACCGTACTACCGGAAAGAAGCTTCTGGTGTGTTGATTGGCCGAGAGTGGTAAACCACACCCACTATGGTAACCACCCGAACGAAATTCCACGCAGGGCCGGAGTCGGATACAGATGATATTTTAACCAGAAATACTGGCATCTAGAGGAAGGAGGGGAAGGGGGAGTGGCACGGGGGAGAGTGTCCCTGTGGTACACGAGTCGAAAAGATAACTTATTGTCTATAGAGGATGAAAATCTCCCATACTAATTTATCATAAAACCAAGGATGCTTTATACCTCCAGTTGCGTAACTCGTGCACTTTCACGAGTTTTCGGGATAGACATATCTCTACTTCCCGATGTTCTATCATCACTGTATGGTAAGCTATCATATAGTGGGGTATAAGCTATCATGCAGGTGGCAGGGCGGCATGGCGGCGGGGAAGGCAGGGCGGCTGGGACGGCAGGGCAGCGGGGACGGCAGGGCAGCAAGCTAACCAGCATCATCATCATCATCATTATCACCACCATCATCATCGCTATAGCTACCACCATCGACTTCTCACCTTCACCATCATGAATGCCAGCTATCAAGATCATTAGAACGAGTTTATCTACTACTCAGATAAACTCCAACCTGTTTTGCTCAGATTCATGTGCAAATACTTCTTGTAGTTATTGTGTTCCCTAACTCTGGCAAGCCCAATGATGGAAGAGATGATCTGAAGGTACTATTGATGTTGGCGGTGATGCATATAGTGATTTAGTGATGATCGGGTGATGAAGCTGAAAAAGTTCATGATGACTTGGCAGAGCACGGCAGGCGGTGGTTGGGCACGGCTGTGGGTGGGCACGGCTGAGGCGAACGCGGCTGGGGGTGCCTGATTGGGTGTAACTCTGCCTGTATATCCTCTTGTCAGGATATATATCGTCCTATCAGGATATATATTTTACCAGAAACACACATATCCTGACAGGGTGATATATATCCTGATAGGAGGATAGTATCGGTCTATATCCAGTGCGAAAGATAGCTTCACTTTTTGAGCCCAAAACATGCAGGAATATCATTTCTTATCCCCATACCCAGGATAGGTTACCGTGTCACCATACAAATCGATGTACCATAGGGGTGTGCAAAACATTAACTCTAGGAACGGAATAGAATCTTGTCACGTCTAAAGTAGGATACAAAGGAATATCTAGCTGCGACTTTCTTGTATTTGCCCTAACAAAAGAGGCTGTAATCATATCCAGACCCCGACACACCTATTAGAGCCAGGATACATTTCCAAAGGCGCACAGTAGGGACTGAGGTGGGTATATGGCTCTCATACCGGTAGTGGAGGTGGGGGGGGGGGGATTGAATCCGTAAGCCAAGGCGGAGTAGATACATCCTAAAGCTCGAGTTCGGGAGGTAGCTACCCCTGGTATTTTGATATTATGTAGTGCCTTTTTGTTAAAAGATATGCGCTTCCATCATATAGAATGGCATTATGACGTATCAACACAGTATTCTTTTTTACGACCAGTGGTAAAGATACCTTCCAAAACATTTACAGCCCAATCCAATAGTCACTAGTCAGTAGAGGGCTGCCCCCCCCCCCCCCAAAAAAAAAAAAAAAAAAAAAAAAAAGCAAATCCAGTATAGCTTTACTCATGGTCTCTTATCAAAAGTAGATCTCCCGTATAAATTTAATTCCTCTATTACAGGAGGTCAGCATCAACGGACTATGGGAAATAATCATAAACAGAAAGATTACCCCCGTACAGCGGTAGGTAAAAAGTCATGGGACGGAACGCCACCAGAATGCGCGTTTGCAGGCAAAATTTTGGTTAGGTCATCCGATGACTTATTACCCACCGCTGTACCAGCAGTCTGCGTGTCGTCTGCTCACTTATAACCTGGTACTCATAATGTTCGCTGGTGGTACAGTGAGTCAAGGACAATTTGATAATTTTCAGTAATAGTAGCTAGGATATATATTTTATTTGTATCGATACCATGGACATCATGCCGTAGAAACCTGGCGCCCGATTAGATCTTCATTTGCCTTTTCTGACTTAGATCTATGTAATTCATGACTTAAAAAAAGGGGGAAGGGGAAAGAAAATCCTAGATTTATGCTCCGGAACACTTCCAGGAACATTACGATTGATGAATAAAACAAGAACAAAAAACTTGCATGAACATAGGATACCGCCCAATTACGGTATCATTTATCATGCAGTCCGTACCACATAGCAGTGTGTAGGATATAGCATAAATATCAAACCGATATATACTATAGAGAACCCTATTGTGTGTAATACCACCATTCTAATATGACTAACACAGTTTTTTCCAGAACAGGCGTACCCAAGTATCGATACACTACCACTGACAGTTCATATCTACCTAGGACAATAGTTAACTTCCCTTGACCCCCCGGATACTCGCTAGATCACAATAACACCACCCCTCCCCCATACAAAGGATATCGCTAATTCATGACGCCGTAGATTCCAAAACAACAGATTTCCTGGGAACCCCCCAATATTTACCAAATGGTATACCACCTTCACCATGGTAGCAGATCGCTCTGACGGTGATAGAGACCACCCATCACCTCATTACCGCCTAGGCCGTCCTTCTGCACCCAAACCTCCCCAAACCACCATGCTCGAACCTTTCTTGGAAAGAAAGGTTACCCAGCCGACCATCTTCCCCTAAACCTACAGTTTCCATTCTATGTCCAAACAACAGCCCGCAGCCTAGCCGCCCATGTTTAGGTACAAATAGTCATCTCCGTGCCCTCCCCAGCTCTCCGCTCCACCCCTCCGCTCCACCCCTCCAAACACCGAAGCAGAACTCCCCCAACAGGCCACTCATGACACGCTCACCCCGCCGCAACCCCGCCCCCCAAGGATGGGTCGTCAAAGAATGGGGTGTCAAGCACATCATCGCTGAGAGCCCAACTATGTTCCGCGTCCAGTGGGATGGACTTGACCCCAAGACACAGACCCCATGGAAGCCGACTTGGGTAAGGTTTTCCTGCAGTTTTGCATGTCTTACCCTTTTTGAGACTGACAGTGTCGCTGTAGGAATACAAGCAAGATGTCAATACTGCCGCAATCGCCCACTGGGAGAGTCTCAAAGCCCGCAGGGCAGAGCGGAAGCGTGGTGAAAATAAAGATACCATTGACGAGATCGCGAGGTGGAAAGTCGTCGACCAGGGTGCTCCGGAGGGGCATGGGGCGCCGGTGATCGCCGGGGGTGCGAGTTCCTCTGATGTGGGGAAGAGGGACGAGGATATGGCAAAAACGTTGGCGATAAATGACGCCGAAAACCTCGCCGAAGCCCCACTCTCCAACGCCTCCTTCTCGGAGCTTGGTGTCGAAGCCGGAGTAAGGATAGTTCTCAATGCCGCCGCTATCCGCGCTACCACCAAGTACCCGGCCACCAAGGTCGTAGCTAACGGCTATGTCTCCAACACCACCTTCACCGACATTGAAGGCGAACACTCCGAGTATGACTCCGACGCCACCATCACCGACATTGTAGGCGAACACTCCGAGTATGATTGCGACGACAGCGGCAGCATCGACATCGCTGGTGAAGATGACCCTGACTGGAGCGAAGAAGACGACAGCGATGCCAGCATCGACGAGGAGGTTTCCTCCAATGGCAGCACCTCCGCCATCGACGGGTATATCCTCACCACCTCCTACAAAACCAGCCCTTTGCCACCGACTCAGGACACGATCACCTGCGCCATCCTTTGCCAGCGCATTTGCGAGCTGAGGCAACAGCTCGATTCCTTGGTCAATATCCACATGGTCTGCGAGGATGGGGAGTATAAGGATGAGATTTTTCGCCGGGCAGAGGCGCTGGTGCAATTAATCGACGGTGCAAAGGGAGCGTTTTTGTTAGCAAAGGGAAGAATCGACAGGGATAGGATCGAGGGGAATGGGCCAGAGAGGGAGGGGATGGCGTAGGCCTGGTATCAGTAAATAGTAGCCCGCTTCCTTGTGCATAAGTTAAAATCCCAACTCTTGTATCGTGAAACGTTTCTGATTTGTTTGGTGATCTGGTGGCTCACTTTTCCTGCATAACCTTCACTATTAGCTATGTAAGTGTACACCCATGAAAATGTCTCACAATATCGAGTGATAATCTATGACGTACTCCCGCTTTCAAATAGCGGCTGATCCATATCTACAGCTTGATGTGAGAAAGTATTCCATGATATGGCACTAACCACTCCGGAATCTGCAGCACGGACTCTGGTATTCAGACCTGACGGGAGTGCACATGCTCTCCAGAACCGCGGACACTTCTTGCAACGTGCCTAGGCAGACTGGTAATGACTCTGATGTCTCTATAAACATCATTAAGAATGAATATCCCAGTGTGCAGATATTCTACTAGCACCCCTAGCACCACCTGGCGATGGAAGATAGGTTAGATTCGCACTTCGGAATTAACGGTGTTGTCCGTGGAGGTGTGTGTAGAGCCGTTTTCTGGGAACGAACATCGCAAGTAGAAGCCGCATTGGTGATCTATGCACTGCACCGTCTACTAACGTGCATTGGCCCACCGCGGTCTCTCGGAACCCCATAATGTCGTAGACCTCCGCAGATCGCTCCATACCCAAGGATTCCCACCTTCGGCGGCGGTGTACCAACCCGGGGAGTGTAGACTGGTTCCCACGTTTCTTCGGACTCCATAATGAGTTGAGATCCACGCGATTCAGGTGTCGTGATTGGGGTTCCGTTGATTAGAGGGTGCTGAGGTAAACATGTACATATATGTATCAGGCTTGTCTTCCCCCATGGGTGTGTGAGTTGGAAGCGTGGAGAGATGGGCCACACGACTGCGGGGTAACCTAATGGGCGTCCTAGAAATTCGGAGCTTGTGGGTACAATAGAGACCTGCTCGGTCACCCGTTGACCACAGCCGGAAATGGGCTAAAGCTAGTTGGCCGGGAGTGAGAAACCCTAACCGAGAATGGCAACCAGCCCACCCAAACCAAATACTCCCAGTCCCGGAGTTAGATTTAATTCAACTACTAACTAGAACTACTGTTATCATAAGGTAGGAGAAGGGAGCGGAAGGATGGGGGGAGAGCGAGGCTGGGGGAGGGGGAGGGGGAAAGGGGGGGAGGCCGTAGACCCCTAAAAACAACACATGTAGAGGCCCTGAAGGACTTGTTATTGACATGGATACATGGAGAGTGGAGGGTCCTACAACTCGCGATCGCGAGGTGGCTGCCCCTAGTCTATATTGTACTACAGTACCCTATGTCTCAGAAAATATGAAAGTGCGACGTCTCCATTTTGGTTGGTCGGCTTGGTGAAGAAGCTGTTCTATCCCTATTTTCTTTCTATTCAATAGGATAGAAGCAACCAAAAATAAATGTGGTTTCCCATAGGTAAAGAAAAATCTTTCTGTTCTCTCCGATTACTAGCCCAGTAGTGGAAGGTACAAGGATTGAACTCATTGCAACAAGCAATAGAAAGCATATAGAAGGAGCAAAACGGATAGGCCCCCCGTCCTAACGATAGAGAACTTCCTATGATAGATACCCATGTTCTATCCGTTCCAACCTTGAATAGAACCTAAATAGCGATAGAACAGCTTCTATAGCTTACGGGAAGTCCTCCAGTATATCTCGCAGAAAAGTGGGTGAAGCGAGGCCCACTTACTTTGCGAAGAAATCCAGGATCCCCTTGCATTGGTGAAGATACGAGGGTAGCTAGGCACTACGAGCTTTCTGACATCGACATGTTGAATCGACGATGTTCGTTCAGTACTAGGAGTGCGAAAATTCAGGTTGTTACTGACAGATACTAAACTGTCGCATGACCATGCATAGTATTATTTATTCTCTACACCTCAATTGTAACAACATGGGTTCGAGCACTCATCGATGCTGATTAACAATTCAATCATACAAGGCAACAGTACATTCTGCTGGGCACCGTTTAATTGGGAAGCTCTCAATCCTGTAAGAATTCTATACAGCTCAGTCGATTACCCCACCACCATCGCCTTAAAACACCCCCCCTACCTCCCTGCACTCTCGCTCCACCACGCCACCCACCACTCTACCCACTATACCAGCAATCAGCCACAAACCACTCGACGCACCCAAAATGGCCACCCCGCGAACCCCACATACCCAGCAGATCCCGCTGGAACCCCTTCTGCCCCTCCCAACCCCACCCCCACCTGCCCACCTAGCAGTACCTGCGCGGCCATCACAATCCCCGTCAGCATCCTCCTCCGAACTATCAAACCCAATGCCCTTTCCACAGCTTCCACCGCTGACACGTTCAGGCCTCTCTTGGCGGCAAAACTACCTTCAGAGTCTCACAGACTTCCAGCGAGACACGTTCCACCTGGCAATAATGACGCTGCTGTTCATCATTGCGATAACACTGGCGGTTTTGTCCCTGGTGCACTTTTTTAATAAAAAGGGGTAGAATTGGAGGGTGTATGTTTGGCCGTAGAAAAGGATTACGGGAGTGGCGGGGGTGGCTAAGCCCGGGGCAATCTGCTGTACGCAGCGGGAGCTGGTGGTGGGGAAGTGGGGTAATATTGCGTGGTTTTAATCTAGTGGAGGAAGCGCGAGGGGGGGGGGGGAGGGGGGCGAAATTGAGTTACGATACCCAGTGATTTGGTTGTGTATGGCGTGCTGCGGTGATCGACGCGAGGATTTCTAACCTTTTTAACTTGGTAGTTCTGTGGTCCATCTATTCCTAGTATCATTTCTTTTGAAAGTGTCGGCGAATTATTTTTTCCTGAATCCATAGATAATACAAACCTTACAATATCCCCTCCAGCCGCAGCTACTATTAATTGTAAACCGGCAACCCCAACCCACCCATGACCAATTCCGGTGGAATGCAACTCCCCCAAAGATGGGTGACACCCTGTGATACCCCCATTTTCGACACTGCATGAATTCCGTAGCAGAATGTCGGGGAAGTACAAGCAATGTTAGCTTTAAGCATAGTGCCAGCCGAACACAATACCGCTGGGCCACCGGCGTACCTTCGTCTTCGATAGTGGCAGCAGCAGCGTTGGGACACTTTGCTGCTCGCTACTCGAGAAAGTGGCTATGGCACCTGTTGCATGACCCTGTGCAACTCAAGGAGTAAGTTGGTGCGGCTGAAAAAGTGCGGTAAATCAGGGCATGGCACTGGACCGCCAGCCCCCCCCCAAAACTTGAATCTCTCCGTCCGGTACGTACTGTGGCACCGCGAGCCCCCCGCCCCCCCATAGCTCCTGAGCTAAAACGAATGGTGTCTTCCGGCTTGTGACGGTAAGCAGTACTCCCGAAAAGCTCATACCTCATGGCCCTCTAGATTTCTCGTGCTTCATTCCAGGCACCCTTGTAGAGGAGGAGAAAGAGAGTCTTGTCTCGGTTCTATTACCGTTCGATTCGGTGGGCCTGTGGTCTTGTTTTTGAAAGTGGCTGGCTGGATCTTTCCGAAAAACAATTACTTCTTGGTATGTATGTACTTGATCGAGTAATGACGATACTTCAATACACAAGTTGCGAGTCCACATCAAACGTGCCGCGGCCAGAACTATATATATAACCATCGAGTCATCGCACATCGGCCTCGATCAGCGCTGCTACCCGGAGCTCCTTCACACCGATCAACATATAGTGATACACGGCCCGAAGGTACGTAAAGTTCTTCGCAACCAGTAAGGCCTGATGTCGGGGTTCGCGGAATCCACTCTGGTAATCAACACCGAGTGATCACCCATGATGCACCCCCGCGGACACAGTGTCAAGGAGATACGGATGATAGAAAATCGTCCAAAGCACCTGACCTACCGCCCAAGCCCGCAACCAGATGCCGGGAGGCGCGGAATCTAGGGGTGGAGCTAATCGATTGACAGTATTGGCTCAAAGGCCGCACATTTCCATGGCACCTCTCCCCAGGGGGGTAATTAGGACTACATCCCCTCCGAGAAGGGGGAGAGGATGATTGCCATAGCCTAGGGGCTGCATGTATGTATGAGACAGAAAGAAATTAATAGATGAATCTGCAGGGTTAGGGTTACATCAGTTCATAGCCCTGCGCGGGGAGCCTTCGATCAAGATCAAGATCTACTATATACATATTTATACCTAGTACACCTAATACGAACAAGGAGAAATAATCACCTCAATAATCCATCTTCCGACAACAAGACGCAAGAGCACCCAATCTAGCTCCCCGCCGGTACCTTGCGAGTCTAAAACAACACAACGACGCGTCAAAACCTACCCATCACCCACCAGTCTACGAGAACCAGTCCTACTTTACCCCAAACAAAGCCATCTATACACCCCCGCTCTGTAGAAAGCGCCGCGTACCCAAGCCGAGGCTGCTAGCGTCACACTTTCTCACTCGCGTGTCCGAGTGATAGTCTATGAAGGAAGGCCTGCCAATCACTATTTTTCTTTTGTTTACATCGCCTGCCAATCATGGAATGAGAGGATAGAAAACGTCCACCAGCTCACAGCGCTCACAGGTTGAGAAAAACGGGTGCAGTGCAGGAGTTACATAGACCGCTGGTACACTTGTACCTGGCCCCGTTACGTCGTTAGGATGTTCCGGGGCCGCGCCCCTGCGGGGTAGCAAATATACAAGGCAGCAAGTACCTCCGATCCTAAAGGGGGGGGGGGGTATTATTTGTCCCGCAGATACAAATCCGTACAGGACAGTAAGAGGCCCTTCGTATCGGGCTGCTGCCTCGAGGTATGACGATACCTTTGTATATCTACCCCCAATCCTCAAGTGCCGGGTAGGAGACTTTCGCCCAACCAGACGCGCGCGCTACCTACATGTAAAAACCGACACATAGCTAGCATAGAAGCTGTCTATTCCCACCCCGTCTCCTCTCCATTAAATCAAGATTTAATTACATGGTCACCGCAACCCTAACCCTGCGCCAAGATCTCACGATAAGCATCAATCTGCATACAATGTGCTCTCTACGCAAGAGGTGTTGAGATAGGGCCTTTGTACAACACCGGACATGCGCTATAATACATAAGCATGTGGTATGGAATGAGTCATGGGAGCAAGAATGATTCGGAAAGCAGGAGTCAAGTGCACCTGAATCATCCGTACAGATCGAGCAACCAATCCACACTGTTGTCTCTGGAACCCCCGCGGCGATTTTGAATATTGGTTACTCTCTATCTAAGGATGGTTCAAATACAATTGACCGTGATTCATCCTCGTTCCTATGACTCATTCCACATTACATGATTATCCCACATGCCCGCAGTTGCAATGCCAAGCCATTAGGTCCAAAACTTTCATCAAGGGGGCCTAAAACCCACAGCCCTACAACTTAACACACACCTCATCGCCCAAGATCATCCTCCCCACCATCACAAAGCCCGCCACACTCGGCGCCACCGCCACCGCAATGCCCACAGCAACCAGCAAGCGCTTCCCGTTGTCCATGTTGAGCCATGCCGAGATCTGCGCGGGCCCATATGAGCCACTCGGCCAGCGCCCATAGACCGAGCAGGGGTACCATCCGTACTTATATTCTGGCTCGTCCAGGCGCGGGCTGGAGTGGTGCATGAAGGCGATGGTGATGTAGAGGACCTGGCTGACGGTCAGGGACGAGACTATGATGATGCGCTCTGCGAGGGTGCTCTGGTTGGGGCGGTAGCCGGTGAGGATGTAGGTAAGGATGTAGGGGAGGACAAAGAGGAGGGTGCCGGCGATGGTGGTGAGGACAGTCTGGATGAGATGGGTATGCTGAATGCAAGTTAGCCAAATGAATTATCGGTTCTGAGAAGCGCGCGGAGTACCTTGTGCTCTCTTTCGTATTGTTTTCTCGACGAGGGTGAGAGGGCGTAGGCACACCCGACGGCGCCAACGATCCTGCTCTCCACGGCCTCCATCCATTCCTCCCTCGGGGAAACCTCGGCCGCTTTTCTTTCTCTTTGGTCGGCCGTTAGTGGCCGAATAACCTGCACTGATTCTGCATCGCCATTGTGTCTCCCGGTGCTGCCGCGGCCGCTGCCACCAGGGGCTGGACATGCAGAGTCGGGCACCGGAGGGCGGTATCCATCTGTCCCCCTGTAGTAGACAATATACAAACTCGGATAGCTAGGGCAGCACAGAGTGCCAATCAAGTTCAGCGCGGACATCAGCACATACGGGATGATTGTTAGCGAGTATGCAGCATATCCCAATCTAGATATCTGGTTTCCAGACGCCACATAGAGCTCATAGGAACCGTAACATATCTGAACCAACGCCGCCAGAGACTTCAGCACTGCCGTGTTATACGCAAGCTCCATTACGCGCTGGGGCTCGTTCAGATGCTGCGGGGGTATAGGCCGAGTGACGAAGGAGCTTGGGACCGTGACGAGCTCATACGGCGCCGGAAGCTGCGGTGCCTTCTTCTTCACCCCAGCGAGGACCGGCAGGTCAATCGAAGTTGAGAATTGGTCAGCCGACACAGGAGGGTAGCTCCCATGAACACTGATAATAGCAGGTACGAACGGGTGTCTGTTTCCCATCAGTGCACCACTTCCACTCACCCCCCCACAGGCCAAGCATACCCTAGTCCACTATCCCTCGGAACAACCATACACAGCGCCCCGGCCCTCTTCGCTCTCTCCAGCGGGTCCTTCGACCGCCTCGCCCCTGCAATGCGGGCAATCGCCTTATCGGTGCCAAAGAGCGGGAATATCACCGCGGTGACGCTGCTGAAGAGGGCGAGGATGAAGCCTCCGCCGGGCTCGGGTATCACGGTGAGCGCATGGAGCACGTAGTTCAGGAGCATGAACTTGGCGATGTCGAGCCATGTGGTGGGGCGGCAGTAGATATCGCCCTCATGGCCCTGTATGGTGGTTCTTTCGAGAGCCATTCCGGTGGGGGGTGGGTGGGGTATGTCTGGAGGCAAAATAATGCAAGGTTGGCGGAGAGGTGGGTTAGCGAATAGAATCTTGCTCTTGAATTGCGCTCGGTCGATGGGTCGAGATGGTTATATGATCAAGTGGTGAGCACTCCGCCTCCTTTTCAGCTATGCACCTCGCCTCAAGGAGTACGTAAATGTACACTTTGTCCGCATCAAGAATATACACTTTCCTTCTATTCACCCATGGCGAACGCCATAAGCTGTGAATCAATGCTAACCCCACCAAGCGTAATGTTTGGCGGCTTTGTTCAAAGTCTCCATTAAATGATTGATCTATTAGTGGCTAGCGCAGTGTTGACTTAGACCCTAACAGATTGTGATGCGAATCCGCCAGGGTTAGGTTTCTCCAGGGCTAGGGTTCGTAGGGTTAGGGTCACATCGATAGAACAAATAATTAACACAAGACCTAGAGGTTTCTTGAAAGGAGAAAGTGAGTAGATAAAGAAAACATATTAGAAGAGTATCGACACGTCCAGTCGCCCATATCTGCGGCGGTGTGACCCCGGCGGATAACCGTAACCGCGGAAGCTCTGCACAGACTAAGCCCAAATATCACCCAGGGGAGGGTGCTTTGGGCTGATCACGTTGCGGGGTTAGAGGCCGCTGAGGGCTGGCCATTGTGCATTGCTAGATCTTCAGTAAGAAGGCGTGGATGGTGCGGTGGGGGGGGGGGGGGGCAGAGGGCCGTTGAGTCCTAGCTATGTCCACTCGTTAACAGAACACTAACTACCTGTAAAGCAGATTCCCCGGAATTTTGTGGGCGGAGTAGAGCTCCCGGAGTCACTTGGAGTCAATGCTGAACTCTAGTCTGAGTGGATCCGCTGTGTCTGCTGCATTGGCTGTCACATTCATACACTGACTCGACGAATAATTGGCTCATATCTGGCTGGTTGTGATGCCTCGGGGGGAATTGCTATTCTATAGGATATGAGAAAATAAGGAAAGGATGAGAAAGGAGGGAATGCAGGTTCTATGGTATATCATGCAAAATTACGGGCTTGGCGTTGTTTTATGGTGTGCCGCGCCTTAAAGGTGAGAAAAATTGCACTGCGAATAACTTCTCAACCAGACAGGATATCTAAGATCTATGAAGCCAAATCGTAGGTATAGGTATGATAAAGATTTTGGCTTCATAGATTTTTGATATCTTGTCTTGTTGAAATGTTATCCGCGATGCCACTTACCTGTTTTTGTATGTAAAAAGCGTTAAGACTCGGTGAAGTGGAATAGTATTATACCTATTTATTCCCCTTTATTACAGAGTTGCAGCTAAGTTGTTGTTTCTAGCCACAAAGTGGCTGGATTACAATTCGGAGTAGCCAAGATTGTTCCAGCTGGGATACCGACATGTCACCTTTAAGAGCCGCACCATATCCCGGCCTAAAGAATATCATAAACTCCGCAGTCGCGTCACAGAGGTCCCATACTATCCTCCCATACTCTAATC
Source organism: Morchella sp. 2018-W26 (assembly GCA_024713715.1). NCBI lineage: Eukaryota > Fungi > Ascomycota > Pezizomycetes > Pezizales > Morchellaceae > Morchella > Morchella sp. 2018-W26. The sequence continues at coordinate 636,852 of JAMGYX010000017.1, forward strand.
GACCCGGAGATACTAGACCCCACAAAGTCGTCATCGGTCGGGCTATGACTCATTCAATGGTTTAGGCCTCCCATTACCATGCCTTCCAATACGGTATCCAGGCTCGCCCATCACGACCAGCGCATAAATACGACAGCATCCAAGTCAAGTGTTCTCCACTGCACAGAGATGGCCCCCGCCACAGTACCCAAGCTCCCTCTCGAGATCCTCCTCATGATCGCCGACCATCTCCCCGGCTCCACTCTCTCCTCCCTCTCCCGTACCTGTCGTGCCCTTCACCATCTCCTCCGTCAAGCCCTCGACAAGTACTTCTCCCTCAACGCCCCACGCATCTTCCGCTGGGCCGCAATCTGCAACCTCGTTGCTCCTGTCCAGCGCTGCCTCGCGCTTGGCACCCCGCTCCCAGAGTTTAGGCGCCACACTGTGCTCGGCATCCTGGCTCAGCAGGGCTGCAACTATGTAGCCCGCATCCTTCTACTGCATGGCGCCGATCCCAACGCAATGGATAGATGGGGCCTCACTCCGCTTTATAGGGCTGTGACGACGCGCAACCTTGCTCTTGCTCGAATTCTGCTGGAGCATGGTGCTAAGGTGGAGGTGAAGAACGGTCGTTGCTATGGGTCGACGGTGGTGGAGGTTGCGCGGCGCGCGAAGGACAAGGAGATGGAGGAGCTGCTGGGAACCTTTGGCGCCGTGGTACAAGACAGCTTGAGAGTTGGGGAGGCGATTGAGTGGTGGTTGTAATTAGTAGTAACTTTTTGCTTTTCCAGAGGTTATCTTGAGATGCATGATTAATTATCCACTGATTAAGTCGATCCTGTGGTGACATCATCTGGTCTCTTATCACGCAATGTGTGCTTATTCATCCGTCCCTACAAACATAAGTACGTCATTTCACAAGTTAGCGACGACACTGAACCTCGCAACTGCATCATGGCCTCAACCCCGCCCCCAGCACTCCCCCTCGAAATCCTCCTCCTTATCGCCGGCCACCTCTCCGTCGCCACCCTCTCCTCCTTTTCCCGCACCTGTCACTCTCTCCACGAGCTCCTCACTCCCCGTCTTGACTCCGTCTTCGCCGCCGAATCCACCTCCATCTTACAATGGGCCGCAAAGCGCAACCTCCCCGCCACCGTCGAGCGGGCCCTCATCCACGTACCCCACGTTCCCACCAATAGGTGGATCTGCACACCCTGGGGGCTAAGCTACCTCCTCGTCAACGCGGTCCGAAAGCGCCAGACCGAGATTGTGAGGGTGCTTCTCGCCCACGGCATTGACCCGAATAGGGGCATTGGCGAGAGCATGCCCTTGGTTATGGCGGCGCACAAGCGCGACATGGTTATTGTCCGGATGCTCCTGGAGGCGGGGGCGGACGTAAAGAAGAGGTGCAGGCGGCATGGGCATACCGCGTTGAATGCGGCGGTGTTTTTGGAGGATCAGGAGATGGTCGACTTGATGTTGAAGTACTCGGGGGCGAACTGATTGTGGGGTTGCGGTGTTCATGGTGAAAAGTGAAGTAGTGTCGTACCTACATGTGTTCAGTAAATAAAATTGTTGATGATACTTGACGAATATGCCCTTTGACAAGGTGCTTCATGCCAAACAGACCATGCTCTTTCAAGGCGATAAGGAATTTTACCCGAAATTGTAGATCTGTACACGGAACCAACTTGCCATACAACCCGCGCGGTTCTTCGAGTGGGTTAGGGTTATAGTAATAAATGTTGGATCAACCCGAACTCGTGGATTCATGGAAACAAAGGCTATCAAGACCTTAGAGATTGAGAGACGTCAAAATACGTGTTGATACATAGATTCCGGTTGGGGAAATAGTATCCATCACCTCTAACCATCACACCTGCAACACTCAAATGTGCCAACCGAAGCCCAGCTCCGCAGTCCACATCCCATGGATAGTAAGGGCTCTCTTTCGTGATTTCAGTATTGTATTGTCTTTGTTGCATGAAAGCAGCGGGCTCCCTGAGCAGGTGAGTGCACCGACGATCTAGCTGGGAATTTAGAAAGTTCGGAGAAGCACCAAGAGGTGAGTCCACATACCACTTATGTATCGCCTGCCCGTCAAAAATGAGGGGATGATGACTTCGTGCCTTGGGGCACATGTGTTCGTTTCCTTGGCCGTGTCTTACCGCAATCTCCTTGTAAGACTCGCAGCGATTGGTTATCTTACCGGAGGAAAACACACAGAGTAGGAAACTACCACCAATAGATGTTTATGTATGACTAAGAGTTGAACCCTAAGTAATAAGGATAAGGCATATGTGGCAAAAGACTTTGGGGATAGCTGTCGATTAAGGAAGGACTGTACCTAGTCGGGAGGGGGTGGGGGGGTCAGAACCTCTCCTCCGTCATCATTCAACCTCTGGTACTACTTCACTTGCTTTAACGCCGGAACGGATATTCCTATAAGCCTTGGTCAAAGGTTAGTCCAATAAAGACCTTACATATTCCTCAAACCACTCTTAAAAATGCTTAAATAAGGTCTTTATTAGACTAGCTTTTCACTAAGCCCTTTTTAAGGCTGAAATCAGGCCCATAGGAATATCCGATCGGGCGTTAAAGTATCTCACTGTATCTAGTAGCTCACATACATTACATAAACGAGACGCACTCACCTCTAGTGCTTTATCTGCTAAGGCTGCCAACCACCTGAGAACCACTCCGATTGGGTCAGATACCCTTCGAACTTGTCAGCAGCGATCGAAAGTCACCACGATCAAAAGCGAGAATGACAGGGAATAGCCTTTTAGCCGGTAGACCGTTGAATTTCCAACAAGCACAACAAGGCGGCCATTCATTGCCCAAGGTACATTGGACAGCGGAAGGTGCACACTTTCTGCAGGTATGTACGGTCAGTGGTTGCTACTATACTCTAACCAGGATCCAACTAACAATGATAGGATCTATCGCTCGGGCGGATGACATTTGTCAAATTCGCGACTTCCCTCTTTCAGCTATCACTAGTAATTGTTGTGAATTTGTGATTGGCTCTGTTGTTCTTAGCAACTGGAAAAAAGTCCTTACTCTAAGGGCGCACGGTCCAGGTCGCGAATTTGACAAGTTTCATCCGCAAAGAACTATCGACACCACTACACACATGAAACAGGGAAAGGATGTACTTCTCTGCCTCTCCTATCAAGCCCACAACGCAGACCTTTAGACAGCTTGATTCGAAATTGGGCATGGAAATATACTGGCCCGAAACACAAGGAACGCTAGCTTATATGATGCGTTGATTGAAAGACAGTGTATAGGGTCACCTATATATTTATCCAATTATCGATGGCTATATGCTACACTGCGCCATATGTCATCATTTATGCAGTGACGGGATCTCGTGCTATTCAAATCACAATAGTACAAAGAATTGCCACAGTCGGCGCGATATCAATGAGTCAGGCCTTGTGGCTCTTGGAGGGATTATATGATATCATCCTATCCTCCAAGAACCGTAGGATGCGCAGACCGACGACCCACGAGTAGATTCTTGGATCGGCGACTCGGTACCTGTCAGAATATCGCACAGTTGTTGAAGATGCTTTGGCCAACTGGCCTACCATGTCCGTAAAGGTCCGGATAGCGACTTTGATTCTTGCAATCATTATAGCAACACCTACAGTATTCTGCTTCACTGTAGTTATGCGCACAATGGTCGGCGATTTTGTATGTACCTCACTATGAATATTGCAGAGCGTTTGGGATCTTGAGGTATTGATTCATTATTTTGCCACATCTAATGGAAACTCCCGCTGACACCAAGGCCTGATCATAGCTCTTGATCCAGGGATGGCCGCAGTTTCTATCTTTGCACTTTTATTTCTATGTTCCTTTAGTTAATAGGCAGGGCGCAGTCAACATTGAAAAGGGGTACTATATCCGACGGCGCCTGAATAACCTCTTATCACTCATTTCATTTGTACATACTGATGACGCCTTTTCCTCTCTCATAGTACACCAAGCGTTGACATTTCCACATGTACTCTTCATATTTATATAATAAATTCCACGCTTTCTCTACCGTAATATAGAGAACTTCACCTATCTCTCACTTCCGGATACGGACAATCGGTACCTACGCTACGAAATTCAATAGACGGCCCTAGTTGGCTCTTATTACTGAACCCTCTCAGTCTATCACTCACTGTTAGCGATTGCGGACAAAAACTCTTCCAAATCTACACTATATATATAAAGAAAGCCTTCTACCCTCCCCCGCTCTGCCTCATCCGCCCACCCACGGCCTGCACACTATAGCTACCCTGGATATCGCCAAAAAACAATGGCTTCGCATGTACTGGGCTTTATTATATATAGTCCTATAATCTTTTCATGAACGGGACTTGGTTGGTTGCTTTCCCGGTGGGGCGCGTTATAGTGTGATTATATTGTCAGAAGGCTACATACAAACATACAATCAACGAACTACCCCCACAAAAAAAAGAATAAGAAAAACAGCTAGCCAGCCCCCACAACAGAGCGACCCACCCCCCATTTCCAAACCCGATCGAGTTCTTTCCTGGCGCGATTTTCGCACCGGAGCTATCGCCGAGAACTGTGTACTTACAGATCTGGATTCAGCGCCTACATAGATAGATAAATACGTTGATACCCGACCGACCCCATGCCCGTCCTACCTACCTATCCATCCATGATCCGCTGACCCCGTACGTAGATCTAGCAAATAACAGTACCACCAACACCCACCGAACCGGGTTAAAAACGACCCCCGGTTTCCGTGGATCTGCGCAGGGTTTAGTACCACGCGCGCACGGCCAGCCTGATTTACAATCCCGGGATGGCGGGCTACATACATACATGCACTGCATGCGGAGCTAAATATCGATATGGTTGGGGACACCTTGACACAGAGTGCCGAACTTGCCCAACTTCACGGCTTAATAGCAACCAACCACAACAAGCTGGAATAAAGCTGGCTCTGTCAAATCATGCTGTTAATGATTAATATGATTGTAACAGACAGGGATTTGGTAAAAAGGTTCTAGTTGTGACCTGATTATACACTGAAGATGCGGGATTTTAGTAAGGGGAATAACAAATGTCACAAAATCCAGTGGTAGTATGCTGACTAATTATATAGACTATATCATAACAGGAAGGTGCTCTACCATTTAGACCTATCGACAATCTGCCTATGTCCCCGATAAATCCTTTCTCTGAATTCCTTCGTTCCGTATGTATGTCCTTCTATATATGTTTCCAAAATTCTCATACAATAAAGATAGTACCTATAAATTGAACCTGGAGAGATGGAAGCCAAAGCTGCTGGTAAATTTCCCCGTAATCCTTACAAAGAGTACTGACAATTCCCTATAGTATAGTATTTTGTAGCACATCAGTATCTCTCAATAAAATTAAGCTCGCAATGAAATTAGGATGGAATATAACAAGCTAGTTAAAAGCTTCTAGTTTTTCTTGCAATCTACCTTTTTGATCCTTGAAGTCTGGTTCAGCTGCTAAGACAAATTGGGCACAACAACCTCCTTCAATTAGACAGCATTCCTCTCGATTGTGCGTAGTGGGACACATCAGCAAACTACTACTTGTGTATCCAGTCTCCCAACAGTCTCCCGGGTCTCCTGAGAGTCTCCTGAGGCTCCTGGATATTTTTTTAGTCTCCTGAGGCCCAGGAGACATCAGGAGACAAATGAAGTCTTTCTGATGCATTGAAGAAGAAAAGGATGACCGTCAATTCTCTTTTTCCGCCACAATCCTCTTTCTCTTAGCACCTACTGACTCCTTTTGGTTTTCCTCGCAATTCCGGAATGGAATGATTTGACCCAAAAACCATGGATTGTGGTATTTGCTTGGAGTGAATGGACCCGTCCCGCATATGTGGTTGACATCCCCCTAGATTACGGTTCATTTTAGAAGCAACTAGAGCATTAGGAGCGAAACAACAATGGTTAGATGCATTATCAAATACAAATAAAGCCTGGGTTTTGGATATGCATATTTAAAAATTGGTAATGCAACCCTAATCGCCTACTCAACCGTCCTTTCACCTGTCCAATGGTTATCTTTTCCGTACTCAAGAAAGTATATAGCTTCACGGATAGGTTTACCATTATGATCCTTTACCGACATGACGTTGTCGAGAACATCAGCAAGACTTCATTTGTCTCCTGAGGTCTCCTGAGCCTCAGGAGACTCAAAAAATATCCAGGAGTCTCAGGAGACTCTCAGGAGACTCGGGAGACTGTTGGGAGACTGCATACACAAGTAGTAGTTTGCTGATGAAGTTCCGAATCAGATATATCTTCTGGAACCCGTAATATACCAATAGGTGTTAGGAAAGCAGACACCATGATACCTCTTCCTTTAGATTTTGGGCTTATAGATTGTTCACCGAGCTTCATCCAGAGTTTGCGCCTCCCGTCATTAGCATTGAAGGCCGATTCATCATGTGTAATCAAAACCAACGACTTGATGTTGTCTCCGTATAGTTTTAAGTCTCCCAAATCAGGTGGATGCCACGTCCCATCCTCTTTAAAAACAACAAATCGTTTTTCATAACTTTTCCATGCCGAGAGAAACTGATTATTCCGATAATGAATTACATCCTCTCATTCAGGTCCATCAATAAAAACTCCCTTCCGTACTGTATCATACACAAATCCCATTTTTCTGAACCAGCTACGGGCAGTCCTTGCTCCAATCCTGTTGCCACCGGGTTCAAAACTCTCCTCAATAATGCTCGTCGCTCTATTTGAATCTAAATAAACACCAATAGCTTTTGCCAAATTGAAGGCGGTCAAGTCTTTTTTTGTCAGTAAATGAGACTGTCCAATGGAGTTGTGATCTGTCTTACCTACTTCCCTTCTTCCAGATAACCAGTCACACACTGCTAATTGCACCCCCTCGATGTTGAACCATGATTTTGTTACCATAACAACCCCGTCTGCCTTCTTCAATCAATCTTTCCTTCTGCCATGTTATTTCCCAGGTAACAATCTTTCTCGCAAAGTAGATTCCTTTGCTAAAACATCTCGCAATTGTTGTAGCAAGATTTTCCCTGGATTCTGATGGTTTCCGTGACTCTTGGATTTTAAGAAAAGCCAACACTGCTTCATATCGCATCTTATTCTGCCCGCTTAATTTCTTTTTATTAAGCTTTCTTTCCAGACTTTGTATCGCATTCTTATATTTGAAAACCGTTGAAATCTTGCTTTGCGTGATGGACTGTAATTGAATAGAATGAGATATCATCGAGAAACCAGAAAGTCCAAAGGAATTAATCCATCCCGGATCCGAAAGCTTTTTACAACTGATTGTAGCCTGTTGTAACTCCCTCTGTCGCTTCACAGCTCCTTTTTTTGCCCTACCAGAAGGTGTATTGCCTCGTTGATATCTGATTATAGCATTTTCAAATACAGCAGACCCATGTCCTTTCTCCCTCTCCCCCAGAATGGAAGCAGATGCACTCTTGTCAAGGTCTTCCTCCTCCTCACCCTCCATGAACTCACATTCCTCATTACGTCTACTGCTTTCCCCCAACTCTTCAAGCTGCCAATGCACTTCAGCAGGTACTAAAGTATCTCGCACAATCAACCAAGCCCCTTCCTCACTTTCATCATGCAAGCGTGCAATAAGGTGCAGAGGCACATCATCTTCTGCATAAATCTGGGATTTTTTGTTTTCCTGAGCTGTTTTGAGCTGTCTTGCTTTCTTAGAAATGACCGGCATACTTTCCCACCTACCAATAATTAGCTCTCAGTTCTACTAGCTCATATGAAAATTAAGAGATTCATTCTTACCTACGTGTTCCTAATCCCTTTCACTCACGCTGGTGGATCGTTGATATTTGTTTGCAATGGTGGAATAGTAGCGAGATATCTCATACCTCCCTTAGGAGGCACTTGACCCCGCCCTAACTCTAACCCTTATCTTAACCCTAACCCATACCTCCAACCAAATGTCGCACCCTCCGTCTCAAAGCGGCCCCAACCATACGCTCTTGCCACATGAAGTCTCGAAATCAGGGGCTCTATGCCGAGTTTGATCTCTACCAGTTGTTGCTACGAGCCCTAGTAGGAGCAAACAAGAAACACAAATGGTAACAGAAATCCGGAAAGATGATCGAGCACGACTCAAAGATATGGTCACGCAAAGCAGTATGACTTGCAGGGAGTGTTGCGATCGCAGAACAGCACTCCAAATCGATCAATCATCGTATTACCCTTACTATGGCGGTCAACTCTAGATCTCCTACAGACTGTAAATCTTATTCATACCCGCGAGGTTGGACTCTATGGAGAATAGCCCATGATCGAATGATAAGTATTTGCACAATTGTATTAGTCCCAAAACTGCAAGAAGAAAAAAAAACTGTCATCCTCCCACCAGAACAACCCCATTACGCCGCAGACGCATCAATAATACTATTCTAAATGCTAAGAACAATTGAGAAACCTCTTAGAGGTTACTATGCACCCCAGTATCACAGCCAACATCAGCAAGACTTCATTTGTCTCCTGAGGTCTCCTGAGCCTCCGGAGACTCAAAAAATATCCAGGAGCCTCAGGAGACTCTCAGGAGACCTGGGAGACTGTTGGGAGACTGCATACACAAGTAGTAGTTTGCTGATGAATACGAACATACTTCAGAAAGCTTCCTGTAAAGAAGTTTACAGAAGGGGAATTACACGAAGAAGTGTCTACTACACAACTATATGCCAAAAACCCGATTTGGCAGTAAAGTACAACATCGTCTATTCGAGCTTGGCGGCGAGATATCTGCACCAACCAAAGTTATACATAGCTTAGTAGAAACAGAGGCAACCCATGGGTTACCAGGAAGGTTGGTAAAGAGGTGGGTGATATCTAGGACTGCTTCGTACCTAGGTTCAAAAAGCAGGATGTAGGTCAGAATTGTTTATGGGAGGGGGTCTGGTTGGTACATTGGGATTGGCAGAATTGGGGACCCATCACAGCTGCACTTAGATCAAACAATCCTTCAACTCATCCTCTGTGTATTTTGGTATCACGATTCGGTAGACAGGTATTGAAGACTACGAGTATTGGGTGATTAAGCTTCTACACATTGCCCACCTGTCACCAAGGCTGGACATAGATAGTATATTGCACCATCTATTTATTGGCCCCTATCTCACTCCCATAGAGAATGTTTGATGGAGGTTTCTCAAGAATCGCCCTGCATGAGACAGTCCGGCCCGGAACAGGTAAAGCAGCAACATCAGCAAGACTTCATTTGTCTCCTGAGGTCTCCTGAGCCTCAGGAGACTCAAAAAATATCCAGGAGTCTCAGGAGACTCTCAGGAGACTCGGGAGACTGTTGGGAGACTGCATACACAAGTAGTAGTTTGCTGATGAAGCAGTAGCGGGGAAATGGGCACGAGATTTGTGTACAGCATTCCTGAGGTTGTTGCAAACAATTGAGGTTATACATGCATTGGTTGATCTATGGTGCGGCTCGTCTTAAAGGTGACATGCCGGTATCTCAGCTGGAACAATCATAGCCACTCCGGCTGCTTGTTAACCAATAAGAGCCTTAGATTCCAGCCATGTTATAGCTGAAAACTATATCTTGGCTGCAAGTCTGTGATGTAGGGGGTATAAATGGGTATAATACTGTTCCGATCCACCAGGTCTTGGCGCTTTTTACATACAAAAATAGGTAAATGGCATTTCTTATCACTTTTTCAACAGACAAGATATCAAAAATCTAACACACAAAAGTATTCATCATACCTATATCTACAATTCTGTGTGTTAGATTTTTGATATTTTGCTTTGTTGAAAGGTTATAAGCGATGCAACTTTTGTCACCTTTAAGCCGCGCCGCACCATATGTATTTAGAATTGAGGGTCCGCCAATTTGACATGGTATTAACTCCTGCCCTGATGATATGCGCTGAGACCCCATTTCCTGGTACTTTGTCCTACACGCAGGTATGTATGGCACAGATCAGAGTCTACATAGGTCTGGACTGATGTCCTCTCTATATGGTGGATGGATCTACACAATACCTCAAAACCTTTGTAACTTAGATCATTATATACACGCCCCCTCAACAGCCTCTACTCCCACAACCCACCACCACCTCTAGAACCCACAACCCTTTATTTTCAACATACACACCCCCTCCCCCCACCTCCTCGTGACCACTTCCCATCCCACCACGCTGACACCAGCGACACCAACCCTCCCCACAGGAACGAGCGGCCTCCCCCCTGCCCCCTACCCATTTAGGACCCTATCCCACCACACGGGCCGCGTCCACTTCAATCTCTTCCATCTTGTAAATGGGAAATATACAGGCGGCCCATCATGCATCCCTCTACGAGCGCCATAGCAACACACAGCACCCAGCGCAAAGACGGTGGCAATGGTACCTGAGCTGCCGTAGGGCGCGTGAATCATGGGTAGGATACTGCGAAGATGACGCTTGGAGAAGGTACTGGGCGATTATGCCACGGAGCTGCAGGAGATGGGTGTTAGTACGTGAATCTGAGTTTAGAGGGGGTAAGGTACTCTGTGGTCCTGGCGCACTTGGCATCTGCGTCAAGGACACAGGTCTTGGGCGGCTTGCCCACCGTTGCATCTGGGCCCTTTTCTGAGTCAGGTGTGGCAGCGGGGTGGCTTCTCTCCCTTCAGAACCCCACGATGTAGAGATCAGTGTAGTGGGGGCGACTTAGCAGTGTAATGAGGTTCAGGATGAACATGAAGACGTAAGGGACCACCGCCACCGCATAGGCATTGTACGGGTAGTCGGTAGGGTCGACCGGAGGATCTCGCACTTGGTGGATTAGCACGCACCCATACATGATGTGCACGGTAACCTCACTAGGTTCGGGCTGCATGAGAGCTTTAGCTCCATAGTCTGTAGCGGCAGATCTACGTGGTACCAGTCGGAGACTAGCATGATGTTGTATTTCCCGTCATTGGTAGGGGAGCTGGCCACGCACGTTTGCGATCGCCGGGTCTATTATGGTATTGCCGTCTTATATGAGAAAATTCTTTGCGCTGCAGCAATGATTATTTACACCAAATCTTGCAGATTGACGTATAAAGGTGATCTCCAGTTGGCCTATACCCCTGCTGTCTCGCAATGAATTTTTTCAGATAATACGGTAATTGAGAACATCTGTTGCACTACAGCAGGGGTATAGGTACAGAAGAGGCGCAAGAGAATGTCTGACAGCTGTGAACTCTCAACCTCATGGAGACAAAATAAAGCCGTGATGCTAGTGAATACTTTTTCTACAATCAGAGCATTATGACCATTCAAACTACAAGCAGTCGCATCTCTCTCAAAGGAAGTCTTTTAACTTGTAGTTCAGTGCTGAATTCAAGTGACAGAAAAATATCGGGTCCAAAATAGAATTCAATAGAAGAGCAAGCCTTGCGTGTTATAAAACCACTTCAGAAGGTTAAGCGGTCATATTCAAAGGAAAAGACAATTGAGATTCGAACTTTTTTATATCATTATTGGATAACCTACACAAATAATTATAGGGAGACAACTCGGCCAATTCAAATGAGGGAAGCCAGCAAAGTCTTTTGATACCAGCAAGTACAGCCGCAGGTAATAAGTGATGGAATACCATTGGAGGACTACAAACACCAAATGTTGGTTCCGTTTTACCAAAACAGACATCACAGCGTTATCAGCAAACTACTACTTGTGTATGCAGTCTCCCAACAGTCTCCCAAGTCTCCTGAGAGTCTCCTGAGACTCCTGGATATTTTTTGAGTCTCCTGAGGCTCAGGAGACCTCAGGAGATCTCAGGAGACAAATGAAGTCTTGTTGATGGTGCCATCACTTATTACCTACAGCTGTACAATATATATTCGGTGGTATACACGGAATGCAATCATCAATTGTCCTAGCGTCTTGGCATCTGTACCGAAGGTTCGGTAGTAGTAGTACTGTTAAGGTTGAAAGAGTAATGATAAATGTGGAGAGGATGGAGTAGTGTCAAGTCATCGTCATTTCTTTCTATAAGGTTCGATTGCAGGTAGAATTGGTAATAAGATTTTAAGAGATGGTGGGAAGGAATACGAAGTGTGGTAATATGGGGTTTCCACGGGGTTCTATGGGCTGAGGTATGAGTCAGAGTGGACTAGCGGAAAAGAATGTTAAGTAGTGAGTAGAGTTATTTCCTTTCGTCTTTTTCTTTCTTTCTTCTCTGTCTCGTCTTCCTGTCTTCTTATATATAGAAATATTTTCATATCCTATCCATAGTGTTTGTTCTCCCTGTCTTGCTCGAATGTTGCCTACTATAACTACCTCTACAGTTCTGCCCCTTGTTTAGCCCCATGACCCCATAGTTTCACCTTTACATTAACCTACGGTACTCACTTTTTCTGCCTGCCTCTTGTCCTCGCCTTAGTCACTGTCTTGTATCTCTGTTGTTTCTGGCTGTGTCCTCCGATTATATTAGCATCATCGTCTTCATCGGTCCTCCTTGTAGTCTTACTTACTTCGTCACATAAATACACCTGTTAGAAGTCGCTTCATGCTTAAATAGGTCATCTGTAGGCGGCCAATATTGGAAGAAATGCTACTGGATGGTTTTAGGAAAAAAAAGGAAGAAGGAAAAACAGTGCGACGTGGTTGCTTTCGTCGTACCTGCCGTCACCTATTCCTTGAGTGATATGGTCAACTAGATCTATTGCTATTTTACTTCTCATCAGGATGGTTCCATAGTTTTCTCACCCGATATCGTATAACACTCTGATTCACAACAAATAAAGTGCAAAGAGTACTAGCTGACTACTTTACCGCCAGTCACATATTATTGTCAGCTTGATATAAGGTTTAGTTAAACAGGATATATGGCTGATTTGGTGTTTCATATGATATTTTTAATCATGCCTCATTAAGCTAACCTTTGGCTCAGGCTGATATTTTTATCATATGATATCTGCGAGAAGTCCTATATAATACTGATTTTACTTACTGAAAATCTCAAATGCGCAAGTAGGCCAGTATTCACACTTGTTCTGCATAGGGAAATTTTACAGTTTAAATTCTTATTTATTCTACGATTTAATACTATATACATATATCTAAAAATTATTACTACAGCAGTTTTGCTTGCCTGCTTGCCTGCCTCATTGCATGTTCTGTATGGTAGGCTACAGTATGGTACATTACGGTACAGTGCTTGATTCCGCCGGAGCGCTCGTTTGGGTTCGCTGGGTTCCATGGGTTGGGTGCTGAATTTGCTAGATTCGCTGGATCGGGTGCTAGATTGGCTGGGTTGGATGCTGAGTTCACTGGATTGGATGCTGGATTCGCTGGATTGGGTGCTTAATTCACCGATTAGGTCGCATCCTAATAATGAAGATGATTGATTAGGGGGGGGCATAGAGTGTAGAGGTGAAGGTGTAGGGAAGGTATAGAAGGAAGGGTGGACGTGATATATCTAAGTCCCAACCCTAACCCTCATTCCTGAGATTTTTTGATCATCTGATTTCTCCGTGAATGATTCTGTAAAGGGGAATCTCGAAGAGAGTCATTCACTTGAGATTCGGCTTTTGCTAAGCAATAGTTCTGTAGCGTTTTAAACTTGTAATATTGTAGACCGGATTCCGTTCACTGATGAGAGAAGAAGACTCCTCACGGCGTCCTGGCTTATCTATTTATACACGATTGGAGCCGCCATGACAACCCCCTGGTCAGACTCACGACTCATCTTACTCAAAGACCGACGACCAGACAATCCCATTATCCAGCTAGCAACATTCCTGCCAAGCCAAGACGTAATAACATCCTTTCCTTATCAATCCAACCCTAACCCAAAGAATCCCGTCAACACTACTCCTTCCATAGCCGGGCGCCCTCGACCGTTAAAAACCTCCGAGCTAGAAACCCAGCTGAAAAACCTGCCCTGGAGGAAAGCGATCGAACGACTTAATTCCGCCTTTGCCGCCATGATCCGGCGGGCGCTTTATCCGACCTCAGCTCTCGAGATCCTCGACTGCGCCAGATAAAGCGGGGCGAAAGCATACGATCTCCGTACCATTGCTTCCTGCCGAGCGACTACCGCTCGTAAGATTCTGCTTCCGTTGAACGCCTGGGTCTTTCTCGATAAAGGCGCCGAGTAAGCATCTCGTAGAAAACGTCATGAATCTTCCATTCCGCAGGTAGGGGCCGCAGAGCCTCGACAAGCCGATTGCCAAGACTCGGCTGCTCAGAACTTATCCGACCACTTGTTGTACCCGCCAATTCTGTCCGTTGAGAACCTTCTGTCCGTTGAACTGCTGCCAGCCTTGACGCCATTTTATCGAACGCCTGTTGTAGGTTTTCCAGCCAGTTCACGAAATGGCCAGGATGCTGTCCAGCGACTATTTCTCGAGTATCCAGCTTTTTCCATCTCTGTCTGTACGCGGGTGAAACCCGTAGTTGCAGTAGAAAGGCGACTGTCCGGTGGAGGAATGCTTCGCGTTGTTGTAGGCGTATTCGCAGATAGGAAGGAGATCTCTCCACTTCTTACCTGTGCCGGCCGTAAACGCTCGCATGTCGGACTCCATGTGCTGGTTAGTCCTTTCCGTCTGACCATCTGTCTGGTGGTGGAACGAGGTTGAGAGTCTCCTCCGAATACCAAGTCGTTCCGTGATCGCTACCCAGAAAGCCGACATGAACTGGGTTCCTCGGTCTGATACTATTGACCGCGGGAGTCCGTGGAAGCGCCAGATGTCCTTGACGAAGGCTTGTGCGGTTTGCTCCGCGTTGATTCCCGTCATTGGAATGAAGTGAGCCATTTTTGTGAAGCGGTCCACCACTACCAAAACGTTCCGGAATCCCGACCTCTCCTTGGGCAACTCTACTACAAAATCCATGGAGATGTCGCACCAAGGGGTCGTTGCTAACTCTAGGGGCTGTGGAAGAGACATATGTCGTCGGCGTTGTTTGGCTCTCTGGCACACGTCGCACGTACTGACATATTTGGCGATGTCGGTAGTCATTCCTGGCCACCAGTAGTTCCTGTCGATCAATTCTAAGGTTTTATCTCTCCCTAGGTGCCCTGCCACGGGTCTGTCATGATGATCTCCAATGATATGCTTAACAGCATGCCTGGGCACTACCCAACGTCCATCGTGGGTAGCCGTATTCCGATCGGGGTCCCATTCTGGCTCGACCATCTTCCCGATAGTCGGCTGGGCCCACAGGTCCTCCGGATCTCCGTTATCGAGGGGTTCATCCGGAACTACCCTCCGTGTCCATTGACCCTCTCCTTCGTACCAGCCTCGCAGGGCCAAAGGCACTCCCACTTCCGGTACGCGTACCCACTGATCCAATTGACGCACTTCCGATGAGGCATTGCAGAGGATTTCTTCCCGAGGTTCTATTCCCGGTTGAGTCCTTCTCGCAAATCGTAGCGGTAAGAGGGTGTTTTCCGCAAAATGTTCGGATGAGAGGAGCAATTTTACAGGCTGCTCTCGAACTACCCCCCCTTCCATCGCGTACTCCGGGCGCCTGGTTAATGCATCGGGCTTCCCGTTCTTGTCGCCTGGTCGGAAATGAATCTTGAAATGAAAAGGTCTTTATCTTTTCAAATTTCAACGGCCTTTCTTCTCTACAGTTTCTTGGTCGTTGTAAAGTACTGGAGGTTTTGGTAATCAGAATATATCTGATAGGTTGTTGCTACCTTCCAGCCAGTGCCTCCAAGTTAAAAGCGGAAACTATCGCGAAGCATCTCTTTATCATAGATCTCATACCATTTCCTCGTTGAACTTACGAGAGTGATACGCTACCGGATGTAGCATACCATCTTCGAACGTCTGTGACAAGACCGCAGCCTCTGCCCAGTCGCTGGCGTCTGTTTCAAGCACCGCCATACGATGTTCGTCATAATGGCGAAGGATAGGAGCGTGAATGAACAGGTGCTTCAATCTCTTGAAGGCCTCGACGCTCGCACCCCATCTCCATTCGCACTCTTTCTTCAATTGAACGCATTAGAAAAATTGGTGCTAAACCCTAAGATGCAGCTCCTGACTTTGGGCTCCAACCAGCTACGGCCTTCACCTTCTCGGGAGATTGAGGTTCCGTTCCTGAAAGCTGGTACCTGAATTCTACCTCCTTCTGGTACCACAGCTTTTTTTCAGGTTCCCGAATAGGTGGTTCTTTTTCAGTAGCTCTCCAACACTTCTCTCACGGCAAGATCACGCTCCTCCTTCGCCTTCAAGTAGATCAGGATATCGTCCCAGGTATACCACGAGGCCTTGATCTAACAGGTCCTTGAAAATCGTGTTACCATACTCTGAACGCCGCAAGCATTGGTCAACCCGAATGGCATTACCCGATACCGGTTAAGACCATATTTTATCCAAACGCCGTTTTCCACTCTTCTCCTTCCGCAATTCTGACCAGGTTGTAACCATTTTTCAGGTCAATTTTGGTGAAGAATTGGGCTCCCTTGCATCAATTTAGATCGTTCATGAGTGGGAGAGGGTACCGATTCTTGACTGTCATGTCGTTGAGTCCTCGGTAATCCACACACAACCTTAGTTCCCCTGTCTTTTTACGGACAAAGAGTATGGGGGCCGCAGCAGGGCTGGAGGATGGGCGTATCTTTCCAGCGGCTAACATCTCATCGAGGTATTCCCGGAGGGCCTTCTGTTCCGGGGGCGATAGGGAGTAAATAGGTCCCCAGGGCGGTTGACATTCATCCTTCAGCGGGATGGTGTGATCCCATTCACCGTGTTCTGGTAGGCGTCCTGCTCCTTCTTTGGAGAATACGTCGGCGTAGTCCTGGAATTCCATCGGGATAGCACTAGTGGCTTCTCCACTTCCCGATGCTCTGGCCCAGAAAGGGTGCGACTCTATCAGATCTGCTGGTCCTGGGACTTGACGGAGCAGTCTCACGACTTTCTCTCGCCACCCTTCTTCATACAGATCTGCTTCCGTCATAAGGCAACCCTTAATCTGAAGACAAGACTGTCAAAGTTACAGCATTTGACCCCAACAGTGTATATGGTGCTCTTCGAGCCACCGGTGAGGAATGACTAAATCTTCTCCGGCAAAGGTCCCTATCTCGCAGGTGACTAACCTGTCTAGATGGCTCCCAATGCGGAGAGTGAGGGGGGTGGTGATATGGGTTCCGGAGTGAGGCATGCGTGAGCCATCAGCTTGCCGGATGCAGAGGGTTGTCGGGCGGTCCTGGACGGGGATTGCGGCTTTCTTCACGCATTCCCAGGACATAATCCAGGGTTCGGTGCCACTGTCTACCAGGGCTAGGACGTGGTAAACAAAGTGTTGATTTGTTTCAGGATTAGGCCAGGAAACCTCCACCTCAAGGCGGGTTTCTTGGACGGGGAGCGACATATTAATCTTTAGTCGGCTTCTGAGGTAGTTGGATTGTTGTATGATACTTCCTTTATCAAAGTTCAGGGTAATGTTTTATACTTATTCCGTAGAAATTTTGGGCAGTCGAGTAAGGTTTCAGGGGTACGTATGGCTATAGGTTCTCTTCTCGGGTCTTGGCTTTCAGGGGGCCGCGCCTCTCCTGTCCGCATAGCCGAGCGGTACCGCCTCGGATTCAATCCTTGCTGTTATCCTTGTGCTCGCCTCCCAGTCACCCTTGTCGTTCGGAACGTGTCCTATTTGCGCGATTTTCTCAGCCGTTCGGGCTCCGTTCCTATTTGCTCATGGGGTCTCTACCACCGCGTCTGTCACATTCATACCCCTACTTCTTACAAGGAAGGTTTTTCACGCTACCCTTATCTCCGTAGGGAGGCCGTTATGCGGTGTGAATTCGTATATCATTATTATTATACATTATCAAAATCCCTCAATTCCCTCACAAATCCTTCAATCATCCTGCAGGACTGTAATCCTGGACCGAAATTATTCTGCCTGCGTTTTCTGTTTTTTCTTGGCGGCTTCTTCCTCCCGCTTTTTCCCTGCATTTTCTTCATCCCCCCTGTCATTCCCGGTTTTCCTAGAGCGGGATTGGCTTCTTCCCCTCCATCTTGTTTTTCGGACCTTGCTTGTTGAGAAGCAGTCCTTGGCGAAGTGGCCCTCTCTGCCGCAACGCAAACATTTTCCTTGCTTTTCCCACCTCTCTTTTTCTTCCCGTGTGGCGTTTAAGCCTCCGGTACTTTTTCGAGGTGGGGGGGATGCTTCACGCTCCTTTCTACGGGAGGGTGTCGGCTCGGTGGGCGAACGGCTTCTTTTCCTTTTACGGGAATGAGTGCGTTCGCCAGGGGTTTGTTGTTGGGATGAAGGGGTATGATGGCCACGCAATATCTCATGACGTGCCTTCACCTCTGCATCCTTTCGTCCCACCTTCCTAACCCAGTATAGCCAAGCGGGGAATTCTTCCGGTTCTTCAATTGCGGCCGACAATCGTTGTTCCAACGAGGAGTTTATTTCTGTCAGAATCATGGATTTCATGACGATCGGCCCGACTCGTGCATCCCACTCCAGGTTTTGCATCTCATTGATGTAATCATCAATGGGGCCAGTTTGACGGAGCTTATCCATCTTCTGTTTGGCCTGCTCTTGGCTGGTGTGGTTGCCGTATTGGATCCGGAGTTCCTGTTTGAACTGGGACCAAGTACCGAGCTCAGGTGTTACGCTAAGCCTTTCCTTAAAGTTCCTCCAGAACTTAGCCGCGCTATCCTTAAGTTCCAGGGATGCCCACTGTATTCTGGTGCGGTCATCCCAGTTGACTCGGGGTTGGAGGTCGATCAGGGTTTCCATCTGATCGATCCATTGGCGGACGTCTTCATTGGTCTTTCCGGAGAAGGGGATCTTGGCCTGCTTCGGAGCATCTCCCTTTCCGGACCGCCTGGCATCTGGGGAGGCAGATCTTCTCCTGTGCCGGCGTCTTCTCTCCCTCCTTCCTCTTCTCTCATCCTCGGAGGAGCTCGAATCTGAGCTATCACCTCCGGGCCATCTACCCCTGGTTCCACCTATTCCGCCCCCTCCACCACCGCTTCCTCCAATGGGCTGTCGTGCCTCCTCCCTCCACACCGATTTACTCGGGGATCTTCTGGGGGGTGGCGGAGTAGGGGTTCTATTCCCTCTCCTGACAGTCCTCCGGGGTGGCGATAGTGGTGGGGCCCTACCTTGTCCTCCCGACCCTTCCTGGGCCTCTTCCTCTTCCGATTCCACCCGGGGCTGCTTCCCCTTGGCTCCTAGCGTTCTTTTTACCGAACGTATCCCTTGCCTAATTTCTTGGCTTAGGATGGGGGCCTGAGGGGCGGTTTCCGCTTGCTCGATCGTTTTACGGATTTCGCTGGGAATGACCAAGTGGGCGTCTCGTTCCTGGCTCTGGATGTAACTGGCCAGCTCCTGGGTGTGCCTCCACTGCTCCCTGGCCTGGTTGGCTAGCGCAGAGAACCTTTGTTCCATCTAGGCCTGCAGGGTCTGGGCGTAGAGTTGGAATCGTTCGTCGAGGGTGCCGAGGGCGGAGATTATTCCCCCCTGGTTGTGTTCCACCTGCTGGAACTTCTCCTGCAGGGCTCCTACGAGGTGCTGTCCTTGTTGGACTATGTGACCCTGCTGCTGTTCGCGGCGGGTCGCCTCCTGCTGCAAGGCCGCGCTGGTCTGCAGTGCTAACCCCTCCATTTGCCCAAGGAGTTGTCGTGCAACGGGAGGTCGTGGGGTAGCTTCCTCGTAGTATTGGATCGGAGCGATAGGCTCGCTGTGACGGCTTAATTCACTAAGCTCGTCATCAGAGTCCTCGGCCTGATTTCTCCGGATGGGAGTTTCTGGCGGGGCTCGCGACGAGGTGCTCCGGGTGACTCTTCTGGGGTTGTGGGGGGCCAGGACCTTAGAGGTCCTTCGCCGGGTAGGTTTGAGGAGCTCAGAGGTTGGTGTATCTCTGGCTATGGTGGTGGTGGTAGGGTGGCTCTGGGCCGCGACTGTCTGACGGTCCCTAATGGTAAGGGCTTCCGACATTTCTATGTCCTCGTCAGGGCGATGTGCCGGAGTCGTCATGATAGGTGTGGGGGACGTAGAGAGTTCTTTCTAGAGGAGTAGGAGTATGGGACAATAAGTCCAAAAACTGTCTCGAATTTCGACGTATTGGCGGAGACACCAATAAATAGTCTTGTCGAGGTTCGAGTAGTGAAGGATAAGGAACAATGTAGTGTAAAGGGGAATCTCGAAGAGAGTCATTCACTTGAGATTCGGCTTTTGCTAAGCAATAGTTCTGTAGCGTTTTAAACTTGTAATATTGTAGACCGGATTCCGTTCACTGATGAGAGAAGAAGACTCCTCAATCTCACGGCGGTCTGGCTATCTATTTATACATGATTGGAGCCGCCAAGGGACAACCCCCCTGGTCGGACTCCTTACGTACTCATCTTACTCAGCACCGACGCACTAGGACAATCCCATTATCCAACTAGCAACATTCCTGCCAAGCCAGTACGTAATAACATCCTTTCCCCTTATCAATCCAACCCTAACCCAGCAATCCCGTAACAGATTCACTCCAAAAGGACCCCTAATTGAGCCTGATTGAGATCTGAAAAGACGGCAAATATCAGACTTATCGCCCAATCAGGCAAGATTGAGGTTTATTCTGCATCTACAGCTCATATCATACTAAAATCAGATCTCGGGGGCAAAATCAGCCTGATATTTTTATACGGACTGGCGGTAAAGTATGTGCAACTTGTTATACAATGGTTACAATATTATCGCCAGAACCCACAGCCATAACTCCATATACAAATACCTCTTGGCAGAGACATTGGACACTACCTCTTGAGCAATATCTGTAATTTAAACAAGACTCCAACATGAGCAAGATTTCACCTGTCTCCTGACATTTTCAAGGTTTCAGGAGACTCAGGAGACTGTCAGGAGACACAGGAGACACTATTGAAAAATGGTAAAGATTGCTGATGAATCTCTTTTTAGTACCTTGATGGCCGTACATATAGCTTCCAAGAGCCCAAAACCGTTTGAGCTACATCCTGTCGCAGTAGTTGGATAAGCGGCAAGCATCACTCATTTTTTGTGTTTTGTTGATACTATTTCCCATATCCCACCACTTCTTATTTTCCATAGGAAGGGTACTGGTAGAATGGACAAAGAAAATACTCTATGATTGCCGTCTTATTGTCGAATTGAACCCTACTACTTACAATAATGAACAACTTTTTCCTAAATACATTAATAAGTACTTGATTTCTGCACTATAGGGCCAGCCCAGTCTCTTTGCTCTAGATGTGGCAGAGTTTCATAATACTACTGCTGTTCTAGAGAATGTAACGGAGTAACCAAGACTACTAGAGAGGAAGAAGACAATAATAACGCAGACAATATCGGAGGACACAGCCAAGAATAACGGAGGCACAAGGCAGTGGCTAAGGCAAAGACCAGAGGCAGAGTAGAGAAAGCAAGGATCGTAGGTAAGATACCAGAGGATTATAGAGATCGCAGTAGTAGGCAGCTTAGATGGAAAGAGCGAGGACTATAGACTGTGGATAGGATATATTCCTTTATACTGAAAAGAAAGAAAGATGAGACAGAGAAAAAGGAAAGTAAAGAACTAAAGGAAACATCTCCGCTCACTATTTAACAACATCCTCCGCCAGTCTCCTCTGACTCATATATCAGCCCATAGAATCCCGTAGCAACTCAGTACCACCACATCTCGTATTCCTCTCCACCATTTCTAATATTCCTATTACCAATCCTCCTTGCAACCGAACCTCATAGAAAGAAATAACGAAAACCTTACTCCAACTCCTCCCATCCTCGCTTAGCCTAACTCTTTTAATTTCCCCTCCACTTTGACTACCGAATCATTAGGACTGGTGCCAAGACATCGGGACAGAGAAACTCCATGAGAATAATATTATTTCTCCCCTAATCCGACCGGGTTGTACAGATCTACTTCATCCGTTAGATAGTTCTATTAACAAGCCATTCAAAGGTATATTTGGCCTTACATGACTCTGTTACTGTTCATTTCTATTGATAATTAATTTTTAAAGTATCCTTCATGATTTTACAGATGACATCAGCAAATCACCATTGGTATCTGGAGTCTTCCAACTCTCTCGTAAGTCTTCTGAGAATCTCCTGAGACTCCTGAATATATTTTGAGTCTCCTGAGGCTTAGGAGACTTCAGAAGACAAATGAAATATTGCTGATGAACCTGCACTGCACCCTTTTTGGTTTCACAGTTGCTTAGATTTAGGAAGCCAACTTTGGGTAATAGAGGATGGTGCACTAGCTCACAGAGCCAAAAGTACTCAAAAACAGCGAGATTGGTACAACATGCCCTCCCTTGACTGGCCAGCTAATTCTTCAAACTTAAATCCACTTGAAAATGTTTGGGGATTATTAGAAGGTAGATTGGGAGCAAGATATCCAAGACCTACTGGTAATGATAAGATGAGAGCTGCTATTTTGCAGGAGTGGGCAGGAATTACCCCACAGGAAATCCCAAAGTTCGTTGATTCAATGCCTGAGAGAGTTGCTGCTGTTATTGCGAACGAAGGTGGTCACACTCGTTGGTATCTGTCAAGGCCGCACCCTAATAGCTGTTGAGGTCGCACCCATTGTTAGCCGTTATGGTAGAGGATTTGTTTAGATTTATTTTCCGCTTTTTTCTGTCTCCGCTCACTTTATTATCTGTATCTATTGTATCGGACTCAAATTGCTATCAATTCCACCTCTTCGTGAACAACTGAAGTTGGTCGCACCCCAGTCTGGAGCCCCTGCCATGATTTCGGATCAGCGCGCATTTTCTGGTTCTTTTGCTGGAAAGCGTGTACTGGGCTGTAGGTTTATCTTTCGGCAATTGCGCTAGGAGAAGCATGCGGCTGCTCGCTGTTTGTATGTTAATCTGTGTGCCCGTAGCAGTGGTTCTGCTACATACATACGTGTAGCTGACATCCGACGTAGGTAGACCAAGAACCAAACTTAAAGTCTACAGTCCACTCCACTCATAGCCATCTAATACCCCATGATGATGACACCAGTCCAATGGTAACCACTAGTATCTGCCGCGAAATACTAAACCACGCCACTTTAGGCCCCGCCCACGCTACCCAGTGGCTCAAGAGCGCGGTGTTCATGCTCCGGTTGTCGCCCCGTATAAACAATGGGGGAACATCAAGGTTCCGCCAGCTCATGTGTCCAGTCGAGCAAGGACAGTGGAACGTTCGCTGGTGCGCTTGCCTGTCAGCAGGGGGATGGCTTGACAGCGCGGATATTCCATCCTCCCCTTCTGAGTAATTACACTGAAGGCTCGGCAAGAAAATGGGCGACGGATGGGGGGGGGGGGGGGGGGAAGGCCCGACGTACAGGGTCCGTTGAAAATGCTTTTCATTAACGAGGGGACAACCCACCGTTCTGTCTCGCCTCTGACAAGACTACTAAATCTACGGTAGAACAACTCTACTAAGCGCCTTAAAGAACAGACTACTACCCCGTGGTCGCATCTACTATATCTACTCGGCCGCGCCTTCTCCCCCTCCATATGCTCCGCACCCAGATACCCGGGGGGATAGGGACCGTATTAGGAGCGGGCTCCATTTAAGGTACGGTATGGCAGGGTTTGTCTTGGCAGGCGAACGACACCCCGGCACCCGGCGCGAAATTAAAGATAAGCCCTACCGCCTCGCTTAGCGGGGCGGTAAAGAACCCTCGGCGGGGGTGTCTGCCCTAGCCTGCTTGCTCCTCGGACACAGGCTGGGGTGGCTGCATGTAGCTATATTTTCAGGACTACTATGGCTTGATTCTGGAGGTTGACCAGTATGGGTGAGCTCTAACACGACCGGGCCGACTCAAAGAGTGGTTTGGTCGCAGTGGACCTGCAGTGGTTTCATGTCCATGTACCTACATATACCGCACGCACGCCGCCTCGGGGGTGCCGGGATAGAGGCCTCACTGATTCCGGTACGTGGGACCCCAGGTTGGCGCCGGAACTACCCTCGAGTCTCCGGCGTCCGAGGGGGGCTGGCTGGATGGGTGTGTAGTAAGGTCTACACCGTTCAACTATCCGACTCTCGAGTTCCCGCGGCGATAAAGACTAGCCGCCAAGGCGGGTCCGGAGCACGGTTGCAGCCAGCGCGCGGTGGGGGGCTTATGGTGTATGGTACCTCTGCGACATTCCACTACGGCGGGGGCAGGCGGTGCAGAGGGTCTGGTTGGGTATGTACCCGCGTGTTGGGGGTGGTGCACATTGACTTAGCAACGCCTATACACCAGGTTATACTTACACCAACCCACAACACCCCCCAGGTAGAGCTCCGAGCATCTATTCCCGCGAACGTAATATCTAGAGATACCCTACCGCCAGTCCACATATCATCAGCTTGATATAGGGTCTAGCTAACCAGGATCCATAGCTGATCTGGCATCTCATGATATTTCTATCACGCCTCGTTGAAGCTACCTTTGGCTCAGTCTGATACTTCAGCGTCAGTCCGGATATTTCTATACCTCTTATTTTGAGCACTAATACTGCGGAATGGTTTTAAAACGAATTAATTTCGAAAAGACCATTAATTAAACCCTAAAGCATGATAGAGATGATGTTTGGTGCCCAATTTAGCATAATTAGCGTCTTTTGGAAGAGAATCATATACGAAGGAAAGGAGTTGTCAAAAACTATATAAGCAATTCAGGGTTAGGGCTAGGGACTTGGAGATCCTCTCCATCCCCGCGCCTCCATCTCCACACCTCCATCTCCACACCTCCATTTCCACACACCCCCCCCCCCACCCCAGCTTCTTGCCCCTATTAATCATACATGAGCTAATCGGTGAATCAAGCAGCGAATCAAGCAGCGAAACCAGCAGCGAATCAAGTATACTAGTATATGGCAGGCAGGTACGGCAGGCAGGAATGGCAGGTAGGCAGGCAGGCAGGTGAATGGCTGCAGCGATGACTTGTAGTGTTTAATCGGGAAGTAAATAAAAATTTAATCTATGAAATTTACCTGTGTAGAACAAGCGTGAATACTGGCCTACCTGCGTATCGGGGTTTTTCAGCGAATAAAAAAATTCTTATAAAACTGTTATCACGCATGTATTAAAATCATTTACTAATATAAGGATTAATTAAAACATAGGTTAATAAGAGCCTATTGAAAGAAAATATTAAAAATCAAAAAGAGTCTTATAATAGAAATATTAATGGCTTATTATAGGTTTATATTTTTATGTGGACTGGCGCTAAAGTATATGTTTTTAGCCCAACGGCCAGCCCAAAATATGCAAAATATAGTCAAAGTATCTCGTTTTCCAGGGTTAGGGTTAGAATTGGGCCAAATACCACGGCTGCAGAGTCATATCCATACTACATATCCAACACACAACTCACCTGCCCAGACACATCTTCTCAGCCATATTGTGCCGGTCACGACAACCCTACCCAAACACCAGGACAATTTCACCCCCCCCCCACCACAAAAAAAAAAACCCATCTCCAACACCACACCACAATTGGTAAACGGACAAATGCTAGAGCTGGTGATTGTCTGTATCTATTCCTTTTCAAATTTATTTTTGAGAGATGAGGTAACTTGATAAAACCGGTATGTGTTTAGCCCAATGGCCGGCCCAAAGTGTGGTTAAAGCGCATCGGGTTAGGGTTGGAATTAGGACCAGATACCACTGGTATTGGTGGCTACAGAGTCATATTCATACCATTAGTGGTTTAGATTCATTTTCTCACTCATAAGCGAAGGGGGGCCTACTCAATTCAAGGGTTAGGGTTGACCTTTAATGACCTCAAAGGTACGTAGGTAACGGTGACCGGCACCATAATCGAAGGAAAACCTACACTCGATTCAAGGGTTAGGGTTGACCTTAAATGGCCCCAAAGGTAGGTGGCCGGCGCCATAAAAGTATCTAGATCTGATTACACTCTCACTAGCTCCCCGGCGCGGCTTGCTAGACCATTTTCACAATAGATCTACCCATCAGTTATTTTGATTTTAGGTTCCAGTGGTTGAAGAAATTACATGAAATGTTCAAGCCCTGGAGAGGTCTCCGCTCGATCGGCGGATATATATATATCCACCTCCTCAGCGTCATTTAGGGTCAGGAGCGGGAATGCGTATGTAGTTTCCTCTTCCTTTGAGCCGGCGGTGGAGGGAGGACGTTCTGGGCATAAAAAAATATGTCGCCATAGCCGTGCGGCTACATGCGAGTATGAATTAAACAAGAAAAAGGAAAGAAACAGGAGGAGCGGGAATGATACCGGTATCTATCCAACCGGATGCTTAGGGTATGTGCCGAATATGCATTTCTAGCCGCGCTGATGTATCACGGGCTTTATTTGTATGTATTTCATAGTCATATATACGGGGGGTACTAGGTGGGACAGTCATACCAGAAAATAGACAGATAGATTTGTGTACTACAAGAGATGTTTTAGCTATCGTTTGTGCGATAATGAAAAATACAGAGCATCGGGCGGGGCACGCCCATAGTAATCTAAACCCACGCTACTCATCAAGAACGGAGGTCATATTTTCCCTTATAGCCGATTGTTGCTCAGTCTTTGGCTATATTCCAGTCGGAATCTGTCTCACCCAGACACAACGCCGTAAGGGCCCCCCCTGGAGGAGGCGTAGGTGCTTGGGTAGGTGTGTTGCAGCTATGGGGAAACCATATGTCCATAAGTGCGGATATGTCCTCTATCCACTCCACACCAACAAGTTCGTCTTGCGAGAATTCGGTTATCCCGGGGAACCATGCCTTTCGCCTAAAGTCCGTTAGAAAATATATATATATATATATATATAGCATGAATACTGTGACAAACATGGGCCAACAAAGCAGCGGATTCCCATGAAGCATTGACACCGCCTTAGCCATCATTGGCGTATATGGTCCACTCCTCAGGTGTATGTCGGCATTTGTAGCATCGAGCTTCGTTATTTCAGCGACGATCTGATTATTAATATGAAATAAGACTCTTTCATGGACGGTACGAATCGTCATCACCGTGCCTCCTATAGGGCGGCCAAATTGTACCATCTGGAAGAGAGTATCGGTGTTACCTCTGGATGCTTCGTCAAACACCCAATCCAACCCCGTTACAAGGCCCAAAGAGGTCCGGAAATTCAAGAGATAAGGAGGGAGAGATAGTGAGCTATATTTTTCTTGTCAATATAAGAGTATGAGGCTTAAGGACCGAAGGACGTACCCAGGTATGCGAGCGCCTACTGCATATTCCCAGCTTTGGCGAACCAATCTATTAAGCGACACGAGTACACATGATGTATCTAGGACCTCTAGGTGGTGGGTTGACGGCCTCCCCTGGTCGATCTTCAGTTTAAACTTTGTGAATTCCTATTTAAATTGTTTTTACGTTAGTCGCACGGTCACTAGACACTTCCGCCAACACTACGTCTGCTTTAGGAGGCTTTTTGCTTACTATTCTATCCCTAAGATGGTGCACAGCAATATGTAGCTCCCCGTCCTAGATACAGTGCTTAGCCATGTCAGCCTAGACCCGAAGCGTGTAGATCGGTTACCTTGTGAATCGACTCCAGCCCGCCCGTACCCCCAATATCAGCGTATACAATATCGCTCGCTGCGTAAGTGATTCGAAGATCTTCCAGTTTGAGACCCATCAAAATAGCCAGTTCGTCAAACACCTTACGCACAACTTCGGTTACGTCCTGTCAAACCACAAGCCTCATCAGCACCGGACAAGATCGATGAGCATGGATAGATTACCCGTTGGCCAAGGCTTATGTTGTAGACTGCCTTGTAGTTCCTGGGTAGCGCATTGTGAGGACTGGCATTCTCCATTTCGCGTTGCACCTCTTTTAAAAAGTCCCTCATAACCCGGACACGGGTATCGTGCAAGCGTTGGGCATCCTGGCCTGAGAAATCATCCTCGCCAAACAATAAATTGATCGACACCCCCATAAAGCCATAGCCTTCCTTTTTAAGCCGCTCTCCGTACCCCCCTAAGCTGTCGGCGTCGTACAGAATTGTGCTGTCTCTTTGAATGCGCGGGGGATTACTGGGATCCTAGAAGTGCAAGTAGTTGAGCCATAGTTTAGGGAAACGCGGTTTGACTTATTGCCTACCTTACGATTACGTAGACGTGGATCTATCGGCTTGTCTTCTGTAGTCTTAGGCGAGCGGGCATCTGGTCAGAATATGATCGAGCCAAATAACGGTGCTGGTTCAGTAATACCGGCGTAGCTGGGAGCCTACATTGTACCGAGGCCAAGCATGGAGGCCTCTCAATCTAGGCCCTGCATTTTCAGTAGTATGTACCTTATCATTGTTAGCATTAAATAACCCGAACTCTGAAGGTGCCTTACCCATGTCGCTTGCGTTTTTTTAGGCCCAATATCAATTGCGATGTTGACATACTTGAGCTCCATGGGGCTTGAGCTGCCCTGTCTCTCCCCGCTCATTTTTGTAGCCAGTCGTTAAGAGATCCGAGTTGTGAGTTAGAAGCTAGGAGTTTGGTGATACGGATGAAGAAGTGTCGAGTGCGGGAGATGGAATATGCGTATCTAGACCCCGCAACTAGGCATGCCATGGAGTGATCATGCCAAGAATTACATATTCGGATATGTAGGAAATGGTAATCTCTCATGCAGCTGACTCAGCTCTGCGTTGCGCCACACGAATTGATTTCTGCATAACGCCTTTAACTTTGTACCGTAAACAAATTGACACAGCTTAAGGGGAAAAAGAAAACTTTAACAGCCATTAATAAGTAGTTGAGCATAAATATTTGATAGGTGAGAGCCAGCATCTTACTGAGAGATGAAGGGGTAGTGTGCACTTCTCCAAACTCAATCTTAATTACAATGCCGTCTTGGCATTGGGTAAAGCCCCCACCGACCCTCAGTAATGACTTCAACACCGTGACCTTCCACAATCACATTCCCGAAAGCGGCATTAATCACCATGATGGGTTTTCTATGAGGTGGCAACTCTTTTCCAACCATCAGAATATCCAAAAAGACATTAGCTGACTGGGCTATACCAGAAGCCCCGCCCACTTAAAGAATTCAGAGAGGATTAAATGCGGCTAAGTCAACCACCTGAGAAATACTTCCAATCAGCCCGTCTGGAACTGGTGGCTAGCCAGCGAGGTAGTGGGATTAGAAGCAATACAAGTTTTACTCCCTTGACGGAATTTAATTAAGAGGCCCTGTTACACCTGGGACATTCCAAGGGGGTAGTAGCTGGCAGCAGCATGCAAGAGCTTGGTGGTAGATTGCGTTATCTCCGATTCCTTCAAGATACTTGCGGACTATGATAATCTTAGACATTCTCAATTATTGGCCGAGGCGAGGAGAGCCTCTCTCGTCCTTCAATACACACTTTGCAACCCTACGGGCGTAACACCCCCGCTGCCAGTTTGGCAAAATACTTGCTAGTACTCTTTTTCATTGCCAGGTCTAGACTAGACTTGGTGGCTTTCTATTTCCCTGCGCTGTGGCATAAGCAGATTATATGAGGCACCGGAAAGCTCTTAATTACGCGTTGACGCTGCCGACTATGAGACCAAAGTAGTTGATCTACCCCACGTTGTATATACGGGATATGGGGCTACGTAATTTTGTCTGAGCTACACTTATCATTAATCATAATATGTTGAGTCATTCAATTTCTAATCAAAAATCGAGCTCCCCCCCCTCCTCCGTCTTTTTTAAATCATGTCATATGTGTTTCATTCTATTTTGTGGGCTACCTTTCTTAGTATAAATACGCCGCAGCTCCCCCTAGGATACAAATAAGCAAGCAACTCAATTCTCATGCCCCCATCACCACCGAGGGTAAACCAACCAATGGACTACAGTAGCCAAAGATGGATCCACTAGCTACCCCTTCAGTATATTTCACCGTCATTCCCATAACATCTTTTCGGTTAGTCGGCTTGTCCTATATATATCCCTATGTCACACTGTACACGAAAGATAGACAACAGAAAATATAACGATCTTCCTCCACCGCACATTGTCGACAACAACTGAGTTACCAACCAACCGATCAACACCAACGCGGACTCTCCGCAAGCTCCTCAGCTCTCGGGCAGGGGCCTTGTACCGCAGGAGCGAAAGAGATGCCTCCCCTGATTACGTACAAGGTATAGACACACCTGCCTGCAACGGCGATGCATCATGGAATATCACTCGCTATGCCAGAGGGGCTGACCTTTTTATTGTTTGACTGCTTAGTTCAGTTATATAGGGATGCTACCGGCACCTCTGATACATTCTGTGGCAGCGATGCTCCGCCGTTCCCAGCGGCGCGCGGTCGCCGCTATATAGCGCTTTATTGACACACCCATACACAAGAATGCATGACCATAACTTCCAACCACCGCCGTGCCCACCATCTCACCACCAACAAACGCTTGGAGTGCAGTGCAAAACAAACGCAAGATCCACTCTAAAATACATATATCTACTGCTGTATCCAGCGGAATGGCAGAGACACCCAACTCCCACGCTGGGATCACCATTGGTGGGCAGTGAGTGAGAGTCTGTGAACATTGGTGGCGAGTGATACAAAATGACGCCGAGTGAGAGTCTATGATGGCGAGTGATGTACTATGACGAGATGACTGGTGCCGAGTGATTGGATATGATGGTGCTGGGCGAGTGATGTGTCGTGGTGTTCTTTGTAGTGCGCGGCTGCGCTGACCTGAGGCCCGGATATATCGGCTGATACACTAATAGGAAATAACAACTAGGAGAGTTAACAAGCACATACATACACACCAGTACACCTGCCTCCTACCCATCTCCCTCCCGGCACATGTAGGAATCTAGGTATATATACACACTCTCTCTCCTACTTTGTCGATGGCCGGCGTGGCGCCCCTGTGGTGTTTCCTATCCCCGGCTTGTGTTTTGTGTATTGTTCCTTGGCTCTTTTGAATTCGGGGGTAAATTTCTCTTCTCCGTGTTCCTATGTTCCTTTGTTCCCCAGCGCTCTTTTGAAGGTCGGTGTGATTTATTGGGTTCTGTTTCTTATGGCTCGGTCGACGCTCTATAGAGGTATGCATCCCTTCTATATTTACTCCCCACATCGCTACCTTTGCTTAGCCGGCGTTTGGCCGGAGGTATTTAAGGGTTTCTAGGCCTTATGTTTTCTTGAAGTATATCTGCTTTCATTCCTATGAAATCTATGCTTCCTTTGTCTCCGCTCGTTATACCTCCCTTATCTCGACCGTAAGACTCCCGAGTCTGGGCTTCACAGGGCAGATTTTCTTCGACCTTAACCTTATCTCGCTGTTTCATTAGAATTCATTATCGCCTATGTTCTATGACCCTCCGGAACTACTTCGGGGATGATCTTCCACTACAATTTCCTCCTTCCCCTGGCTCGGCTGTCGTAGTACCGAGGTGCCCTTTCTGTCCTTGCGCTTTTTCTAATGGGTTCCTGTACTTGGCTCGAGGTTTTGGGGGTATATTTCCCCTTCTTCCTCCTTCTTCTCTATATTCAGTTATTTCGAACCCGAGCGGGTGTCACCCTTGGAGAGGCTCCTTCCTTGTCTTGCTTCTTTCCAACCTCTCTCTCTCTCTTCGTTGATTGATTTAGGCTGCCTTTGCGCTCCCGGGGCTAATGCGGGCGGCTTCACATCTGTGGTTTGGTTTGTTTCTGCTTTTCCTAACGTTACTCCATTCGAGTTATCTCATACCTGATCTTCCAACATCAGTCACCAAAGCCACGCCGCCCACACGAAAGAAATCCATGACTGATCAGTCAAGCCTATTTTTCTGTGTTTTATTTTTTTACCTGTTCCTTGTGGAAGAATGTTGGGGGCTGTCAACAAGAGCAGAAAAAAGATGCACGAGAAATGCGTTACATTGCCGAGTGATCCGTAGTGAACCTTGGCGCGATCGAGTGAGATAACATGATCTCCTAGATTGGCCGAGTGGCACTTTATGACCACGCTCGTCGGTCGTTCGTCCCCACCTTTTGCCTCCAGTACTTTAGAACACTGCACTTAAGAATGGGAGGTGCTGGGGGGGGGGGGTTAGAACGAAGCCATCAAGTGTTGATGGCTTGGCGCCAAGAATGCGGCTCTGTCATGCAGCGGTGGCTCCTTGGTGGTTAGGATGTCTTGAGCAGTGACGATATATGAGTTTGTTACAGGCGAGGTACAGTCTGGTGGGTAGCGGTAGCTCCTCGACACAGCGACATACATATATATATATATAGCCTGTAACGTGGGGGGGACGTGTGGCGTGCCCTGTGCTCTGGAGCGGTGGATGTCCCATGCAGCGGTTATTTGAACCTCCCCGGCCACAAGTAATGCAGCAAGGTACTGAATAAGAGTCTTTATACTATATCATAGCATACAAGAATTTCTTCAATGGCTGGCGGTGTAATACCTACCCCCGGTAGTCAACGTTGGCACATACGGCCGCTTTTTGTACGTGCGTGGGCGGCTCTGCGCATTTATCGCAACATTACCACAACCAGTCATAAATAATTTACTACTACGGGTGCTGAATGACATTTAGCACTTTTACCACCCGCACTCTGCGCACGTAGCTCCCTGTGTGGGTCGAACAGACATTTTTCAGCGGGTTAGGCGCATCGTGGCAAGGCATGGAGTATTGCATACATACACACCGCCCCAGAGAAATACGGGTGTGTCCGTCCACGGCTCCAACTAGGGGTTTACCAATCGGAGGCATAGGGGAGGGGTTCATGGTAATGTGTAATCATTGTTTAATATCTGGAGAGTCATATTCATGATATATGCAAAGTCACTGACATCCGGAGGTAACAGTACCAGTATACTTGAAGCCTGCAACAGTATCTCATCAAGCGCTTAAAAGCTCAACGATAATATTGACTACGTAATGACAATCACCCCAACACTACCGCTCGACCTACTGACATGCGTTGGGACTCTCATGGTTCCCTGACTATGTGCTAATACCAAAAATATGTATCGCACAGAATCCCCGCCATGCACCATCGCTCGGAGGCGTAATCATAACGTATATCGTTTGTTTCCATTTCCACCTCTCTACGTCATTGACGTAGACTCACCTGTTGGTCTATTTAGGGTGAGTTGGGTCATGGAATGGAAATTGTGGAGGATTTTGGTCAAAACAATGGTCTATAGGCCGCAACACCGCTCGTTTTGAGTAGGGTTTCGCCATATACGCTCTAACATTACCGCCACTTTCTATTGGCAATAGCAGAGGCAGAAGCACGGTCAAATATCGCTACATATACACAAACCAACCCCCTCCCTTCTTCATAAAGCATCTCCGGGAGCTTAGTAGGTACCTAGCGCAGAAAAAACAAAAGAACACACAGGCCCCCGAGTCACTAGTGATGTGTAGTATGATCTCCGATGCGGGGAATCGAACCCCGATCTGCTCGGTGAAGGCGAGCGATGCTAACCGTTACACCACATCGGATTTGTTTGTGACCAGCGTAGCTGGATTGTAGAGTCGTCATTAATGGATTGGAGGCAAAGGCGCTAACCTGTAGTGGCAAGGACCGTGCTGCTTATTGATAAGACATCCAACAGCCGCGTGGCCGCCAAGTATAGGGGAGGTGTGTGAGGTGATCCAGCCTCTCCCAAGCAGCGCGAGTTTTGACGGCACAAGGCCGTGATGGGAATCCGTAGATAGCAATAGCGTTGTGGTAATCTCGCAATAGATAGAGGTCGACTTTGAGCTGAGTATGGGGCGATGGGTAGATGTACGGCATCGGAGCTGTATGGCAGCTTACAGGTCCTGTCCAGTGCAGACGGGGGTGACGCCAGTTCCCAGAGTAATGGTGACACTCACCGTGGTACCTCAATCACATAGTTCACCGTCTTCTCCCGCCGCTCCTCCCTGTCTCCAGCGCGGGAGAAACACGCACTGCACACCCCCGAGGCCCGTAGGGAAGACAAGATAGATGTGTGAGGCGTCGGTAGCAGTACGTGGGTGGGGGGTGTTTGGTCCGCGTGTGGGGCGCCTGGTCTGAGGTTAGCGAAGGGGTCTCCTGTATAAGTACATGAGTATTCTCACTATCTTCCCTTCTTTCTTTCTTTCTGATGATCGATTCAGTCCCTTCTTGAATAGTGTCGATCCCAAGCATCAATTCCATTCAGGGGCCGACATTCTGAGCAGGGTGGTATCAGCTGGAGAGAGCAATAATCGGCGTAGAGAGCTAATTAGGGTGTAGCGCTGGAACGCGTCAGAAACCTTCCATTCCTGCCACCCATTCAGCAATTCTACTGTATCTTGACTCGTAATGCTAGGACCTGAGTGCGGCGTAACTCCTGGGCTCGCTCCCTGCTGGTGCTCTGTGTGCTCCTAGATACGTGACCGTGAGAGCCTCCGTAATGTAGAAACTGCGGAAGTTCAGTGTGCGCTAGCCCGCGGTCGATAGAGGGACAAGCGGAGGGACGAAGGTTAGGAGAGGGTGGGGAACAGACCGTGGTATGGGCATAATGGCCATGCGTGACGTAAATATCCTGCGGTAGCCTCTCATGGCGGTGATGTTTGTAGTCGTGGTAGTCTCACGATCTGGTGTCTCTTTCAAAAGAGGAGGGGCGTAGGTGGTGGGGGAGGTAGAGTTTGTTCTGATCTCGCTAGAGTGCCCGTTTTTTTTTTATCACGGTACGCCAAGCCTCAGCCCCACTAACCCCGCACCTTTATGCAGCACAGGGGCTTGGCGGCAAAACATCCTCAGCCGCATCGAAGTCAAAAGGGTTGATCCTGGCCACCCTGTCGCTAATAATTACCGAAAACTGCACACAAGGATAAACTCCTCAACCAAAGGGATAGAGTACCGCACAAACTAGGGTAAGCGAAGATCATCCGAGACAAGAGGACTATGCAAGTCTTGAAATGCAATTCCTGTTGGATCAAACCAGCTAGGGAAATACACGCACTTTCGAATTCGGGTATCACTAGTACGCCCATGGCCAACAAATGACACCCCCCACCCCCCCCCCTCTCCTGTAGATTTTGGGGTCATCAGCATCTTACCTTTCAGATTTCAACCTCACCTGCTCAAGAAAACCACTTAGCTCACCATCACCTTTACATCTCCCTCCAAGTAAGAAATCAAACTCGATTCTCCAGTCCTACCTGCTGACATCTGAGTATACACAGCACCATCACCCCCTGAACCCCAGCATCGCACGCCCAATCCTTCTTTAGGAATCATCCGAGCTAAAAAAAAAAGCCACTTCGCCGCCGGGAGAGAGCCCAGCTACCGTCCGCCCCGTACCCCATTGAATACGGTCACCCAAAGCTGTCACCTTGATCCATTATCGAAGCATAAACTCAGCCATCTTCAAGTTACCACGAACCAACAGAGCGTCGAAACACCACTCCCGCTCGATTTGCACACCGAAGGCAACCCCCCACCCAGCATCCTCACAAGATATACAACAACCTGCGGAGGTTTACTACATCAATATATTTTGCCACCACAGACGCCCTAGCCCTGCGCATCAAGGCCGATGTCGGACGAATCTTATCCGTTGTCCTACCTTAGCCTCATCGAGAGCACGGATACACATCAAACGCCCCCTAACGATCGAGGAGCCATACTGCCGAGAATTGTCGGTAGTATAGACCCGTCCAAACCCTCTGGGGGCCGCCTCGATTTTAAAGATCTTGAACTCGCCCTCTCTGGTTATGACGGGGAGGCATTTATGAAGGCAGTTCGAGACGGAGATGAAGCTACGGTTAAGCAAATGATCCAAGATACAGATCCATTTCATCCATTGTTCGTGTGCGATCAAGATGATGCACTACGCGAGGCTGCGGCGCATGGTCATAAAGGAATAGCAGCGATTCTGATCGATAAAGGTGCTACTATTGATTCACAGTACATATGTGAGAAGCACAATAAGCCTTACCGAAGCATCAGTGTGAGCGAAAAGGCCTGCCACCAATGTAGAGGAACGGCACTACAGGAGGCATCAAAATTCGGAAATACAGATTTAGTCGAGCTATTATTAGCCAACGGTGCTGATGTAGAATTTGCGCCTGTGGATGTCGGTGGAAGAACAGCGCTGCAGGCGGCGGCGGAGGGGGGGCACGTGGACACTGTTAAACGTCTGTGCGAGGCGGGCGCGAGTGTCGATCGCTCGCCGGCATCCTACTCTGGTAGCAGAGCACTAGCGGGGGCGGCCGGGGGTGGGTATGCGGAGGTAGTGGCGACGCTGCTTGAGGCTGGCGCAGATGTCAATGCCCGCGTATATTCAGGTTACCACTCTGCTAGGACGGCACTACAGGCAGCGGCCGAGGGTGGGCATGCGGATATAGTAGCTACGCTGCTTGAGGCTGGTGCGGATGTCAATGAAAGCCTAGCAAGGGGCAACGGTCGAACAGCGCTGCAGGCAGCGGCCGAGGGTGGACATGCAAGTATAGTAGCGACGCTGGTTGCGGCTGGCGCCTATGTCAATGCCGCGCCGGCGGAATTGAATGGTACGACAGCACTAGAGGCAGCGGCCGCTGGTGGGCATACGGATATAGTAGCCACGCTGCTTGAGGGTCGCGCATTTCTCGGTACTGCTGGAGCAATTGAGGCAGCGGCACGGGGTGGGCATGCAGACATAGTAGCGATGCTGCTTAATGCTGGCGCAAATGCCGATACCGGAGAAGGTTACCTCTCTGACGGAAGGGCACTAAGGGCAGCGGCCGGTGGCGGACATGCGGAGTTAGTAGCGACGCTACTTGAGGCTGGCGCAGATGTCAATGCCGGAAATGATTACCCCTCTGATGGCGCGGCGCTACAGGCAGCGGCCGGAGGTGGGCACGCGGATATAGTAGAGACGCTGCTTAAGGCTGGCGCAGATGTCAATACCCAGGATGGTCCCCTCTCCGCTAGAAAGCCGCTACAGGCAGCGGCCGGGGGTGGGCATGCGGATATAGTATCGACGCTGCTTAAGGCTGGCGCAAGCGTCAATGCCAGGCCGGCGAAATTCGGTGGTGGTAGGACAGCACTGCAGGCAGCTGCTGGTGGTGGGCATGCCGATATAGTCTCAACGCTACTCAAGGCTGGTGCAACACTCAATGCCGGGCCGGCGGACTTCGATGGTAGGACAGCACTGCAGGCAGCGGCTGGTGGTGGGCATGCGGAGATAGTAGCGATCCTACTTGCGGCTGGTGCAGATGCCAATCACAAGGCAGGAGACTACTCTGGTAGAACAGCGCTACAGGCGGCGGCCGAAGGTGGGCATGCGGGGATAGTAGCGAGGCTACTTGAGGCTGGTGCAGATGTCAATGCCAAGCTAGGAAAAAGCAACGGCCGAACAGCGCTGCAGGCAGCGGTCGAGGGGGGTCATACGGAGATAGTAGCGGCCCTGCTTGCGGCTGGCGCTGATGTCAATCCTAAGATATCAGATGAACGTGGTATAACACTGCTACAGTCAGTGGCCGAGGGTGGGCATACGGAGATAGTAGCGGCCCTGCTTGCGGCTGGAGCAGATTTCAATGCCAACCTTCGCACTTTTCCGTTCCCTTGGAGCGAACCAAAAGTTATTCTTTGCCTTCTACAGCACGGTGTCAATATCGACGATCGGGACGAACGTGGCCAAACTATGTTGCATCGCGCATTAAAGGCCGGGCATGTCCGGGCCGCTTCCGTTCTTATCTTTGCTGGGGCCAGTCAACGTCTCCGCGACGATAGCGGTCTTACTGCGCTGGATGCTGTCCTCGAAGGCCACGGCGGCCCATTTCGATCTCAGATACTGAGGTTACTACTTTGGTTCGGTTGTAGTGCTAGAGGCCATCGCATTCAGGACTGGGGCCCGAAGGACTCAACCAATAATTCCAAATACACCTCTTTAAATGCAACTCAAATTCCCAAAACATATTATAAATCTTTAGCAGGGAAAACCTCTATTACTATAGTACGTTCGGGTAAACTGCCTCCGCTTGCATTTCCGGAACCTAATTACCGTGGGAGCCTACATCAGTATGTGTCTAGCTTTAATATACTCTTGAGACCCAACCAAATATATAGTCGCTGACCTTATTAAAAGTGTTGGGCCTGATAGAGTCGAGAATATCTCCAGTTGGGGATCGAGGCGGATAAAGCTGCTGGACTCGACTGTACCAGTGATGCTGCGAACACCATATCATGGCACGATATGTGCAACGCAATGGATCTGGCACCCCACCGATGACTACGGAGAGGCTAGTAGGCGTCCGGGGGTTTTTTTTCCATCTGACAGCCTTGTTAGGGGTTTCCACAATAAAGAGGGTTAGCTTTATGAAATTTGGATTGTAGGTTGGGGCTAATGTGTGGACTAGCACGTATATTTTGCGCGGTGTCATTTACTTACTTATGCGAGCATGAAACAATGGCCGACAAGGCTACCTCTTCGGGAACCCATTTCGCGGTCGATTCAAAGAAAAGTGAAATAACATGGTACATGCGCAGGCCGCCTACAAAGCCCGGCCAAGTCTCTGTTCCTATCTTCCGCACGGTGGACTATATTAGCACACTTGATATCGGGTGGGTGCCGGATGACGCTGTTGATTTCTTCAACTCCTTTATTATGCGTTTACACGAGAAATGGCGTGGGTTCCTTGAAAGTGCAGACACACACCTGGATCAAATCGTATGTACAGCCTTGCTATTCTGAGTCAAGTATAGTGTACTATCCGCTTGAGAGGCTTGGAGTCTGGATTGGTGAGCTCCTGCTAATCCTTGGTGAAATACAGCGAAAGCTCCTTCTGGAGAAACGGGGGATGAGTGCTGGACTCGCTGGGATTCTCCTAACCGACGCTCAAACATGGAGTAACTCTCGTTCCTTACTGAAGATACAAGTACGAACCGCCAGGGACACGCTACTAAAATTTACAGAGACAAAGTATCTTCTGGATGAGGTGGTGGATGCTCCGGCGGCCATTAAAAATCTATCCACAAATATTGAAAACATGCAACAGGAGGTGTCACAGGAGATTGACGACTTGGCGGACAGAACACAGAAGATGATTGAGCTTGTAAGTCTTTGTCTAACTAGGAGCGCGTATTGCATGGTTTTCTTCCGCAAAGCCACTCTCTCCCGGACTTATAATATGCTTGTGACACAATCAATGATGCATCCTAATGGTCTTTTTCTGTCGCCTTTAGGAGTTCAATCTTAGTTCTATCTTCGAAAGCCGTACCTCAAAGGAGATGGGGTTGAGTATGAAAAGGTTGAGTTGGATAACAGTAAGTGAACCTCTCTTGCCTCTTATTATTAAAATCTAACGGATATCAGTTTATATTTTTGCCACTCATGTTCGTTGTGGTAATACCTGCGTCCCGGAGCATCCTCTGATTCCTGATAGGTATCGCTAACTCTATCTGTATTATCCAAGTCTCTGTTCGGGATGAACATCGATGTTGTGAGCGGTGGCCCAAAGTGGACGTGGGTTATCGTCTTGGCTATGTGCGTCTTTACGCTCGTCATTTCGGTGTGGGGGCTCTGGAAACTAAAGCCGGTATGCGACCTATCAAACGCTCTAGGTACATGTCTAACGAGATTTGTAGATTATATCCCAACGGCTGGAAGATGTTATGGAGATTAGGATGTTCCGGACATGTGGGGAGTGTTTTGGTTCTGTGTGGCGTAGGGTGGTAAAGAAAGAACGTAGGGATGATTTAGAATCGGGACGGCCACGGGAGTTTAAGCCGCCCAACAGAGCTTGGACCATGAAGTTGAAGGATAGTTAGGCCTAGCTTTCTGTCTCTCTGCCTACTATGTCTTGTTTGTGGTGTTATGTGTCCATGTATTGATCCGGCCGGTTTGGGGCTGTTACGGGATTGCTGGGTTAGGGTTGTATTGATAGGGGGATAGGGATGGTTACGTGACGGCTTGGCAAGAATGATACTAGTTGGATAAAGGGATTGTCCTAGTGCGTCGGTGCTGAGTAAGATAGTTAGGTAAGGAGACCAGGGTGGTTATCCCTTGGCGGCTCAAACGATGTATAAATAAATAGTCAAACCGCCGTGAGGCGAGAGTCTTCATCGATTGAGCGGAATCCGATTATAATATTACAGTTTAAAAGCTACAGAACTATTGCTTAGCAAAAAACCATATCTCAAGTGAATGTTCCCCTTCGAGATATCCCTTTACACTATATTGTTCCTTATCCTTCACTACTCGGACCTCGACAAGACTATCTATTGGTGTCTCCGCCAATACGTCGAACTACGAGACCGCCTTTGGACTTATTGTCCAGTATTCCTACTCCTCTAGAAAACAACTCTCTACATCTCCCTACCATGACGACTCCGGCACACCGGCCGGACGAGGACATGGAAATGTCAGAAGCTATGACTATCCGGGATCGCCAGACGGTCGCGGCCCAGAGCCACCCTACCACCACTACCAGAGCCAGGGACACACCAGCCTCTGAGCTCCTCAAACCCACCCGGCGAAAAACCACTAAACCTCTCGCTCCCCACAACCCCAGAAGGGTCACCAGGAGCTCCTCGTCACGAGCCCCGCCAGAAACTCCTATTCGGAGGAATCAGGCGGAGGCCGAGGACTCGGATGACGAACTCAGCGAACTGAGTTTACACAGTGAGCCGATCGCTCCGATCCAGTACTACGAGGAAGCTACTCCTAGACCTCCGGTGGCAAGACAACTCTTCGGACAAATGGAGGGGTTGGCGTTGGAGACCACCGCATGTTCTGCGGCGGCAGGAGGCGCCCTTGAACAGCAGAGGCCACATAGTCGCAGGACAACACCTCGTGGGAGCCCTGCAGGAGAAATTCCAGCAGGTAGACCAAGACCGGGGAGGAATAATCTCCGCCCTCGGCAGCCTCGACGAGCGATTCCAGCTCTACGCCCAAGCCTTGCAGGCCCAGATGGAACAAAGGTTCTCTGCGTTGGCCAACCAAGCAATGGAGCAGTGGAGGCACACCCAGGAGCTGGCCGGCTACATCCAGAGCCAGGAAAGAGCCTCCCAGCTGATCGTTCCCAGCGCTATTCGGGAAACGATTAAGCAAGCGGAAGCGGCACCCCAGGCCCCCCCCTTCAGCCAAGAACTTGAGCAGGGGATACGTTCGGTAAAAAGAACGTTGAGGGAGAAAGGGAAGCAGGCCTGGGTGGAATCGGAGGAAGAGGCTCAGGAGGGGTCAGGAGGACAGGGTAGGGCCCCACCACTATCGCCACCCTAGAGAACTGTCAGGAGAGGGAATAGAACCCCTACTCCGCCAGCCCCCAGAAGATCCCTGAGTAAATCGTTGTGGAGGGAGGAGGCACGACAGCCTACGGGAAGAAGCGGTGGTGGAGGGGGTGGCATGGGAGGAAACAGAGGTAGATGGCCCGGAGGCGACAGCTCAGATTCGAGCTCTTCCGATGACGAGAAAAGAGGAAGGAGGGAGAGAAGACGCCGGCACGGGAGAAGATCTGCCTCCCCAGATGCCAGGCGGTCCAGAAAGGGAGATGCCCCTAAGCAGGCAAAGATCCCCTTCTCTGGAAAGACCAACGAAGACGTCCGCCAGTGGATCGATCAGATGGAAACCCTGATCGACCTCCAACCCAGAGTCAACTGGGATGACCGCACCCGAATACAGTGGGCATCCCTGGAACTCAAGGATAGCGCGGCTAAATTTTGGAGAAACTTTAAGGAAAGAACAGCCTGGCTAACGGATTTAATTAGGTCGATCCAAAGCAACCGCACCAGCCAAGAACAGGCCAAGCAAAAGATGGATAGGCTCCGTCAGACTGGCCCCATTGATGATTACATCAATGAGATGCAAAACTTGGAGTGGGATGCGCGGGTCGGGCCGATAGTTATGAAATCCATGATTCTGACAGGAATAAACCCCTCGTTAGAACAACGATTGTCGGCCGCAATCGAGGAACCAGAGGATTTCCCCGCTTGGCTATCCTGGGTTAGGAAGGTGGGACGAAAGGATGCGGAGGTAAAGGCACGTCATGAGATATTGCGTGGCCACCATACCCCTGCATCCCAGCAACAAACCCCTCGCGACCGGCCCAATTCCCGTAAAAGGAAAAGGAGTCGCTCGCCCACCGAGCCGACACCCTCCCGTAAAAAGGACGGTGAAGCATCCTCCCACCTCAAAAAAGTACCGGTAGCTTAGACGCTACCAGGGAAGAAAAAGAGAGGTGGGAGAAGCAAGGAAAATGTTTGCGTTGTGGCAGGGAGGGCCATTTCGCCAAGGACTGCTTTGCAACAAGCAAGGTCCGAAAAACTAGATGGAGGGGAAGAAGTCAATCCC
Organism: Morchella sp. 2018-W26; assembly: GCA_024713715.1. NCBI lineage: Eukaryota > Fungi > Ascomycota > Pezizomycetes > Pezizales > Morchellaceae > Morchella > Morchella sp. 2018-W26. The sequence continues at coordinate 678,995 of JAMGYX010000017.1, forward strand.
GCTCTAGGAAAACCGGAAATGACCGGGGGGATGAAGAAACTGCAGGGAAAAAACAGAAAACGCAGGCAGTAGAATTTCGGTCCAGGATTACAGTCCTGCAGGATGATTGAGGGATTTTAGTGAGGGAATTGAGGGATTTACTTTGTATGATAAAAAATGATATATGAGTTCACACCGCATAACGGCCTCCCTACAAAAGTGGGGGTATGAATGTGACAGACGCGGTGGTAGAGGCCCCTTGTGCAACTAGGAGCAAGCGGCTGAAAAATCAGCATAAATAGGGGCGTTCGAGCAGCAAGGGTGGGGAGGCGAGAAAAGGATAACAGCAAGGATTGAATCCGGCGGTACCGCTATCTTGAGACGTAAAGCAGCCCATGAAAGCAGCAGAAGAACCTATAAGCCATCGTGTCTTTGAAACCTTCGACTGCCCGAAACCTCTACAGAATAAAGTATAAAATATTGCCCTGAGAATTGATAAGGGAGAAACATCATACAACTACAAACACCTCAGAAGCCGACTAAAGATTAATATGTCGCTCCCCGTCCCAGAAACCCGCCTGGAGGTGGAGATTTCACGGCCTAACCCCGAAACGAATCAACACTCCGTTTACAACGTTCTAGCACTGGTAGACAGTGGCACCGAAACCTGGATTATGTCATGGGAATGCGTGAAGAAAGCCGCAATCCCCGTCCAGGACCGCCCAACGATCCTCTGCATCCGGCAAGCTGATGGCTCACGAATGCCTCACTCCGGAACCCATATTACCACCCCCCTCACTCTCCGCATTGGAAGTCATCTAGACAGGTTAATCACCTGCGAGATAGGGATCTTTACCGGAGAAGATTTAGTCATTCCTCACCGGTGGCTCGAGGAGCACCATACGAATCTGGGGGTCAAATGCTGTAACTTTTGACAGCCAGTGCCTTAGGATTAAGGTTGCCTTATAATGAAGCAGATCTGTCTGAAGAAGAATTGGCGAGAGAAAGTCGTGAGACTGCTCCGTCAAGCCAGGACGGCGGATCTGATAGAGTCGCCTTTCTGGGCAGAAAGCGTCGGGAAGCGGGCCGCTATCTTATCGATGGAAGGACTTGACGTATTCTCCGAGGAAGGAGCAGGGGCGCCCTACCCGGCGAATGGGATCACACCATCCTCATGGGGCGGATGTCAACCGCCATGCGTAAATTACATCTACTCACTATCGCCGGAACAAAAGGCCTCCGAGAATACGCCGATGAGATGTTGGCCGCTGGAAAGATCTGGCCCATTCTCCTGCTGCAGCCCCATACTCTTTGTCCGTAAAAGACAGGAAGGTTGTGTGTGGATTACCTGGGGCTCAGCGATATAACAGTCAAGAATCAGTACTCTCCCACTCATGGCCGATGCAACTAAGAGAGCCCAATTCTTCACCAAAATTGACCTAAGCGGTTATAACCTGGTCAGTGCGGAAGGAGAAGAATGGAAAAGCGGCGTTTAATATGGCCAGTGTCGGGTAATGCCGTTTGGGTTGACCCGTGACGTTAGAGTATGGTAAACACGATCTTCAAGGACCTGTTAGATCAAGGCCTCGTGGTATACCTGGGCGATATCACGATCTCTTCGAAGGCGAAGGAGGAAGCGTGATCTTTCTCGTGAGAGAAGTGTTGGAGAGGCTACGAAAGAACAACCTTTTCGGGAACCTGAAAAAGACGCTGTGGTACCAGAAGGAGGTAGAATTCCTTGGGTACCAGCTTTCAGGAACGGGAACTTCTATTTCCCCCGACAAGGTGAAGGCCATCGTAGAGTGGTTGGAACCCACCAAAGTCAAGGAGCTGCAGTGCTTCCTAGGGTTTGCCAACTTTTTGTGCCGGTTTATCAAGGGCTACTCAAAAGTGTGTAAGCCAATGACCGACCTGTTGAAGAAGAGTGCCGAATGGAGATGGGGTGCAGAGCATCGGGAGGCCTTCAAGAGATTGAAGCACCTGTTCACTCATGCTCCTATCCTTCGCCACTATGACGAACATCGCATGGCAGTGCTTGAAACTGATCGCGTAGAGGCTGCGGTCTTGTCACAGACGATGGCGAAGATGGTATCAGATCCGGTGGTATGCGTTCACGAAAGATGGTATTGTGCGGCGATGAGATCATGATAAAGAGATGCTCGCGATAGTTTCAGCGCTCTAACTTGGAGGCACTGGCTGGAAGGACAGCACAACCCATCCAGATATATTCTGATCGCCAAAACCTCCAGTCTTTCTGGATAAAAACTGTTGAGAAGACAGGCCCGATGAGCTGAAAAGATAAGCACCTTTTCATTTCAAGATTCATTTCGACCAGGCGACAAACGGGAAGCCTGATCGTTAACCAAGCGCGATCTGCGATGGAAGGGGGGGTAGTTCGAGAGCAGCCTGTAAAATTGCTCCTCTCAGCCGAACATTTTGCGGAAAACACCCTCCTACCGCTACGATTTGCGAGAAGGACTCAACCGGGAATAGAACCTCGGGAAGAAATCCTTTGCAATGCCTTATCGGAAGTGCGTCAATTGGATCAGTGGGTACGCGTACCAGGAGTGGGAGTTGCTTCGGCCCTGCAAGACTGGTATGAAGGAGAGGGTCAATGGACACGGAGGGTAGTTCCGGATGAACCCCTCGACAACGGAGATCCAGAAGACTTGTGGGCCCAGCCGGCTGTCGGGAAGACAGCCGAGCCAGAATGGGACCCCGATCGGAATACAGCTACCTACAATGGACGATGGGTAGTGCCCGGGCATGCTATTAAGCAGGTCATTGGAGATCATCATGACAGACCCGTGGCAGGGCACCTAGGGAGGGATAAAACCTTGGAATTGATCGACAGGAACTACTGGTGGCCAGGAATGACCACCGATATCGCCAAATATGTCAGTACGTGCGACGTGTGCCAGAGAGCCAAACAACGCCGACGACATATGTCGCTTCCACAGCCCCTAGAGTTAGCAACGACCCCCTGGTGTGACATTTCCATGGACTATGTAGTAGAGTTGCCCAAGGAGAGGTCAGGATTCCGGAATGTCTTGGTAGTAGTGGACCGCTTCAGTAAAATGGCGCACTTTCTACCAATGACGGGAATCAACGCGGAGCAAACCGCACAAGCCTTCGTCAAGGACATCTGGCGCTTTCACGGCCTCCCGCGGTCGATAGTATCGGACCGAGGAACTCAGTTTGTGTCAGCCTTCTGGACGGCCATCACGGAACGATTAGGGATTCGTAGAAGACTCTCGACCTCGTTCCACCCCCAGACAGATGGTCAGACAGAAAGGACTAACCAGCATATGGAGTCCTACCTGCGGCGTTCTGGCGGCGCGGGTAAGTGGAGAGATCTCCTTCCTATCTGCGAATACGCCTACAACAACGCGAAGCATTCCTCCACCGGACAGTCGCTTTTCTATTGGAACTATGGGTTTCACCCTCGCACGGATTGGCCTACGGATGTTGAGATGGAAAAGCTGGATGCTCAAGGGAATAGTCACCTGGACAGCATCCTGGCCGCTCATGAACTGGCTCGGGAAACCTTGCAACAGACGTTCGATAAAATGGCGTCGAGGACAGGACCCGCAGCACAGCAGTTCGACTCCGGACAGAAGGTTCTCCTGGACACTCGGAATCTCGGCGGGTACAACAAGTGGTCGGATAAATTTACGGGCCCCTTCGAGGTGCTGACGAAAATCGGCAATCGGGCCTACCGACTGGACCTACCCGCGGAATGGAAGATTCAGCGTATTCGCGAGATCTTTGCTCGGCCCTATCGAAGACCAGACGTTCAACGGAAGCAGAAACACCGAGCGAATGGTCACTCGGCGGAAGCAATGATACGGAGATCGCCTGCCCCCATCTGGCAGTCAGGGATCTGAGAGCCTGGCATCGACAAGCCGCCAGAAAGCGAAGGCGGAATTGAGTACGTTCGATACCTTTCCTCCGAGGCAGGTTTTTTCCCACTGGGTTTTACCACTCGGAGGTTTTAACGGTCGAGGACGCCGGTTATGGGAGGGAGAGTAGTGTTACGGGATTGCTGGGTTAGGGTTGTATTGATAGGGGGATAGGGATGGTTACGTGACGGCTTGGCAAGAATGATACTAGTTGGATAAAGGGATTGTCCTAGTGCGTCGGTGCTGAGTAAGATAGTTAGGTAAGGAGACCAGGGTGGTTATCCCTTGGCGGCTCAAACGATGTATAAATAAATAGTCAAACCGCCGTGAGACTGAGGAGTCTTCTTCTCTCATCAGTGAACGGAATCCGGTCTATAATATTACAGTTTAAAAGCTACAGAACTATTGCTTAGCAAAAAGCCATATCTCAAGTGAATGTTCCCCTTCGAGATATCCCTTTACAGGGGCCTTGTAATCTCATATATATTTAATGCTATTTGTACCTTTCCTTCAACTCTCCGCATCCAAACCAATTATATAGTCTATGCGCTGGTAGACCACCCGCCACTAAGCTGTGTTCAATCGATGCGTCTATAAATGTACTAGATGCAAAAAGAAGCCGCAAGAGAAGTGGGACTTACGAGGTGCCCGGTGTCGTGCGGGAAGGGGGTAGGTGAACAATCCCAAGGGGGAGCGCGTGGTAATGACCGGGGGTGTGGGCGGTGCATGGATTATCACTCGATGTATCAAGACTGGTGTACGAACGTTTATTTGTTTATTTATTTATTTGCACATCATACATGCATGCAACTCGTGATCCTCCTCGCCAATGAAAAAATACACAGATGGAAAGAAAAGAAACACTTTCTGCACCCCCCCCCAACACTAGCGCTCAATGTCTCGAGCTTTATTACCCGGCAAACAAGCATCCCCCCCATCTCCTCCCCCCTCGCCAATTCATTCTCTTTCTACTCCGCCCCACCCATACTGCATATTCTTTTGTGCACGAATATTCCGTCGGTGGCATAGGCAGGTGTTGCAACCTGCAGCTTGACAGGGCCGCGCGGGATATGTTTTTGAAGCTGCTAAGACACTTGTTACGCCCTCCACCTCTCACTTCCACTTGCCCAAATCTAGCAGAAATGAGATGAAGAAAGGAACGAAAGGGGGGGGGGGGAAGGGGGAAGGGGAGATAGAACCATCATTAACCCAACCCCGACAATAAAATACGTAAGGAATCGCTAGTCGTCTACAAGCATCCTCCCGTCATTCCCTGCAACGTCTGGCGTTGATTCTTCCCCTTCTTCCCCCTCTTCTACGTTATTTCCTCTCCCCAATTCCCTATGACACCATTTCCAGAAACCACCCCAGACCCTTGTGCTTAGGAATACTCGCGTCTCCATTACACGAAATTCCGCCAGAGCGCGGGATACACCCTAGGCCCCGCATCCGCCGTCGCAATGCCCCATTTACCTCAGCCGCCACCGCTCCAAAGTCTCAGAACCTAGGATAGCCCCAAGGGTTAGCGGGGAACGGACGATTTGCGGAGTTGGGGGGAGGGGGGAGGGGGGAGGAGAAAGCTTGTCATAGAAACTTCAAAAAGGATTAGTCCCAACATGGGCGCTGGGGGTGGGAGATACCTGATCACAGTTCCATAACAGAAGTATCCGGTGCTAGGGGCCACATCTGCTCTGCCAAGGCCTATAGAATTAAGTTTGTTACTTTGATCTTCGACAAACCCCGATTATAGAGGCCAGCATTGATAGTCCTTATAAGTGTGGGCTGCATGTACACATTGAAGACGGTCCGAGTAAAAGCGTGGGTGAGTGTTATTTATACTTCATACATGCATCAGCTTGGTTGAGTGTATCTTTAACTACGCCTAGAGCCCGAGATCGAAGTCGAAATAAAGTGGTGGTATTTCGGGGAAAGGTGGTGGAGATGGCTAATCCCGTATGCATATGTATATGTTGATTAGAGGGCACAGATTTATGGGTTGGTGTTGAGGGTGTTGAGGTATGGGTTAGGGTTGGTTACGGTAAGGGTAGCATTTAATCAGCATAGCCCAAGTACGGGAGAGGCTCTCCCTCCGCTCGGAGATCATAAATAAAGATAGCAATGACCTAATAAAGTACTCTAGGTAATGTATAAAACTGCATAGGTTTTATAGGTAGTCTACGGCAAAGCGCCCTATTTTCATAGCCAGCGACATGGAAACGGAGATAGGGGGGAAAGAGAAGAGAAGATTCAAAGCAAATGCCTTATTTTCCAATCACGCTTGTGCTTGCCCATGACCCGTCATGCTAAAGCCGGCTTGCCAGCATCCTTCCCGTGTTCCTTTACTCTGCCAGTCTGCTTTATTCCTTCACCCATACACCGTCTGAGCTCTAGGAAACGAGAGTTTCCCCCAAAGCAGCCCACGAACGAGTACCAGGTCCCGTTTCGCAAAGAAAGATCGTTGGAATTGGTATTTTCGGTGGCTTCCCATTTTCATTACGGTGAGGCACAGAATGATCCATTCGTAGGTTTTAGCTAGCTCAACATGCAACTCTCCGCCAAAAACATTTTTCGTCGAGTTGTAGCTTGCCGAGAGTCCCTAACTCGGGGTCGGGGGAGTCAAATATAACTTGGTGCAGGAACTACTGGTTGTCATTACAGACACTGAGTCCGTGTCATGGCGGACTGCTGCTGGAGACGAAGGGCATGAAGATGAACCGGATGGATCTGAAAAATAGACGGGACCTATTATCCTTGGTAGTGGAGGGGAGGGGGGACAGCGGGGTAGTGCGGCTGCCGCTAGAGAGCACGAACTTTCGAGATGTAGGCTTTAAGCGAGGTCGAGATGGAGAGTGTCCAGTGCGTCCAGATACACAGCTCAGCTATGAGCGGAAGATGACGGAGTGATATGCAACGCCAGTAAGCCGGTTGGCTATCTAGTCCACCGCGAGACACAACCCATACCTCCCTGAAGCCTGCCACCACGACCCAGGGCCTGGCACGGATGGAAAAACGGCGGCGTAAATGACACCCGACCTCCTGCAGCGGGACGGTGGGGGCTCTGATGGGCACGGAAGTATACTATTCCGCCCAATGCGGGCGAGCGCGACGGTGGGGGCACGTCGCGTCGCGTCGAGCTGCGTTGCGGGCGATGCGGATGTCGTGGACGGAGGTGGGGCTAGCAGTAAGTCGGAGATGGGCCTTGCGCCGTGGAGTAGAGGCTGTCTGTGGTAGCACATCGCGTGCTGCCAGGAGGTCAGTACAAAAGCATGTGTTCGGCTCTAGCTCTGGGGAACAGCCAGTGGGGGGATCCGCGCGTCACCTCGCGTTTTCGAAGAAGCTTATCGATAAGACATTGCTGTGCGGCTCAAGGGGATGGGGGCTTGGCAGGGTGTGGAGCCCCATCTCAGGAACCGGTGATACGGAGATTGGTGAAAGGTGAGGGGCGGATTTGGTTCGCTCAAGGGATTCGGTCTGTGGTGGTCTCGTCCGTGGGGACTGGAGGAGTGATCAAGGAGAGGAGGAAGGAGGCTCTGCTTGTGCGGGGTATATTCCTTGGCGCCAAGGATCATTGCATAGTTCATCAGCTAGCAAGTTACTGCTACTGTTGCCCATCCCGACACCATTGATACCGCGATCCTACATTGTTTGTGTCCCTGAGGACTCCGTGCCATAGCTGCGACATCTATCGTTCACTACTGGAGAATGAGCAGTCATGGGAGTGTAACTAACACGCGACAGCTTCTACCCTCGTCCGTCGAGCTAGGAGGTCCCTCCCACCAGCCGCCTCGGTCCACGATTAGTTCCTAGTAGCGCTAGGTGTAGGTGGAGCCCACAGCGGCAAGGAAGAAACAGGACAAGGCGAGGTCCCCATGCCGAGCTTTCGGAGGGAGGCGTCGAGAGGGGGTGTATTGGTTGCTGGGAACAAACCCCCGCTTTAGGTACTTCTTGCGCCGCGCCTCCAACGGCAAGTGCCTAGCTAATCTATTTGTTTGGGCTATAGAAGGGGACTCGATAGTTATCCTCTTTGCTTCGCAAAGAGGATTGCGGCAGCTCTCCGCGTAGAGATGGATACTACCTGTTCGACGTGGTAGAACCTCGGCCTTGGGCGGGCATACACGTCTAGATGTTGGTATTTGCTTCTCGGCAGTGGTGGATGGGTTTTCATAGAACGTATGGTTTGATCTTTGGGATCTACGCCTTTTAGTATTAATTCGGGGGTGTATGGGTGGACTAACGGTATCCGAAACAGGCCTACACACACCCGCCGGCACGCACCACCCGCGCCAACGCCAAAAGCTGCAAGTCGCCAAGGCTCCTGAGATGCTCACTCTCGACCTAGCCCTTGTACCATCTACATCACACTACCTCTAGGACCTCCACATACGTCGTAAAACACCAAAACCACTCAAACCCCTTCTTCGCCGCGGCAAATACAACGCCTCGCGCACACTCCGATCACCGTACACATCCTCAAGCCGGTATTTGTTTCGCTGAGAAGGTGTGAATCTTCATTGATCAGGAACTTCGCTGTGTACTCACTAACCAGTGGTTACCAGAAAGAAGTATCAGCAATGTGTGGACGGCCTCCTTTCTATTGACCGAGCCATCCACAACCTCAACCAGAAACTACGCTCAACAGCCTCTAAACGCGGCTGATGGATATCCGCGCCTATTCCGAGAAGCCGCTGCAGGCGGGGGTATTCACCTTGTTGCATATCTATCTGCACCCGCATGGTGGTGGGGATAAGCGGTGGGGGGCTAGAATATGTAGGGTGGAGGATGTGCTATGCGTAGACGCTAGCTGGGAGTGAGAGGGGGAAGTGGTTAGTCCCTAGTCCCACCTCTTAACCGCGACGCATTCACATCCTGATATTTGGTTCTTCTAGACGAAACGACCTTTTGAACCCCTACTATGCTGGGTTATGCAGTGATGCCACCCCCACATATCCCGGCGGAACGTTACCAGCACACAGAGCCAACCAGCTATACCACCCCTTCCAACCTGGTCGGCCCCAAAACCAACCCTCGGAACGCCCTGTCTACGACCATCGAGGAACTGGCGACGCGCGGGGTACCAGCACGCAGTAATCTATTCCAAGGATGCTATGAAAGTTGGGTGATTCGGGTCTAGATGGGGGGAGGGAGGCGCTGATGGAGGGGGTAGCAGCTACGGGATGGACCTTCATTTTCATGCCCCCTTCCGGTTCTGGCAAGGTCGATATTCCCCACTGGCAATGAGGTGTAGGCGATCTTTTGTGTTGATAAAAATGCGGCACATGTCCGTGCTCCTGGTGGAATTGAGGCTTTCTTATGGCTTTGGGATGCTTTTCTACGATATCTTCTGTCGAGATGCATCCGCAAATGTGACCGGAATCCATACTATAGCGATACCGCTGTGGATCTCTCCTCCGGCCTAGGTCAGTATTCCGGTGGGGAGTGGAGCAATTTCTCCATTATGGCGGCGGTGGAGTTTTTGGGGGTGGTGGAAAAAACTGGGGAAAGGATCAACAGGGGGACTGCGTCAAACAACTCGGCGATGCCCTTATCTCGCTGTTTGCGAAGGGCTGTTTGGTAGGAGGTGGCTCTAATATCGGAGGGATATGTATGTATGGGGTTCGGAGAGATGTGTGTATATATTAGCGCGAAATAGGCAAAGCTGCTGTATCAGCGCTGGTGATTTGCTCAGGAGTCTCGAGTTTAGTTGTGTTTCCTGGCCCTGGTAAGTTGCGGTGGTGGGAGGAGGCTATCGTGTTTGCGGGATTGTTGAGATAGATATATCTGGCGGGACCTTCAAGTTGCGTGGTAGACCATAGACCCAGCGCGCAGGGATCGTTGGAGCTATCAGATGCTGACCCATCTGCAGAGACTATGTATTAACCTGACTCTTTATTCCTCCGAATCGATAATTGGGGAGTGAATTTGTACCCCCCTCCCCCCTCTCCCGATAAATGCCAAGATCTATAAGCTTAGGCCTGAGACTTTTTTTTCTTTTCTTTTTTTTCTTTTGCAAGCAAAGAAGAAAGAAAATACCAGCGTACGTCTACCAACCAGCCGGAGGTATGTAGTCGTCATGGTATCCTCCATGCAGCCAGTATCATGGTCCCAACAGCCCAGCCGTGCGAGCATGGCTATCAACTATTGCGATTTGCAGGTCGGCTGTCAGTTGTCAAAAATTCTTTGCGCGAGAAAAAAGATTTGAAGCACCCAATTTGGGTGTCTTAGACATCAAGTCGTTTGCAAGATAGATGTTGGACATGTTCCTATTTACATAGTGCTTCACCAAATACAAACCCTGCACCAACACTGGGCACAATGTCTGGGATGGCCAGATTGGGAACTTGAATATTTTTTCCCTCTGTCTACCTTGAGGGCTACTGACAACTATCCTGGAAATCGCAATAAGCATAGTAGAGAATTATCTTCAATTTCCGCCGATCCTTTTTCCCTGCAGGGCTTAAAAGGCATTACAGCGAGCGGCTTTGCGGTCCCGGTTTTGGGTTTGTGTGCTGGTAAGCCGGTTTTCATTGCTACCACTCGTTCACAACACCGCATAAAGGCGGACATACTACCACGCTGGTTGCATTTTTGTGGGGTTGTTTTGTAGCGTTGGGATGTTTCGTTCGTTGGTCCTGGTTAGCTTTTGGGGTGGTGGTGCGGGCATAGCCAGGGGCTGTATGTAATCAAACAGGGGAGATTTTTTTTTTTGTTTACATCATACTCGCATCCAGCCCTTAGGGCTATGGCGGCGTACCATCCTCTCCAAGCAATCCAGTGCAGGGTCTCACCCATATGGAGCGTTAGCCCCGGGTGTGGAATACCCCAACCGACCTAAGGCCAGCACCTTCTTGCTTAGTCACACTCCTTCGCATTTTTCTCTGCATGTCCCATTTGGGCGCCGGGTGCCTGGAAAACTCCTCCCCATGGAGGCAGAAACCATCCCACATGCCAAGCCGGGAAAGGAAACCACGATTAATATCCCCTGAGTCACCATGCCCCTACAGGATTCGAACCTGCGACCTTGCCCACCCTCGGAAATTTCCTCATCGGGAGAACTCGGACACCTGGAGGCCTACCCACTCGGCCACCCCAGGGCCAAACAGGGGAGAAGTCATTAAGTCCTGAAAGGCGTTGGCAGCAAATACCTGACTACACGCCACTGGTAGACGGCCAAGATCTTCTTAATTGCTCCGCAGTAATTACTTAAAATCCCGAGTACATCGTACATACGGGAGAGCAAGAGATCTGGCGTCTTGAGATGCGGTATGTCATGTTATTTGTCATAAAATTATATCATCTGCCCAATCAGATTCTTTTGTAGACACTCACTTCTAAAATCCAACAAAATGCCAGTGGGGGTCTCAGTACTTACCATTACCCCGCAGTACTTTTTGTTGCTGCTTGTTAGTATGATGGCAAGTGCGCTCCAATAGATCTATGGCAACGGACTACCGATGGGGTACTGGACTATAGGTAGGGTATATTGTGTTACTGTTTGGATGAGGTCTATAGCAAAGGACTATCAATAGGGTGCAAGACTATAGCTGGGTACATCGTATTGCTGTTTGGATTCTATACACAGTAACTGCTTGAGTTGCGTACTGCACCAGCAAACTGCTACTTGTATCCAGAGTCTCCCAATGCTCATCTGGGTCTCCTTAGAGTATTCTGAGACTCAGGAGATACATCAGCAAAATTGTACAAGTCTCAGGAGATTGCAGGGGTCTCAAAAGACTCAGGAGACTGTCAGGAGACTCAGGAGACTCCAGTAATACTTGGTGAAGCTTGCTGATATATATAGACCTTTGTATTTTCTCTATCATTGCCTCTCTAGACAATATCTTCTTTTTGCTAGTAATCTATATCTTTGACTCCGGTCTTCCACTCATCCTTGTCCCTGAACCAGAACCTGTCTCTATCCCGACTTCAGTGTATTTTGAGTTGAATATATTCTATTCTTCCTCTTATTCAATCTGAGCTCACTCCGTTAGATGTTGAGATATTGGATATGAATTGTAGTAGTATTTACAATCATTGATCGATATATATATAAATAATAAATACTCTTTAGTTTACAAGAATATATCTACCGATGGTTTGTGGGCTTGTACCACATCAGCAAGACTTCATTTGTCTTCTGAGGTCCCCTGAGCCTCAGGAGACTCAAAAAATATCCAGGGGTCTCAGGAGACTCTCAAGAGACCCGAAAGATTGTTGGGAGACTTTATACACAAGTAGTAGTTTACTGATGCACTAGTTACTATTACAATTAGTTATTCGCTAAACTATATTGGTAATATATTATTTGTCACTTGGCATCTCTTGAGCTTCAAGAGACTCTCAAGAAACAAAAGGGATTATAGAGGAACTATAGACAGAAATAGCAGTTTGCTAATGCTTATGGGTACAAAAACCACAATGTTTACAGATACTTATCAGAATTTGCATAAATCACAAAGATAGGATATACAACTTTTAGGCTTATTTAGTTACAGAAGGTCAACAAAAAATATGAGAATTGAATCCTAGTAGGGACAATTGAATAAAAGTAATTAAATTGAATGAAACGTATGATTCATATGATTAAACTTTAGAATGATTCTTTAATGAAATTCATATTAATTTATCTACTATTATTAACTTGTAAAGTTACAAAACTCTAATTCCGTTGATGGTTCTGACAAAAATATTGTTGCTCCACCTTATACCTACATGTCTCCCTCAAGAAGGAAACTGCATTATATTCGAAAATGTTAGAAGATTTATAGAAAAAGAAAGCAAAAAAATCGACCTAACCTTCCTACTCGCAATCCACAGCATAATTATTATTTGCTTAAGGATGGTATTGAAGATTATGCTGTCAAACCCGATTTGAATACATTAAGGAGCATTGGAAATAGACTTAGAAATTATAGTAAGTATTATACTTAAATAACTGAATATAATTGTTTTAATGATTTTAATATATCATTATCTCTATCTATTCTAAACCTACCAAACCATAGTATCAATATATATTAAGCCGTTATGATTTTACTCAATTAGTTGTGTTTAAAGCTTGAGAGCAATATGGTACCGCATCAGCAAAATTTCACCTGTCTCCTCAACAGGACATAAATATTTAGTTATATGCATGATCCATGAGTCTGTAGAGTGAATCTGTCATTGATTTGCGTCTATAGTCCTCAAAAAAACCACTCGTGACAGGAGGCGGTATGAAAGGGAAGGTACTGGGCTATTTATATTAGCTCTTGCCATAACTATATCATAGGATCCCCAGCTTCTAAACTACTTTAGATTCGCTCTGGATTGTGTTGGCTGCTTAGTATGGTTATTGAAGAATATATAAAGGCTATTTGACACTTTCCGGCACCCCCGGGTATAGTATACAGAACTCATACAGGGAACTCTCAATCGGTTCTCTCCAATACCATTGCGCATATATACATGTAGATGTTTACTGCTACACTACATGTAAGTAACAGCAACACACCTCTCTTGATCTATTTAGAGTAACATGCTCTAAACCCTAATCATTAACTTTCGTGAACCGTGCCCCTTTCACAAAGCCTATCCTTCCCCGAACCAGGAAATCCGCGAGCGAAGTAAGCTAACCCAGGGGCCCCCTTCAAGGAAAGGAAGTCTTCTCCTTCCGGCGAGAATATACTCATCTCTCAGTTGCTCAGCTACAGTTTATACGAAATCCACGTCAGCTGAACTATGATGATCTGTTCTGCATCTCCGGGATACTGACCCCCACATCCCAACAGGCGCTTCTTGCCGTCACTCAAACCTTGCTTGGTACTTATTATTATTCAAGGTTCATCGAGAGCTGCAACCGACTAGCGCGTAATCCCCCAAAGCACATACAACAGCACCACATCCATCCACCTACGTCCCACCCTGCAGCCCCCAAACGGGTGGTGCGGACAGCTCTGGGCGCGGACTGCGATGGCCACCCTTAAAGAATTAAGAGCACCGCCGGCGGCGACTTCATAACACCGCTAGAGTCTAGGATGACATCAACTCCATCAACTACAGCGACTGCAGAGGCTTACCTGTCCGCCGCCCCGTGCTACTAGGGGACGAGTATGGGGTGTGGAGGTGGTATGGCCTGTGGCCGGGACCGGGTGCGTGGGTTTTGCTACTTTACTTGGTATAGCATCTGGGTGATTGACCACATCTACATTCACATTCACACATGTACGTAGCCTTATACATCCTGCATGATGCGCAAGCCCATAACCAATCTCAACAGTCATTCAATTTACTACTCTCGCCCGCTACATAGCCATCTACCCACCCAGGCACCACCGTCACTTACCACACATCCCACGCCATCCAAAACCTCCTCCTCTATCCCTCGACCCTTCCCCCCTAGTCCCGCTTGTAGAGCGTAGCAGTAACCGTGACCGTCGGGATGCCGGCAGTGACAGTGACAGTGCTCGTTGGGACGACCATGGCGCTGGAGGTGCGGATGACACGGGTAACAGTGACAGTGACTGTTGGCGGCCGCGGGGCCACAGTGCCCACGGCGACAGTGGTGATGGTGACAGTGACAGCGGGCGCTGGGGAGTGGATGGTGGGGGTGGCGGCGGTGACCGTGAGCGTCAACGTCGATGGAGGGGGCACATGCAGAGGGGTATTAGTGACAGTGACAGTCGGTAAAGGAGGCATACGGGTGTCCGTGACCGTGACGGTTGGTAAAGGAGACATAGGGGTGCCAGTGACAGTGACAGTTGATGGAGGGGGCATATGGGTGGCAGTGCCAACGATAGTCGTGGTGGCGCCGGGGGCGCCGCCGACAATGCCGAGGACGCCGCTGACGACCTCACCGAGGCCTCCGGCGACGACGGGGAGCTGGGGGAGGCTGGCGGCGGGGGAGAGCAGAAGGAGGAGCAACGGTAGGAGGGGGAGGTGCAGGTGCGGAAGCTGCATTTTGTGCGTTGTGGGGCTTGCGGTGCTGTGTGGGGAGTTGTTCGGTGGTGTGTTAGTGGGTGGGCCGGGGACCGGGGGTGAGTGAGTGAGTGAGTGGGTGGGTGGGTGGGGGGTCAGTGAGGAAGAGTGAAGAGGCGGGGTGTTATATACTCTATATCGAAGGTATATATCACAACCACCGGTACGGCAGGGGCAACGAGACGTAATTTCAAATGACAAGACGTCTCACACCCACATCTGCAGATATGTATGCATCTAATGCAAGATGTAGGCAGGTAGCCGGCACATACTGCCATCTCCGGAGCGGCGGCCATATATAGTTCCGGGAATATAACAATATCAACGCCATGACCAGTGTCTAAGACCGCATTACCGGGAATGAGTTGACTGCTGTGGCAGCGGGCGGCTGCATGTATTCATGTCGGTGTCTGTTACTGCTTCCAGGGCGGCGAGGTCTCTGGCCTTCCCTGTCTATATAGTAGTACAGTACCCTATGTCTCAGAAATATGAAAGCACGATATCTCGATGTGTTGAAGTGGCAGGGACCAATGAGGGAGTAGCTGACTAGGCACGACACGCACCAGGAACCCACCGCCAAGAGCTAAATATTTAGATACAGAGGTGGTTGGCGCCACTTCCTAAATCTGGGGCAGCTAGGTAACCGAACAGGTTAATTCCCCCGCTGTTCCTATACTTTACCGCTGTTCCCTCTGTCGCTGTCCCCTATTACTGGACCAACCTGCAGCCGCGAGCTGGCCATTGCTAGTGTATGCATCTAGAGTAGTCAATAAGCACGCAGGGCGTCATGGGGTATCACTCGGGCACCCCGCATTTTTTTATCCATTTAGTAGTTCACTACATCAGCCTCGCCACAGAACCCAGCACCAAAGGCCCACCTCCTGGCTAAGGAGATCTATAACAGGGGATAACCGAACCCGCCTTCAGGCCAACCGAGTGATACCCCATGATGCACCCCCGACATTTATCTCGGGTGGGTGGAAGAGGACTCTGCTATGCTCCGCCCCTTTTATGGGTGACATTACTGTAGCTAGCCGGGATTGAGCTGGATACATGTATGTATATGTAAGCTGCATGTACCCTCCCGAGACAACCCGTGCTAGTGGGTGTTGCGTTGCTACTTGCTGTCTTGAACTGTAACGGATGGTCCGGACCACTTCCATTCTTGCACCCTCCCCCCTAGATCGAGAAAGGAATCAATGATCAGCAAACTCGGCGGGATGTCGACGACGAGATTGCAAAGACTGTGCAGGGAAAGGGTGGAGGAAGTAGAAGAGGCGGAGGAGAATATGACGAGGTGTTTGAGGGTGGATTCTGGGGTGGTGGATATATATCAATTGCATCTCTTGCCGTGATAATGTCTGTTGGTCGACTCAAGGTTCATCCTCCCACCAATGTGTTACAGGGTAGTACCTTTTAGAAGTTGCACAGCATGTAATATTAATGAAGGAGCGCAGAAGAACCTCGGAACTCAATTCTTAAGCGGCACTCAAAGTCCCTTGAGATCACATTACTCGTTGAACTGGGATAGGTGGTAAGGCCCTGTTCTAGCTGGAGATGGATAACCGAACCTTCGAAAGCCAAAAAGACATTTCGAGTCGGCTTTCACATCAGTCTATCTTTGCATCTAAACTATGTCCCGGAGGAGACGGTAACTTACGGGTCAACTGGATATAAATCCATCTACGCGACCGCCCCTCTTCTCAGCCCATCTGAGCGGCTTCAATTGGCGGCGAGAGTCCTTACGCCGACCTGGTCTTGGCACTTGTCGATCGCGAGTGATACCCCATGACGCATCCCCGTCTTTCCCGTTCTCTATTTGATTCCGCAGTAACAAAAGGAGGGCAATGAATCATCACTTGCACACACTTAACCCCACCTAAGGACATCTACCCCACCCCACCCCACCACCTGCCCCCTACGTACGCATACGTTACGGACTGTGACATGAGGCAGAGACAAATGTAACCCCCACCAAGATAGTGACGGATGTCTTGTTGCCCCGCCCTGTCTTAGCTTGCATCTAATGACCCACCACCAACTCGTTAATTTGGAATTGTCATGTACCCCCCCCCAGTCGCTAAACGTGTGGGATAAGGCCATCTTGGGGGTCGATTTCATAAGCAGGAGTGCATATATGTCTGGGCTTACGAGGGGTGGGTTAGGTAGGAGTAGTGAGATGTTGGTTAATTTATAGTAGGTTTATGAGTTGAAGCGTTCGAATTACTGTACTCCCACCAAGGACCTATCAATAAGGATGCGTCGCTGCTTGTATTACCCAGTATTATCAAAGCCCAGGTTAGATGAATTCATCTCACCAGTATCATACGCTATCAGGGTTGTAAGGTGGCTTCTAAGTTTAGAAAGATTCGTAAAATTAGCTGTGCTGGCACTCTCGCGAACAAAGTAACTTTATTCATGAGAATACATGAAACTACCCCCCCAAGGCTCAAAGAAGAGCTTAAACATACTATAGACATATCAACGACGCAAGCAAGGCTCCCCCAAGCGTCGCAAACTCCGGTCGCCTGGGCCGAGTGATGGTCCATGATGCACCTCCGGTGGGACATACACTAGTCAGACAGCGTCTAGACAAACATATATCCTCCCGGTATACTCCACTCGATACCGGCCACTTTAGCGTACAAAATCCATGTCTATCTGCTCGAATTAAGAGTGCACCCGTTCACTGAATCGTTGGCTACATGCGAGTACTACTTAGCTAGCTTAATCCTAGTACTCGGATTTGGAGCAGTTAGTGATATAAAAAATGTCTCTAAATTTAAATCGCCTATCATGCAGCTACGTGAAAACACCCCTTGCAGCGCCCGTTGAATGAGTCGTTGGCTACTCCGCAGTTATCCTTGCCAGGCTCGACCTTAGGAGGATGGTCCGGAATGGTCAGCAATATGTAAAGTATTCTTTTCATTGGCGAGGGGATCGTGCCCAATCTCACGCTTTAGGTATCAGAGGTATCGGAGGTAGATTTTATGAATTTTATGTGTTTTTTTTTCTTGTTCCCCTAAATGAGGGCAGGAAGATTTGGGTACAGAACGGTCGGAAGAATGAGTATCGAGAACCGCTCATCCAGAGGAACTCTTGTCTATTTTTCTCACTTTTTCTTATTTTTTTTTCCTACCCGGGAACGTCTGGATTTCTCCTTCCGTCATCATAGATATTCAAAATGGGGTGGGGACCCCTAAGAAAAGAAAAGAAAGGAATGGAAGTGAAGTCAAAACAAGGAGGGGAAGACCTGGCGCATGTGTCCCGTTGGCCCCCCCGAAGTCTATATAGTACTATAGTACCCTATATCTCAGAAAATATGAAAGTGCGACATCTCGATGTGGTTTGGTTGGTCGGCTTGGTGAAGTGGTAAGGATTAATGAGGGTAAGAACCAACCGCCAAGAGCTAAATATTTAGATACAGAGGTGGTTAGCGCCACTTCCCATATAGGCGCGCTAATGAAAGAGTGAGACATGTGTGAGACATGGCAACGTGATTCGACTGGCCGGTCGATGTGGCAGGGATTAATGCCAAGAGCTAAATATTTAGGCGCCACTTGCTATATAGGCGCGCTAACGATAGATAACCGAACAGGTTAATCCCCCGCTGTTCCTATACTTTACCGCTGTTCCCTATACTGTAGCTGTTCCCTATTACTGGATCAACTTGCAGTCGCGAGCTGGCCACGGCTAGTATTATTAGTACATTATTGGGTAGGCCGGGCTTGGCATAGGGTGGATAAAAATAATAAGAACGGGACGAGAATCATATTAAAATAAAATAAACTACAAGCTCATCTTTGTCCAAGAACACAGGCAACATGATTGTAATTCTCTTCGTCACTTTTCTCTACTTAGCGGCCCCCTCCCTCCGCGGAAGTATCCCTTGGGACACTCCTGAAGGTGTCTCCGGCAATGTGGCGAACTCCTCGGTCGGCGAGAATGTCGTTGGTGATATGGGGGTTGTCTTCCGCCGCCCATGGCCAGGACGCTCGGCGATGTCTTTAGCCACCCCGAAACACCCCTTAGAAGGTTCTCTCATACTAACTACCTCGGCGTCTAAGTGGGGGTAATCCTTTCAGTGGATGTCAGAGATGTTACTATCGACTTGAAACACTTCCCTGCCGCCTTGCGGTGATCCGGTGTGTCTTTGGCTATGTACAACACATATACAAGAGCTCTCTCTGTTCCCTGCTGTCCCGGCGGAAAAGGCTTCAACCTTACACAGGGTTAGGGTTATAGTTTATTCGTAAAAATCGAAATTGGTAGCCCCAGTGTTTCGGGTTACCTTCTAATATATCCGTATGTTTCTCAACATAATTAATGCCATCAAAAATGCTTTACCCAAGAACTGATTTCTCCGCTGTCCTAGTGGGGGATTGTGGATATTGTATGAAATAATGGTCTTTAAAGACGACGTTGGAAAGTCCCTTACTTGGTTGCCATTTATGTATAGACTCTGTGCTCTTTTAGTTTCTAGAGGTGGCATAAGTTACCTCAAAACACAACTGGAGGCGATCCTGGCATGGTTATCGAGTGACAAGATTTGACTCGGGACCTTCCGAAAGAATGCCCCTGGCGGTTCGCCAAGTGGGCTCGTTATAAGTGTATTCTCTCATATCACTGGATATAGGTTATGTTGGCTTATTCCGATGATTTTGTGCGTGTGCATCAAACTCTTGGCTGACTATACCTAGTCTTGTTCCCGCACCCAAACGGTATTTCTTAGGTGGTGTGGACTAAAACATAAGATGCCACAACATCAACCAAACCATAATAGGGGATGAGCACGAGACTAGACTAGACGATAGTAAACCCACAGGCGGTGCTGATTCAAACTCCAGAAGTAGTTACCGTGAGTTCTCTCATCCTTCAGGGATGCGCAGTCTATTTCCTAAGATCAAGTAACTTTCTGGAGGACTTAGGAGCGGGTACTTAGAAGAAAATCGTATACCGCCATGGCTAATTGCCTATATGTGAGTATGGAAAAAAACTACCATGAGTGTATATCGAGTGATAAATTGTGATGCACCCCCGCCCAAGCGCAGCATGCAGCTCATTCCTGGAGGTGTATACTTGGGGTGAAATTAAGTATTGTCCTAATTGCGGTGGCAACCATACAATCACGAGAGACAATACTTAATTTCACCGCAAGTACACTCGGGTCAAATTTAGAGTACTCTTAAATAATATAACATCATCAATGCGCTCCTCGATACCTTGGAAGAGTGGTATCAAGATTTGAGATACATTCCTTTGAATCTATGGCGAGGAAATCATTTTCCACTCCACCAACTAGGACCACGAAAATAATAATTCTACTTTCCATCGATGATAGATAGGTGCTTCCACACCACCAACAATACCCTCGACAAGCGAGTCGTGTGGCGCCTGGCGCCAATGTTGGCATAATTATAAGTGGCAACCTCTGCGATGTGGCGCGCGAACGTCGTCACGAAGCGGGGAATGTAGCCAAGCTCGTCCCCGGTGTGGCCAACGAGCTTTGCCGCTAACGGTTCATTCCATCGCAGACATCGCCAACCTCGGGGGTTTGTTCCGCGTCGCCCATGTCGGTAACGATTTAATCCACGCCGCCAATATCACCAACGATATACCCCACGCCGCCAACTTTGCAGATATTGCCAACGATATATCCTACATCACCAACATCATCAACATCGCCAAGGACAACGCCGCTAACACTATCCTCGAGCTAAATAGTCCATAATTAAGCCAGGAGACTGCATTTGTCTCATAACTCAACAATAACAAAATGTTCGCCGATGGGGGTTGCTGAGATTATTACTGCTTGCCTGGGTAAATATATCCTCCTTGTAATAATTATGGCAAGGTCTAGCTGGCCCACTACTGTATTACGTCATTTCTGCTTCTTTGCCAAGGCAATTATTATAAAAGGGCTGTTAAATCCCCTCCTATATTAACAACAGGAACATATTCGCTCTCAGACTCAATATCACGTTTTGAACACCCGAGCAGCATTCTATGTTTCTACCTTGATGACTCACCACCATTTGGGTCTCAGAGGACTGAAGTCGTTGATCGTCACCCAAAAAAGGCCGGACACAATAGAGTGATTTAGTCAATCCCCGTTTTTCAAATTTTGAGCTCAAGTTGGAGTTCTTGGCGGGATCCTCGCACCAAAAACTGCCGCTAAGAACCAAATATTTAGATTCAGAGATTAGAGTGATTTGGCCAACAACCTTTGAATCTCAATATTTAGTTCTTGGCGATGGTTTTTGGTGTGGGAATGCCGCCAAGAACTTATAATTTGAGCACAAAATTTGAAAAACAGGGATTCGCCACATCACTCTATTGTCGTTTGGCATCCATACCCGTATGTTCCCGCATGCGTCTATAGTATTGACACATGTTCTCTTGTCATCTGCCACAATATAGGAAAGTGGAGATTCAGAGTACTAGCAACTGCACTCGAACATCAATGGGCATTGGTGAGCGTACGGACATGGGTGCACGAGCAGCACAGGAGACAGAAGAGAGATAAGACAGGGAGATCTAACTAAGATATATCTTTGATCTACCACGAGCCCCTTTCCTATCTCGCCACAGTACTTTGCCTTCGCTGGTAAACACTAACAACTCCAGCAATAGTTCGGGACAGTCGTTTGTACCCAACATCCCGTCGGTCTTAATGGGTAACTAATAGCCGTCCGCGGGCTAAACAACAGGATCTCGGCTGCCCTGATGATCGGCTAGTCCTGGTTGGTACAAACATTGATATTTACCCAGCGTGAGCTAGGAGTGGAGGTTAGGTCAGAATCTAAGAAGTTTATGGGCTCGGGCCTTGCCTGGCCAGTCAAACCGGCCCCCCCCTTAAAGAGCCGATCGATGATCGCTTCAGAAAGGTGAGAAATGTTACCTCTATAAATACGATATATGAGTCACCAGTGATCTCCATTTTCCAGGGGCTGCTTAGCAGAGAAGCAGGTCAGATACATGGCAACCAATATATATACACTATTAGAATCCTCCCAATAATAACTCAACACGATAAACTCGGCGTGTGGGGTGGAGATGCAGTTATCGTAAGTGATGGTAACCTCGTGGCTATCCAGACGTACCGCAGTACGGCTTGCCATTCAATGAATCTTGGGCACAAAATTTCATGGTGAGTCGCCTTTCAAACCCCGGATCTTGGCATATGGCTCGAAATAGGGGCTATTACGCTACGTCCTCTCGGAGGCATTTTGAATTAATTAGCATGCCCCGTACAGGAGATGCCGCGAAGTAAAGGTTCCATCCCACCCGCCTCCACCTGGGAATTGGAGTATATATATATAAGAACGCCGTCACAACCCCTGATCGAAAAGAAAATGCGATGATCTTGCGCGAGCGGCCACAGGCCATAGAATGAACATAGAAAAGTACAAAGTTAAAAGAAATAAATTTAAAAAGTACTCTATAGATGTGGCCATACATCCGCCCATATTACGGTTTTAAACGCCCCATACGGTAGACTCCTTAAACACAAAAACGTTTCTAGAAATATATACACCCGCGCCGCGCAATACGCAATCGTCAGGGGCATACAAACCCACTCGGTATACTGGACGAACGCAAACAAAGAGATCGCAGCAGCACTCCCAGCACACGATAAAATAACCATTATGACAAATATATAGATCAACACCAGCAGCCCAACGTATTGCGGGCCTGAGAAGTGCTTGTTTGCTTGAATGGCGAAATAGATCAAAGCCCCAGAAACGGAGGAAACTAGGAGCCACGTCGCAAGAACTAGCAAGTAGGTTCCAAACTCGTGGCGCTCCATGAGGGGTAAGCGTTTCCAGAATTCGCCTGGAGAACTCAGCCTTTTTGCGGCCTTGATTGCAAGAACGCCGGGTCCGGGGATGGCTACAAGAATGCAAGAGATCCTCCAAAGAAGCCTTTCCACGGGTGAGGGGAAATAGCTGTTCCAGAGACTCGCGTGAATGCCGCCGTAGATCAAACATAGAGGTATCAAGACCCGCGCTATCTTGTCGGTGGGGATCCTGCTGGGCTGCGAGCTCATGCCTTCCTCAGGTCTGGCGAGATCTAGACTATATATTTCCTCCGATGCCGATCGTCGGATAAGCTTCTCGCACTGCCCCCCGCGCACCATCCCCGCTACCTTCTTGAATATGAGGAGGTCACTATCTGTCAAGAAACGTTTCCCCTTGGGCCCACCCTCTCGTGCATTCTCCAAATCCACTAGAAACCCATCCTCACTGAAAACCAGCATGCGCCCAGGTATAAGTTCGAGGTGGAGGTCCTTAGGAAGTCCAGGTCCAGTTCGGGGCATGGGCAACTCTTCGAGTGTCACTTTCTTGTGGTATACTCCTGCGAGCGAGAGTTCATCTCGGGTGTACCGATATAGAACCTGAGTGCAGACAGGAAGGACGGCGTTCAAGGGGATATTGAAGCTGGTGCTTTGTTGGTTCGAATATCGGCTGCGATTGTCGTCTATGAGGTTGAAACTGTCGGAGGGTTCGAGGGGTATGGTTTGATATCCATGACTAGTGTTCAAATGTGGGAAGAACCCCCCATTATGAGATAAATTATCTTTGATTTCAGTTTCTGGGGCCTCTGTGGAGGTTATGGTTATCTGGGGCGCCCGGGTCGTGCTTGTGGGTATTAGGCTGCCGCTCAGTCCACGGGAGAACTTGATCTTACAGCCGTAAGGCATGTCAGCGACGAAAACCGCTGAGGACATAGGTTCGCTCAAGACACCGGGGGTAAGGGAGAGTGCCCTGCCAACGTTGTGAGGCTTCTTCCACCAGCAGACATATACGGCAACAACGCAAAGGACGTGAACAATGACATTGATCTCTATGATTGTGACGGGGAGTTTGGCGATTTTTCGACATAAGCAGTCTATCATCGTCCACAAGATATAAAAGCTTTATGTTGCTGCCTTGCGTCCAGTTAATGCAAGATTTGTTGGCCATAGCCTCCTTCCCGGTAGGAAGGTTTGTGGCTTATTGTTACAGAAGCCTAGTTATTCTGGTCTTGTTAACAACTATGGCGCGAGAAGCTATAGGGGGCGGGTGTGTCAACTTTGGTCAAAAAAAATGTGATTGGGCCGCTATGTCAGCTCAGGGTAAGGGTTTATGATGTGCAAACGCGTCAAGGGATATTTGCGCAAGCAAAGATAGCGCAAGCAAAGATAGCCCTTGATTTCTCGACCTTGAGTTACAGCAAAGATGCCAGTAAAGGAATATAGTGTTTGTACCGGAAAGCCAATTAGCCGCCAAGCAGTTTGGAAGCGAAACAAACTTGCTAGGGAGAAAGCGAAGCAGCTCAACACTCCGAGTCAACTGGAAGAAACTATTGAAAAATGGCCATTAGCACCAAGTCTTCAAACAGATATGGAAATGCGGGCCAAAATACTTGAAACAGGTACTTAACTAATGAAGATTTATTCCAATTTCTTTCATCCACTGATATATTTAGCATTGTTTGGCATGAAAAAACTTCTTAAGTCATCTAAATGCCCGAACCGTCAAGATTATACCTGATATCTACAAGTTCAGTGTTTTATGAATCTTCAATTGAAAAGACCAGCTGCTTTTTCTTCTGCCAATACCAGAGAAAAACTAGCATTAGAAGTTGCAAATTCATTTAATGGGGTTTGCAAGCTTGCGAGTGTTATTTTACAAAGAGAAAGAAGCTGGGTTAGAAAACGGTAAGTAAACTACTAAACTCTACTAGCCCTATATATATACTAATAATAATAATTAAAGATATATTCAACCTGGGTTACAAGGCAAAACATCCTCAATTAAATCAATGCTAGAAGACGAAGGTACTTTAATAGCTGCCCGAGAATACATTGCCCGAGTTGGACAACAAATTACAGCACAAAACCTTGCCGATGCTGTAGTGGAATACTGGCAAAATTCTTTGTTAGAGAGTGAGATCGATATTTCAGGATATTCGGTGGAAATAAATATCATGCAAGAGACAATTTTAGCTCTAAGGGATATGGATTTAGATGAAGCTAAATGGTCTTTATCCAGTCGATCGGCAGTTAAATGGTTGCACCGTTTAGGATATGATTGGAAGGAGGTTCGGAAGGGTACATACAAAGATGGACATGAAAGAAAAGACGTAATCGATTATCGGCAAAATATCTTTTTACAACAGTTGGAAACTTTGAAACCACGGTTATCAAAATGGGATGAAAATGGAAATTATTTGCGTACTCCAGCAGATATAAGAACAGTTACTGGAGAGGTTCTGTGTGTACTAGTTATAAATGATGAATGCACCTTCCATTCCAACGAAGGACCTACACACCAATGGGTTAAAAGTGATAGTCAACCCCTAAGGAAGAAAGAATTGGGCAAAGGAATTATATTGTCGGGCTTTCTAACTCCATTATCCACTCTTCGAGTACCAGATTATATGTCTGATCTTGAGTTGGAAAGATTAGGTCTCCGTCGCGATGCGATGGACATGATTGAATGTGGGGGTGATGTTTGGTGGGATAGCGAGAAATTATTTCAACAACTTACCGATTATGCAATACCTATTTTTGAATTAGCTTTTCCGGGTTGTCTAGCCGTCTTCCTTTTTGATAACGCTCCGTCTCATCATGCATTAGCTAAAGATGCACTTAAAGCATCATCGATGAATATGAGGCCCGGTGGAAAAGCTCCAAATATACGAGACGGTTGATTTATTGATCCCAAGAATGGCAACCGAGTTAAACAATCATTCAATTTCTCCAAAGATAACTCGACGATTCCTGAAACCTGGCGGGGTAAACCAAAAGACTTGAAGATTATTTTACAAGAGTGTGGATTGTGTGCTGATGGTTTGAAGTGTAAATGTAAAGGTTGGTGCGATGGAGCCTGTTGTGCGGAGAGTCTTATGGCAAATCAACCTGACTTCAAAGAACAAATTTGTAAAGTTCAACAGTTAGTAACCGATTGAGGTCATTTGGTTATTATATATCCAAAGTTTCACTGCAAGTTAAATTGGATTGAATATCTTTGGTGCGCTGCTAAATAGTATACTAGAAAAAATTGTACATATTCACTTTCTGCATTACGGACGAATATACCAAAAGGGTTAGAACACGCAAGGAAATCTATCTGGAAATATTGGAGGAAGTCAAACGATATCATGAAAGCTTATCGGGCTGGATTTAGATGGGTTTCGCACAGTCAAAAACGATATAAAAGTCATAGACAGGTGCAAATGGCGGGTTTTTTAAGTTCCACCTAATATATCTATAAAATATAAAGATTTTACACATATTGCTAATTTTTAGAATCTCATTCTGCGATTTTTTCATCAACCAATCTGTTAAAAGTTTCCTCCGAAAACTCTCCTGCCCTTCTTTGATTTCTTTCAATTTTCCTTTTTACTGCCCCTTTAGCTGATGCCCGCTTTGCCTTCCTAGCATTCCTCATTCTCCAATTTTTTGAAGCAATTCTCTCCAGTTTTTTTTTCCTTTCCGCTATTAATAGTTAGTCTTAATTCATATTTATAGCAACAGCAAACATACCGGGAGTTTTTCCCTTTTTCTAATTTCCTTAAGCACATCACTTGCCTCTTGGTGTTTTGTATCCTCAGAAGAGAAATGTTGAAGATGTTGCCAAACAGCTATATGGAGTCTGGCCGGTGACTGAAGTTCTTCAAACATACTGGACATTCAAAGAATTTTGACCCCTAATCCTTCCACTTTTCATACGGGGTTTTTTTTTGGAACTTCTGTAACAGTGGGTTTTGCAGATTTTAAAGGCTTCTTTCTAATTCTTCCTGTAGCTGTGTAACCATAAGGGGCATTGGCAGTATCTGGTGTTGGCATTTTTTTGGTAGTTGCTGGTGGTAAGGGAAGGTGGTTGATAGGGAAAGCGTAGGTGGTTGAGGGGAAAAGGAGAAAATACGGGTGATGAACACAAATATGATTTGCATATAAGGTGATGAACGGGAATATGATTTGCACAAAGCTGAGTTTAGCGAGGCAACTTGCAACCTAACCACCACACCCCACACTCAACCCTAACCACAACAGCCAGGCCCTACAGCCAACCCTAACCCATGCGCCCCACCAAATCTTTCGAAGTGACACACCCACCCCCTATAGCTTCACGCGCCATAATACTATTGAATTACCTATTAGTATTCAAATCCACCGTCTAAGCCTTCGACACGAGCCATCCTGCCATGACGTGACACCTCTGACCTGAATTTTCATAAACCTTGCCAGGCCACGATCTGTACACCCAGCGGTGGAGAGCAACGCCACTGTAGAATCTTCAGGGGTGGTGAAGCACCTGATACAATTTGCACATCCTTACCTGACGACTCAGCTAAGAAAGGTGTGGAGGGATGTATTGGCTCTTGTATGCGAGAACTGGAGGACCATGTTTCAAGGCGACGGCCACTCGCCCCCAAGACAGAAACAATAAGCCCACGTGTTACACTAGATATTGGCACAGCAGGTTGCACCACATGGATGTTACACTCATTGGTGGGATCACGGACAGGGATTTCTGTCAACACCAAGCAGACGGGCCATATCTCTGCCAAAGTTGTGCCCCTGTAAACACACTCGGTGTTTATTATTTCATTAAGTCCGGGAGGTACTGTGGTATGTGAACCAGTTTTTGCTGTGGAGAGCCTGCCAAGAGTTCAAAAGTTGAGCTCAAAATTTAAAACGCTTTAATACACAGGTTTAATAGAACATAACTGCCGCATATGGTTAGGTTTACAGCTCTCCTCGCGACAGGTATGAAGAACCTAAACATGTGGACTCTATGCAGGTCTTGGACATGCGGGTTCCTATTGGAGTAGTCAACTACTCGGAGTCAACTTGTTGGACGTGTTATTTTGGTAGAGGAGTAAAAGAGGGGAATAAAAGAGGTATGCGTCCGGGTCATGATACTTTTTATTTTGTTAACTTCACGCCCGCCGGTCCTCTTCATTATTTATTATGGTTACAGTAAAGACTTTTGAGTGTTCCTACAAGCAGCGATACTATATACAATGCCTTAAAAATGAAGCAGGGTGGTTACAGAAAAATTGCCGAGAACCAAAACCTCAGCCTTGGGACAGTGTGGAACATCTGTCAAGGTCCCGCGACGCCCCAGAAAAAAAGAGGCTAACCTTTTAGTCTTGATACCCCTGCTCGTCGCCGGCTAGTTTGAACAGCAATACTGGATGCTGAGCATCGCCGGAAAACCTACGCCAAGATTGTCGAGATATGCAGAATCACTGCTTGTGAGAAGACCCTACGCAGAGCTTTCGAAATGGAGGGCTATCACCGATGGATTGCCCGTAAGAAGGTGTTCCTCAAAGCTCAGCACAAGCGGCGAAGACTACAATTTGCACAAGAACACCTACACTGGACAGTACAAGATTGGCGTCGAGTTGTATGAACAGATAAATGCTATATTTGGTTAGGTGGAGCCCGTAGCAATGTCTGGGTCACATGATGCCCTGGTGAGGACTATCTGGAGTCCTGTATCGCACCTAAGTTCAAGAAGCGGAGTTCAGTTATGGTTTGGGGGGGTATCTTGGGTGGTAAAATGACACGACTTGTTTGATGGGATAAGCAGAATTGGGGGCCCATTAGAGCCCTAACGTATATCCACCATGTCCTTCATCCCGTCCTTTGGCCTTTCTGGTACTGGGAGAACCATAATACAGAAGCCACGGTATGGGTAATGGAGGATGGAGCTCCTGCACACAAGGCTCAAGTAACTCAAGCACACAGAGATTATTTTAATATGCCATCTCTAGTATGGCCTGCCTCCTCCCCTGATCTCAATCCTATCGAGAATATTTGGAACTTGATCAAGAACCCCTGAACCAGAGAAGACCATGCTCTACCGGATTAGAGGATATAAGAGAGGCAATTAGGGAAGAGTGGGACAACCTGACAGAAGGAGAACTCTTAGAGTATGTAGATAGTATGCCTGAGCGCATTGCAGCTGTTATTGCTGCAGATGGTCGTCACACTAGATGTTAGTAGGAGTCACTTGTAATCATTGTTGATGGATCTGCACTTATTGTTTTTCATTGAATTGTTTATTATTTTTCACAGACGCAACCCTATATCTTGATATCACACTCATTGGCTGCTTTGCTCCTTCAATAGGAACCCGCATGTCCAAGACCTGCATAGAGTCCGCATGTTCAAGTTCTTCATACCTGTCGCAAGTAATGTGGCTGCGGAGGTTCTGCGCTTCGTGCACCTTAGGGCTGAAACCCGCGACACGCCACTTGAAGTGGGTTTATCCCTATGTGTATTTGCGAGAACCACGAGCGCTGGGCTGCTCTGCAAACAGAGCTCTGATACCGAGAATTATGATTTCACAATATGGCCTCCGCTTTTCAAGCAAAGCCAGTGGCCATGATATGAGAGCGTTCGGTTAATTGCCACCTGTTGGATTTTGGAGTGTCAAGTCTCACTTCAGATGCGGTTCTGCAGCGTTTCCGATAATTTCGGTTAAATAGTTTTGTGCCGCTTTTTTTTTTCCTCAGAGGCAGTCATAGCTTGTTAGTTAACTAACGCCAAAGCCAATTCTGCATTTTTCAGCATTAATCCGCCCTCCGCCGGTCACACAGACGCGCTTTTTCGAGATGGAAAGATATTCTACGACCGACCACTAAGACGAAGCTGGTGTGGTACAGGCTTTAATTACTTCCCTGCATTCTCACACAACCAAAGTCGCCAAGTGTTTTCTGTTTTAGTTCTGCTGTGGTAGATCCCAAGATTAGAGATGCTTTCGCAGATTTAATCCAGACGCTAAGCGATGCCTCAATTGTACTAGTCTGTTTGTTTACATGAATCAAGTCTGTATTAATGCTTCACTAACTTCATGCAGCATTAAGAGTCTGTATCTCGTCCTGTACTAACTTGGCGGCTTGATCCCTCCGGTCACTGTGGAAACAAGTAGATACACAAGTTGCGAGACCTCTCTATTATATGTCTCTGGCAGCATTCAGGTAACATGTTTGTTAGTAGATATCAGCCATTGACTACTCTCTAGATGAGAGTCCCTGACAGAAGTCTACTGGCGACCAGGGGTTGTTTGAGGTGAGAAATGATGTTTGGGGGTGGTGTTTAAGACCAGTTTCTACCACCAATACAGTCTATCACGTTAACAGATAGTTCCTATAGTTGTTCAAGATGAATTATCCCCTTGCCTTTAAGAGAGAGAGAGTCAAAGTCAGGCTTTGAGTGGTTCTAGAGTGGTGCTTGGGTGCGTGGAGAGTGCCCGCTTGCAGATCTGGAATTGGAAGCACCTAACTCAAACAGTGGTAAGTCTGCGTATTCTGTCGCTTTGTGGAAGGACAGGTAGTAGTGACCTCCACGATGATTTTGGGGTGACGGTGGGGCGCAGACTGGGCATCCAGTTGGTGGTTGGAGGAACACGGAAAGAATAATTTCCAGAAGTCATTCGGGCGATTAGAGTAATGCATCTGCCAAAATGCAGGATTATACTACCCCTATAAGAGGGGAGCAGAAGGAGAAGCAAGGGCCACTGGGAACCCACGGTCCCATTGCAACATCCCTTCACCCTAGGGAGGGCTAGATAGTATAGTCTAGATCACCTTGAGCCCGCGTCGGAAGATGCACAGGCGTTTCTAACCTCATGTGTTGGCGCGCTGCTCCTGCTGTGGTGGGTGGAGTTGGAGGTTGGAGGTTTGGAGATTTAGGTAGAGTGGCTAGTTAAGCTAGAAGGGGCATGGGTAGCTCTGATTTGTGGATTTGTGGATTTGATGATGATGATCCAGTGTTCGCAATGGGGCGGTCCGTCGGTCCTGGGGGTAAGGACTAGACCGACTACGGGCTATAGTCGGTCTTGAGCAAGCATCGGGGACCGACTACCAGCTATTGGGCTAGGACTACCGACTGTAGTCTGGATTATAGGGTTATAGCTTGGCATAGGCTGTGGGGCTGCCATGCAGATATCTACAGTCCTGCATTGACATCTACAGATATCTGCGGTCCTAGCACTGATCTATGGTCTGTAAGGGTCAGGACTCTTCCCACATACGAATTTTGTACGGGAGCTCAACATATTGATTCTCCCATACAGATAATTCAATATAGTCACCCAAACCGAGTGATCTCGCATGACTCCATAGATGTCTATCGTCCGGCACGTTATCTATAGTCCTGACAAAGTCAGGGACTGGACGGACCATGACCATGTGGTCCGTCCGGTCTGGAAGCACTGCCAAGTCATCTATAGATATCTATAATCTGGACCTGACCGTTGCGAACACTGAAATTTTGATCAAGAATAACAGTACTCAAGTGGGGATGAGATGAGGATGAAATGGCGAATGGCTTTTCTGATTGGTGGTTCGGTTACATAAAAGTGGGGCTTGGCTTGAGCTTCAAGAAATTAAGAGTGGAAAGACTTCTGGGTACCATTGAATGATTAAGGGTCCGTTCGGACGGTCTGATAATCGCGATTATTAACGATAATCCGACGGATTATAGAGTTTTGCATTATTGAAATAAGTAGAGGTGTTCGGGGGAATGAATAATCTAGATTTTCTAACCTCTGTTAATTCAAATAATCTGCCAAGAAAATAATTAGCTCGAGAGGTGATTATCTTTCTCTTCCTTCTTCTCTCTAACTACAGCGAGCTTCTCAACTGTGGCGATCGCAGCATTGTGACGATGTACTGATATGAGATTATCCTCAAGTTCTGCTTACTTGAATTATTTCTCCCTCTTATTGATAATCGGCACTTTGGAATAATCCATCAATATAATCCGTGCCGGCCCGAATAGGCCCTAAGCTTCTTTCACCACGAACCTTCACCAGCCAACCTCAAGTGTAGGGTGCGAGGTGGGTGCAATTGCTACTTACTACAATGTTTTCTATTTGAGACTATCTTATTGGTAAATCAGCGTATCCTCGCTCAACTAGACGTTCCATTCAAGAAGCTGTGTCCCAAAGAGCCTTGTTGCTGACTTTCAACTCTACATTAAGCTCTAGAGAAATTACAGTTAAGCATACATTCAGTTGTTAAGGCCAGACCCCCACCAATTACGTCAATTGTAATTATATAACAGGTTCTGAAAGCCATAAAGCTGTTGTTGGTTGATTCGGGTAGCGTGTATACAAAATGATTTCTCGTTGGATGAGAATCACTAAAATAGGATAATGATGAGGGGATTGGGGTGGGTAGTTTAATCAAGGATGGTGGAACAGATACAAATTTAGTCTTACACATGGAGGAGAGAAAGAGAGGTGAAAAGAGGGCGGAGGCTGGAGGCCGGGGGGGCGTGTCTAGACTAACGACTTAGCATAGATTCTTTTTTTAGTATTGTGTTTCTATGGAGCTTCGCAGGCAACTTCAATTGTTTTGTAGCAAGCTGAGCTAGTATTATACTTTATGTCTGTTATTCTGTCCCCTTTGCGAATGCCCCCTACCAAAGGCACCACATCCCTCTCCGCGCGCCTACCTTGGTCCTCCAAAGGTCAGTCTGGCAGAGTATTGCTCCTGTATCATAGCCTCTCCTAAAGTTTTCCTAACATCTCTCTTTGTGTAGTCGAGTCGCATTGTCCACTTAAACCAGTGCTGGCGTCACATTGCTTCGAACGACTCCCCTGCCCCCGAGAAGGTGGATGTGGCTGATACACACCCACATGAGACCCCCTTAAACTCTCGTTTCTAGTGCTATCAATATCGCATTGGCCTCCCTTTGCCCATCCTTCATAGAATGCGATTGTGTCTTTATTAAACTAAGGAACCGTCTTCCCTCATGAACATAAGTTGTTTGCTAAAAAGTCCTTTGTAGATCTCCAAGCTGCGGCCCCACAAACCAATCTGGCGGTAGTTTGGTGTCCGTGCTTGTCCATCCCTTTCCCTTGGTCTCGCTGGGGGTGTTGGGGGTTGGAGGATGCTTGCACGGGCGTGGGTGCTTGCAGGGTTGAAGTCTGAGGCCTAGAAGGATTTTGGGCGGTGTATATGCAATTTTTTGATACTCACGCAAAGGAGGCAAGCAAGTACCATGAAGAACTCTGTGACATCGAATGATATCATAGTGCGGCATGCAGAAAACGTCTCAGAAGTAGTGTTAAAATAGGGGTGAGTTGAGGCCAGTATCCTTCAACTCCAGATACCTTTCAACAATGAGTATAAGCCGACTTCCCATGATAATAGTATAGCTCATACCAAATATGAGGGAAGGTATGATGGGAGGTCATTTGCATTAGGACAGCTACTACGCTAGCTGGAGGATTAAGAGAACCCCAAAAACCCCAAAACCTTAAACTAGTAGTCAATAAATTACCCAAACAACTCGCGGTTAGTGAAAGCACTCTTCGCCGATAGATTGAATTCTAGGTAGAGACCCCATGATATTGCTCACACCGACTCTCGATTTCTCGCCCTAGCAGAGGAGACAGTTTTGATAAACCCACTCTTACCGTAGATGGCTTTAATATCCTATCAGCAAGGTTTCCAATGGTTGAAGTCCGTTATGATAAGACAAGACTGCATAACCACCAAATCAAGGAGCTCAAACTGACCAACTGCTTGAACTGTTTTTCTTGATAGCTTGAACCGATTAAACCGCGTTTAATGTCTTGGCATACCAAGCATATTACAGTCTTAAAAACAGCAGTTCATGTTCTTGAGTAGGGTGTTCTAGCTCAGGAATTGAGGTATTCGAGTTTATGAACATGAGTTGTATAAACGGTTAAACCATCAGTATGACCGGTTTTGCACATTTCTAAACCGTCCAGACCGTGTATCGAGGGTGATAGGAACTGCACCAACTGTTGAGTTAAATGGTTCAGTTGAACCAGCCTGAACCAGCTAATCGCCATACCACTGGAAACTTTGCTGCTAACCAGCCACGTTAATGTGTGGTTGGCTCCCCACACAGCCCGCCAACGTACAGGCCCAAAGGGAAGCGTGAGGTCAATGGTCCTCGTTTCCCTATAGACTGGTAAACATGATTTATCTATGTCCGAGTTGTGGTAAAATGGTATGAAGGGGGTTACTCAATAGGCTGGCGTTAGGGCCTGGGGGTTGGGGGAACTAGTGAGGGGGTCTTAACCGGCTTTGGTGCGTCGACAACGATTCTTGGTGATATCAAGTATATATCCATGTACTTGGGGGTGGTTTTGCTAGGATACACCTAGCGGGCTGCTTGTGGCGTGGGCTGTTGGAGAAAGTAATTGAGATGGGCGGAGGGGGAGTGGAGGAGTGGGAGAGGGTGGGGTACGCCTGGCCATGGGTATGACCACGAACTGAGTAGCATAGGATTCTAATTGTCTTAGCAGCGACTGGGGTGAGTCTATCTTGCCTAATTAAAACTTTCATCATCACAGGCAGGCCCGATGTATTCTCCTACGGCCCCAGGTATGTTGTTCTCGTCCGCCAGTCCTTTAGATACCGCAATTAGTTAGCATTTGCTATGAGTTAATAAACATAATGCATCTGGCTTACCTTTGTACTGATGTGGTGGTGACGAAGGTCAGGCTTGAAAGGCCGGGAGATAGGGGTGGAACTTGAAGAAAGCTGAGGCTTGGAGTAGGAGAGAGGGGGGGGGGGGGGGGAGGGGGGGGGGCTTGAAGGGAGTTGAGGCTTGGGACAGGCCAAGAGAGGGCGGAGAGGCATCCTTATATAGCTGACGAGTCACAAATAAGGTTTCACTAGCGTAAACTTTAAAAAGAAAGTTTTCACTCGTGTAAACCTTAAATCAATACACACAAAAAGTAGTCATTTGACTTTCTAGAATAATTGTCATTTAGCGGGATAGTGTTACTTAGGAGATGGTCAATTAGTATACAGTGGCCATTTTAGTGAAGGCCGAGTTAGTCATTTGTAAATGAACGTTAATTATTGAAAAATGACAACGTAATTTTGCTAAATGATGAAGTCATCTATAGATGTCCCCTAGAGTATCCGACCCCTCTTCATTAAGGTAAGTTTTAAAGCGGCATATTAGGCACCTGTAACATGGAAACACGCGCCTCACGCCGCCACGTCACATCACTCCAATCGAAGACCCGCCATATAAGAAGGTCGGTGATACCACAAACTGTAAAACCCTTTGTCAACCACTCACAAAAGCATCGCCCAGAAGGTGAGACTTGACCACGTTGGGGACAGACCACTCTAGATATCCTGACCTGGCTGGGAATCTACATATCGCCATTCCAACCTCTCACCCGATACTTCATGATAGTACCAACCAATTAGGAGAAACGGTGGGCCATCTGCTCCGATTGCTCGACCATCCGCAGCTTGTGTCCTTGCCCAATGGGCAAAGGGGCTGTATTCTGCAGATTCTCAATGTGGCCGCTGATACGTCGTATTGAGACCGCACATGTAGAGGCTCTGGACCAACAGACCTTGATCCAGGGTTCTCAATAGTACGTATCAGGCGGACCTCAATGTCATACCGCACCCACTACTATGTGCTTAGGTGGTTATCGGACTGCATGATATTTCACAGACTCCTTTTCGTACCAACTATCAATCAATCAATCAATTCGTACCAACTATAAAGTCTTCATACTGTAATCGAGTGATACCTTATCTTCCTGGGATCCTTTTTTCCTCCCCCTTCTTTTAATTCATGAGTTACATAAATCTATGCTAGAAGAGCAAATGGAGTTGTAACTGGGCGCCAAGTCCCTACCACATGATATCCATGATATAATCGATATGGGCAAAACCCATATCCTACCTACTATTACTTAAAAATCATCATACCATACTTAGCATCGAGAACCCTTCCCGCGATATGGTTTCAGGGGAGAGATAAAGCACTTCACCCTAAGAAAGTATAGTCCCAAGCCAAACACCCTAGTCGATGCAGGATCATGCTCCTGACCTAAGTATGTAGTAGTGATCATCCTGCTGACTGTTTTCCCCTCTTGGAAATTAGCTTACATCGGGGTGGCGTGCCCTGGTCCGCTACTGCGATGGGCATGGGCCCTGCAGCAGGGTATTAATGTCCAGGTGACACGCGACTAAGTTATACTTCCTAGTTTCTCTGCCAGGAAGCAAGGCACGCCTCCCAAGGAATATCCCTATATGGGTAACCGCATCACCAGAAAGCGGGGGCCGTCGAAGGGGTACTGCCATGTAGCTAATCACACGCACTACAATAATGACTAGCGATGCCTTTGTGAGGGGTACTGAACACGGGAGGTATTCCTTGTAGCAAGTGAGATCTTCGGGACATCGTAAATCCTAGGGCAGGGAATGGGCGAAGTGATATTTTTGAAGTCCCGAGGTACGGAGTTAAGGGCCGGAATGATTCCATGTTACCAACCAGCCTTATATGAGTACTCTAACAGAAGTTACAGCGTCGTAGGTTAGGGGGTATTGTGAAAACAGCCTCCAATTTGACAACCTAAGTGTACGTCTGTATGCCTAAAGGTTATTTTTATATCGCTAATGATGTCCTAGTATTTTAAGAAACGCTGCGCAAGATCTTAAACGCGGGCCATGACGGTTAGCGGAGGGGTTCCCCATTCAGATAGTAAGATATTGTTACGCCCAAGGACTCGCAGGTGACTCTTCACATGTGCCTACCATATCCTAGAACCGGCAGAGGGAGCTCTGCCTGACCAGGGATGTGCTGGAGTTAACTCTCAGGCTCATTTCCGTGGTGCAGACAGGCCCAACAGGTGGAGCTCCCAAAGGCTACTTCCATCCACAAGATAGCTATATAGGAGAGATGGCTGTATCAGATGATTCTGATGTTTGCGCTGGTTTCTTAAGAGGACTATTTAGGGATCAGCCAGTGCAAGTTTTCTAGTTTCCTGACGCCGTGGTGGCCACCGGAGCTGAATGAAACCGGTATGAGGGTTTCCATGTGGCCAGAGATGTTGTCAGTGCCATGTTCTACGGTGCTCTGGTGTATATTTCGACCTTATGGTCCGAACGGATTCCTGGATAGGTCGCTAATCATATTGCCAACTAGCAACGGATTGATGGCCAGAGGAACCCGCTAGGGGATGTTTTACGCTTCTGGGGCTGCCCGGGACGTTGGAGGTGCTCTGTAAGCGTTAGGATATGTCAACGTGGGTACTATCAACCCCGGCAGCAGACCATATAGAGCCCTTGCCATGCAACTAGGACCGTGACATCTCTTAGTATCCCTGTTAACAACTTGGCGGACAAGATGGCCTATTACGGAGTATTTCTATACCGCCCGATAGGAAGCTGATACAGCGCTAACTGGGGGCCTATGGCTTGGTTGGCAGGACGTTAGGTATACCTCGGAAGAGGCGCGTTTCAGTACCTAGCGGCGGCCGTGGGGCTACTTCTATGTTGCTAACGATAGTAGGGGGAAGCGGATGCAGCGGCTGGACTTCCCCGCCTCCCCCTAGCATCAGATCATTTGCCTTAGATTAGTTGATGGATGTTGTTTGTGAGAGTAAGTCATAATCCTAGGGTGAGGCTACTGTGTTGAAAAGGGCAGTAACTTTCAATCCGTCCATCCTGAGTTGGTACGCAGCGAGGGTCAACACAGGAAACGTTTAACCTTTGGGCACTGCCAGGCCGATGAGTCATCCGGCGGTGACATTCGAACCGCAGAAGGTCTCATCTAGATACAACCGCGCTATCCCCGACGAGGTAAGGTAGGCGTGCATGCAAGATACGCGATGCCTGATGTGGTAACGCCGATACGCGGCCCGGGCCGCACACCCTTGCGTTCATCACCGACCAAATGCGCCCTGTCCACCCACCAAACAGCAAGAACAGCAACGGAAATGACCCTCTGTGTGTCTAACGGTGCTCCGGAGGTCCGCGGATTTCCATGTTGCCAACAAACGATGTATTCCCGGGGGGGGGGGGGGGGGTTACTATGTGGTTAACACTCTGTGGGGACGGAGGTGGGTGGGGCGGGGGTGTTCAATGCCGCCGAGTAACTCACTCAATAGCCCATGTCGCTAAAGACGAGCCTGAGGGGATGGATAGGTATTACTAAGTATTGTCCAACCCAGCTCTATGTCCTCAATGTGGAAAGATTGTTGGTGCGGATAATGGGGTTCCGACAGGGGGGGGGTCGCCCCCTACTACCATTAGTAAACGGCAGCGGAATAGTTTCATGTCGCCAGCCATGTTCCAAGCAGATGCCCCTCCTAATCCCTCACCCTAACCTTAACGCTGATCTTACCCTGGATAGTGATGAGCGCAGCTCGACGTAAGGCACTATCAACAGAAGCATAGTGGGACGCTCCCTGTCGCGGGTTTCTTGCACCGCCTTAAATCATCCGTAGCATGGTCTATAGTTCCCTAAGCCTGGCTTGCCTTGATGGTCGGCACTCGTGGTATAGCTGACGATCTCCAGGCTGATCAGTTGAGATAGGGTGGTCCTGGCGCGGATTGGAAACCCTAACCCTAGGTGGTGGGCGGCAACAGCAGAGATTGAAGAAGTGGATACTTGGCCACTGCGGAGAAGACTCGATGTGTTGTGAGAGCTCTCGTAGTCCAGGCGGAAGCTTTGTTCAAGTACTGGACATCGGAGGTTCAGTAGTTCGGGCACGACGGTTCACACATGAGCTGATTCTGGGCTAACTACCCGATACAGGAGTAGTGTTTTCCCCTACACAGCAGCTATCGGAGTACTGGCTACAGGGTATAGATTGGAGTATGCAAGCGAGTGCAAGGAATACGACTATGACATTTCTATATAAGAGCGACTACTATAATATATCGATAAGGTTGACCCCGACAATTTGACAACCACCAAGAGCTCCTCACCACCCCCGAGCCAT
Source organism: Morchella sp. 2018-W26 (assembly GCA_024713715.1). Lineage (NCBI taxonomy): Eukaryota > Fungi > Ascomycota > Pezizomycetes > Pezizales > Morchellaceae > Morchella > Morchella sp. 2018-W26. The sequence continues at coordinate 717,579 of JAMGYX010000017.1, forward strand.
ACCTCACCTTCCTCTCCGCCTTTTCCTTCGCCTTCACCTTCGTGGTCACCATCCCTGTCATTCAGCACCGCCTCAACCCTATCCTCCTCGTCGCTAGTCCCCCCCCCTAGATAGACCCTCCACCGATTCTCGCCCAACACGCCCTTCTCCGCCTTACTTGAAAAGGTCCGGAACTTGACCTTGCGGTACTGCAGCGCATAGACCTGCTCCCCACCCCCTCTTCTGTACCTGCTCCCCACCCACCCCCGCATTGAGGGCCGCCGTCTCCCCGTCCGTCGCAGCGCCGCGCATCTCCCCGCCCCCGCCCCCGCCCCCGCCACAACCGCATCAACAACAGTGGTACCCCACAACTAGATACACGCTGTCCCCGTCTAGCACGGCCTCGCGCACCCGGTCTCTTGGCACGCGCGCGCGAACCACCGGCCGCTGTTGGCCGAAGGCCGAGGCGGCGGGGGGGCGCGTCGGGGGAGTCGGGTGGGTCATGGTAGTTCTCGTGGGGCGTGCGGCGGTTTAGGACGAGGCGAGGCGTACGGAGGGGAGGGGAGGAGCAATTGCGTGGAGAGGGTGGGCATGGTAGGTTTCGGATGGTGTGCGGTGCGTGGGTGGGGGAGGGGTTTAAGTACCGTTGCCGAGGCTGGTGGCTCCTCTGGGGGGCGATGTGCGTGGTCATATGAAGCGTAGTCATCAAGGTCCACAAATGGAGTTCTCGGATAGAAGCTCCCTAGAGGGTTCGACACGAAGATTAGTTCCCGTTGGGGAAGGTGTCAAGCCTTTATTGGACAGATCGACTGATGGGATTTCAATTCTGTCTTAACAAACGTCAGAGAAACGAGTACCTGATGGCCAATACAAATTGCAACGAGACACACAAACCGTTTATAATTGCAGTAATATAAGAAACGCGCAGAATTGAAATACTGTCACGAGTCTATATAGTAAGTACCCTACGTCAGAAAATATGAAAGCGACATCTCGATGCGGCTTGGTGGTGAAGTGGCAGGGATTAATGAGAGTGTAGTTGACTAAGCACGACACGCGCCAAGAGCTAAATATTTACATGTAGACATAGAGGCGGTTAGCGCCACTTCCCATACAGGCGGCTAATGATAGAAAGTTTAAGGGTGAGACATGTGTGAGACATGACAACGTGATTTGATTGGTCGGCTTAAAGCCCACCGCCAAGAGCTAAATATTTAGACACAGAGGTGGTTAGCGCCACTTCCTAACCGAACAGGTTAAATCCCCCCGCTGTTCCTATACTTTACCGCCGTTCCCTATACTGTAGCTGTTCCATGCGGTCGCGAGCTAGCCATTGCTAGTGGTAAGAACTACAAATCGGACTTTCTGGGCGTTAGATTCATAGGGTTTGAGTGTCTCGGGTTGTAATTTGTCTACCAGATACTAGAACAGAACACCGATGTGCACTCAGGGCCGCGCCGCGAAGAAATCTGCGCGTGTTTTTGAGTTTCGCGAATCGCAAAGCAAATGGTGCAGCCCAGCCCTGTTTGGTATCGGGCTGCCAGAGTGGTGTGATGCCCAGCCCGGTTACAAAGTGGTTTGCCATGGTACAAGGCTCTCGGATAAGGTGAGTGAACGGATCCTCACCTGTCAACACCACATTCACCTCACCCACTTTATCCCAGAGCATTGAGAGCGAGGGACAGGTAGAAGTAGGCATATCTTGAACGTATGAGACATTCGAGAATTGAGTTCTCTGTGGCCCTTAGGATAGTGCCGGTGTGGCGGCTGAGCTTACTAATCGGGCACTTCCCACTAAATTCGCAACCCAGCAACCGGATAATCATCACATTCCATAAAGGGTTTAGTTCCACTGATTGTTAATTCGCTTGACAAGCCATCAGATAAGGCAGCAATAAAATGCAGCTGCCCTTGTCGGACTCGGATTACTTAACGGTGCCAAAGGTTCGCAGCCAACCATTTCCTGGATAAGCGAGAGTCTATCCGACGGTTAACTAGTCTCAATTACAATGAGACACTTAAACCCTTTTGTCGCGATATAAATAGCGTACAGAACTAAGAGACTGTTACATACTGTCACATGCCAGAAACTACAATTCGGACGTCCTCGGCCTTAGGCTCATCAGGTTGCCATAACGGGTTTGAGTGTCTTGGGTTTCAATTCGGACTGACCGGCTATCAGATAGGGTGGGGCGATTGCAAATTGGACCGGACACGGCCCACACACCCGCTAAGTTATCGATTATGACATACCGCAAAATCTGAGAGAACTCGTTGCGCTGCAGCAGGGATATTCTACGCCAAAACCTGCATATTGGCGTTCAAAGACTGCCTCTGGTTGGCCTATACCCCTGCTCTCTCGCAACGAGTTTTCTCAGATTCTACGGTACTGCGCAAGACAGCTCAGACGATCTGTGGGGAAGCGTCTACCCGCAATTTCATGGTTTTTCCGGAGGAATAACCCACCAAGACTACCTCTCTCCGTGTGCAGGTAACCTCTACGAAAATTGTACTCTAGAATGTTTAGCCTTTGTGGTGCTGGGTGTTTGGGAACTGGTAGTGACATGTGCTTATCTGGTTGAGAGCGCATGCCCGGCCGTTGCTGTGCCCCATGTACCTACATCGGATTCCAAAACCCAGGATCCGTGCTTCATCAGTGCCCGATCTATGGGTAGCAGAAAAGCCTCACCAGGAGCGCTGCTGCGCGGGGAAATATTCCTCCCATCAATCCGCGGGCGATGTGTGATGGGGAGTGAAAAAATTAGCCGTTGTGCGCTGTCAAAAGACGTTGAGCCAGACTGGGCAGAGAGAGACTTGGCGTTACCGTTGATGGGCTTATTTAAAACGACACTAGACCTCTTTCACGATAGCGGATGTGCACTTTGGCAACGACCTCTCGTGTTGTGGGCCAGCTGCATTAGGACGCTGTGGGAGACAAGAATAGAGTAGAGTACATGCAGAACAGGTTTCCCTTTTATCCCGGGTATGTGTCCTTGGTACACTTAGCATATCTTTAATGCGGCAAATAGTTGAGGAATAGCAGTAACTGGTCCGTAATGAGCAGCCATGAAAGACGTAGGAAGATAAGAGGTAGAGCATAATCAAGGATTGTGGGTTTCTCAGGCGTATCCGGAGGTAAGGCTCTGAAAAATCAAGTCGATCAACGGGTGGACTGCTCCAGAAGAGGCCAAAGTGCAACACTCGACCCCGATCCTTTTCTATCAGATATCGATTCCTGTGGGAGAAACGCACCTCCCGCTCCATTTCCCGCCATTGCAGATGGGCCCTTCAAGCAATTGGACTGTCTTCTCTGGCACTGCATATTGCTACCCTAGATCTCGCCCAAGATATTCGGCCCGCTGCTTCTGTGAGTCGTTCGGATATGCAGATGTACTTTGTCATTGCTGTCTTCCTTGGATCATATGCGGGTAGAGACACCTCCGCGCCTCTGAGTTAGAGCCCTATCCTCCAGCTCTCTTTATCATTCCTCCCCCATTCACTTCAATCCCCCAGTCTCTACATCTCAAAACCATACTCCTACTATCACTACGTACTGGCACCCAAATTCTCAACCCCAACGAGACGACCCACGCCGGCCATTCGGCAACGCAATGTACCGCCTAAGCACACCCATAGTCCCTGAGGAGGACCGGTTATTCCACTTTTACCTTTACTGTGCCTTCGTTTTTATTCTCCTTTTCTGCGCTCTGCTAGGATGGTGGGGGGGCTACTTGTATGGGTTACGCAGAGGAAATCAATTGGCAACTGCCCCAATCCCCGCCCCGCCTGTTCTTGATTACGTAGTTACAGACCCACCCTTGATGCTCCCGGACCCGCCTGCGGTAAAGGCACCAGACACCCAAGCCAAGCCCCCGCGCCCGCCCACAGCGACGGCGAGCCAAGACACGATCACAATAACAGCCTCGGACCCGTACGAGACATCTCTGCCAATGCCGCACCTAGCGCCTCCCCTGGTCCCACAGAAACCCCCCACCCCCGGCCCGCCGGCAATGCCGCCTCAGGACACGCATGCAACCACGGGCTTGGACTCGCCTGCCACCCCTCCCCCGGCCCCAAACGAGACACCCCTCCCAGACACCTCCGCACCCGCGGACCCCGCTCCGGATCCATGCGCAATTCCGCCCCAGGAGACGTCCGCAACCGTTGTCCCGGACCTACTCACGACAAGCCCGCTGGTCCCGCCCGTGGCCACCGACCTCCCATCGATTCAATGCGAAACTCCGCTACTTGACTCACCCGCAACGCCGCCCCCACAGGACGAGCTCAACTATGCGGTCGCCGGTGATGAAATCGACCCCCCGAATTTCTACAACTCGCTGTTGTCCGATTACCCTGCCCTCCGGAGGCTTGGCAGTGACTTCCCGGCAGAGCGGTTACAAGAGGAGGTGGATTTCACGCTCAAGCTGGAGCTGGCAAACATCCTCGAGGGCAAGCATGGTCTCGCGCGTCTCCCGGAGCTGGCTGGTGGGTCCGTGGGCTACTTCTATCCGCATGGTGAGAAGGATATCCTGGCGATTGCCGCGATTAAGATGGGGAACGGTCAAGGTAAGGGTACGTCTTTGTATCAAGGGGAGATGGATGTCTGCTTCATGTGAGGATCGAGATAGCTGAGACTTGTGGGTATAATTAGGTCCTGAACAGGAGGGTCCTATGATAGAAAATGCACTGGCTGTAAAGATGGTTAAGGGTGACTCGGAGGAGGAGATACATACTGAAGGGGATGAGGGGAGTATAAGGGATCGAGAGGACGATAGTGAGTCTTATTCTACCCCACCTCCGCCTTCTCCACCGGTGACTAGGTCACCACTAGGTAAGGAGGGGGAGCCGGATATCCGGTCTAATTCTTCGTCATTAGGTATAGAGCCCGTTGCGCAGGATACGACTGCCGTCGAGGGGCAGGTGCGACCTATATTCGCTCTAACATCTACTGGACCAGGCGCACCCCCGGCACAGGCCATCGATATCATAGATCTCATTGGAGAGAGTAGGGACGAGGACAGGGCTGTATTGATCCATGAGACAACACTAGCAGAGGATACTGAGTACTACGACCCGCCGATCCCATCGGTCGTAAAGCAGGATATTTCGGGCAGCAGTGCGTCAGCGGGGCCCAACACAAGGCCATCAAGCCCGTCCACAGAGAACGAATCCGGCCTGGGGGCTCAACCTAAATCCCCGCTATCCAACAAAGAGAGCGGTCCCGCCGTCAAGGATAGCAAAGATGGTGGTGACCCGCCAGTCTACGATATCTCGGCATTGCTAGATGGCACCTGGCGGGCCCTTACTGCCGAAGATATCGCCCTAGCGCTATCCTCCCTAAATTCCACAGGAACGGACCAGGTCCCACGGCTCAACATCATTAGTGACCCCTTCCCATCAGGTACTGACAGCGAAAGCCCGCCCAACACCACTGCGGAGCAACCTGAGCCGTCCCTCCACTTGCTCCCGGGTATCGCAGGCCTCATCCCATTGGTGAGTACATGTCGCAGCTTGAGCGCTCAAGGAGATACCGCCCGTGCAGCCTCCCTCCTAAGTGAAGCGCTAGACGTGCGTACCGAGGGTGTGTGGGCCTTTGCATTGCAGGGCTCTAGTTCTCCCGGAGATCAACCTCCCGCGGCGGATCAAGAGGAGTATATAGAAACAGTGATAATATTTATGACCGAGGAGCTGGAGAGAGCGGGTGGGAACGGGAAGGGCACGTTTCTTCTCATCTTGAGCTGCATCTACAACTACAGCTTCCTACGCACACGGGAGCTGTCGGACCTGGATCAGGCCATCAAGTACCTGACCGACCTTACACTTACGCACGACGAATACAACCCCAATTTGCAGAAGGTCCTGGCTAGGTACTACTGCGTCCGCTTCAAGTTAACCCAGGATACGAGCGACCTTGAGAAAGCTGCAGACGCACTGGACGGCGTGGTGTATGCTACAGGAAGGGGGCGCAATTTCCTACCCGACGAGGACATTCCGCTGATGGCGGCGATCACCCACAAGATCTGGCGAGAGAGCGACATGGTCGAGGATATCCGCAGGGCGCTCAAGTGGTCGCGGAAGCTGCTTACCATACTCCCGCGCGACGGTTACCACATGACGGTGCCGCTTCAGCACTTTACTGACCAGTGTCTCGCGCACTGGCGCATCACAGGGGATCCCGAGAGCTTGGCCGAGGTGGCAGGAGCAGTGGACATGATGCGCGAGTGGCTGCCGGAGAGTGATCACCGCGCCCAGACGATCGTGGCAACGGTGGGCCTCCCGGATGCGTTGGCGGACAATAACGGTGTCGATCCGGTCGCGCATGTGAAGGCGGGGATGGAAGCCCTCGATCCGGAGGAACAGTCGGAGCTTTATCTCGACCGCGCCGTCGTCTACTGCGAGCACCTCCTCGGGAGGTTCAGGAAACACCACGACCAAGACGATATCACGTCGGCTTTGCATTACATGATGATCGTTTGGGAGAATGAACAAGAGGATCGTATCAATGTACGACGAGTGGACTTATTGGCTACATGTTATTGGGAACGATATAGTCTCCTGAAGGAGCTGGAGGACCTGGAATCCGCAATCGAATACGGCGACATGTGTGTGAAGGATACGAAATGGTACCCGGACAATGACAACCCTCCTCTTTCCAGCTTTCAGCACAAGGTGTGTCTTATGTATATTGAGAGGTACGCCCGAACGAAGCGGGACGTGGACCTGGACGAGGCGCTCAAATTAGCGAGGGCGGCGGTTGAAGGGACGGAGGAGAGTGACCCAGCGCATCTTTCGTATCTAGAGGACGTCGCGCTGGTCTATAGGGTCAGGTTTAAGAGGGACAATAAAAGGGCGGACATCGATCAAGGGCTTGAAATTAGCGAGAAGGCCTTAAACATCAGTTTGAAGAGCGGGAATGAGGACGGGTTAAGCATTTCATCAAGGTTGGCGATTCATAGCAAGCTCCAGCAGATCCGGTATATAAGCTTTGGGGTTGATGAGGATCTGATAGATGGCCCCCGGCGGGCACTGGAGGCACTGAGAAGGACACCAACGGATCACCCAGATTATGTGCAGCGTCTACTACTCGTCGGAGATTGGTTCTTTTATCGGTATGTGAACGAGCCAGAGGAGGGGGTCGAGTCTCTAGATGAGGGTATCAAATACATTAATGCCGCAGTTGAGATGATGGCAAGCGGGGACCCGAGGAGGGCGGAGGTAAAATCGAAGCTCTGTCGGTTGAAATACTATCGGCGGGAGAATGTTGATCCCACCCTGATTAGCACTGCGCTGCTGAACGCCGACATTCAGGCGGGTCTTGAGCTTTTAGCGGATCTCTCACCGAACGCAGTCGGCCCGTCGACCGCCACAAAGAGAATTCTATCTTTGAACTACGGTGCCCGGTACACGCGACTGGGAGACCCAAGGGATCTCGAAAAAGCAGTCGAATTCGCCCAGGACGTCCTATCGAGAACACCAGACCGGCACGAGAACCGGGCGGACATCCTCAGAATGATATCAGACCACTTTTGTAGACGGTATAATAGACTGGGAGTAGTCGAGGATTTGGACATGAGCATTTTGGTCGCACGAGAGGCTGTCGAATGCAGTCCTCCCGGTTCCCGGGGTCGTCTTGGGTGCCTTCTTACCCTTTGCAGGACTCTTACTGCCCGCTTCTTGCGTATCGGATACCCAGCGTTCAAAGACCTCCTTACAGTAATAACACTCGCTCAAAAATGTGTGAGCATCACTGCGGGCGAAGACCAGGAGTCGGTGGCGCCCTTGGTCACCCTCGCGGACGCCCTCCATGTCAGACACACGGTCTGCCCGCTGCTCTCCCATGACCTTCATCGCGCTATAATCCTCTACGAAAGAGCAGGCTCTGTCAAGCAGCTGCCAGGATCAATCTTTATACACTCACAAGAGCTCTCCATCCGATTGGGCCAGGTATACCGCGCGCGGTTTCGCTGCACCGGAATGGTGAGGGATATCGACCTTGCGATCAAGCACCTTAATGCCGGCCTCCAGAGCTGCAGCGACGACCAGCCTATACGCGGTAAGCTACTTGAAGACCTAGGAGAGTGCCACCTCTGCCGGTACGAGGCCCTCGACAGAACGGGCCCAGACGGTAAGCACTCGTTCGACTCTTTCCTCGCCGCATGGGGGGTCTCCTCCTCGCCCCCAATTGTGCGGATCCGCGCCGGGCGACGTTTGGCAATGGTGTATGTGGCCTCTGGTAAATGGGATGAGGCTGCGGCCGTGTACGAGACGTGTGTGAGCCTCATGCCGCAGGTCAGCCTACCGTTTCTCTCGAACGTGGACCAGCAGAAACTATTGACCATACTCGCTGGGACTTCATCGCACGCGGCGGCTTGCGTCCTCTCTACTGGGGGGGATCGGGAGGCGCGGGCCACAAAGGCGCTAAAGCTGCTGGAGATGGGCCGTGGGATTATAGCCGGGCTCTTGATTGACTGTCGCAGTGAGGTGGCAGACCTAGAGGTTGCGGACCCAGAGCTTTGGAGACGGTTTACGGGACTGAGGAGGGAGGTAGATGACGGGGTTGTGACATTGTCTGGGATATCTGGGCCGGGGCTGGAGCCGCGTCCTGGTAGCCAGAGCGTCTTGGGATGGCGAAAGAAGGCGGTGGCAGAGATAGAGGAGACTTTAGTGACAATACGAGCCTTACCCGACTTTGAAGACTTTATGGGGCCACCGAGCCTTGAGACCCTCAAGGCGTTGGCCGCCTGCGGCGGTCCTATCGTGGTGCTGAACGCGGTCGAAACCCGCTGCGATGCTATAATCATCACTAGTACCGCAATCAACACGATCGGGCTAGATAAGTGGGACTACCAAGAAGCGGTCGAGCTGATTGACAGCATTGGGGACCTTGTGCAGGGCAGCTTATCCACATACGTATCCCGGACAAAGAGGATGCAGGAGATACTGATCTGGCTCTGGGACGTCGTTGTCTCCCCCGTTTTCACTGCCCTCGACATCACCGCCCCGCCCCCATCGCCGTCGGCGGCAGCGGCGGAGGACCTCCCACATATCTGGTGGATCGGAACTGGTCCTCTGGGGCTCGCACCGTTCCACGCAGCAGGGCACCATGAGGACGGGTCCAATGAAAACACAATCAGCCGCGCCATCTCCTCCTACACACCCAATATCAAAGCACTGCAATACTCACGACAGAAGCCCGCCGCCGAGATCCGCGATCTCCTGCTAGTTGGGATGCCCACAACTGAAGACGAGGATGATCTCATGGGCATCGAGAGTGAGCTGTCCCAAATCGTTGAGCTCGTGAAGCCGGCCGTTACCACAACAATGGTGCAACCGGACGTCCCCGCCGTCCTCGAGTCCATGAACAGCCACCAAGCCGTCCACTTTGCCTGTCATGGCGAGATTGAGCCCGAGGACCCCAGCAGGGGGGGGCTGCTACTACAGGGCGGCCGCCTCACTGTGGCAGACATAGCGGATACGGCGGCGAAGAGCGGGTGTCTTGTGGCCTATCTATCGGGGTGTTCGACAGCGGAGACGGGTAACAAGGCGTTAGTGGATGAGGGTATTACTCTTGTCAGTGCCTTTCAAACGGCTGGGTTCAGACATGTGATAGGTACGATGTGGGAAGGGCGTAATGAGGTGTGCACCAATGTTGCGAAGGGGTTCTTTAAGCGGGTCATGAATGGGGGCGGGGTCGCAAGGTCGCTGCATGAGTCTGTGGTCGAGGCGAGGGGAGCGGGGGAGGAGGTGGGGAGGGTCCTGGACTGGGCGGCGTTTCTACATAATGGGGCGTAGGGGCGAGATGGTTTTTTTTTTTTCTTTGTGTCTGTGTCTGTGTCTGGTGATTTGGGAGATCTAGGAAACGGCTTTTCTTTTGTCATTAATCGTAAGGAGGGGGGCATGGTAACTCGGCTCTAAATTGAGTACTCTCGCTGTGTCTGGACCCTCTCAGTGCCCTCTATAATGAAGTGATGAGCCCTTCTATTGTCCTATAGATTGGATATCAGATAAGCTAACTATGACTCCTTTAGGACGCAGCAATAGTTTTTTTATATATCGAGCCAGCAAGGTAAGGTTTTCCGTGACAGAGTCTTATATCGTAGGAGCCACCAAGGGCATAGTTCGATGAGTTTATAGATATAGCGATATTCATTGTGTGATTTAAAGAATCGAATGGCCAGACCCGAGCGACCTCTTACTGAGATTACTTCTTCCTATCTATCTATACATTGATCCTTTCTTTTGGTTCATAGATGTTTGCTTTTCTTGATTCGTAGAATGATTTTTGCGTTTGAACATTGTTAGTACTAATCGCCCATATAAGAGACAATTCAGTATCATTGAGCACCAAAGGTGGTCCGGGTTAGGGTCTCTACTAAGTAGGCTATTCGTAATCAGCATGAGGAGATCCAGCTGCGTGCAAAACTGGTTTTGTCCTAGCCCAAAACTAAACTAAACCAGATAGAGACAAGAGAAGACTGTACTGAAGTGTTTTGTTAAAAGGGTTCTAGTAAACCGGTTTGAACTGGTAAACCGAAGAACCGTTGGAAAGGTGTAGTTGACACTGTGGCGTGGTAGTACGTTCCAGTAACTAGAAGCAGTACAGACTATTTTCTTCCAAAGTCTTTATTGTAAGGCATCGGAGTACGTCTACCTAGACCTATGTCTTTGCCCTCGCTCTGATCACTTCCCCAGGATTGCGCTGCAGAGACTACGTCTGACAGCTAACTAGTGTTGGGCACAAGCCGAGCTAGTTCAAGCTTTGGGCTGGAGCTTCAGGCTCGGACACCTCGAGCTCTCCTCCCCACGAGCCCAAGACAGCTCGAGCTAATACCGGAAAAGCTCGAGCAAAGGCTCGAGCGACCTAACCTATTAGTAATGGGTTGATATTGACACAATTATAAATATAACAAGGATAGATCCTCGGAGAGACACCTGAAAATGAAATATATATTGCTATGATTATCCTTAGCTGCATTTTTGAGAGCTCAAGCCTAAGCTCAAGCTTTATCCCTGAGCCTGAACATATCGAGCCTTTCTTCTCACAATCTGGGCTAGCTCGAGTTTTAGCATAGGCTCGTCTCGAACAGACTCGTGCCCAACACTACATCTAACATATAGAGAATACTACTCTCACTGTAACAACCATTTATATACAGATGCACCCCAGACAAGTCCTAATTGAGACCTTGTTGCAAGACGGATACGAGAAGTAAACCTTACTCCATGTGGAGCCGGAGAATTGGTTGGGCGCTGTATAGAACAAAATGGTAGGTTACCTCTTACAGGGAGATCACGAAGCTAGGCATTGGAGGTCATTGCTCTAGAGGTACAAGGCCGAGGTACGTTTATGGAAAAGAATAAGTGTTATGTTAGGAGGAGGACTTTGGCTATACTTGATATACACTCCTATCAAACGAAAGACTATAAGCTTCCTGTGATAAAGGAGCTAAGACGGGGCTTGGAAAAGATTCAAGCGATTGAGACAAGTTTGAAGGGAAGAACCGGACTGAAAGAAGTAGAAAACATAAAGAAGAGTAGTAAAATATCCAATGATTGGTGCCCATATACAGTTAAAAAAAATACTTGTATAGTATTGGCTCATAGAACCCCTGTGATCGAAAATCACAGAACATAAGAGAATCTCTAACTAATCCTTCTTCCCACAGCACTGCTAGACTTGGTTCCACAGCTTTTATTATTGGGTTGGATTCGTTGATACGACTTGTATCCATACACTATTGGGGGCAGAACAGAAGTACAAAGATTGCAGGAGATATAGAACATTCTCCAAGCTTTATATAGAGGGATATCTCGAAGAGTGTCACTTGAGATACGGCTTTTGCTAAGCAATAGTTCTGTAGCTTTTAAACTTGTAATATTGTACACCGGATTCCGTTCGCTTGAGAGGATGATGATTCCCCTAAGACTCCGGGAATCCTCCTAGCTATTTATACATGAAGACTCTCTCTAAACCTTCTACTTCATCCAATAGCAAAACTCCCGCAATGCCTCTGCTACCGCTCCGGTTTCCTACGAGGTGGGGTAGAGAAATCTCTTCCTATGGCGTGATCGTTATAACAGAGCCACAAGCGGTTAGGAGAATTAGTTTTCACCGGGCCTGTTATAGGCTCAGAGTCATTGATAGAATTCAGCAGTTACAGTGATAGGAAAAGTACCTGTAGTGAGGACCGCAACCTTCTACAAGTGTACCTACCTTCTGACCGCTAGGGTGGAGATCTATTCATGAAAGGATAGGCTGTGAGTCTAGGCCTTGTCAGTGAATAGAGGACGGCTAGAAAGGTCTCTAAGTGCCGGGCATCTCCAGTGTTCTGCTGTGCAAAAGAAACCCTGCTGCAGGCGGCAGTGGTTATCTTGAATAATCTACAATAAGTTACAGCTCTGCAGCCATCTGTGGCACCGAGACTCATCTGATGCAGGCCCGGAGCTGTGTGACAGCCAGGCTGCAGGTGATCCTTGACCCTGGCTAAGGGTGCTTACTCTAGGACCGGAAACACCGGCTAACGCTTAGGGAGAAGCGGGGTAGCGGAGGAATTGTTTCCGCTCCAAAACAGAGTTTTCACCAGAACAAAGTAAGAGCGGTGGAATGGAGGAAACAGAGAGATTTGGAGTAGAAGTACTCATCTCCGGTTTCCGCCCATCTGTTCTGATTTTCCTCATCATCAGTTGTAACAAGCGGAAGTAGACCCTTAAGATTATTCTAAGTCTACCCTGAAGAATCTTTACTCTCTAAACCTAACTTCTATCTTCTACCGGCCCTCTCCTCTTGCTTCCTACACTCTTGTTTAGTAGAGACAGAGCCCGTCACAGTATTTTTATAGCCCAGGGTTCAATTGAACTGTATGAGTTTTGCCATCGCCTGCAAGCAGTGCCAAATGCCTCTAGGGCAGTCGAGATTGCCCCTAGGGCAGTGGCGGGTGCTTTCAGAGAAGGAATTGTTTGAATAGTGTTTGCTGGTACGTTGATGCAATAGTTTTGATATCTGGAAGTCTGTATTCACAAAGAAAATATCAATGTCCTGGTGGCAGGGGTAAGGTAAAACTCCACCTTCAGAGCACTTCCGACTGTCACCAGAGCACCCCCGACTCCCTCAAGAGCATTAATTGCGCGATGAAGTCTATGTGTTCTTTCTGCACCAAATGTTATAGCACTTAAGCGGTACTACAGAGGCTTGACGAGGCGGGGATGAGACGTCTTGAGTCACAACCTAGGCAGGCGAGGCAAAGTAGAACTAAAATGCGACAAGCGGCAATAAACTTGGCGGCGCGAAGGGCGAGACGAGGCGAAGGCCCTTCAGTGAGGCGAGAACTTTAGAGGTCCTAAAGTATTGTATTGGCTAAAAGGACAAGAAGGTTGCGTAAAGATAAAAGCAGAAGAAGAGAGGTCCTACAAGCGAGGGAGAGAGTTCCCTATATATAGACCAAAAATCCCGTCGCTGACTCATGCATAGAAGCCCACAGAACGTCGCGGCCTTGCCTCTATTAGAAATACATATGTACACCGACACATAACACCTGCAAAAAGAAACCATAGAACCCAATAGAAACACTAATTCTTCTTCCGCCACCTGATGCGTTCGCCCGTGATAAGCGGGCTTTGATAAGAATCTCCGTTTTGCGTACCCCAGCAAGGCGAATGAATGGTTGATAGAACAGTCAAATTTCTTTGGGCTCGAGGGTGACGGGTTCTGCCTCTCTTAAACAAGAGTAGAGGAAGCAAGAGGGCCGGTAGATGATGGAAATTGGGTTTAGAGTATAAAGAATTTTCTGGGTAGACTTATAATAATCTTAAAAGTCTTCTTCCCGGGCCGTTTGTTACAACTGATGATGAGGGTAATCAGAATCGATGGGCGGAGGCTGGAGATGAGTACTTATACTCCAAATCTCTCTGCTTCGAGCCTCCACCGCACACCCTAGGTTGCGGTGAAAACTCTATTTCTCGAGCAGAAACAATTCCTCCATTACCCTGCTTCTCCCTAAGCCTTAGCTAGTTTTTCCAGTCCAAGAGTAAACACCCTTAGCCAGGGTGCAGGATCACCTGGAGCCTGGATGTCACACTTGGGAGCACGAGGGACTAGCAAACACCACTTCAGGAGCGGATTTTTGAAAATAAGCTCAACAACGAAGCAGATATCATCAAGCGACTTCAGATTCATCATCTCCATCTCAAGTTACCTTATCAGCGGCTCCTGAAATCATAGCTCTTCTTTCGCAGAAATTGTTGTGGATTTCCGCTTTTTCTCATTTCATTTTTCTTCTTAAGTAAGCCTCAAACAAAAACCTCAGTCAAAACGCCCACACCCCCAAGTGCACATAGCATCCATGAAGGGTTGAGCAATCCCTGCCAGGCATGCCATCATCACCCTCCCCTGTACAGTCTGAGGGACAGGGATATGGGGAGTTAGAGATGACTATAACGTGGTATGGATCGAGTGAGCAGGAAGACCATGGGATAACCAAAGCAGCGACCCTCTGGCTTTCAATGGCCAACAACACAGAGTTATACCAGCCAAGAGAATATTATTAAGGCTAATGAAAATTATTCTGGTAAAGACAGGCACTCTGGGGCGTTACGGACAATATTGCTCGTGGATCTCAAACTTCGTCAACCAGCGCCTCTGGGATAGTGTTACGGACTCTAACAGCACAGCTGAAATCAAGAACAAAATCAAAACCTCTCCAACTCAGATGCAGAGGTCTGCAAACCTTGCTCAATTCAGTCATGCTGCAATAATAAAACAATAATGAGATGAAGAGCAGATTCGATGCCGTTGATTTCTTTAGAATCTATAAAATCATCAACAGCATTGAAAAAGTGGACAACAATCACGATGGAGAAAACAACTGCGGTCATCCCCAACCTCAAGCTCAGCAGAAGCCTTGAGAAAACAACCAGCCCATTAGCAGACCTCAGCAACCTCTTGACAGGAAAAGCAGAAGGATCTTGGGCAAGCTGTGGCGAGGAAGCAGCTAAACAGCAGGCACAAACACTCAGGACACCACTCACGCCCTAAACTCCAGCTACAAAACCATCGTTGTCACAAGGTCAGCTCCCAAAGATGGGACACTCAAGCCTTGTCATCGAAACACCATCAGCAGAGCCCAATTGCGAAGGCGAAATTGCTATTCAGATTGGTGGAGCAAGTTGGAATCAGAGGGGAAACCTTATGCTTTTCAGTAAAGGGGCATTCATAGAGACTCAGTTCGCCAGCTACAAGACCAATATTGAAACCGCTATGAAAGAGGTGGACCCAACGGTTATATACATTGCCATGCAAGAGACATGGTTCAAGCTTGCAGTACATTGTATCAACCTCGAACATCACCCAGATACCGCTCAAGGAATGGAAGATCTCAGAAGCGAAATCCATGAGCTCAACACAGGAGTTACTCTAGCTACCACACCTAGATATATGACGCACCCTGAAAAGAGATTGGGAAAGTCTCACAGTTCAGTTATGATCGCCGTCAGCAACAAATCTTCCTACAATGCTATGCTTGCCAGGGGAATTCGGGTATTTGGACAACTACACAGAGCCACTGAATATCACACAGCAAGACCTACAGATCAATGCAAGAACTGCCAGAAGTTTGGACACAACTGGCAGAGATGCCCCACCAAAGATATCCCTATATGCTCGATTTGTGCTGCTGGACATACCAGCCATAATCACTTATGCCCTCAATGCAAAGTTCAAAGTAAGAGCTGCCCACACTTCCCACCAAAATGCGCCAACTGCGATGGACCACACGCAGCCTATGATCCTTCATGCCCCGTAAGGAACTCTGTCATCCAACGTCTCAACAAGGAAGATAATGAATGCGACATTTAATCACGACGCCACAACCAAATCTCTCACAGATACAGAGATATTCAACATAATTGCGCAAGATCACAAAACTGCATGATAGGACTGCTACACTCAGTGTATGAGACAGCAGACATAGTTATAATTCAAGAACCCTTCGTCATGCCTGGCACAACTGCAGGTACCTGGACATCAATATCACACCCCTCCTTTGACAGCATCATTCCCACCTCAGATCGACCACCAAGAACCCTCACATTCACTATTAAGACACACCTTAACCCCCATCTCATCATTCAGCCAAAGCTTGACATCATCAATGATCCAGACGTACAAGCGATAGAGTTATCAACCCCCTCAATACCTCCCCTTACTCTTTTCAACATCTATAATGAAGACCTCCAGGACACAGCAATGAATCCTATACAGTGGAGAGGGTACTGGTGAATATCCCTCTCCCTGCAAGAACAATCCTAGCTGGAGATCTCAATGCCCACCACCCATGGTGGAACTCAGCAAACCGTACACCCAAACGCCATGAAGCCCTAGTCCAACTCCTGGAAACTGGAGGATTCACCCTCATCAACGAACCAGACATTCTAACCTATCATTACAGGACTGGAACTGGCACCTCAGTACTAGATTTAGCTTTTGCTTCTCCCTCCGTCAACACTCTGCCTACCAACTGGGCCATTGATGAAGAGGCAGCAACAGGATCAGATCACGAAGTGATTCGATTTGATCTTCTATCTGATTCAATTGAATCAGTACCTCAACTGAACGGTTCAACTTAAAGCAGACTGACTCCTTCCAAAAACCCTCTAGGATCTCTCATGGGCTCAACCTTCGGTGGAATTATCTCCACTCTCACCCAAACGAACAAAACCTAGAAGCAGGAGCCATCCTCCTTCTAGACCTGACAACAAAAGCGGCAGAGCGTCACGTCCCTGTAAGGAAATCTTCTCCCGGTCAAAACCATGGTGGAATGAAGAAGAAATCACAGAGCAGAGACGCTATATGAAGAGCTCTAAGAGATTGGAAGCTGGAAAGATCTCCCATGATGCATCTGAGATTCAGATCGCATAGATCTGATTACTTTAAAAGTATCAGAGAGAGCTAAAGAAACCCATTGAACAACCTCCTGAGAACTCTCAAGGAAAGCATATATTTACAGCATTCAGGTTCACGAAACCCAGGAAGATAGAACGTACACCACCACTCAATAATGTTACAACTGGAGAAACCGCCACCACCTTGGAAGAGAAAGCCAATCTATACAGAACAGCCCTCTTCACACCTCCCCCCATTTCACCTCCAAGAAATATCATAATGCAAGGCGACAGAATACCATGGAAGGACCTGACAGACGATGAAATCAAAAGGGCAATCATGACTTCCTCTCCCAACAAAGCTCCAGGACCAGATGGAATCAACTTCAAATGTATTCAACAAGCCTATTCGGCGATACCTCACCATTTCAACCAATTCTACAAAGCAACAATGTCAGCTGGCTATCATCCACACATATGGAGAGAAGCCACCATTGTGATCATAAAGAAACCCAACAAACCAGACTATTCGACAATTAAAGGCATATAGACCAGTGTCCCTGCTTCACTGTTTAGGCAAGGTACTGGAAAAGATAATGGCTTCAAGACTGGCATACCGGGCAGAGAGATACGGTTTACTCCATCGATGGCAGATTGGTGGAAGGCCAAAGATATCGGCGGTAGATGCCTGTATGCTAGTAGCAAGCATAGTTGATGAAGCAAAGGGAGAGGTCGTCAGCGCTGTTTATGGATGCGAAAGAGGCGTTTGACAATGTTTCAAAGGAGAGACTATGCACACCGCGAAGGGAAACGCCTCCCTCAGATAGTCAGATGGATAGACAACCTCCTGAGCCACAGAAAGGCCTCACTGATGGGCAACAAGAAGCTATGTCAACAATAGCAACTGGAATCCTCGGGAGCTACATCACCAATACTCTTCCTCCTATATCTATCACCACTCTTCGACGCCTCTTGAAAGACAGTTCCTCACCAGCAGATACCTAGCTACATTGACGATGTAGGCATGATAATGGTGGGAAAGGATGAGTGTTCAAACTGCAGACAATTAGAGAATGGCACAGTTAGCTGTCACATGGGGTGAAGCTAACACTCTGGCATTTGACAACCCTAAAACAGAACTGCTCCACTTCCACAACAAACTAACAACAAATACCACAGATGCAGCAAAGTCAGGATGCCTGATGGCACTCTGGTTCATGCCAAATGAAACATTAAGATGGCTGGGTGTTTGGTTTGATAGGAAACTGTCTTTCAAACATCATGTCAAAACTAAAGCCGCTTCAGCCATGAGGGCATTTCTTGCACTCGCCAGGTTGGGAAACACAGAGAAAGGATTAAGCCAGGCGGCTCTCAGACAGCTCTATCAAACCTGCGTCACTACCATCAGCGATTTTGGTGCAGAGGTTTGGTGGAATGGTCAGGCAGGATACAAGACACAGCTTCGTAAGATTCAGAACAATGCGATGAGAAGGATTACCGGTGCTTTCAGAACCACACCAATATCAGCACTCCAAGGACTACTACCCACGGAGATCAGGCTTGACCTCCAACAACAGAAATACGCTACGATTCTCAAGACGCCAGCAACCCACCCTATCTGCATCTTCAGCCCAGATTCTTATCCAAGTACACAGGAATCAGGAAGAGAGGAGATACCTTCAGCTACTCCATGGCACTCGACTGTTGCTAGACCGCACTACCAGTCTAGATTACATCGGATCTTCAGCAGAGTCAGTGACTGGATTCAACCTCAGAGTCTAGTGGAGGACATAGACACAATAGCGTGTCCCCACATGGCGTCAGAATATGATGATAGACATCCAGATCGATACAGCAGACAAAGATACAGCAGCACACCATCATAGACAAGCAGCTCAGGACAACTACTACAACCTAAACCGTTTAGTGCTTACTCTGATGGATCACTAATGGAAGGGAAAGCTGGAGCTGGAGTTGTTAGCATTAGAGGCAACGAAAAGGTAGTGGAACAATACTACCACCTTGGGAAGGAGGTGGATGGAAATGAGCAAGCTGACAAGCTGGCAAGAAAGGGGAAAGAACCAGATGCGAAGGTATCAATCACCCACTTGAAGAGGAGAATCAAGGAGCAGGCAATGGCTACTTGGAAAGTGAGATGGAAGACTATGAAGAAAGGAAGGAGCTACAGAGGTGCTCCCGCCTCCAAAATGTCCGCACTCTTCGAGGGAACATACCAAGGAAACTCGCAAAGCATAATCACACAAATGCGAACAGGTCATGATACACCAAATCCTACCTATCAAGAATACCAACAACAAACATCGACACGGCAGAATGCAGATGCGGATACTTCAGGAAACTCCAACACACCTGCTACTTTACTGCAAACAACATCCACTACCAGAACTCAGAAAAGATCTCGCCATGACGATAAAACCAATGCCTCTTAACTGGATGACAGCCATGCACACAGACAGGACTTCAAGCAACCATCGATAAGTTTCTCCTACTATCTCAGATCGCCACTAGAAACTGGACTCTAGGGGAGAGAGATGGAGATGGAGATGGAAGGGAACGAATAGGATGGGGAAGACTTGAGGATGAAGGGGAAAGAGAAGGGGAAGGATAGCCCCAAGGTGCTTGCACCTAGCGTTAAGAGATGGAATTGAGAGGATAACACGTATGATAACCTTGGAAGAGGGTAGATGGGAATACGGTCATTAGGTGGCCGAAACTATTGGGTTCTTTCTTTGTATGCCATATCCGGTTTCAGATGCAAGCAGTATGAGTAATAAATAAATAAATAAATAAATAAACCTGTTCGTGGACGGGAACACCTCTTCGTGGGCGTGGGTTCATGAGCTTCACGGACAGGTGTGGCTTGGACCTCAGGGTGGTGTCTCCGTATTTCTTTCCCTCATACAAATTGCTGGCCTGGCGTCACTTGCTATTGGGTCCTGCACCGGAGCCACTCGTGGCACCATAGCAAATCGGCCTATCAATCCAGGCGTCTCGGTATTTTAGGTGCACACCCGGTACAGACTAATTTTTTAATACAGCCACTTTTAGCCACAGGGACCCACACTATTCGTCAATCACCCCGTTCCGCCATCGAAGTCGAACCGACTGTACTAGTTTTCTACCGGTATGATTCTGTTATTTGGATGGAAAAGACTTTGTATCATCTGTTCATAGTTTTAAGGCAAGAGAAAAAGTTTATTTATCTTTCTTGGGGTTGTGTGGGGTTGATTGTTAATATCAGGGTTTGGAAACGGGTACGGCTCGGTGGCTGGGTGTGGGGATCCAAAATCAGTGCTTGCCCATGATTCCCGGAGGGCCTTTACACAGCTCGGCTGGCCACAGTTAAGGGCGCGCTGAAAAATAAAGTATGGTGTCCAAGGTGAGCCAGAAAGCAACCGGGGGTGTTCGGGTTGAGAACATACTTTTTTTTCCAGCAAGTAGGTGAGACCATGCTCCTTGAACGTATCCCGAATCTTCGTCCCTTACTTTACTCTACCGACTCAAGATTTGTCGCTTACTATGGTTGTCGGCAGATTAGCGCGAGTATGCGCAGAGCTAACCCTCTTTTGGATCATCCTGCGTACTAAGCGAGTTACCCCGCCAAGTTGTTACCCCACTATTCCCCACGCCTTGGGTTCCCCACGCCCATACTATTACCGACACAACCTCGCCCCCGCGCCAAAGTTGGCTCTGGGAGAGTTGAGTAGCCGGTCTGCACCTCCCTCCCTCTCCCCGCTCTAGATTCTACCTATTGGAGAGAGGAGAGCGGTATCCGGCTGCTTACAGAGCAGAATCTACATTTCGCTTAGCGCTTCTCGCTATCGGCCCTTCTCCCATCAACCTGTTGCGGATTTGGATTGGACCTGTACCCGCGCTAGGATTGTGCGCTATCTAATGGTTTTCTCAATCCCGGTTGGCACCTTAGTAATTTCCAGAGTATTGGAACTCTGCGACGATCACTGCCCCGGATACTGGAATAGTTAATGTATCTCTAGGACCGCCACTAACCAACGAGTGCGAGTCAATGACGAGTGAGGCCGTGGGCGGGGGCGGGAGGACCGGCGGAGGTTATATGCTTGCCCCGGGGATTGTGTGGTGAATCCGAACTCAGGTTTTCCCTCTGTTGCGCTTGGTCAGAAGCGTTAACTTGAAATACTAATAAGTTTGGTACATCCATTGGGCTTGGCCTGGCGTGGGGTGAACAAAACACTCCACTAATTGTAAAAAACGCTTAAAATTAAAACGCCATAAAAAACTCCCCGTTGGCCATGGGCCTTAATAGTGTGAAGTCTTGATAAAAGCGCTTGGGTTTATCTTGTAATGACGCGAACATGCAAAACAACCAATTAGATATCTCGAGCTTGACCATTTGAGCTCGAGCTGTTCTTTAGAAGTAGTTGTATCGGGCTTTTGGACTGAATCAGGCGCTTAAGTAAAAGTTGAAGGTATTGTATTAGGATCGGCAATCCTTCATTACATCATGTCGGTACAGGGGCGGGGTTTATGACACATGTCGCAAATTGCAGACTATGATAACTATCGAGCAAAGACCAGCTAGCATAGGCTACATACAAGCTTGTTTCAATGCCAAGAGAAGATTTGTTCTGGTATTGAGTGAGTATTTCAGAAAGTATGAAGACAATACCATCCATTGGATCTCCCCGACCGTAACATTTGATCAATATTCATGCAACAAGTAAGAGCCAAACATGATAATAGATGTGTGTTTGCCATCTGGGCATAGCCATCCCGCACCCTCGCCACTAAGATACAATCCGGATTCCTACAGAAATAATAGGAAAATAAATCTATTGAGAGTTACACAATGTCAGTAACAGTCATGTACGATCTTACTCAACCTTTAGCTACATGAAAGATACGACCTACTAAAGATAGTTACAGTCCGATCGAGGTTATTTCCAAGCAATCCACGAGGCCCCTGCACTATACAGGTTCTTATCTAGCCAGGTATTAAGAGTCCATTCGAAACCTTCCTGTTTAGGCAGCATATTTGTCTTCAGTTGAACCCGCAAGTTACTTTTGCAATCCACTTCAATCCAGTTCAGGGCCGCCAGAACACGGGGGTGGTCACCAAGGAGATAGCGGAAAATGGTCTTCCCCTTGGTTTCTATCCAACCAATCTCCGCCGGTCGCTTATCCATGGTGTTGAAGCTACCACTGTTGATGTTGGTGCTGTGCGCCGGGTAGGCAACCCAACAAGCCTTCGCAGAGTAAAGTCTAGAATTGTCCCAAGTGTCCAGATGAAGTACGAAGTCAGTGGGGGTAATATCTGTCACGTAGGCCTTCACACGCCAATCTTTCGTATGGTCCATATGTATGAGCGTAAACCAGACAACCACCTTCGGTCGCTCAGCGTACGCTTGACGAAAGGAGATCTTGGCCTTGGTTTCCTTTTGGGGTCGATCAATTGGATGGTCGTCCGCCGTCGAGTACTCGCCATACTGAAAATCTAGGCAGCTGGGCGGGACTTCCATCCACACACAGGAACCATTAAACAGGGTTGAATTGCCCCATGTATTAATATTAACTGTGAAGCCGGTATTGTTCACCTGGTTATCAAAACAGTGAACGCGAATATTGCGGCCCCAGCGAGCATCTATCAGCGTGAGTCCCATTGGTAACCCAGGCGGTGTTTGATGGGCTCTGGAAAAGAATACATGCTTCGAGGTTTCCTGAGTTGGCGCCAGCGAGCTGCGTATATCACCCGTAAAGAACGACCCAGTAGAAGGCGAATTGCTGGACATCAGTGGATCAACGACAGGTTCACCGGGCTCTCGCATGAGATCAACGTATTGACTATCATTCCTCTCCCGATGCTCCGTATGGCCATGAGCAGCCTGAGTTGTGTATTCTGGAGTCCAAAGAATCACCGCCAAAGAAAGTGCCTGTGTAAGAAGCGGTAGAGAGCTAGTTGGATCAGGAGCCGTTACGGTATTGTGGGGGCTAAAGTTCTGGTTGTACCATAAGCGGATAGGATTATCGGTGCGGGGCTCGTATTCGATCGCGCTACGGATGGACTCTGGCCGGATACCCCCAGGGAAAGCGATCTCATGTTGGTCACTGAACCTGTAGTCGTCGCCAAGGCTGCGATTGATATCAATGCCTCCAAAGGCGAAGACCTCATACTCGAAGTGAGTCCTGGATGCACTTGCGTAGGGTTTCCATCTGATAACCTGGCTCTCTCCAAATGGGCGGGTGCGGGTTGTCCCAACAAAGATGGATTCAACGTTGTGCTCAGCATATTTCCGAAGGTCGAAGCCGTTGGGACACATATCGTCCATCAATTGTGAAGGGCTGGCTCGCGGTTCAAAACCTGTTCGGAAGATTTCATTTGGGTGCCTAGAGTCCCATCGGACGAGACGTTCAGCGGTTGAAACAACCCAGAGGTTGCGAAAGTCGTGTAGTTGGCTGGGTCGCCATGCAATCGAACCTACTTCATCACGAAGCCAGTTAAATACCTGCTGGTAATCGTGTGCGAGACAGGCCAGTGTTTGAGTGGCGGAACAGTCTTGGTAAGATTTGCTATCTCCACTCATTATTGCCAATCTTCTGTTGAGACTGAGTAAGGTTTTGTGGGCTGAGTGTACGGGAAAGGGCACCCTGTCGCCTTTGAAATATATGTAGGCTAGGCAACCAACGTTGTCAGGCAACCCATCATGCATGAGGGTCGGAATCAAGCCAATAACAACGAATTTATCATGTGACTGTCAACTCATGTCATGCTGCCGGGTTCCTAGGTCTTGGGTCTTTTTTTCATTCCTTTTTTTTCAACTCATAGGTTCATTCGAGAAAACCTTTCCTATGCCCGCGCTTCACCTGCAGAACTTTCGCGTACCCTTGGGCAAAGACAATCACGGATTGGGACAATTAAGGACATAATAAATTCAAAAATTTGAGGTCATGAACAGTGAATTCCCTAGGTACTACCCATAATCCCTAACAGTGTCCCGGCCTTCTTTAATTCCTGCGGTATTTTCTCGGCGCCGATAAAAATAGTACCTAAAGGGAAGGTGTCGCAACTCTACTACTCTCTATTAGAATAGGTATCAACGGTCTGTACAGATAGGGCAGGGTAGAAGTAGTACCTAATCCTTAAGCTTTGCAGGTTTTGCTATTGTGTCCAGCATCCCCGCACTTTCTACAAAGCCATAAGGCAGGTGTCTCTCGATGTTGCCGAGATTTTTTCTTCTGATTTCCTGATTGCATCCGGGCAAGTTGGGGTCTACCTGCTAGTACTCGCTTCTTGACAGGAGCAAAATAGGTTTGTAAGGATGGGTCTG
The DNA here is from genome assembly GCA_024713715.1 of Morchella sp. 2018-W26. NCBI lineage: Eukaryota > Fungi > Ascomycota > Pezizomycetes > Pezizales > Morchellaceae > Morchella > Morchella sp. 2018-W26. Next base: position 741,755 of record JAMGYX010000017.1, read on the forward strand.
ACTCGGTTGCTGGTATTTCATCAAGTGAGATTGGCCGCCAATTTTCCAAATAGGTTGCCTTCCATGTACCAATTGACAATGCGTCTGGTAAGTAGTCTTTAGGATCTCCATGGATACTGTAGATGCATTGAAGCGCATGTTGACAAGGAATTCCATTTTCTTGGTAGTCACCACAAGTACAGCTACTGGATTCTTTGGAGAGGTTGACGAGATAGACTGACTTGCTTCCCCTGAACTGTACCTCTCCCTCGGTCCTGCTTGACATTTTAACCGTATTAACAACAGCGTTGCGTTTGCTTTCTAAGAGTTTGGCAAAACAAAAAGGTGTATGAGTTTGCTGTTTCTTCTCAAGAGAAAGTGCTAGTTCTAGCCTGTTATACCGAGTCTTCATAGTGTCATGCCATATTTGATTGAGGAGGTCCAAAATTGATAGTTCTCTATCGCTGCATAGGCTACTGTTCATGGATTCCACGATGTTCGATGATTTGTGTCCATAGGTTCGTCCAGGAAAAAATGCTGTTACCCAAGCCTTCGGATCAACTTCAGCAAGGTAAGTAGCTGCTGCTTGATTATGGTTCCTTAATTCCACGATGTTTGACGTATAGGATAAATGTGTTTTTGCGTGTGCTATTTTCCAGAAGAAGGGAAGCAAAGAAGGATCAGGGAATCGTTTGCGGAAGTTTTCTTTCAGATGTACACAACAATGCCCTCGTGCAACACCATCCCCCAATATCCAATCTGCTGCTAATAATCCTTTTCCACGATCGCTTATCATTGTAGACTGGAGTATCTGGGGCAACGCGTGTTTCAGGTGCCAAAAAAAATACTCCCAGGAGGTTTTGCTTTCGCTTTCTACCACCGACCATGCTAGAAGAACATTATGCCCATTTGCATCGATTCCGACGCATAGGAGCAATGTTTGCACAAAACGCGCTTTTAGAAATGTCCCGTCAACTGCTGTGAATTTCCGGCATTGTATAAACGAAGTCGAGCTTGATGTGGGCATATAAAACGCTACTGAAAACACGAGTTTGACGTCAGTTGCAAGATGGGTATAGATAAGAGGATGTTTCGTAGGAGTTTAAGGTATCCTAATGCTTGAAATTGCTCCAATTGATTTGTCAATCGGTCTTGAACCAGAAATTGTTTGCATAGTCGTGCCGCTTCATAATTCACTGTTTCATTATAGTGAATCGCACAAGTCTCCACAATCTGCTTAGGTGTCGTCTCTTTGGTAACCCACAGGTGAACTGGAACTACCCTGCGTAACCAAGTTTGACTATTCGCAGTTTTGCGGCCTGTATCAGGAGCCGCTACACAAATATGCTCTGCATTAAATCCTTTCACTTGTATAACTCCGTCCTTATTAACTGAAGCAGAAACCATCCAAGGACAACCTTCCTTTTTGGACCGACAGCAGTACATCACCCTGCATGAATCCTTTTTGGGTACACGGAAAAAAAACTTGTCTGTGACAGACCAGTCATCGATGCAGGTGCGGAGAGCACTAAATGAAGGAAAGTACTGGCCAACCTCTATGGGAGCGGCATAAGAAGTAAGAGAGGATTGCATTTTCACTTTTTTCTTTGATGGGGAATGTTGATTGAGTACAACCGGATAACTGAATTTTTTGCTCTTACAACCTGAAGAACAATAACCAAGCAAGTATACTCCTTAATTGTCCCAATCCATCACCTTAATGCTTGGTTGTCTTTGTGAAAGTTCTGCAGGCGGAGCGCGGGCATGGGAAAGGTTTTCTTGGTACATTCGTTTCTAGGTAACAAGCATATCGCATGCAGGAATTCCCATGGCGTAAACAAAACCTATCCCCAAAGCCAGCACAAAGAGCGCAAAAACATGCAAAACAAATAGCAGGTATATAACAAATGAAAAAAAGAAACCATCAAGGAGGCCCGAAGAGGATGACCTGTCACAACCGAACAGAGCCGGTCCGGGATTCAAGGTGGGTATGGGTGCACAAAGTGGCCCAATTGAAAGGAAGGTGCTATGGCGCGAGAATAGGGGGCGGGTGTGTCAACTTTGGTTAAAAAAATTGTGATTGGGCCGCTATGTCAGCTCAGGGTAAGGGTTTTTGATGTGCAAATGCGGCAAGGGATATTTGCGCAAGCAAAGATGGCGCTTGATTCAAGTTTCTCGACCTTGAGTTACAGCAAAGATGATGCCAATGAAAGAATATAGTATTCGTACCGTAAAGCCAATTACTCGCCAAGCAGTCTGCAAGAGAAACAAACTTGCTAGGGAGAAAGCGAAGTAGCTCAACACTCCGAGTAAAGAAGCTATCGAAAAATGGCCATTAGCACTAGGTTTTCAAACAGATATGGAAATGCGAGGCAAAATACTTGAAGCAAGTACTTAACTAATGAAGATTTACTCTGAATCTTTCTTTAGTCTGCTGATATATTTAGCATTATTTGACATGAAAAAACTTCTTAAGTCATTTAAATGCTCGAAGGGTCAAGATTATAACTGACATCTACAAGTTCAATGTTTTATAAATCTTCAATTGAAAAGACCGGTTGCTTTTTCTTCTGCCAATACTAGGGACAAGCTACTAGCTTTTCAAGTTGCAAGTTTATTTAATGGGGTTGTAAGCTTGCGAGTTTTATATTACAAAGAGAAAGAAGCTAGGTTATAAAACATGGCAGGGTAAACCAAAAGGCCTTAAGATCATTTTACAAGAGCGTGGATTGTAGACTGGCGGTTTGAAGCGTAAATCTAAGGGTGGATGTGATAGAGCTTGTTGTACAGCGGTGGGTAATAAGTCATCGGATGACCTAACCAAAAATTTGCCTGCAAACGCGCATTCAGGTGGCGTTCCGTCCGATGACTTATTACCTACCGCTGTACAGATTGTCTTATGGCAAATCAACCCGACTTCAAAGAACAAATTAGTAATGTTCAACAGTAGATAACTGCTGAGGGTCATTTGGCTATTATATATCCAAAGTTTCACTGCGAGTTAAATTGGATTGAATATTTTTGGTGCGCTGCTAAATGGGATACTACAAACAATTGTACATATTGAATTTCTGGATTATGGGCGAATATACTCAAAGAGTTAGAGCATGCAAGGAAATCTATCTGGAAATATTGGAGGAAGTCAAATGATATTATAGAAGCTTATTAGGCTGGATTTAGATGGGCCCGGGGTTCGCACGGTCAAAAACGATATAAAAGTCATAAACCTGTACAAATGATGGGTTTTTAAGTTCCGGCCAACATATCTATAAAATATAAAGATTTCACATGTAATACTAATTTTTAGAATCTCATTCTGCTATATTTACGTCAACCAATCTGTTAAAGATTTCCTCTGAAAATTCTCCTCATCAGCAAACTCAGACGTCTCCACCTGGCGTACCTGGCGTCCCTGACACTTCAGGCATTGAAATGTCCCAGCGTCTTAGCATCGGTCCCGAAGAATCAGTAGTAGTAGCACCATTGTGGTTGAAAGAGTAAGGATAGGCGGGGAGGGGATGGAGTAGTATGAGCTTGTCAATATTTCTTCCTATGAAATTCGGCTGCAGGAGGGATTGGTAATATGATTCGAAGAGATGGTGGGGAGGAACACAATGTGACGGGGGTCCACTCTATAGTAGGAGAAGAACAGGACAGATGGTCCAAAGCTTGTCTCTGATGTAAACGTGTTTTCTCAGGGACCAATAGATGACTCTCTCTACTGACATAGAGGATTCTCTACCAAGAGATGATGCTTGGGAGAAAGGAAGGCCGATAGAAGATAGAAGTTAGGTTTAGAGAGTAAAGATTCATCTGGGTAGACTTAGAATAATCTTAAGGGTTACAACTGATGTTGAGGAAAATCAGAACAGATGGGCGGAAACTGGAGATGAGTACTTATACTCCAAATCTCTCTGTTTTTCCTGCATTCCACCACTCCTACTAAGTTCCGGTGAAAACTCTGTTTTGAGGCGGAAAAAATTCCTCCGCTACCCCGCTTCTCTCTAAGCATTAATGCAGATTTCGGTCCTAGAAGAAGACCTTTAGCCGGTCAAGGATCACCTGCAGCCTGGCTGTCACACAGCCCGGCCTGCATCAGATAAGTCGCCGCTTAGGTGGTCTACCCTAGATAGCTGCAGAGCTGTAACTCATTGTAGATTATTCCAAGATAACCACCGCCAGCAGCAGCTCTCAGAGGAACACTGGAGATGCCCGGGAACTTAGAGACCTTTCTCTAGCCGGTCCTCTATTCACTGACAAGGCCTAGACTCGTCAGCCTATCCTTTCATGAATAGATTTCTACCCTAGCGGTCAGAAGGTAGGTACACTTGTAGTAGGTTGCAGTACTCACTACAGGTACTTTTCCTATCACTGTCACTGCTGAATTCCGAGTCTTTTAATGACTCTGAGCCTATAACAGGCCTGGTGAGAATTATTCTCCTAACTCGATATGGCATTTATTATATGTATGCCATATGTATATATTATACGATTCTATAATGGCCGGCTCACGATTCTATGATGATGATGAGCTATGACCGACGGAGAATCGTTGTTAAACAGCGGACGCATTTCTTTACTTCTTTTCTTTGTTTCTTCTCTGGCTTGTCTTCCTGCCATTTCGTATATACGAATAAATCATTACCCTATCCATAGTCCTTGCTCCTCTCGTCTCGCTCGAAGGTTGCCTACTACAGTGACCTCTATTGTCTCTTTCTTGTCTGGCGTAGTGGGCCTTATAGTCTCGCCTCTATGTTTACCTACGGTCACCACTTTCCCTGCAGTGCCTCTGGTCTTCGCCCTTGCCGCTGCCTTGCACTTCCGTTGTTCCTGGCTGTGTCCTCTGATTTTGTCTTCATCGTTATTTTCATCTGTCCTCTATGTAGTCTTAGTTACTCCATCACATGAAAGCACAGACCGAGTCTCCAGGAGAGGGGCACTTTGCCAGGGGGACCAGTGTTCACCACCAGGGCCTGGCACACACTATGATCTCCTGGTGCACACTATGATATCCTGGCACACTCTATGATATCCTGGCGCGCACTACTATTTCCTGCTGTACACTGTTATTCCCAGGTGCATTCTCTCACTACATGATTGTTACGGGTATAGGAATAGAGACCTGAAGACACAAGAGGAGGAGTTCTTCTACGCTTCTATCAACCACTGGGCGCGCCAGAGAGGCACGGTATTGCCAGTATGGAGTTGCAGAATCTAGTAACGAACCTGTTTTCGACCAAATTAACCCCCGAGTCAAGGAGCCGCACAGTCGCCTAAGACACCGTGGGTATATGAGGCAAGCTTGAGTCAATCGGCCAAAACTGATCGAATGGCAAAGATAACGAAGTTGACGCTGGTGGCGCAGAAGGTAAGACTACCCGACACCTCCGGTACCGATCGGGATCAATCCTAATGTTGAGCTATGCCCGCGATAGATAACGATACGCTGAAAGAGTTGACGAGTCAAGCCCGGTACCAGGGTGTTATCAGGTAGGCTGACCAAGACTCACGACCATCGACGAAGGCGCTGAGTGCATGCAGCAACGGGATATAGCGAGGGATTTTGGATAGATGTTTGGTTTTAGAAGCGTTATAGAAGTGTTACGTTTTAAGAGGATTTCAGGTCTTCGGTCGCAGAGTTATTGTAATTGTAATAGTTAGTCCGCGACATTTATGCGATATAAATACGGTGTCATTCTCCGACTTTGTTGAAATCATCAGCGACGAAGAAAGAGTCTTATCGATATAAAGTCTATTGGAAAATCTATTGATTACTTTACGCTTTTACCTTTACGAGAACTTAGCGATTCTTTTGAGAACTCTACTTGAACTATTCGTCTAAACCATTCTTGATTATCATTGTGGACTAGCACTAGGCGACTGGGACTTCCGGTATCGAATTGACTGAAGAGACCTCGTTCCTTTCTACCTCTGTAGTTAGCGTTGCGAACTCCAAGCTCTATACGAGACTGCTCAGGTTGTCTGGTGCGACACCCTAATAATGATAGTGATTAGACAATTTATGTAGCAAATGATTGCGTCTTTATTTATTTCTATATAGTCTGATAATATCTATGTACATATGTATACCTCTGCCCATATTAGGGAGTCGCAACAGACAACCCGAGCAGTCTCGTAATGAGCTCGAAGTTCGAAGCGCTAACTACAAAGATAGAAAGGAACGAGATCTCTTTAGTCAATTCGTTACTGGGAGTCTTGGTTGTCCAGTGCTAATCCACAATGATGATAGTAACAAGAATATTCTGACGAATGGTTCAGGTATTGTTCCTCGAAGAATCACTAAGTTCAATGAAGGTAGAAATGCGTAGTGATCAGTAGATTTTATATCGATAAGGCTCTTTCCTTGTCGCTGACAATTCATCAACAAAGTAGGAGCCTGAGAATGACACCGTATTTATATCCCGCGCAAATGTCATGCAGACTAACTATTACAATTACAACAATCCTGTGCGAAACCCCGAAAAGCCTGAAAACCTGTCAGGAACCCAAACGCCAATTCTATACACCCTCTTTCCAATTTCCAAACGTCTATGCAAGAAGATCTCTCACGTTACATCCTATTGTGGCATGCACATCAGCAAACTACCATTTGTGTCTGGAGTCTACCAACTCTCTCCTGGGTCTCCTGAGAGTCTCCTGTGACTCCTGGATACTTTTTGACTCTCAGAAGGCTCAGGAGATATCAGGAGTCAAATGAAGTCTTGCTGATGCACTCAGCCTTCGTCAGTGGTCATGAGGAGTCTCGGGGTCAGCCTACCTGATAACACTCTGGTGCCGGGCTTGATTTTGCTCGCCAATTCTAAGTTCCACGCATCGTTTTCTATCACTAAGGAGCGTAGCTCAACGTTAGGACTGTCAACGATCGGTACCGGAGGTGTTGGGTAGTCTTACCTTCCCCTAGTCGCCACCAGCGTCAGCTTCTTCACGATCTTTGCCATCCGATCAGTTTTGTTCCAATTGACTCCAAACTCGCACGGTTGCTCCCTCATATACCCACCGGTGTCCAGAGCGACTGTGCCGGCGCCTTGACGCCCCGGGGGGTTTTTTTCAGGGTCAAAAGCAGGTTCATTTACTAGGGATTCTGCAACTCCACACTGGGCTCCATACTGGCCTTACTGTGCTTATAGTTCAGATAATTTGTCAAAAGATTTTCATTGGTGACTTGTTTCTTTGACAAAGAATAAAATCTCTATTAAATCATCACGGAGTCAAGTTGAGGACAAGAACGAGACATGCCAAAATACACAACCAACGCAGAACAAGGCAAGGCAGGACAAGACGAGGCGAGATAGAGACAAAGGACAAGTACCAAATCAGAAAGATGAGGAACAAGACAGGGACTATGATGGTTCTTATGTCCCCCAGGGGAAATAAGAATGTCTTGGCAATGACTAAAGAGTCCTAAAATTCATATTGACTAAAAGGACAAGAAAGTTACATCAGCAAACTACTACTTATGTATGTAGTCTCCCAACAGTCTCCCGGGTCTCCTGAGAGTCTCCTGAGGCCCCTGGATATTTTTTGAGTCTCCTGAGGCTCAGGAGACCTCAGGAGACAAATGAAGTCTTGCTGATGTAGGTGAAGAAGAAAGGAGGAGAAGTTGTATAAGCGAGGGGGAGAACTTCATATATATAGCCCCAGCATCTCTTTGCTGACTCAGCAAATAGAAACCCGTAGAACATGCCCAGACTACTCTTTTAGAAATACTATTTATTTATTTATTTATTTATTTATTTATTACTCATACTGCTTGCATCTGAAACCGGATATGGCATACAAAGAAAGAACCCAATAGTTTCGGCCACCTAATGACCGTATTCCCATCTACCCTCTTCCAAGGTTATCATACGCTAAGTATCCTCTCAATTCCATCTCTTAACGCTTAGGTGCAAGCACCTTGCTATCCTTCCCTTCTCTTTCCCCTTCATCCTCAAGTCTTCCCCATCCTATTCGTTCCCTTCCATCTCCATCTCCATCTCTCTCCCCTAGAGTCCAGTTTCTAGTGGCGATCTGAGATAGTAGGAGAAACTTATCGATGGTTGCTTGAAGTCCTTTGTCTGTGTGCATGGCTGTCATCCAGTTAAGAGGCATTGGTTTTATCGTCGCAGCGAGATCTTTTCTGAGTTCTGGTAGTGGATGTTGTTTGCAGTAAAGTAGCAGGTGTGTTGGAGTTTCCTGGAAGTATCCGCATCTGCATTCTGCCGTATCGATGTTTGTTGTTGGTATTCTTGATAGGTAGGATTTGGTGTATGCATGACCTGTTCGCATTTGTGTGATTATGCTTGCGAGTTTCCTTGGTATGTTCCCTCGAAGGGGTGCGGACATTTTGGAGGCGGGAGCACCTCTGTAGCTCCTTCCTTTCTTCATAGTCTTCCATCTCACTTTCCAAGTAGCCATTGCCTGCTCCTTGATTCTCCTCTTCAAGTGGGTGATTGATACCCTTGCATCTGGTTCGACCCTTTCCCCCTTTGCCCCCCTTTTTGCCAGCTTGTCAGCTTGCTCATTTCCATCCACCTCCTTCCCAAGGTGGTAGTATTGTTCCACTACCTTTTCGTTGCCTCTAATGCTAACAACTCCAGCTCCAGCTTTCCCTTCCATTAGTGATCCATCAGAGTAGAGCACTAAACGGTTTAGGTTGTAGTAGTTGTCCTGAGCTGCTTGTCTATGATTTTGTGCTGCTGTATCTTTGTCTGCTGTATCGATCTGGATGTCTATCATATTCTGATGCCATGGGGGACACGCTATTGTGTCTATGTCCTCCACTAGACTCTGAGGTTGAATCCAGTCACTGACTCTGCTGAAGATCCGATGTAATCTAGACTGGTAGTGCGGTTCTCAAGGCGGGGGTGTGGTATAGACTTCGTTCCGCAAGATGCAGATGGGTGACAGCGATAACTCTGATAATATACCGGAGTTATGAATTATATAGTAGAGGCAGCGATAGTTTCGGAAGAGAAAACTATAATGAATTGATAAATACAGAAGACGTTGCGTAGAGAAGAAAGAAAGGAAAAGAACGACACAAGTAGGCCCCGTTGCCTCCCTTATATACCCGACAACCCCTCACTAAACATGACTCATCCTTTCCGCGTAACCCCACTATGACTCATTCCCCCGTGTGACAGAACCTCCTAGAATCTTATCTGACAAATCCTTCCTTCCGAGCACGCCATAATCCCAACCCTTCCAATCCCAATCCTTCCAGCCCAAACGGTCCGTTATATCCATGAAAGTAGCCCCCCCCTTTAAACGCGAGCTCCTGCGAGCTTTAACTTCCTCCGGTCCTGGCTTACTGGGGTAGTGTATATGAAAAGTAACAACAGCGGTAGTTTCTTTAAGATACTCGGCGGGTTCCCACGTAGGGTCGGCATAACCAGTCCACTTGACGTAGTACTGAAGTCCTTGCTTCCCATGAGATCGGGAATCCAATATCTCTTCGACCTGGTACTCCTCCTCTTGTTCGACGATAACTGGTGGGGGCGGTGGAAGTATTTGTCCTTGCACTGGATCCGTTGTTGCGAGGTCGAGAAGAGAAACATGAAAAACAGGATGCATTTTCATCGAACGGGGAAGATTCAGGCGGTAGGCATAGGGGGAAACCACTTCCTGGATGGGGAAGGGGCCCAGTTTCTTCCAGTCGAGCTTCCTCGAATTGCGGGTGGTCCGAATATTCTTTGCCGACACGAATACCATATCTCCGACTTCGTACCTCGGGGCGGGAGTGCGTTTGGCATTCACTGACTTTTCTTGTTGGTCCTGAGCCGACCGTAGTTGGGTCCGTAAATAATCGTGTAGCTCCTTCATTTTTCCTGCGAATCCATGAGCATCGAGACTAGGTGGAGACCTTTCGGGTTTCTGAAGGTCTATCGTAAATCGAGGATGATATCCATAGTTTGCAAAGAAGGGTGTGGCTTTTGTAGAAGCGGAGACCTGATTGTTTGCCGCAAATTCTGCCATGGGTAACCATTTCGCCCAATCGTCTTGTTGGTAGGAGACATATGCTCGGAGGTATTGTTCCATAACGGCATTAAATCTTTCCGTTTGGCCATCAGTTTCCGGATGAAACGCAGTTGACATTCGTGCCTCGATCTTAAGTTGCTTGCAGAGGGACTTCCAGAACTTAGCGGTGAATTGAGTTCCCCTATCGGAGGTAATATGTGTTGGCAGGCCATGTAGTTTCCAGATATGTTGCAGGTATAGGTTTGCCGTATCTTCCGCATTAACTGTCGTATTGCAAGGCAGTAAGTGGCGCATCTTGGTTAATCGATCTACCACTACTAACACGGCATCATATCCTTCACTTTCCGGTAGACCTGTAACGAAGTCCATAGATATTTCTCTCCAGGGTTGTTCAGGAATAGGCAGTGGTCGTAGTACTCCTAACTTGCCATGTGTCGTGGGCTTACTTCGTTGACAGGTATGGCAATTCCGGATATATTGGCCGACATAGTCTCGCATATTTGGCCAGTAGTAGTCCCTGCTGACCAATTCAAAGGTCTTTTCTCTGCCGGGGTGACCTGCTGAAGGGGCATCGTGATATTGTTTAAGAATTTCCAGTCGTAGAGGAGCGTAATCTGGAACGTAGAGACCTTCGCGATAGAGTAAACGACCGTCAACTTCGGTACATTCTGCTAAGGAAATTTCCTTGCATTGCTTCGTATCTGTTTGTCGTAGATTCAATATTTTTTGTGGAAATGGGTCAGCCAGATATCCTTCATCGAATAATTTTTGTAGAGGGACGTTCTTTTCAGCGGGTTCATTTGCCAAAGAACCCGCCAACAAACTTAGCTTTGGATCCAAATTTTCCCTCTTTAACACCGTCTGACTCTGGTGAAGTAGTCTTTCATCTCCCTCCTCAGGGAGATCTCCTGATCTCCTAGTCAATGCATCCGGTTTACCGCTTTGTTTTCCTGGTCTGTATTTGATAATAAAGTTAAAACGGGAGAGATACTCCGCCCAACGCACCTGCCTCCTGTTGAGTTGTTTTGTGGACATAAAATACTCGAGGTTTTTGTGATCCGATATAACCTCGATAGGATGTTTTGCTCCTTCCAGTTCAGGCCGCCATTCTTCGAAGCATCGAATAATTGCCAATAACTCCTTATCATATATCTCGTAGTTGCACTCCGCAGGTGTGTGTTTCTTAGAGAAGAATGCCACGGGGTGAAGTTTTCCTTGTCCGTCATATTGCGAGAGTACCCCAGCGGCAACGTAGTCCGAAGCATCCGTTTCAACTATAATTGGTTTCTCAGGATCGAAGTGAATTAGAACGGGGGCGGTAGTAAAGGCTTCCTTTAACGACTGAAAGGCTGCTTCAGCCTCTGGCGACCATTCGAAAGGTATTCCCTTTTTGGTAAGTTTTGTAAGGGGAGTAGCCAGTTTCGAAAACCCAAAAATAAAGCGCCTGTAAAAGTTGGCGAAGCCCAAGAATGTATATATCGTAACCGTTAAAGGTGTTGTCCATTCTTACTTGAGACCTTATAAGTCCATCCGGATGCCCTCAGGTTCGATTATCAGGCCAAGATAAGTCGTACTCTGTGTATGAAATTCGCATTTTTCCGGCTTCAACAAAATCCCGTGTTGCTGTAATAGTCCAAGTATTTTTTCCACATGTTCCTCATGTTCTTCGAGGGTATCGCTGTATATCAAGATATCGTCCAAATATGCCGTACAGAATTGATCGAGATGCTCTCGTAGACAGTCGTTAATAAAGTGTTGGAACGTAGCAGGGGCATTGGTAAGGCCGAATGGCATAACGGTATATTCAAAGTGACCATAACGTGTCCGGAATGCGGTCTTCCATTCTTCACCCTCCGCCATCCTTATCTGGTTATAACCTTGACGTAAGTCCAACTTGGTATACCATTTGGCTTTTGATAAGCGGTCTAGTGTTTCTCGGATAAGCGGTAAAGGGTATCGATTTTTAATAGTCAACTCGTTAAGTCCTCGATAGTCCACGCACAGTCGTAGTGAGCCATCGGCTTTCTTAACAAATAATACTGGAGCCCCGGCGGGTGAGGAACTGGCACGAATAAATCCCTTGGACAAATTTTCTCGGATGTAGTCTCGTAGCGCAAGCAGTTCGTCTCTAGACATTCCGTAAAGAGGTCCAAATGGTGGTTCTCTTCCTTCTTTTATCGGGATCTTATGATCGTAGGGGCGTCGAGGAGGGAGGTCCTGGGCAAAGGCTTCGTCGAACATTTCTAGTCGATGATGATATTGTTTAGGGATTTTATGCTTCCATTCGGCGTCCAGAACTTCGTTAAGAGTTTGTTCGATGTCGCGGAGGGATGCACTGTAGATTTGTAATCCCTTTTTTCGAGCAAGGCGGCTAAACGGTACTGGTCCTATCATATAGGCTTGAGGTTTTACCTCGGGAATTTTGGCAGCATCATTTCTTGTGTTGCAATTCTTTTTGCAGAAATCCGACTCGAAGGCGACCGTATTATCCTTAAACCTTAAGGTGGCATCGTGATGTTGTAACCATGGTATACCGAGGACCAGAGGATATTGTCCGAGTTTAGTAACAAAGAGGGGAATTCGTTCTTGATGTGATTTCTGAAGAGGAACTTGGCGTATAAGTAATTTGCCCGAGGATATAGATTAGATCCGTCAATTACCTCAAGAATTCTAGGTGTTTTGAGTAAGGAAATAGGAAGTTGGTGATGGCGCGCAAAGGTTTCGTCAATAAATACAAATCCCGAGGCCCCAGTATCAATCATAGCGTAAGTAGGAATGGAGTCTTTATTGTTTTCAATATTACAAGCAACAACTAAATGATCTCCATTTAACTCATCTTCCGCTACAACTGAAACTGAAAAACCTGAAATAGAAAATGCAGATAAAGAAAATTCCTTTGAGGGTCCCTGGCGAGGGCCATGATACTGACCAGGGACTAATGAAAACCCGACTCATTCGAAGATAAAACAACATCCGTAGAAGTATTCAAAGCAGAAGAAGAAGAAGAAGAAGAAGAAGAAGAAGAAGAAGAAGATACAGGGGCGGCAGGGGGGGCGGTTAAAGCAGCACCTCTCATAAGGGGAGGACCGCGGGGACGATTTCCTTGGGGACATTGGGCAAAAACATGGTCGGGGGCAGCACAATAGGCACAACGGCCATTCTTCATTCTCCATTCTTTCTCGGCGGGGGAGGTCTGACGGCGTCCGTTGGTAAAGGTATATCTTCCCTCGGGCGGAGGGCGTGAGGGCGAGCGGGCCTGCAAGGCGGAGAGATCCATGGGGGCAAGGCCTCCGGGGGTATAGGACGGGTGAGGAGCGGCAGGTTGGGCAGCAAACTGTCCCATGGGGTTCCTATTCGAGCGGTGGGCATCCTTCCTAGCCCTGATCTTGTTGTCCATGGTCATCAGCCTCCTCACATAGGCATCAAACCCTTCCGTGGTAGTATCCTGATAGATCATTGCGTCTTTCAGGTCGTCGGATAATCCCATTTCCAGAGCATCCTTCTTGGCCTCCTCGTTATAGTCCAACCGGCCCATGATGCGCAAAAATTGTGTAAGGTATGTAGCAAAGTCCCCTTTGCCTTGGCGAAGGGTCTGAAGCTCCCTTCTGGCTGTGCCACGAGTGTCTGGGTCTCCGAAGGAGGCTTCCAGAAACTCGACAAAGGTAGTAACCGAAGCAAAAGGTGGGGCGTCCCCTGCGGCCATGGGGATGACCTGGTCCAGTGCCTTTCCTTCCAACCGACTGACCGCGTAGAAGACCTTGGCTTCCTCGTTCAGGAACCTGTCATGGTTAACCCTAAGTTTGGTGCGGAGGAGGTTAAGGAAACCAGGTAGCTCTTTCCTGGTTCCGTTAAACTTGGGGGGGTCTGGGAACTTTTCGGAGCGGAAGGCGGGAGGGGCATTGCCTGCTGGTGGTGGTGGTGGTGGTGGTGGTGGTGGTGGTGGGTTGGCTTGTGCAGCAGTAAGTTGGAATTCCAGGGTACGGACCTGTGCTTCCAAGGTATCGGTGTGGGTATTGCTTGCCTCCAACTGTTCTCTTGCTGCGGTAAGTTCATTCCTGGTTGTAGCATGTAGTGTTCGGCTAGCGTCTCGTTCAGTCTTCCAACGGTCCCCTTCCCGAACAAGTAGGAGTAAATGAACATAGTGATAGTGTAGGTCCTCAACAGCCTTGAACTCGGCAAAAGTTTGAGGAATCTGATAATCTCCGTTAAGGGTGACCCCATCAACGACCCTAGCAGTGGGTGGGGGTGGTGGTTGTGGTGTTGCCATTATGGTAGTCTTGCGGTCGCGGATAATGACATAGCGTAATCTCAAGGCGGGGGTGTGGTATAGACTTCGTTCCGCAAGATGCAGATGGGTGACAGCGATAACTCTGATAATATACCGGAGTTATGAATTATATAGTAGAGGCAGCGATAGTTTCGGAAGAGAAAACTATAATGAATTGATAAATACAGAAGACGTTGCGTAGAGAAGAAAGAAAGGAAAAGAACGACACAAGTAGGCCCCGTTGCACCATATATCTTGACAACCCCTCACTAAACATGACTCATCCTTTCCGCGTAACCCCACTATGACTCATTCCCCCGTGTGACAGAACCTCCTAGAATCTTATCTGACAAATCCTTCCTTCCGAGCACGCCATAATCCCAACCCTTCCAATCCCAATCCTTCCAGCCCAAACGGTCCGTTATATCTATGAAAGCGGTCTAGCAACAGTCGAGTGCCATGGAGTAGCTGAAGGTATCTCCTCTCTTCCTGATTCCTGTGTACTTGGATAAGAATCTGGGCTGAAGATGCAGATAGGGTGGGTTGCTGGCATGCTGAGAATGCGTAAGGCGTATTTCTGTTGTTGGAGGTCAAGCCTGATCTCCGTGGGTAGTAGTGCGGTTTCTGCTTGGAGTGCTGATATTGGTGTGGTTCTGAAAGCACCGGTAATCCTTCTCATCGCATTGTTCTGAATCTTCTGAAGCTGTGTCTTGTATCCTGCCTGACCATTCCACCAAACCTCTGCACCAAAATCGCTGATGGTAGTGGCCTTGGGTTTGATAGAGCTGTCTGAGAGCCGCTGGCTTAATCCTTTCTCTGTGTTTCCCAACCTGGCGAGTGCAAGAAATGCCCTCATGGCTGAAGCGGCTTTAGTTTTGACATGATGTTTGAAAGACAGTTTCCTATCAAACCAAACACCCAGCCATCTTAATGTTTACGCTGGCATGAACCAGAGTGCCATCAGGCATCCTGACTTTTGCTGCATCTGTGGTATTTGTTGTTCGTTTGTTGTGGAAGTGGAGCAGTTCTGTTTTAGGGTTGTCAAATGCCAGAGTGTTAGCTTCACCCCATGTGACAGCTAACTGTATTCTCTCTAATTGTCTGCAGTTTGAACACTCATCCTTTCCCACCATTATTATCATGCCTACATCGTCAATGTAGCTAGGTATCTGCTGGTGAGGAACTGTCTTTCAAGAGGCGTCGAAGAGTGGTGATAGATATAGGAGGAAGAGTATTGGTGATGTAGGGCTCCCCTGAGGATTCAGTTGCTATTGTTGACATAACTTCTTGTTGCCCATCAAGGCTAGTGAGGCCTTTCTGTGGCTCAGGAGGTTGTCTATCCATCTGACTATCTGAGGGGGAAGGCGTTTCCCCTTCGCGGTGTGCATGAGTCTCTCCTTTGAAACATTGTCAAACGCTCCTTTGACATCCATAAACAGCGCTGAAACGACCTCCCCTTTTCTCTTTGCTTCATCAACTATGCTTGCTACTAGCATACAGGCATCTACCGCCGATATCTTTGGCCTTCCACCAATCTGCCATCGATGGAGTAAACCGTATCTCTCTGCCCGGTATCTTGCCAGTCTTGAAGCCATTATCTTTTCCAGTACCTTGCCTAAACAGTGAAGCAGGGACACTGGTCTATATGCCTTTGGTATCGAATAGTCTGGTTTGTTGGGTTTCTTTATGATCACAATGGTGGCTTCTCTCCATATGTGTGGATGATAGCCAGCTGGCATTGTTGCTGTAGAATTGGTTGAAATGGTGAGGTATCGCCGAATAGGCTTGTTGAATACATTTGAAGTTGATTCCATCTGGTCCTGGAGCTTTGTTGGGAGAGGAAGTCATGATTGCCCTTTTGATTTCATCGTCTGTCAGGTCCTTCCATGGTATTCTGTCGCCTTGCATTGTGATATTTCTTGGAGGTGAAATGGGGGGAGGTGGGAAGAGGGCTGTTCTGTATAGATTGGCTTTCTCTTCAAAGGTGGTGGCGGTTTCTCCAGTTGTAACATTATTGAGTGGTGGTGTCGTTCTATCTTCCTGGGTTTCGTGAACCTGAATGCTGTAAATATGTCTTTCCTTGAGAGTTCTCAAGGAGGTTGTTCAATGGGTTTCTTTAGCTCTCCTGATACTTTTAAAGTAATCAGATCTATGCGATCTGAATCTCAGATGCATCATGGGAGATCTTTCCAGCTTCCAATCTCTTAGGCGCTCTTCGTATAGCGTCTCTGCTCTGTGATTTCTTCATTCCACCATGGTTTTGACCGGGAGAAGATTTCCTTACAGGGGCGTGACGCTCTGAGGTCTAGAAGGAGGATGGCTCCTGCTTCTAGGTTTTATTCGTTTGGGTGAGAGTGGAGATAATTCCACGAAAGGTTGAAGTACATGAGAGAGATCCTAGAGGGTTTTTGGAAGAGTCCCAGTCTGCTTTGTTGAACCGTTCAGTTGAGGTACTGATTCAATTGAATCAGATAGAAGATCAAATCGAATCACTTCGTGATCTGATCCTGTTGCTGCCTCTTCATCAATGGATTGGTAGGCAGAGTGTTGACGGAGGGAGAAGCAAAAGCTAAATCTAGTACTGAGGTGCCAGTTCCAGTCCTGTAATGATAGGTTAGAATGTCTGGTTCGTTGATGAGGGTGAATCCTCCAGTTTCCAGGAGTTGGACTAGGGCTTCATGGCGTTTGGGTGTACGGTTTGCTGAGTTCCACCATGGGTGGTGGGCATTGAGATCTCCAGCTAGGATTGTTCTTGCAGGGAGAGGGATATTCACCAGTACCCTCTCCACTGTATAGGATTCATTGCTGTGTCCTGGAGGGTCTTCATTATAGATGTTGAAAAGAGTAAGGGGAGGTATTGAGGGGGTTGATAACTCTATCGCTTGTACGTCTGGATCATTGATGATGTCAAGCTTTGGCTGAATGATGAGATGGGGGTTAAGGTGTGTCTTAATAGTGAATGTGAGGGTTCTTGGTGGTCGATCTGAGGTGGGAATGATGCTGTCAAAGGAGGTGTGATATTGATGTCCAGGTACCTGCAGTTGTGCCAGGCATGACGAAGGGTTCTTGAATTATAACTATGTCTGCTGTCTCATACACTGAGTGTAGCAGTCCTATCATGCAGTTTTGTGATCTTGCGCAATTATGTTGAATAATACGCACTCTGTGAGGATTTGGTTGTGGCGTCATGATTGCATGTCCTGTTCATTATCTTCCTTGTTGAGACGTTGGATGACAGAGTTCCTTACGGGGCATGAAGGATCATAGGCTGCGTGTGGTCCATCGCAGTTGGCGCATTTTGGTGGGAAGTGTGGGCAGCTCTTACTTTGAACTTTGCATTGAGGGCATAAGTGATTATGGCTGGTATGTCCAGCAAGTCGGCATAGGGATATCTTTGGTGGGGCATCTCTGCCAGTTGTGTCCAAACTTCTGGCAGTTCTTGCATTGATCTGTAGGTCTTGCTGTGTGATATTCAGTGGCTCTGTGTAGTTGTCCAAATACCCGAATTCCCCTGGCAAGCATAGCATTGTAGGAAGATTTGTTGCTGGCGATCATAACTGAACTGTGAGACTTTCCCAATCTCTTTTCAGGGTCGTCGTATATCTGGTGGTAGCTAGAGTAACTCCTGTGTTGAGCTCATGGATTTCGCTTCTGAGATCTTCCATTCCTTGAGCGGTATCTGGGTGATGTTCGAGGTTGATACAATGTACTGCAAGCTTGAACCATGTCTCTTGCATGGCAATGTATATAACCGTTGGGTCCACCTCTTTCATAGCGGTTTCAATATTGGTCTTGTAGCTGGCGAACTGAGTCTCTATGAATGCCCCTTTACTGAAAAGCATAAGGTTTCCCCTCTGATTCCAACTTGCTCCACCAATCTGAATAGCCTGGTCTGCCTTTGCAATTGTAAGGTCTCTGTTGATGGTGTTTCTGAGCTGGACAAGGTTGAGTGTCCCATCTTTGGGAGCTGACCTTGTGACAATGATGGTTTTTGTAGCTGGGAGTTTAGGCGGGAGTGGTGTCCTGAGTGTTTGTGCCTGCTGTTTAGCGTTTTTCCTCGTCACAGTTGCCCAGGTATCCTTCTGCTTTTCCTGTTGCTGAAGAGGTTGTGGAGGTTCGTTGGAATGGGCTGGTTGTTTTCCTTGTGCCCTTCTGCTGAGTTGAGGTTGGGGGATGACCGGGGCAGTTGGTGTTTTCTCCATTGGGGATTGTTGTCCACTTTTCAATGCTGTTGAGGATTTTATAGATCTAGCAATGGCATCGAATCTGCTCTTCATCTCATTATTGTTTTGGTTTGTTGCAGCATGGACTGAATTGAGCAAGGTTTGCAGACCCTGCATCTGAGTTGAGAGGTTTTGATTTTGTTCTTTGATTTCAGCGTTCTGTGCTGTTAGAGTCAGAACACTATCCCAGAGGCGTTGGTTGATGAAGCTTTGAGATCCATGAGCAATAGGTTGTCCAGAACGTCCTGGTAGTGCCTGTCTTTTACCAGAATAATTTTCATTAGCCTGGAATAATATTCTCTTGGCTGGTATAACTCTGTGTTGTTGGCCATTGAAAGCCAGAGGGTCGCTGCTTTGGTTATCCGGTTGGTCTTCCGGTTCACTCTGATCCATAGCCATGCTATAGTCATCTCTAACCCCCATATCCCTGTCCTCAGACTGTACAGGGGAGGGTGATGATGGCATGCCTGGCAGGGATTGCTCAACCCCTTCAGACATCCTATGGTTGGTGGATGTGGCGCTAAGAATTTGGTGGGGTGGGTGAGGGCGGCTTGGCGAGGTTTTTGTTTGAGGCTGGCTTGGCAGCAAGGTGGGGTAAAAATGAGCTGAGAAAAGCGGAAATCCACAACAATTTCTGTGAAAGAAGAGCTATGATTTCAGGAGCCGTTGATAAGGTGTAACTTGAGATGGAGATGATGAATCTGAAGTCGCTTTGATGATATCTGTTCGTTGTTGAGTTATTTTCAAAAATCCGTTCCTGAAGTGTGGTGTTTGCTAGTCCCTCAGGCTCGGGGCTGTGTGACATCCAGGCTCCAGGTGATCCTGCACCCTGGCTAAGGGTGTTTACTCTTGGACTGGAAAAACTAGCTAAGGCTTAGGGAGAAGCAGGGTAATGGAGGAATTGTTTCTGCTCGAGAAATAGAGTTTTCACCGCAACCTAGGGTGTGCGGTGGAGGCTCGAAGCAGAGAGATTTGGAGTATAAGTACTCATCTCCAGCCTCCGCCCATCGATTCTGATTACCCTCATCATCAGTTGTAACAAACGGCCCGGGAAGAAGACTTTTAAGATTATTATAAGTCTACCCAGAAAATTCTTTATACTCTAAACCCAATTTCCATCATCTACCGGCCCTCTTGCTTCCTCTACTCTTGTTTAGTAGAGGCAGAACCCGTCACCCTCGAGCCCAAAGAAATTTGACTGTTCTATCAACCATTCATTCGCCTTGCTGGGGTACGCAAAACGGAGATTCTTATCAAAGCCCGCTTATCACGGCGTGGAACGTACCGAGCTAGGTGGCGGGAAGAAGAATTAGTCAGGTGTTTCTATTGGGTTCTATGGTTTCTTTTGCAGGGGTGTTATGTGTCGGGTGTACATATGTATTTCTAATAGGAGGGTGCGTCGTGATGTTCTGTGGGCTTCTATGCATGAGTCAGCGACGGGATTTTTGGTCTATATATAGGGAACTCTCTCCCTCGCTTGTAGGACCTCTCTTCTTCTGCTTTTATCTTTACGCAACCTTCTTGTCCTTTTAGCCAATACAATACTTTAGGACCTCTAAAGTTCTCGCCTCACTGAAGGGCCTTCGTGCTCGCCTCTCGTCCTTCGTCTTCGCCTCGCCTAAGTTTATTGCCGCTTGTCGTACTTAGTTCTACTTCTCTTTGCCTCGCCCTGCCTAGGTTGTGTACCTTGGCACGTCTCATCCCCGCCTCGTCAAGCCTCTGTAGTACCGCTTAAGTGCTATAACATTTGGTGCAGAAAGAACACATAGACTTCATCGCGCAATTAATGCTCTTGAGGGAGTCGGGGGTGCTCTGGTGACAGTCGGAAGTGCTCTGAAGGTGGAGTTTTACCTTACCCCTGCCACCAGGACATTGATATTTTCTTTGTGAATACAGACTTCCAGATATCAAAACTATTGCATCAACGTACCAGCAAACACTATTCAAACAATTCCTTCTCTGAAAGCACCCGCCACTGCCCTAGGGGCAATCTCGACTGCCCTAGAGGCATTTGGCACTGCTTGCAGGCGATGGCAAAACTCATACAGTTCAATTGAACCCTGGGGCTATAAAAATACTGTGACGGGGCTCTGTCTCTACTAAACAAGAGTGTAGGAAGCAAGAGGAGAGGGCCGGTAGAAGATAGAAGTTAGGTTTAGAGAGTAAAGATTCTTCAGGGTAGACTTAGAATAATCTTAAGGGTCTACTTCCGCTTGTTACAACTGATGATGAGGAAAATCAGAACAGATGGGAAACCGGAGATGAGTACTTCTCTCCAAATCTCTCTGTTTCCTCCATTCCACGCTCTTACTTTGTTTGGTGAAAACTCTGTTTTGGAGGCGGAAACAATTCCTCCATTCACTTCTCCCTAAGCGTTAGCCGGTGTTTCCGGTCCTAGAGTAAGCACCCTTAGCCAGGGTCAAGGATCACCTGCAGCCTGGCTGTCACACAGCTCCGGGCCTGCATCAGATGAGTCTCCGCTCAGGTGGTGTACCCTAGATGGCTGCAGAGCTGTAACTTATTGTAGATTATTCCGGGCATAACCACTGCCGCCTGCAGCAGGGTTTTCTTTGCACAGCAGAACACTGGAGATGCCCGGGCACTTAGAGACCTTTCTCTAGCCGGTCCTCTATTCACTGACAAGGCCTAGACTCGTCAGCCTATCCTTTCATGAATAGATCTCCACCCTAGCGGTCAGAAGGTAGGTACACTTGTAGCAGGTTGCGGTCCTCACTACAGGTACTTTTCCTATCACTGTAACTGCTGAATTCTATCAATAACTCTGAGCTTATAACAGGCCCGGTGAGAACTATTCTCCTAACCGCTAATGTGGCTCTGTTATACTCGCCGAAGACCTGGAGCATGCACCAGAGAAGGTCAGGGAGTTCCACACTTGCTACCCACACAAGCCTCAGCCTAGCAGGAGCTAGGCCCTGGAGAAGGGGGTAATCTGTTATGGCGTGGCTAGGATTAGTGTAGGATCAGATTGGGAATGCTGCGGAGTTGATAGTGTTGGGTTTCTATGGATTTCTGTAGTACGGATTAGTCAATAATAGGGTTTTGACTTGTATATAAAGGGTTGCGCTTTCCTTTGCTGTTTACTTTCTTCTTCTCTTTTCTTTCCTTGCGCAACCTCCTGTTATCAACCTTTCTCTTCAGGTTTCCTGTAGAGGTTCTTGCTCTTGGTCTTCACTTTGGTTTCTATCTAAAATATACTCAGTTATTTTATACTCTTGAACTTCCTTGAACCCGTATCAGCTATGCCACTTGGTACCCCGCGTCCCGAACCTGTCTATCTCGCTTACGCATTAGGCCTCCTGTCCCATCCCGTTCTGAGTGTTAACCCCGCCATGACCCCGCTACATAACAATGAGACAAAGAAGAAAGAAAGAAAAGAACTAAAGAGAACGACTCTGCTCGTTATATAACACTCCCCTCCACCAGTTCGCTCTGACCCATACATCAGCCCATAGAACGCCATGGAAACCCAAGTATCACCACACCTCGTATTCCTCCCCACCATCTCTTAACAACCTATTAACAATCTCTCCTGTAACCGACCCTCATAGAAAAGAATGACGTCAACCTCATACCACTCCACCTCCTCCTCGCCTATCACTAGTCCTTTAACCACACCAACGCTACTACTACCGAATCTTCGAAACCGATGCCAAGACGCCGTGACACTGAATCAATGCCATCAGGGCAGTTGCGAGTGCTCCCAAGGCAGTCAGGAGTGCTCCCAAGGCAGTGAGGAGTGTTCCCAATGAACTGAAGTGACCTTCCGAGTGAAAGTATATGACGACGCGCTATGTCCATATTAGGTTAGGCGTCAGAAAGCATTCACGCCAAAAAATAGTCTACTAACCCCGCGCTGCTTTGAGGGGCACAGGTCTGCCGTATAAGCACTTGTCA
This sequence comes from Morchella sp. 2018-W26, assembly GCA_024713715.1. NCBI lineage: Eukaryota > Fungi > Ascomycota > Pezizomycetes > Pezizales > Morchellaceae > Morchella > Morchella sp. 2018-W26. The sequence goes on from JAMGYX010000017.1 coordinate 764,120, forward strand.
ACACCCTCCAATTAGTAATCATGATGCCCCCTGCTAGTACTGGCAGCAAGCAGCCTTCTCCCACTAGTGGAGGGGACCCCAATGCGAACCACAAACGAGTTAGGACCTATTAGGTGTCACAACAGACAACCCGAGCAGTCTTGTAATGAGCTTGGAGCTCGAAGCGCTAACTACAAAGGTGGAAAGGAACGTGGTCCGAGTCTCTTCAGTCAATTCGTTACTGGAAGTCTTGGTTGCCCACTGCTAGTCCACAATGGTAATCAAAGAAGTAATCAGAAGAATCGCTCAGGGAGAGTTCTCAAAAGAATCACTAAGTTCAATAAAGATAGAAGAATATAAAAATCAATAGATTTTATATCGATAAGACTCTTTCTTCATTGTTTCTGATTTCAACAAAATCGGAGAATGAAACCATATTTATATCCCGCGCCAATATCACGCGGACTAACTGTTATGATTACAATAATCCTGTGCGAGATTCCGAAGACCCGGAAAAACTGCCAAGAAACCAAACGTCAATTCTATATACCCACTTCTAAATCCCAGCGCCTATTCACAAAAATCTCTCATGTTACATCCCGTTGCTGCATGCACTCAGCCTTCGTCAATGGTCGTGAGGAGTCTCGGAGTCAGCCTACCTGATAACCTCCTGGTACCAGGCTCGACTTCGCTCGCAAACTCTTTCCACGTATCGTTATCTATCACTAAGGAGCGTAGCTCGATGTTAGGACTGACAGCGATCGGTACCGGAGATGTCGGGTAGTCTTACCTTCCCCTGAGCGCCACCAGCGTCAGATTCTTCGATATCTTTGCCGTTAGATCAGCTTTGCCAGTTGTCCGATTAACTCCAAACTCGCACTGTTGCCCCCTCATATACCCACCAGTGTCCAGAACTACTGTGCCGGCGCCTTGATGCTCCGGGGGTTATTCTCAGGGTCGAAAAATAGGTTCATATACTAGGGATTCTACAACTCCGCACTGGGCTCCATACTGGCAGGACCGTGCCTCTCTGGCGCGCCCAGTGGATGATAGTAGCATAGGGAGGGCTCCTCCTCTTGTCTTCGAGTCCCAGCTCTTATACCTGCCAGTGTAACTGGACTCTCCCTACTAGTGAGGTTCTATATGAATCACCAGATTGTATCACTGAATTGGATAATCACAATTCAACGACAGACTTCGATGATACTATACCATAGGCACCGCTGCAGATGGTACCGCCGCCGTGAAGGACAGGTCAAGAGACTCCACTACCTCGAAAAGGTAGTCCACGTAGTGGGCTGCGTAGTCGTGGGAACAGAAAGGTATTATTGAATATTCCAGAGAAATATCAAGGGAATGAAGGGTCAGATGACTCGGACAGGGAGGAAATCCCCCACTCAGAGCACTCTTCTGAGGACGATATCAACTATTCACTGACTCACCACTCAACCCGGACATCAAGGGGTCAGGTGGGCAGTAAGAGGCCTCCATCAGCACTAGCTACCACTACCAGTGCACCGGTAACTACGGGAAGAACGATAACGGCAGCGGTAATGGAGGCAATTGGCTCATAGGATGTTGAACTGTCTGTGGTTAAAGTATAGTAGCCATTCCCTCAAGCTGGCTCTTGCTTTGCTAATTGATAAGTGGGTGGGGACGCAGAAAGGAAACCATCCTGCAGGCAAACCTATGAGAAACTGGGAACGAGGATCTGGACGAGCTCCGGATTATAGTACCCCAGCAGTACATAGAGTAGTAGAAATATCCGCGAATGCCTAGAGGGTAGTGTGTAGTACCCCAGAGGCATCACGGAATGCCCGTGCACAAAGAGCACTATTTCTTTCTATGATCCGGACTCTGAAAATACGCCCCCCATACACTAATCCACGAGTGCAGTGGCATCATGGGACACCAGGCCACGAAGATCACTTATATATGAGCCGGAACTTCAGTATTCGTTTCCAAACCGACTAGTATATGATAAATGTCGGAATGAAAACATGGGGTCAGGTTATCAGCAATGGTCTAGACAAGCTCCCGAGGAGCAACCACCACCATCCTTATGGCAACCACCACCATCCTCAGCGCAACAACCTCAACCCGAATATGAATTTCCATGTTACGAGAATGAGATGGGACTCGGAGACAAGAGTAGGAGCCATCCCTATCCTAATGCTGAACACTCGATCACCCCCTGGACGCGCCAAAGAGACACGGTACTGCCAGTATGGAGCCTAGTGCGGAGTTGCAGAATCCCTAGCAGTCGAACCTGTTTTCGATCCTGAAAATAACTCCCGGAGCGTCAGGGCACTGGCACAGTCGCTCTGGACACCGGTGGGCATATGAGGGGGCAACAGTGCGATTTTGGAGTCAATCGGACCAAGACTGAGCGAACGGCAAAGATTACGAAGAAGCTGACACTGGTGGCGCCGAGGGAAAGGTAAGAAAGACTACCTGACACCTCCGGTACTGATCGTTGACAGTCCTAACGTTGAGCTACGCTCCTTAGTGATAGGCAACGATGCGAGGAAAGGGTTGGCGAGTGAAGTCGAGCCCGGTACCAGGGGGTTATCAGGTAGGCCGACTGCGAGACTCCTCATGACCACTGACAAAGGCTGAGTGCATGTGGCAACAAGATGTAACGTGAGAGATTTTCTTGCATAGACGTTTGGGATTTGGAAAAGAGGGTGTATAGAATTGGCGTTTGGGTTCTTGGCAGGTTTTCAGTATCTTCGGGGTCTCGCACAGGATTGTTGTAAACGTAATAGTTCGTCCACATGACATTTGCGTGGGATATAAATACGGTGTCATACCCCAACTTTGTTGAAAAATCACCCACGACGAAGAGTCTTATCGATATGAATTCTATTGATCTCTACTCGTTTCTACCTTTATCGAACTTAGTGATGCTTCGAAGAACTCTACCTGAACTATTCTTCGGAATATTCTCTTTACTATTATTATGGATTGGCAGTGGACAACCGAGACTCCCAGTAATGAATTGACTGAAGAGACCTCGTTCCTTTCTACCTTTGTAGCTAGCGCTCTGAACCTCAAGCTTATTACGCGAGACTGCTCGGGTTGTCTGCTGCGACACCCTAATACTCCACCTGCCTCTGGGTGCATTGAAGAGAGCTCTCAGGACATTCCCTCTCAGGTTCGTCGTAGCGGTAACTTAAGGAGCATCACCACATTGTCAGTGCAGGCTCAGCTTGTTGAACAACAAGGTAGTGTCCTAATCGGCGAACATACTCTACTCTATGACCCCTATCCGATCCCTACGAGGCTCTCGTCTCTGGTGGTGCATATGTGGAGCAAGGCTAGTTGTATTGTAGGTTGCACGCCAGAACTTGACGAAGCTATAATAAAGGAAGTGAGTACACCAGGAGCATTCCTCAATGCTGCCAGGGCACTGCCCAATGCTCTGACGACACTACTAACATGAAATAGGTCAGGAGTGTCCACTCCCATGTCAGCTCACATGTGATGAAAGGGCGGCGCTCGTGGATTTCCTCCTGTAAGCTAACCGTTTTATAAGTCATCTAGCCCACTATAAGGTACGTATTGCCCCCAACCATAGAGCATTCGGGAGTGCTCATAGAGCTTTGAGGAGTGTGCTGACAGCCTTAGACACATCGCTGCTGATTTCTGGCACTAGAGATAGTGGACTTTCTTTATTTCAAATTCTTCGACGGCATCAAGATACGGGGGGTTAGAGACCCTGAGATTTTGGAGCGGATAACGCCCACTCTGATTTGTCTTAGATTTACGGCGATCTGACATGGGATTCGCGCCAGGTTGACAAGATGGTATGTGAGACCAGAGAACTTTCAATCTCAGAATGAAACAGCCGTGAGTAAGTAGTGCCCTAATGGCATTTACGAGCGCTTCTAGTACAGTCAAGTTTGGGGTAACGACGAACCTGGGGCAATGACGAAAACACAGATTTCAGTCAGCCAAGTGGTTGCATATGAGCCTGAGCGCCACTTCCTCGACTGACAAACACCCTTGCTCGTCGTTCAACTAGTTTCGTCGTTGCCCCCGGTGCGACTGTACTAATGTAAGTTGTGAACTAGAAACATTCACAAGGATGATGAATACATGGAAGGCATGCAGTAGAACGAATCAGAAGGCTGTTTTGGAGTTGATCAAGGAAAATCTTCCAGATAAGGTAGGCAACTAGCCATAGTACTAGTAGTACTACTACAGTAAGTCACCTTACTAACTTCAGTTTTGAATAAGGAAGGTGAAGGGTAGTAATCCTGGAGGTCATACCCGTAGAGGGGTTGAATGAAAATGATGATGTGCTTGCCGCCGATCTGGCAGCATTCCGGAAGGCTCAGAAACCAATCAGGGCACCTATTAGGGTGTCGCACCAGACAACCTGAGCAGTCTCGTATAGAGCTTGGAGTTCGCAACGCTAACTACAGAGATAGAAAGGAACGAGGTCTCTTCAGTCAATTCGATACCGGAAGTCCCAGTCGCCTAGTGCTAGTCCACAATGGTAATCAAGAATGGTTTAGACGAATAGTTCAAGTAGAGTTCTCAAAAGAATCGCTAAGTTCTCGTAAAGGTAAAAGCGTAAAGCAATCAATAGATTTTATATCGATAAGACTCTTTCTTCGTCGCTGATGATTTCAACAAAGTCGGAGAATGACGCGTGTTTATATCGCGTGAATGTCGCGCGGACTATCAATACAATTATAATAATCTTGTCGCGAAACGAAGACCCTGAAAACCTGCCAAAACGCCAAACACCATCTTCTATAACCCGCTTCTAAAACCAAACATCTATCTCAAAAATCCGTCGCGTATATCCGTTGCTGCATGCACTCCGTCGATGGTCGTGAGTCTTGGTCAGCCTACCTGATAACACTGGTACCGGGCTTGACTTCGTCAACTCTTTCAGCGTGTCGTTATCTGCTCACTCGGGCGTAGCTCAACATTAGGATTGATCTCGATCGGTACCGGAGGTGTCGGGTAGTCTTACCTTCCCCTGGGCGCCACCAGCGTTTAGCTTCTTCGTTATCTTTGCCGTTCGATCAGTTTTGGTCCGATTGACTCCAAACTCGCACTGTTGCCCCCTCATATACCCACCGGTGTCTAGAGCGACTGTGCCGGCGCCTTGATGCTCCGGGGGTTATTTTCGGGGTCGAAACCAGGTTCGTTTACTAGGGATTCTGCAACTCCGCACTGGGCTCCATACTGGCAATACCGTGCCTCTTTGGCGCGCCCAGTGAGTGATAGAAGCGTAGGAAAACTCCTCCTCTTGTGTCTTCGGGTTCTCATTCTTATACCCGTAACAGCACCGTCCAGGCCCGCGGAGTCCTTAAATGATAACGAAGATGAAGATTTGGTAATTGACGCTCGTTGCAGAGGCGTTGATTTCGGCTCCCATGTGGAGACGATCATAGAGGAAGATGAAGAGTGATCCGCAATGGCAATTACTGATCTGCATCAATGTGGTGATAGGTATTAGTTCATATCTATCTTTGGCTATATAGGAGTAGTATGAGATATTAAGAAAACACTGAATTCATTCGCTACTTCTAGCAAGGAAGCGAATGCTACTTACTACCCACCGACGGTTAGGGAATGCCCTGGGAGCATTCGCGACTACCATGAGAACACTGCCCAGTACAATGAGAGCATTAGCGACTTGCCAGGCGAATTCGCCTAGTTAAGGGGTGACAGGAGAGAATAGTTAGTGCCAGGAGATAGTATAGTGCCCCAGGAGATAGTAGAGTGCGCCAGGAAAGAGTATAGTGCCCCAGGAGATGATAGTGTGCGCCGGGCCCCCACAGACGTCGATATCGCCATTCATGGCATCCCCCTCTTTGCCTTCAAAGACAAGAAGTCGCTAGACGCTTCCTTCCCGGAATGCTTTAACCTCGCAACCGGCGTCACACCCTCCTCAGTTGTCCCGGCGTCTTGGCATTTAGCCCGACTGTTCGGTGGTATTGGCACTAGTGCGGTCGAAGGAGTAAGGGTAAATGAGGAAGGGATGAAGTGGTATGATGTTGTTGTCATTTCTTTCTCTGAGGTTCGGTTGCAGAAGGGATTGTTAATAGGATTATGATGGAAGATGGTGTGGAGGAATACGAGGTGTGGTGATACTGAGCTTCGATGAGGTTCTATGGGCTGAGGGAAAAGTCTTGGCGGACTGGCGAAGGAAGGGTTAAATAGCGAGTGGAGTAGTTTCCTTTAGTTCTTTTCTTTCTTTCCTCTCTGTCTCGTCTTCCTGTCTTCTCGTACATAGGAATATATCTCCTATCCATAGTTCTCGCTTTTCTCGTTTTCCTCAAAGGTTGCCTACTACTGCGACCTCTATAGTTTTCCTCTTGCCCGACTTCGCGAGACTTATCGCCTCGTCTCCACCGCTACCTACGATCCTCGCTTTCCCTGTCCGGCTCGGGTCTTTGCCTTGGTTGTCGTCTTGTACTCCTATTACCTCTGGCTGTGTCCCTCGCTCTTGTCTTCGTCGTCATTTTCATCTGTCCTCCGGGTAGTCTTAGTTACTCCGTTACATCAGTTCGGTTCCTTAACCCCAACAACATTATACACAACTTCAAAGGAACCTCGTTGGTAATCATTACCTTCTCAGCCGACGATGCCCCCAAGTTCAGCTCCACAGTTCGCCTCTTCTCCCACCCCCGCCGCTGCTCTGTTATGTGGCAGGCCACTGCCAAAACACAATACCGAAACTGCTGCCAATTCGGTCACCCCACCCAACTCTGCAAGAACAAGTCCGCTTGCTCTATCTGCACTCTCGAACACGACCTCAACGAGCACCGCTGCCCCGTCCTTCTATGCCCGGGTTCAAAATGGCCAATAGAGAACGAAGTCTCCCCAGCCAAGTGTGTCAACTTTAATGGTCCATACCGCGCCTTCAACCCAACCTGTCCCACAAGACTAGTCCTCCTTAAACCTTCTACTTTATCCGCACCTCCCCCTCCGCCAGCTGTTATCTCTCCGTCAGCAAGTATCTTTACCCCTATGGAAACGGCTTGAAGAATGCCATCTCCAAACCACATCACCGAACTCTACTCGTCTTTGTCATTACTTTTCTAAAAGTCCTCATATCACGCAATTGGTTATTTATATCTGAAGAGAGAAATCGAGAGGCGTACATAATGTACTTGTTACAACTCTCTCTCCCCCCGCACTATTTTTAGTGTTTTGCTTTCGTCTATACAACACATGGGTAATATTTTTTTTTTTTTTTTTTACAATTTTGATTATTTTTTTGGGGGGATGTTTGTTTTTGTATTTTGTTAGGGGATGTGTTTTTATGCCAAAGTCTTTGACTGCATGCAATTAGTTTTAGCCCAGAAATAAACTAGCTTGATTAGAAAGAAAAAAAAAAAAGATAGTGTGCGCCGGGCGGTGCCAGCCGCTGGGGGCGGAAACCGGTTCCCCTGGCGGAGCGCCCCTTTCCTGGAGACACGGTTTGTGCTTTTAATGCCTGGAGCGCCAGGGACGCCAGGTGTGCCAGACGGAGACATGTGAGTTTGCTGATGATCTCCTAGAATTCTATTCAAGTTACTGATCCTTTCTGTACTCGAATCTTATCCCTTGGGCGGATGAAAGTTGTCAAATTCGCGGCCTGGACCATGCGCAAGCCAAGCTGTCTCAGAGGCTGTCTCAGGAGCTGTCTCAGTCAACCTCAGCTGGGTTTCTCAACGCAGTGAAGCCACGAACCAAGTGAAGCCGTGAGAAAAACGACACCCTTTGGGTAAACTACAACAGACCCCCGCCCCTTTGGGAACAGCAAATTTAGAGCAAGGTAGTGCGACAGCGGATCCAAAGTAAGATAGAGGGCAGGCCAAATCACTTTACCAACCGATGCTGAGGACTTATCATGCAGCAGATGCTTTGCTCCCAGGTCCAATTGTGGTAGGAATTTTGAATTTCTAGAACTTGTTAGCGAGGTGAAGTTCTGATTAATGACATTTGATAGAATGATACCGGACATTCTCCTCTCGCTATATTTAATCTCTTTTGGACCGATGATGCGCTTGAGTCATTAGCAAGGAATACCAATGTGTATGCAAAGATGCAAAGGAAAGATAGTGTCTCTATGGATCAGCAAGTAGGAGGTGGAAGCCAGTGTGACGGGGCTCTGCCTCTACTAAACAAGAGTGTAGGAAGCAAGAGGGCCGGTAGAAGATAGAAGTTAGGTTTGGAGAGTAAAGATTCTTCTGGGTAGACTTAGAATAATCTTAAAATTCTTCTTCCGCTTGTTACAACTGATGATGAGGGAAATCAGAACAGATATATCACAGCGTACCAAGGATTGATATGGAAGGAAGGATATCAAGGAATGGGTTTTGGGTTTCTATGGGTTTCCGTTACACGGGTTATGAGTCATGCTATGGCAGGGATGTGGATTAGTATATATAGGCGGCTATGGCTCTTTCCTTTGTTTCTTTCTTTTCTTTCTCTTTCCTACTTCGTCTTCCTGTTATTAACCCTGCTGTATAGGGTCTCTAGTCTTGTTTTGTCTTTAGAAAATATACGATCGCCTATCCACTTCGCTTCGCTTGGCATAAAGCCAGGAACCACGTGACCTCCTCATTTAACTATCGCCTCTTCGATCTCTTCTTTGTCCTTGCCTTTGCCTTCGTCCTCGTACTAATCTTCATCCTCGTTCCTGTCCTCGTCCTTGCCATAATTTGGTTTCTGTCCTTGTTCCTCGTCTCACCTCGGTTGCGAACCTAGGCCCTCTGTACTGTTGTCTCCGCCTCGCTCCGTAACAAGATGGGCGGAAACTGGAGATGAGTACTTATACTCCAAATCTCCCTGTTTCCTGCATTCCACCGTTCTTACTAAGTTTCGGTGAAAACTCTGTTTTGCAGCGGAAGCAATTCCTCCGCTACCCAGCTTCTCTCTAAGTGTTAGCGGGTGTTTCCGGTCCTAGAGTAAGCACCTTTAGCCAGGGTCAAGGATCACCTGCAGCCTGGCTGTCACACAGCTCCGGGCCTGCATCAGATAAGTCTCCGCTTAGGTGGTCTACCCTTTGATGGCTGCAGAGCTGTAACTTATTGTAGATTATTCCGGGCATAACCACTGCCGCCTGCAGCAGGGGTTTCTTTGCACAGAAGGACACTGGAGATGCCCGGGCACTTAGAGACCTTTCTCTAGCCGGTCCTCTATTCACTGACAAGGCCTAGACTCGTCAGCCTATCCTTTCATGAATAGATTTCTACCCTAGCGGTCAGAAGGTAGGTACACTTGTAGCAGGTAGCGGTCCTCACTACAGGTACTTTTCCTATCACTGCAACTGCTGAATTCTATCAATGACTCTGAGCCTATAACAGGCCCGGTGAGAACTATTCTCCTAACTGCTAATGTGGCTCTGTTATAGCCAGTTACTGTTAAGGAATTGAGGGTCTTTTTGGCATTGCTAATAGCAATGGGTGTATTCCGATGCAAATCTCCTTCAGATTTGTGGAGGCGGTATGGAGGTATTCACATTCACCTTTCAGGATGGAAAAATCTTCCGGGTTGGAAAGGATCAATCTCAAAAGCAAAGTCGAATTATCGATTCTTTCAACTCAAGTGGTACCTGCAGTGTCACCGTTATCAACAATCCTTGAATCAACAATAGAGACATCTGTATGCACAAATTGGTGGGAGAAACTAGAGCCCTTAAACAGCCATATGCGGGAGGCATGTCGGAAATATCATCATCCTTCAACTTCAGTCACGGTCGATGAAATGATAGTTCATTTTGCTGGAAGAAGCATGTTACGGGTATAGAAATAGAGACCTGAAGACAAGAGGAGGAGTTTCTTCTACGCTTCTATCAACCACTGGGCGCGCCAAAGAGGCACGGTATTGCCAGTATGGAGCCCAGTGCGGAGTTGCAGAATCCCTAGTAAACGAACCTGGTTTCGACCCCGAAAATAACCCCCGGAGCGTCAAGGCGCCGGCACAGTCGCTCTAGACACCGGTGGGTATATGAGAACAGCGATCTTGGTTGGAGTCAATCGGACCAAAACTGATCGAGCAGCGAAGATAACGAAGAAGCTAAGCGCTGGTGGCGGGGGAAGGTAAGACTACCGACACCTCCGGTACCCGATCGAGATCAATCCTAATGTTGAGCTATGCTCCGTAGTGATAGATAACGTCTGGCGGAAAGAGTTGTGGCGAAGTCAAAGCCGGTACCAGGGTGTTATCAGGTAGGCTGACTCGAAGACTCCTCATTACAGCGAAGGCTGAGTGCATGCAGCAACGGGATATAAGCGTGAGGATTTTTGGATAGATGTTTGACTAGAAGCGGGGTTATAGGAAAAGGGTGCTTGGCGTTCTTGGCAGGATTTCCCCGAGAGGTCTTCAGGGTCTCGCTGAGTTATTGTAATGGTAATAGTTAGTCCGCGACATTTGCGCGATATAAATACGCGCTATTCTCCGACTTTGTTGAAATCATCAACGACGAAGAAAGAGTCTTATCGATATAAAATCTATTGGAGCCTCTATACTCTATACTTTTATCCTTATTAGAACTTAGCGATTCTTTCGAGAACTCTACCTGAACTATTCGTCTGAACTATCTCTTGATTACCATTGTGGACTAGCAGTGGGCAACCGGGACTTCCAGTATCGAATTGACTGAAGAGACCTCGTTCCTTTCTACCTTTGTAGTTAGCGCTTCGAACTCCTAGCTCTTTCCGAGACTGCTCGGGTTGTCCGTTGCGACACCCTAATAAAGCAAACATACAGTCCGAATGCCAAATAAGCCAATCACTGAAGGGTACAAGATTTTTGCTATCTGTGATCATAGTTATACAGTCAATTGGAGGTTTCTTTCCCAAGTTCAAGGAATCGCAGAGCTCACCCCTACATATCGGCCCTCAATAGGAATATCTGCACCAACAGTTGCGGTAGTCTATCAATTGGCAGAGCAATCTCTTCCATATCTACAATATGATTTCATCATATACATGAACAACCTATTTACTAGTAGCACTATACAATTATTTGTTAAGTTAAGACAAATCGGGATTGTAGCTTGTGGTACAGCTCGTGCACAAGTTGGATGATTTCCTAGTGAATATAACGAAACCTCAAAGGATATAGTATGGAATACAGTCTCTAGCAGTGCAGTTAAAAGCAGTGATGGATAGGCTCTAGCTATGCAGTGGCAGGAGAATAGTCATGTGCATGTACTCTCTACTGTTCACAATCTGGAGTAGAACATTACTCGGTTAAGGAGACGACCACGTATTACAAGCACTAACGGTCTCTTATTACATCCTGAATTTGGTCACAATCATACAATGAACGCACCAATTCCTACTCTAATCGATGACTACAACTACCATAAAGGGGGGGTTGATATTAGGGATCAATATCATAGCTATATTTCACGCAGTGGATTGCTAGACGGAACTGGCTTCCTCTATTTTTTTGGTTACTAGATACCACTACTGTGAACTGTTATATTCTATACTTATTACTATCAAAACCCGACTCCATGGGCCGCCCTCAGGCTATATCTCATAAGGATTTTCTTATTTTTTTAGCAAGTCAATTACTTGAAACCTATACACCAACATCTACTGGTACCCCTAACAAGCGAAAGCGTTGGTATCACAGAAAAAATACCAATGGTATGCTCCGTTATAGCAAAATCTATAGGGTTTTGGACCTGCCACCTCCAGTGGAAAGTACAAGTGAAAGTCATTTACCTGTCCGTATTCAAAAGAGAAAAGAATGTGATTAGTGTCGCATGAAATTTAGAAGAGAAGGACTAAAAGGGAATCGTGCACCTACTTCTTACTTTTCCTGCAGTCTTTGTACCTTCGTCCTATGCCGTGCCTATTTTGTTGAGTACCAAAGACAAAGTTCCGTCAAAACAGAGTGATCACTGACCTGCATCAAGGTGATATCACATGACTTATAAGATTTGCGATTATATGTAGCATGGTCCAGGCCGCAAATTTGACAACTTTCATCTGCCCAAGGGATAGAAAGAAATGACAATACCCTGACGTCAACTCCCTCTCCCTCGCTTAATATAACTCCTTCAAGCCCTACAACACTACCACTACCGAACCATCAGTACTTATGTCAAGATGCCGGGATGGCAGTGGAAGGGCATTTTACACTATTAATGAGACGCATTCTGACAATTTGATGGTAGGGTGATGCTGGCAGAGGAGAAGCGCAAACAAAGATTCTATTCCATTTCACGCGGTGGATTACGCACAAACCGAATTTGGCTTCCTCTTTTGCTGTTGAGTCGAGTTATGCAAATTCAGGATGACAATACCACAGGACACTGCCACTGCCACCGTGACATACTGGGAGGAGGAGGAGGAGGAGGAGTCCGATACCATGAGGTTCAACCCGTAAAGCTCAACCTGTGAAGCCCGCTCGCCCCCCTTCGATCTGTTCACCCCGTTCACCCCGTTCCATGAACCCCGTTCCACAAGCCCTGTCCGACCCTGTTCGACCCTGTTCGACACCATGAGAAAAAAGGAACACGGTCTGATCATCATGAACCTGCAAATATTAGGAATAAGGAAACAACAAGGGATGAAAGAGTTAGAGTTATAGCTTTAAGAGATGCTGGCAAGAGCTGGAGAGAGATAGGTCGCCTGACTGAAATAGATTTTCGTACTTACCAGGGAATCTAGAGACGCGCCAGAGCAAACGGAACACCTACCAACAAAAACAGGAGAGGAAGACCACCTATTTTTAATCTGGCAGTATCATGGAGGCTTGGCAAGACGGGACGAGGCGTGCCAAGGTACACAACAAAGGCAGGGCGAGACGAGGTGAAGTATAACTAAAGGAATCAAGGGTAGGAACTCGAGGCACTGGCAAAACAGGAACGAGACACGAAGGGTTGAATACGAGGGCTCCTAATCGAAGAAACTATGAAGGTCCTAAAGTATCATATTGACTAAAAGGACAAGAAGGTTGCGTGAAAAGAAAAGAAGAAGAAGAGAAATCCTACAAGCAAGGGAGAGAGCTCCCTATCTATAGACCAGAAATCCTTTCGCTAACTCATCCATAGAAACCCATAGAAGCCCAAGCGCAACACCCTATTAGAAATCCATACACACCGCTGACTCACAAAACCCCTCCAACAGAAACCCGTAGAACCCAATGGAAACACATGACTAGTAATCCTTCTTCCCACAACCTAGCCCAGTACGTTCCACGCCGTGATAGGCAGAGAAGGAGAGACTACGAGAGTTTGTAACCAGAGATAAAAGAACAAGAAGACTACCATGGCAAGCAATCATCGAGGAGATGGGATATGCTTGTTCAGTTAAAACCCTTTGTGATGTTATGGCATCCATGGGTTACCATAAGAGATTACCCCGCAAGAAGTATAATCACTGCTTGTCTTTAGGTTTTCTATGCTTACATATATACAGATGGGGAATAAGACTAGACAACTTGATCAAACGAGTCAGATGGTTTCAAGAGAGATTACACTGGACCTATGATGATTGGTTTAGAACTGTTTGGACAGATGAATCTATTTTCAACACAGCTGGATTTGGTCACCGTCCTTGGATCACCCGCAGCCCAGAGAAAGAATATCATCCTAACTGTGTCGATGAAACCTGGGAATCAGGAAGGAAAAGTACAATGATATGGGGAGTATTTTGTGGAGGAATGAAGTCTGAACTAGTATTCACTCCTGCTGGTGTTACTATCAGCTCCCGTATTTACAGAGATAATGTTCTAGATCCCGATCTTATCCCTTTCTGGTATCGTACCTGTGAAGAATATGGATGGGCTCAGGTAGTAGAAGTGTGATGGAGTAACTAAGACTACTCGGAGAACAGATGAAGATGACGACGAAGACAGGAGCAAAGGACACAGCCAGGAACAAGGGAGGCACAAGGCAACGACCAAGGCGAAGACCCACATCAGCAAACTACTACTTGTGTATGCAGTCTCCCAACAGTCTCCTAGGTCTCCTGAGAGTCTCCTGAGGCTCCTGGATATTTTTTGAATCTCCTGAGGCTCAGGAGACATCAGGAGACAAATGAAGTCTTGCTGATGCAAGGCAGCGCAGGGAAAGCGAGGATCGTAGGTAGCAGCAGAGGCAAGACTATGAGGTCCACGAGGACGGTAGGGGAAGGGCGATAGAGGTCGCTGTAGTAGGCAACCTTTGAGCCGAGCACGAGAAGCGAGGACTATGGATAGGATATAACTATATTCCTATGTACTAGAAGACAGGAAGACGAGACAGAGAGGAAAGAAAGAAAAGAACTAAAGGAAACGTTTTCACCCGCTATTTAATACCTTCCCCCGCCAATCCGCCAAGACTCTCTTACATCAGCCATAGAACTTCATAGAAACACGGTATCACCACACCTTGTATCCCTTCACACCATCTCCCGTGATCCTATTACCAATCCATCTTACAATCGAACTCAAAGAAACAAATGACGCTAATATCATCCACTCCATCTCCGCTTCGCTTATCATTACTCCCTTCATCAAATAATACCAACATCATACCACTCTATCTCCGCTTCGCTTATCATTACTCCCTTCATCAAATAATACCAACCTCATACCACTCCATCTCCGCTTCGCTTATCACCACTCCTTTCATCGCACTAATACTAGTGTCACCGAACGATCGGGCCAAATGCCAAGACGCCGGGACAAGAAGATAACGCTCCTGGTCATAAAGAATTATCTATTATTTGTCGACAGATTAATGAGGTAGAGACTATTCAATGGCCTGCACAGTCACCTGATTTTAAGCTTATTGAGGCTTTGTAGGCAGATATAGAGACTGAACTATGAGAAACCTTTGGATTGATACGAGACATAGTGGTTCTGAAAATAATGGTCAGAAATGCTTGAAATAATATTACTGTAGATAGATTAGATGGGTTAATTAGAAGCATGCCTAGAAGACTAGAAGCAGTCATTGCTGCTGGGGGGCATGCTACTAAATATTAGATAGATAATTATTGTAGGTGTTCGTAGTTTGGAACACCTGTTCATTGACTGGAACACCTGTTCGTGGACAGGACTTGAACTGGCACCTCAGTACTAGATTTAGCTTTTGCTTCTCCCTCCGTCAACACTCTGCCTACCAACTGGGCCATTGATGAAGAGGCAGCAACAGGATCAGATCACGAAGTGATTCGATTTGATCTTCTATCTGATTCAATTGAATCAGTACCTCCCCCCTCAACTGAACGGTTCAACTGGGCTAAAGCAGACTGGGACTCCTTCCAAAAAACCCTCTAGGATCTCTCTGCGGGCTCAACCTTTCGGTGGAATTATCTCCACTCTCACCCAAACGAACAAAACCTAGAAGCAGGAGCCATCCTCCTTCTAGACCTGATAACAAAAGCGGCAGAGCGTCACGTCCCTGTAAGGAAATCTTCTCCCCGGTCAAAACCATGGTGGAATGAAGAAATCACAGAGCAGAGACGTCATATGAAGAGCGCTCTAAGAGATTGGAAGCTGGAAAGATCTCCCATGATGCATCTGAGATTCAGATCGCATAGATCTGATTACTTTAAAAGTATCAGGAGAGCTAAAGAAACCCATTGGAACAACCTCCTTGAGAACTCTCAAGGGAAAGACATATTTACAGCATTCAGGTTCACGAAACCCAGGAAGATAGAACGTACACCACCACTCAATAATGTTACAACTGGAGAAACCGCCACCACCTTTGAAGAGAAAGCCAATCTATACAGAACAGCCCTCTTCCCACCTCCCCCCATTTCACCTCCAAGAAATATCACAATGCAAGCGACAGAATACCATGGAAGGACCTGACAGACGATGAAATCAAAAAGGGCAATCATGACTTCCACTCCCAACAAAGCTCCAGGACCAGATGGAATCAACTTCAAATGCATTCAACAAGCCTATTCGGCGATACCTCACCATTTCAACCAATTCTACAAAGCAACAATGTCAGCTGGCTATCATCCACACATATGGAGAGAAGCCACCATTGTGATCATAAAGAAACCCAACAAACCAGACTATTCGATACCAAAGGCATATAGACCAGTGTCCCTGCTTCACTGTTTAGGCAAGGTACTGGAAAAGATAATGGCTTCAAGACTGGCATACCGGGCAGAGAGATACGGTTTACTCCATCGATGGCAGATTGGTGGAAGGCCAAAGATATCGGCGGTAGATGCCTGTATGCTAGTAGCAAGCATAGTTGATGAAGCAAAGAGAAAAGGGGAGGTCGTTTCAGCGCTGTTTATGGATGTCAAAGGAGCGTTTGACAATGTTTCAAAGGAGAGACTCATGCACACCGCGAAGGGGAAACGCCTTCCCCCTCAGATAGTCAGATGGATAGACAACCTCCTGAGCCACAGAAAGGCCTCACTAGCCTTTGATGGGCAACAAGAAGCTATGTCAACAATAGCAACTGGAATCCCTCAGGGGAGCCCTACATCACCAATACTCTTCCTCCTATATCTATCACCACTCTTCGACGCCCTTGAAAGACAGTTCCCTCACCAGCAGATACCTAGCTACATTGACGATGTAGGCATGATAATGGTGGGAAAGGATGAGTGTTCAAACTGCAGACAATTAGAGAGAATGGCACAGTTAGCTGTCACATGGGGTGAAGCTAACACTCTGGCATTTGACAACCCTAAAACAGAACTGCTCCACTTCCACAACAAACGAACAACAAATACCACAGATGCAGCAAAAGTCAGGATGCCTGATGGCACTCTGGTTCATGCCAGCGAAACATTAAGATGGCTGGGTGTTTGGTTTGATAGGAAACTGTCTTTCAAACATCATGTCAAAACTAAAGCCGCTTCAGCCATGAGGGCATTTCTTGCACTCGCCAGGTTGGGAAACACAGAGAAAGGATTAAGCCAGGCGGCTCTCAGACAGCTCTATCAAACCTGCGTCACTACCATCAGCGATTTTGGTGCAGAGGTTTGGTGGAATGGTCAGGCAGGATACAAGACACAGCTTCAGAAGATTCAGAACAATGCGATGAGAAGGATTACCGGTGCTTTCAGAACCACACCAATATCAGCACTCCAAGCAGAAACCGCACTACTACCCACGGAGATCAGGCTTGATATTAGGGTGTCGCACCAGACAACCTGAGCAGCCTCGTAAAGAGCTTGGAGTTCGAAACGCTAACTACAGAGGTAGAAAGGAACGAGGTCTCTTCAGTCAATTCGATACCGGAAGTCTCAGTCGCCTAGTGCTAGTCCACAATGGTAATCGGAAGATAGTTCAGACGAATAGTTCAAGTAGAGTTCTCCAAAGAATCGCTAAGTTCTGAAAAAGGTAAAAGCGTAAAGCAATCAATAGATTTTGCTAATAGGTTTTATATCGATAAGACTCTTTCTTCGTCGCTGATGATTTCAACAAAGTAGGAGAATGACACCGTATTTATATCCCGCGCAAATGTCACGCGGACTAAGTATTACTATTACAATAATCTGTGCGAAACCCCGAAGACCCTGAAATCCTGCCAAGAACGCCAAACACCATCTTCTATAACCCCGCTTCTAAAACCCAAACATCTATCCGAAAATCCCTCATCCCGTTGCTGCATGCACTCAGCCTTCGTCAGTGGTCATGAGGAGTCTTCGGAGTCAGCCTACCTGATAACACCCTGGTACCGGGCTTGACTTCGCTCGTCAACTCTTTCCACGTATCGTTGTCTATCACTATGGAGCATAGCTCAACATTAGGATTGATCCCGATCGGTACCGGAGGTGTCGGGTAGTCTTACCTTCCCCTGGGCGCCACCAGCGTCAGCTTCTTCGTTATCTTTGCCATTCGATCGGTTTTGGTCCGATTGACTCCAAACTCGCACTATTGCCCCCTCATATACCCACCGGTGTCCAGGCGACCGGGCCGGCGCCTTGACGCTCCGGGGTTATTTTCAGGGTCGAAAGCAGGTTCGTTTGCTAGGGATTCTGCAACTCCGCACTGGGCTCCATACTGGCAATACCGTGCCTCTTTGGCGCGCCCAGTGCTTGGTAGAAGCGTAGGAAACTCCTCCTCTTGTGTCTTCGGGTTCTCATTCCTATACCCGTAACAGCTCACCCCCCTCTCAGGGTGCTCTGTCCTCAGAGTATCTTCTGACCGACTGTGGTTCCTGTAAACCTTCTCCACATATCACCCGTGGTGTCTGTGGAGGGGAAGGACTTAGCCGCGGAGGGTACCTCTACAGTCTCAGGCGTTGGTCCTTCATGGCCTTGGGGTTTTTCTGGTGGTATTCGCGGACAAGCACTAATACCTCCTCATCCATAGCGTCGATAACTTGGTATGTGCTTTCCCCCACCGGGTAACCCCGCCACTTCACCAGATATTCAACTACTCCTTTCCTACTCTTCCTACTCCCTATAATCCTTTCGACTTCGTACAACTTTTCTCCTTCGGCATCCACCACGTCAGGGGTAGGGGGTCGTTGCTCTCGTCCTGGGATAGCGCTGACCCGGTATGGTTCCAATAATTCGACGTGGAATACCGGGTGGACTTTTATCTGAGCAGGAAGTTCCAGTTCGCAAGCGCGTTTTCCGGCGAGTCGTTTGATAACGAAAGGTCCCATCTTCTTATGGTCCAGTTTTTTGGTGGAACGACGGGTTCGGAGATTGGCTGCGTTTAGCATAACGCGATCCCCTACCTTAAACTCTGGTGGTGTCTCCCTTTTCTTATCATAGTATTTTCCCATTCTTTCCCTTGCGATGGTGAGTTTTTCTCGGGCGGCGTCATGTACTCCTCGTATAAAGTGGGCATAGAGGTCACTGGTGGGGTTGACTACTTCGCTTTCCGTTGGCCAGTTCGTTCGAGGGTTGTATCCGTAATTGGTATAAAAGGGAGATTGCCCTGTTGCGGAGGTAACGGAGTTGTTATATGCGTATTCAGCCAGCGGAAGTAGTTCGGCCCAATCATTTTGTTCGTAATTACAGAATGCCCTGAGGTAGTGTTCCAAAGTTTGATTGACCCGTTCGGTTTGACCATCGGTTTGAGGGTGAAAAGCGGTACTCATACGCAGCTTAATATCTAATAATTCCATTAGAGAGGCCCAGAAGCTTGACGTGAACTTGGCATCGCGGTCGGAGATTATGCTTAAGGGTAGTCCGTGAATTCGCCAGATTTGAGCTAGAAATACTTTGGCTAAATCCTGGGAGGACGCAGTGCCTAGGAGGGGAATAAAATGAGCCATCTTTGAGAATCGATCCACGATTACCCATATCTGTGTATAGCCTTTCGATTCTGGTAGCTGAACAATAAAGTCCATCGATATGGAAGACCATACGGTGTGAGGTATTTCTAGAGGAAGTAACGCTCCATATTTGCGATGCCGATTTCGCATGAGACGTAGTCGCTCATCCATTCGCTCATCTTTGGCCAGTAGAAGTTGCGTGTAATTAACTCCAGTGTCTTATCTTGGCCGAAGTGTCCTGCTACCTTAGAGTCGTGTTCTGATTGCGCGATTCTGATTTTCAGCGCGTTGCTATCGGGTATGTATAGGCGGTTCTTGAAGAAGAGCAACCCTTCTTTGGCTGTAAAGTCTTTTAGTTCCCCTGACTCCCTTTTCCTTTCTACCTCCTTCCATGCCTCGTCCGTAGCTCCTGCCTCCTTAACCAGGTCCAAGAAATCTCTAGACCAATCCACTACTTCTTTGCCGGCGAGCGAAGCCGCAGAAATCACATAATCTTCCATCCCTTCCAACTGTCCAGGCTTCAATAACCTCTCAACTGGCTGCGCGCCCCCCCCTTCACGTCGGTACTCCGGACGTCTTGACAGTGCATCGGCTTTTCCGTTTTTTGATCCTGGCCTATAAAGAATTTTGAAATTAAACTCCGCAAGAATTTCTGCCCAGCGTGCTTGTCTTCGGTTCAGAACCTTAGTGGTAGCAAAGTATTGTAGGTTCTGATGGTCGGTATATACTAGGACAGTGTATTTGGGTCCTTCGAGGTAGCGTCGCCATTCCTTAAAGGCGGCAACGATACCGAGCATCTCTTTGTCCCATACATCGTAATTGAGCTCGGCTGGGTTGAGTTTGCGGGAATAAAAGGCCACGGGGTGGAGTTTGCCGTCAACTATCTGCGAGAAGACTGCGCCTAGTGCAAAGTCGCTTGCGTCCGTTTCCACGATCGACTGCCGTTCTGGTGAAAAGTGTACCAAGATCGGTGCAGTCGTGAAGAGGATCTTGAGCTTCAAAAAGGCCGCTTCGGCCGCGCTAGTCCAGGAGAAGTTCTTAGCATCGCCACGTAGACAGTTTGTAATGGGACTACAGACCCCGGAATAGTTACGTATAAACCTCCGGTAAAAATTGGCAAATCCCATAAAAACTTGGACGTCCCTGACGGTCCTCGGGGATTCCCACTTCAAGACTTCTTCCACCTTGTCCGTTGACATTGCTACCCCTTCCTCACTCAACACGAATCCAAGGAAGTCAATCACTTTTTGATGAAAGAAGGACTTCTTCGGGTTGGCGACTAGGTTATTCTCGATGAGCTTATCCAATACCTTGTTGACCAATTCCTCATGTTCTGCTTCATCCTTGCTGTAGATGAGAATGTCGTCGAGGTATGCTACCACCCCTTGGTCGAGGAATTCCCTAAGGATGTCGTTGATTAGTGCTTGAAAGGTAGCGGGTGCGTTGGTTAGCCCAAATGGCATGACCAGGTACTCGTAGTGTCCGTATCTGGTTCGGAACGCTGTTTTCCACTCGTCACCCTGCTTAATCCGGACCAGGTTATAACCTTCCTTGAGGTCAATCTTGGAAAATATCTTTGCGCCTGAAATGCGGTCTCTCAATTCTTCCCCTAAGGGTAGAGTATACCGATTCTTGATAGTGACACGGTTCAGGCCCCGGTAGTCGACGCATAAGCGAAGACTTCCGTCCTTTTTCTTCACAAATAATATGGGGGCTCCCGCTGGAGATTTGCTAGGCCTGATTTTACCCAGGCGTACCATTTTGTCCAAGTATTCCCTTAAAACTTTTAACTCGACCTCCGAAAGGGAGTAGATGGGTCCCCAGGGAGGCTGCTGACCAGGTTCTAGATCGATACTGTGATCGGAGGCTCTGTGCGGTGGTAGTTTATCGGCTTCAGACTGCAGGAAAGCTTGGAGCTTGGGGTGGTATCGTTCTGGAATGACTGTCTTCAGGTCGATTTCTCCCGTGTCAGCCGATATGGATCCGATAAATAGTGCCTCCGGATCATCCAGTACGTCGTCATCTAGAACCACTGAAATTTCTTTCTGGTCAGTGAAGCATCTGGACTGGCAAAATTCTCCATGAAAGGTTACTTCCCCATTTGGGGCAATAGCCGGCTTATGCTCCTGTAGCCACCACGCTGGTAGAATGGCGTCAATGCCGCTGGGTAGTGGTGCTATCTCGAAGGAGAGCTCGGACTTATGCCCCCTAGAAACAATATTCAACATTACAGTAAAGGCTTGTCCCGTGCCTTCCATCACTTCTCCAGTAAAACCCATAACTCGGGCCGGGACGTCTCTTTTCACCTTTGGGACAGAAAATGCAGAAACAAAAGCAGAAGATATTACCGGGCCCGTGGCTCCAGTATCTAACAAAACTCGACAAGGAAATAAAAAATCTAAAAACCCAATAGAAAATTTGCCGATAGGCCGTGACCCGTGAATGGGTTCCAAAAATCGTTGTTTTTTCATCGGAGAGGACGCCCCTTCATCCGGTCTTTTTCTTTTCATATTTTTTTGTATTTTTTCCTCTGTCAGTGACAACATTGCAATCTGGGGAAGCTCTTGACCTGACTCATCAGAGTCCCCTTCTAAAAACCCATATCAAAATCCACCTCCGACTCCGATCCCAACTCCGGTACGTAGGCTGGCCCTGTCGATGTCGAGGTCGCTGCTACGGCGGCCGACTTCTTCTTGGTCCTATGCCTCTTCTTCTTTTCCGGCGGGGAAGCTGGTGAATCCTTCATTTCCTCGTCCTCCTCTTCACGGCCGCGCTTCTGACCCAGAGCAGAGACAGCAGCGCTGGAGTTGGGGTTCTGTCTACACCATCTCCACAGATGACCCTTCCTTCCACAGCGAGCACATTCTCCTTTCGTTCTTCTCTGTTCCAGAATGGACTTGGGGATGCCCTTGGTGGCTTCGTCATAGCTGGAGTGTAGTGGTCTGTTATCCGAGCTAGAGCGAGCACTTCCCTGGGTATTCGACCCTCCTCCGGACCGACTGGGCTCCGCCTTCTGTCCCTCCTGGGCCCGTCCCTTAATCTGGAACCCAGGTCTCCTCTTCTCCTCCTTCTTTGGTGGTGCCCTTACCGACGGGTTCCCTAATAACCTTTTCTGCTCCAAGAAACTTTCATGGGCCTTTCCTGCTCTTTCCAGCTGGGCCACAAAGTGGGCATCGTCTTCTGCCGGCTCAAACTTCGAGTGTCGATCCCAAATCTCTTCGGGAAGGCCGGTCAGCAAGGTTTTCCTAAAAGCCGCACCACTCTGTTGGGCTCGTTGGTTGAGGATCTCCATCTTGGTAAGGTAATCGGAGATGCTGGATTGGTATTTGAGGTGGTCCATTTTGAAAGCGGCATCCAATGCCTCCTGCGAGCTTACGAATCTCCCCCGGATCTCTTGCCTAAACCGTTCCCACGTACAGAAGTCCAGGCCGTTTGGTCCGCGCATGTGCACCTCATGGTAGTTCGCAAACCATTCCTTGGCCAAGCCTGTGGTATAGGTTCCGGCGAATAGCACCTTCTGTTTATCGTTTCGGAACTTGCGGGGTCGTTGCTCAAAATAAATTTCACATTCCAGGAGCCAATGTCTTAGGTTATTTTTTCTTGGGTTATCGAACTCAAAGGGCACCTTTGCCAAGGAGTCTCGTTCTTTTTCTTCCTCAGGCGATTCTGATCGCCATCTTCTTCCTCCGCCTCCGGCCTTTTTTCCATGGTGACTAGACCCGTCGTCTGAGGGGCCATTTCCTTCTCCCTTTCCTCCCGGCGGTGGTGGTGGTACATTTCCTCCTCCAATCGCTTCTTCCTCTCCCAGGTCATCGGGGGGAACGATTGAGGGGTCTGGGGCGTTTGATCGGTGGGCAGTTAGGAGCAGGTCAATCTGGCGCTGCATTTCGGCCATTTTCTCCTTATGTCCTCGGGCTTGTAGTTTTTGGTTCTCGATGACTTCTCCCACCGACTGCTTTGCCTGTTCCCTGAGCTTTTCAATCTCCACCTGGGTGTCATATAATTGCCGCTGGGTTCGAAGGTGGGCTGCTTCCAAAGCCTCCCTTTCCATGGCCGAGATAGCGGCAGCTTGCTGCTTCTCGTATTCTTGGCTTTCGGCGAGTTCCTGGAACATACCGGCTAGCTGGTCAAGATTCGACTTTACTGCTTGCGCGGCGATGTTCGACAATCGTTTCTCAGCTTGAACCTTTTCCTGGGTCCTTCGTAGCTGGTCCCAGATGGTTTTGCCCGCGGCGGATAACCCGGCCATCTGGGCTTCATGTGTCTGTAGAAATTGGTCCAACTTCTCCATGGTGGCAGAGCCAGCCGGGCGTTTGCCAGCTCTGCGTAGAGTTAATGGATCTGGGCTGTCGTCTCGGCTGAAGGCTGGTGATTCCCCCATGACGGAGTCTTCCTCCTCAGTCCTCAGTCTTCCAGCCATTTCAAATAGTTGTATAGGGTTGGTGTATGATTCTTGAAAACTCCAGGTGAACTTGGAGTTATCGATATACTATTAGGGTGTCGCACCAGACAACCTGAGCAGCCTCGTAAAGAGCTTGGAGTTCGAAACGCTAACTACAGAGGTAGAAAGGAACGAGGTCTCTTCAGTCAATTCGATACCGGAAGTCTCAGTCGCCTAGTGCTAGTCCACAACGGTAATCGGAAGATAGTTCAGACGAATAGTTCAAGTAGAGTTCTCCAAAGAATCGTTAAGTTCTGAAAAAGATAAAAGCGTAAAGCAATCAATAGATTTTTGCTAATAGGTTTTATATCGATAAGACTCTTTCTTCGCTGATGATTTCAACAAAGTAGGAGAATGACACGATTTATATCCCGCGCAAATGTCACGCTGGACTAAGTATTACTATTACAATAATCTGCGAAACCTGAAGACCCTGAAATCCTGCCAAGAACGCCAAACACCATCTTCTATAACCCCGCTTCTAAAACCAGAACATCTATCCGAAAATCCCTCACGCTATATCCCGTTGCTGCATGCACTCAGCCTTCGTCAGTGGTCATGAGGAGTCTTCGGAGTCAGCCTACCTGATAACACCCTGGTACCGGGCTTATTAGGGTGTCGCACCAGACAACCTGAGCAGTCTCGTAATGAGCTTGGAGTTCGAAGCGCTAACTACAGAGGTAGAAAGGAACGAGGTCTCTTCAGTCAATTCGATACCGGAAGTCCCAGTCGTCTAGTACTAGTCCGCAATGGTAACCAAAAGATGTTTAGACGAATAGTTCAAGTAGAGTTCTCCAAAGAATCGCTAAGTTCTGATAAAAGATAAGAGCGTAGATTAAACAATAGATTTTATATCGATAAGACTCTTTCTTCGTTGCTGATGATTTCAACAAAGTCGGAGAATGACACCGTATTTATATCCCGCGCAATGTCCCGCGGACTAACCATTATAATTACAATAATTCTATGCGGAACCCCGAAGACCCTGAAATCCTGCCAAGAACGCCAAACACCTTTTTCTATAACCCCGCTTCTAAAACCAAAACATCTATCTCGAAAATCCCTCACGCTATACCCCGTTGCTGCATGCACTCAGCCTTCGTCAGTGGTCATGAGGAGTCTTCGGAATCAGCCTACCTGATAACACCCTGGTACCGGGCTCGACTTCGCTCGCCAACTCTTTCCGCGTATTGTTATCTATCACCACGGAGCATTGCTCACATTAGGACTGATAGCAATCGGTACCGGAGGTGTCGGGTAGTCTTACCTTCCCCTGGGCGCCACCAGCGTCATCTTCCTCGTTATTTTTGCCATTCGATCAGTTCTGGCTCGATTGACTCCAAACTCGCACTGTTGCCCCCTCATATACCCTCCGGTGCCCAGAGCGACCGGGCCGGCGTCTTGACGCTCCGGGGGTTATTTTCAGGGTCGAAAACAGGTTCGTTTGTTAGGATTCTGCAACTCAAGACTGGGCTCCATACTGGCAATACCGTGCCTCTTTGGCGCGCCCCGTGCTTGGTAGAAGCGTAGGAAAACTCCTCCTCTTGTGTCTTCAGGTTCCCATTCCTATACCCGTAACAGCTTACCCCCCTCTCAGGGTGCTCTGTCCTCAGAGTATCTTCTGACCGACTGTGGTTCCTGTAAACCTTCTCCACATATCACCCGTGGTGTCTGTGGAGGGAAGGACTTAGCCGCGGAGGGTACCTCTACAGTCTCAGGCGTTGGTCCTTCATGGCCTTGGAGTTTTTCTGGTGATATTCATGACAAGCACTAATACCTCCTCATCCATAGCGCCGATAACTTGAGACGCTGCTTTCCCCACAGAACCCCCGCCACTTCACCAGATATTCAACTACTCCTTTCCTACTCTTCCTGCTTCCTATAATCCTTTCGACTTCATACAATTTGTCTCCTTCGGCATCCACCACGTCAGGGGTAGGGGGTCGTTGTTCTCGTCCTGGGATAGCGCTTGACTCCAGATATTCCAATAATTCAACGGAATACCGGTGGACTTTTATCTGAGTATGAAGTTCCACCGCAGCTGCTTTTCCGGGCGAAATGCTTGATAACGAAAGGTCCCATCTTCTTATGGTCCAGTTTTTTGGTGGAACGACGGGTTCGGAGGTTGGTTGCGTTTAGCATAACGCGATCCCCTACCTTAAACTCTGGTGGTGTCTCCCTTTTCCTATCATAGTATTTTCCCATTCTTTCCTTTGCGATGGTGAGCTTTTCTCGAGCGGCGTCATGTACTCCTCGTATAAAGTGGGCATAGAGGTCACTGGTGGGGTTGACTACTTCGTTTTCCGTTGGCCAGTTCGTTCGAGGGTTGTATCCGTAATTGGTATAAAAGGGAGTTTGCCCTGTTGCAGAGGTTACGGAGTTGTTATATGCGTATTCAGCCAGCGGAAGTAGTTCGACCCAATCATTTTGTTCGTAATTGCAGAATGCCCTGAGGTAGTGTTCCAACGTTTGATTGACCCGTTCGGTTTGCCCATCGGTTTGAGGGTGGAAAGCGGTACTCATACGAAGCTTGATATCCAATAATTCCATTAGAGAGGCCCAGAAGCTTGACGTAAACTTGGCATCGCGGTCGGAAACTATGCTTAAAGGTAGTCCATGAATTCGCCAGATTTGAGCTAGAAATACTTTGGCCAAATCCTGGGAGGACGCAGTGCCTAGGAGGGGAATAAAATGAGCCATCTTAGAGAACCGGTCCACTATCACCCATATCTGTGTATAGCCTTTCGATTCTGGTAGCTGAACAATAAAGTCCATTGATATGGAAGACCACACCGTGTGAGGTGTTTCTAGAGGAAGTAACGCTCCATATTTTCGATGCCGACTTGGTTTATTTCGTTGGCAGTCGCCGATGAGCAGACGTAGTCGCTTCATCCATTCGTTCATCTTTGGCCAGTAGAAGTTGCGTGTGATCAACTCTAGTGTTTTGTTTTGGCCGAAGTGTCCTGCTACCTTAGAATCGTGTTCTGATTGCGCGATTCTGATTTTTAGCGCGTCGCTATTGGGTATGTATAGGCGGTTCTTGAAGAAGAGTAACCCTTCCTTGGCTGTAAAGTCTTTTAGTTCCCCCGACTCCTTTTTCCTTTCTGCTTCCTTCCATGCCTCATCCGTCGCTCCTGCCTCCCTAACCAGGTCCAGAAAATCCCTAGACCAATCCACGACTGCTTTGCCGGCGAGCGAAGCCGCAGAAATCATATAATCTTCCATCCCTTCTAACTGTCCAGGCTTCAATAACCTCGCGCGCCGCCTTCACGCCGGTAATTCGGACGCCTTGACAGTGCATCGGCTTTTCCGCTTTTTGATCCCTACTTATAAAGAATTTTGAAATTAAACTCCGCAAGAATTTCTGCCCAGCGTGCTTGTCTTCGATTCAGAACCTTAGTGGTAGCAAAGTATTGTAGGTTCTGATGGTCGGTATATACTAGGACGGTGTATTTGGGTCCTTCGAGGTAGCGTCGCCATTCCTTAAAGGCGGCAACTATACCAAGCATCTCTTTGTCCCACACGTCGTAATTGAGCTCGGCTGGGTTGAGTTTGCGGGAATAAAAGGCCACAGGGTGGAGTTTGCCGTCGACTATCTGCGAGAAGACTGCGCCTAGCGCAAAGTCACTTGCGTCCGTTTCCACGATAGACTGCCGTTCTGGTGAAAAGTGTACCAAGATCGGAGCAGTCGTGAAGAGGATTTTGAGCTTCAAAAAGGCCGCTTCGGCCGCGCTAGTCCAGGAGAAGTTCTTAGCATCGCCACGTAGACAGTTAGTGATGGGACTACAGACCCCGGAATAGTTACGTATAAACCTCCGGTAAAAATTGGCGAATCCCATAAAAACTTGGACGTCCCTGACTGTCCTCGGGGATTCCCACTTCAAGACTTCTTCCACCTTGTCCGTTGACATTGCCACCCCTTCTTCACTTAACACGAATCCAAGGAAGTCAATCACTTTTTGGTGAAAGAAGGACTTCTTTGGGTTGGCCACTAGGTTATTCTCGATAAGCTTATCTAGTACCTTGTTGACCAATTCCTCATGTTCAGTTTCATCCTTGCTGTAGATGAGAATGTCGTCGAGGTATGCTACCACCCCTTGGTCGAGGAATTCTCTAAGGATATCGTTGATGAGTGCTTGAAAGGTAGCGGCTTGGTTAGTCCGAATGGCATGACCAGGTATCAGAGTGTCCAGATCTGGTTCGAACGCTGTTTTCCACTCACCCTGCTTGATCCGGACCAGGTTATATCCCTCCTTGAGGTCAATCTTGGAAAATATCTTTGCGCCTGAAATGCGGTCTCTCAGTTCTTCCCCTAAGGGTAGAGTATACCGATTCTTGATAGTGACGCGGTTCAGGCCCCGGTAGTCGACGCATAAACGAAGACTTCCGTCCTTTTTCTTCACAAATAATATGGGTGCTCCCGCTGGAGATTTACTAGGTCTGATTTTACCCAGGCGTACCATTTTGTCCAAGTATTCCCTTAAAACTTTCAACTCGACCTCCGAGAGGGAGTAGATGGGTCCCCAGGGAGGCTGCTGACCAGGTTCTAGATCGATACTGTGATCGGAGGCTCGGTGCGGTGGTAGTTTATCCGCCGACTGTAGAAAGGCTTGAAGCTTTGGGTGGTATCGTTCTGGGATGACTGTCTTCAGATCGATTTCTCCCGTGTCCGTCGATATGGATCCGATAAATAACGCCCCCGGATCATTCAGTACGTCGTCATCTAGAACCACTGAAATTTCTTTTTCTGGTCAGTGAAGCATTTGGACTGGCAAAATTCTCCATGAAAGGTTACATTTCCCCATTTAAAAGGGGCAATAGCTTATGCTCCTGTAGCCACCACGCTGGTAGAATGGCGGCCAATGCCACGCTGGGTAGTGGTGCTATCTCAAGGAGAGCCTGGACTTATGCCCCTAGAAACAATATTCAACATTACAGTAAAGGCTTGTCCCGCGCCTTCCATCACTTCTCCAGTAAAACCCATAACTCGGGCCGGACGCCTTTTTTCACCTTTGGGACAGAAAATGCAGAAACAAAAGCAGAAGATATTACCGCCCGTGGCTCCAGTATTCAACAAAACTCGACAAGGAAATAAAAATCTAAAAACCCAATAGAAAATTTGCCGATAGGCCGCGACCGTGAATGGGTTCCAAAAATCGTTGTTTTTCATCGGAGAGACGCCTTCATCCGGCCTTTTTTTTTCTTTTCATATTTTTTTGTATTTTTTCCTCTGTCAGTGACAACATTTCAATCTGGGGAAGTTTGACCTGACTCATCAGAGTCCCCTTCTAAAAACCCATATCAAAATCCACCTCCGACTCCGACCCTAACTCCGGTACATAGGCTGGCCCTGTCGATGTCGAGGTTGCTGCTACGGCAACCGACTTCTTCTTGGCCCTGTGCCTTTTCTTCTTCTCCGGTGGGGGAGCTGGTGAATCCTTCATTTCCTCATCCTCCTCTTCACGGCCGCGCTTTTGACCCAGAGCAGAGACAGCAGCGCTGGAGTTGGGGTTCTGTCTACACCATCTCCACAGATTTAATCTTCCTTCCACAGCGAAAGACATTCTCCTTTCGTTTCTTCTCTGTTCCAAAATGGACTTGGGGATGCCCTTGGTGGCTTCATAGCTGGAGTGTAGTGGTCTATTATCCCAGCTAGAGCGAAGCACTTCCCAGATTCGACCTCCTCCGACCGACTGACTCCGCCTTCTGTCCCTCCTGGGCCCGTCCCTTAATCTGGAACCCAGGTCTCCTCTTTTCCTCCTTCCTGGGTGGTGCCCTTGTCGACGGGTTCCCTAATAACCTTTTCTGCTCCAAAAAACTTTCATGGGCCTTTCCTGCTCTTTCCAGCTGGGCCACAAAATGGGCATCATCTTCTGCCGGCTCAAACTTCGAGTGTCGATCCCAAATCTCTTCGGGAAGGCCGGTCAGTAAGGTTTTCCTAAAAGCCGCACCACTCTGTTGGGCTCGTTGGTTGAGGATCTCCATCTTGGTAAGGTAATCGGAGATGCTGGATTGGTATTTGAGGTGGTCCATTTTGAAAGCGGCATCCAATGCCTCCTGTAGCCATTTAATCTCCCCGGATCTCTTGCCTAAACCGTTCCCACGTACAGAAGTCCAGGCCGTTTGGTCCGCGCATGTGCACCTCATGGTAGTTCGCAAACCATTCCTTGGCCAAGCCTGTGGTATAGGTTCCTGCGAATAGCACCTTCTGTTTGTCGTTTCGGAACTTGCGGGGTCGTTGCTCGAAATAAATCTCACATTCCAGGAGCCAATGTCTTAGGTTATTTTTTCTCGGGTTATCGAATTCAAAGGGCACCTTCGCCAAGGAGTCCCGTTCTCTTCCCTCTTCGGGCGATTCAGATCGCCATCTTCTTCCTCCGCCTCCGGCCTTTTTTCCATGGTGACTGGACCCGTCATCTGAGGGGTCGTTTCCTTTTCCCTTTCCTCCCGGCGGTGGTGGCGGTACTGTTCCTCCTCCAATCGCTTCTTCTTCCCCTAGATCTTCGGGAGGAACGATGGAGGGGTCTGGGGCGTTTGATCGGTGGGCAGTTAGGAGCAGGTCGATCTGGCGCTGCATTTCGGCCATTTGCTCCTTATGACCTCGGGCCTGTAGTTTCTGGTTCTCGATGACCTCTCCCACCGACTGCTTCGCCTGTTCCCTTAATTTCTCAATTTCCACCTGTGTATCGTATAGTTGCCGCTGGGTTCGAAGGTGGGCTGCTTCCAAAGCCTCCCTTTCCATGGCCGAGATAGCGGCAGCTTGCTGCTTCTCGTATTCTTGGCTTTCGGCGAGTTCCTGGAACATGCCGGCTAGCTGGTCAAGATTCGACTTTACTGCTTGCGCGGCGATGTTCGACAATCGTTTCTCAGCTTGAACCTTTTCCTGGGTTCTTCGTAGCTGGTCCCAGATGGTTTTACCCGCGGCGGATAACCCGGCCATCTGGGCTTCATGTGTCTGTAGGAATTGCTCCAGTTTCTCCATCGTGGCAGAGCCAGCCGGGCGTTTGCCAGCTCTGCGTAGAGTTAATGGATCTGGGCTGTCGTCTCGGCTGAAGGCTGGTGATTCCCCCATGACGGAGTCTTCTTCCTCAGTCCTCTGTCTTCCAGCCATTTCGAATAGTTGTATAGGGTTGGTGTATGATTCTTGAAAACTCCAGGTGAACTTGGAGTTATCGATATACTATTAGGGTGTCGCACTGCATAACCTGAAAGAGTCTCAGAATGAGCTTGGAGTTCGAAGCGCTAACTACAGAGGTAGAAAGGAACGAGGTCTCTTCAGTCAATTCGATACCGGAAGTCCCAGTCGTCTAGTACTAGTCCGCAATGGTAACCAAAAGATGTTCAGACGAATAGTTCAAGTAGAGTTCTCCAAAGAATCGCTAAGTTCTGATAAAAGATAAGAGCGTAGATTAAACAATAGATTTTATATCGATAAGACTCTTTCTTCGCTTGATGATTTCAACAAAGTCGGAGAATGACACCGTATTTATATCCCGCGCAATGTCCCGCGGACTAACCATTATGATTACAATAATTCTATGCGGAACCCCGAAGACCCTGAAATCCTGCCAAGAACGCCAAACACTTTTTTCTATAACCCCGCTTCTAAAACCAAAACATCTATCTCGAAAATCCCTCACGCTATACCCCGTTGCTGCATGCACTCAGCCTTCGTCATGGTGAGTCTTCGAATCAGCCTACCTGATAACACCTGGACCGCCGACTTCGCCGCCAACTCTTTCCGCCACAGATTGTTATCTATCACCACGGAGCATTGCTCACATTAGGACTGATAGTAATCGGCACCGGAGGTGTCGGGTAGTCTTACCTTCCTGCGCCACCAGCGTCATCTTCCTCGTTATTTTTGCCATTCGATCAGTTCTGGCTCGATTGACTCCAAACTCGCACTGTTGCCCCCTCATATACCCTCCGGTGCCCAGAGCGACCGGGCCGGCGTCTTGATGCTCCGGGGGTTAGTTTCAGGGTCGAAAACAGGTTCGCTTGCTAGGGATTCTGCAACTCAAGACTGGGCTCCATACTGGCAATACTGCGCCTCTTTACGCGTTTAGAGAAGCGTAGGAAAACTCCTCCTCTTGTGTCTTCAGGTTCCCATTCCTATACCCGTAACAGCTACCTTTTCCTCATTATTATCAGTTGTAATAAGCGGAAGAAGACTCTTAACTGGAAGATTACTTTAAGTCCTACAAGAAAAGTCCTAAGGAAAACAGAGCCACACTGTCCCGGCACGGCAGTGACGATACAATGTACTGGTAATGAGAGGAGGCGATGCAGTGGGTGTGCAATGGTTGTATCATAGGTGGGGAAGATGATGCAATGGTTGGGTAATGGTAGGGTAGTAATTGGGTCATGAGCGGAAGAGACTATGTAGTGGTTGCATAATAAGTTTCTACTATGAGTTTTCATTAAGCAAAGGATGAGTCATACTGTACTGGTAAAGGAGGTCTGTAAATATGGGGTGAGATACTTTCCTTTACTCTTTTCTTTCTTTCCTCTCCATCTCGTCTTCCTGTCTGCTTGATACATAGAATCATATCCTACTCACTGTCCATAGTCTTTGTTCTCTGTAACTAAGTTCAAAGGTTGCCTACTATGGCTACCTCTATAGTTCTTCTTGTGCTTTACCTACGGTCCTCGCTTCCCTTGCCCTGTCTTTCATCTTTGCCTTGACGGCTGGCTTGCGCCTCCGTTATTCCAGGCTGTGTTCTCCGACCTCATCTGCGTCATCATTGTTATCTTCCTTCCTCATAGTTTTAAAAGTTACTCCGTAACATATACTAACATTTAGGAGTAATAGTATTCGCCGGGCCTATCATAGGCTCAGGGTCATTCCTAGAGCCCAGTTGATAGAGAGAAAGGAAAGTACCTGTAGTTGAGAACTGCATCCTGCTGCAAGTGTACTCTCAAGGGGGCGGTCTGGTGGCGGCTTCATTCCATAAGGTACTTGGTGATGGGCAGCAATAGTCCCAATAAGGGTAGAGACTATGATGTAGGTAAGCAAGCAAGGAGAGCGATGGTTTCATAAAAGGGAACAATGATTTTTTGATAGATACAGAAGAGGTTGTATAGAGCAGACAGGAGGGGGGAGAAAGGACTAGTATAGAGATAGATGCCATTCCCACCCTTAAATACTCAACACTCCCTGCCAAGATGTGACTCATACTCCTTCCTGCGCAACCTTAATCATGATTCAATCCCCTAATTAAGAGAACCTCTCAGAACTTGCTTGTCTTACTCATCCTCTCTCCCGAAGGCACAACAATCCCAAACCGTTCCGTTCCAGTCCTCCAACTCCTCCCAACCAAACTTATCTGTAAAATGTATTCAACTTTTCATTGGTAGAGTGGAAATCTATTTTTGAAAAGCTAGGCTGACGAGTCTATTCATCACCTATAACGGAGCCAAATCAGCGGTTAGGAGAATAGTTCTCACCGGGCATGTTATAGGCTGAGAGTTATTGATAGAATCCAGCAGTTACAGTGATAGGGAATGTACCTGCAGAGAAACCCGCAACCTGCTGCAAGTGTACCTACCTTCTGACCGCTAGGGTGGAAATGTATTCATGAAAGAATAGGCTGACGAGTCTAGGCCTTATCAGTGTATAGAGGACCGGCTAGAGAAAAGTCTCTAAATGCCCGAGCATCTCCAGTGTCCCTCTGTGCAAGAATAACCCTGCTGCAGGCGGCGTAGTTATGCCCGGGAATAATCTACAATAAGTTACAGCTCTGCAGCCATCTAGGGTAGACCATCTAGGCGGAGACTCATTTGATGCAGGCCCGGAGCTATTTATTTATTTATTTATTTATTACTCATACTGCTTGCATCCGAAATCGGATATGGCATACAAAGAAAGAACCCAATAGTTTCGGTCACCTAATGACCGTATTCCCATCAACCCTCTTCCAATGTTATCATACGTGTTATCCTCTCAATTCCACCTCTTAACGCTAGGTGCAAGCACCTTGGGGCTATCCTTCCCCTTCTCTTTCCCCTTCATCCTCAAGTCTTCCCCATCCTATTCGTTCCCTTCCATCTCCATCTCTCTCCCCTAGAGTCCAGTTTCTAGTGGCGATCTGAGATGGTAGGAGGAACTTATCGATGGTTGCTTGGAGTCCTTTGTCTGTGTGCATGGCTGTCAGAGGCATTGGTTTTATCGTCGCAGCAAGATCTTTTCTAAGTTCTGGTAGTGGATGTTGTTTGCAGTAAAGTAGCAGGTGCGTTGGAGTTTCCTGCAAGTATCCGCATCTGCATTCTGCCGTATCGATGTTTGTTGTTGGTATTCTTGATAGGTAGGATTTGGTGTATGCATGACCTGTTCAGATTTGCGTGATTATGCTTATGAAGTTTCTCAGATGTTCCCTCAAGGTGCGACATTTTGGAGGCGGAGCACCTCTGTAGCTCCTTCCTTTCTTCATAGTCTTCCATCTCACTTTCCAAGTAGCCATTGCCTGCTCCTTGATTCTCCTCTTCAAGTGGGTGATTGATACCCTTGCATCTGGTTCGACCCTTTCCCCCTTTGCCCCCCTTTTTGCCAGCTTGTCAGCTTGCTCATTTCCATCCACCTCCTTCCCAAGGTGGTAGTATTGTTCCACTACCTTTTCAAGGTTCTAATGCCAACAACTCCAGCTCCAGCTTTCCTTCCATTAGTGATCCATCAGAGAGAAAGACTAAACGGTTTAGGTTGTAGTAGTTGTCCTGAGCTGCTTGTCTATGATTTTGTGCTGCTGTATCTTTGTCTGCTGTATCGATCTGGATGTCTATCATATTCTGATGCCATGGGGGACACGCTATTGTGTCTATGTCCTCCACTAGACTCTGAGGTTGAATCCAGTCACTGACTCTGCTGAAGATCCGATGTAATCTAGACTGGTAGTGCGGTCTAGCAACAGTCGAGTGCCATGGAGTAGCTGAAGGTATCTCCTCTCTTCCTGATTCCTGTGTACTTGGATAAGAATCTGGGCTGAAGATGCAGATAGGGTGGGTTGCTGGCATGCTGAGAATGCGTAAGGCGTATTTCTGTTGTTGGAGGTCAAGTGTTACGGGTATAGGAATGAGAACCCGAAGACACAAGAGGAGGAGTTTTCCTACGCTTCTACCAAGCACTGGGCGCGCCAAAGAGGCACGGTATTGCCAGTATGGAGCCCAGTGCGGAGTTGCAGAATCCCTAGCAAACGAACCTGTCTTCGACCCTGAAAATAACCCCCGGAGCGTCAAGGCGCCGGCCCGGTCGCCTGGACACCGGTGGGTATATGAGGGGGCAATAGTGCGAGTTTGGAGTCAATCGGACCAAAACCGATCGAATGGCAAAGATAACGAAGAAGCTGACGCTGGTGGCGCCCAGGGGAAGGTAAGACTACCCGACACCTCCGGTACCGATCGGGATCAATCCTAATGTTGAGCTATGCTCCATAGTGATAGACAACGATACGTGGAAAGAGTTGACGAGCGAAGTCAAGCCCTGTTACGGGTATAGGAATGGGAACCTGAAGACACAAGAGGAGGAGTTTTCCTACGCTTCTACCAAGCACGGGGCGCGCCAAAGAGGCACGGTATTGCCAGTATGGAGCCCAGTGCGGAGTTGCAGAATCCCTAGCAAACGAACCTGTTTTCGACCCTGAAAATAACCCCCGGAGCGTCAAGACGCCGGCCCGGTCGCTCTGGGCACCGGAGGGTATATGAGGGGGCAACAGTGCGAGTTTGGAGTCAATCGAGCCAGAACTGATCGAATGGCAGAAGTTGACGCTGGTGGCGCCAGGAAGGTAAGACTACCCGACACCTCCGTACCGATTGCTATCAGTCCTAATGCGAGCAATGCCCGCGTGATAGATAACAATACGCTGAAAGAGTTGGCGAATAAGTCGAGCCCGTACTGGTGTTATCAGGTAGGCTGATTCAAGACTTCTACGACCTAATCGACGGCGCTGAGTCAAGATGCAGCAACGTATAGCGTGAGGGATTTTCAGATAGATGTTTTGGTTTTAGAAGCGTTATAGAAAAAGGTGTTTACGTTCTTGGCAGGATTTCAGGGTCTTCGTTCCGTGATGTAATTATTGTAATTATAATGGTTAGTCCGCGGGACATTGCGCGGGATATAAATACGGTGTCATTCTCCGACTTTGTTGAAATCATCAGCAACGAAGAAAGAGTCTTATCGATATAAAATCTATTGTTTAATCTACGCTCTTATCTTTTATCAGAACTTAGCGATTCTTGGAGAACTCTACTTGAACTATTCGCCTAAACATCTTTTGCTACTATCATGGACTAGTACTAGACGACTGGGACTTCCGGTATCGAATTGACTGAAGAGACCTCGTTCCTTTCTACCTCTGTAGTTAGCGCTTCGAACTCCAAGCTCATTACGAGACTGCTCAGGTTGTCTGGTGCGACACCCTAATAGTATATCGATAACTCCAAGTTCACCTGGAGTTTTCAAGAATCATACACCAACCCTATACAACTATTCGAAATGGCTGGAAGACAGAGGACTGAGGAAGAAGACCACATGGGGAATCACCAGCCTTCAGAGACGACAGCCCAGATCCATTAATCCCACGCAGAGCTGGCAAACGCCCGGCTGGCTCTGCCACGATGGAGAAACTGGAGCAATTCCTACAGACACATGAAGCCCAGATGGCCGGGTTATCCGCCGCGGGTAAAACCATCTGGGACCAGCTACGAAGAACCCAGGAAAAGGTTCAAGCTGAGAAACGATTGTCGAACATCGCCGCGCAAGCAGTAAAGTCGAATCTTGACCAGCTAGCCGGCATGTTCCAGGAACTCGCCGAAAGCCAAGAATACGAGAAGCAGCAAGCTGCCGCTATCTCGGCCATGGAAAGGGAGGCTTTGGAAGCAGCCCACCTTCGAACCCAGCGGCAACTATACGATACACAGGTGGAAATTGAGAAATTAAGGGAACAGGCGAAGCAGTCGGTGGGAGAGGTCATCGAGAACCAGAAACTACAGGCCCGAGGTCATAAGGAGCAAATGGCCGAAATGCAGCGCCAGATCGACCTGCTCCTAACTGCCCACCGATCAAACGCCTGCACTCTCCATCGCTCCTCCCGAAGATCTAGGGGAAGAAGAAGCGATTGGAGGAGGAACAGTACCGCCACCACCGCCGGGAGGAAAGGGAAAAGGAAACGACCCCTCAGATGACGGGTCCAGTCACCATGGAAAAAAGGCCGGAGGCGGAGGAAGAAGATGGCGATCTGAATCGCCCGAAGAGGGAAGAGAACGGGACTCCTTGGCGAAGGTGCCCTTTGAATTCGATAACCCGAGAAAAAATAACCTAAGACATTGGCTCCTGGAATGTGAGATTTATTTCGAGCAACGACCCCGCAAGTTCCGAAACGACAAACAGAAGGTGCTATTCGCAGGAACCTATACCACAGGCTTGGCCAAGGAATGGTTTGCGAACTACCATGAGGTGCACATGCGCGGACCAAACGGCCTGGACTTCTGTACGTGGGAACGGTTTAGGCAAGAAATCCGGGGGAGATTCGTAAGCTCGCAGGAGGCATTGGATGCCGCTTTCAAAATGGACCACCTCAAATACCAATCCAGCATCTCCGACATCTACCAAGATGGAGATCCTCAACCAACGAGCCCAACAGAGTGGTGCGGCTTTTAGGAAAACCCATGACCGCCTTCCCAAGAGATTTGGGACGACACTCAAGTTTGAGCCGCAGAAGATGATGCCCATTTTAAGGCCCAGCTGGAAAGAGCAGGAAAGGCCCATGAAAGTTTTTTGGAGCAGAAAAGGTTATTAGGGAACCCGTCGACAAGGGCACCACCCAGGAAGGAGGAAAAGAGGAGACCTGGGTTCCAGATTAAGGGACGGGCCCAGGAGGGACAGAAGGCGGAGTCCAGTCGGTCCGGAGGAGGGTCGAATACTAGGAAGTGCCGCCTTTAGCTCGGATAATAGACCACTACCCTCCAGCTATGACGAAGCCACCAAGGGCATCCCCAAGTCCATTTTGGAACAGAGAAGAACGAAAGGAGAATGTGCTCGCTGTGGAAGGAAGGGTCATCTGTGGAGATGGTAGACAGAACCCCAACTCCAGCTGCTGTCTCTGCTCTGGGTCAAAAGCGGCCAAGAGGAGGATGAGGAATGAAGGATTCACCAGCTCCCCACCGAGAAGAAGAAAAGGCACAGGGCCAAGAAGAAGTCGGTTGTCAGAAGCAGCAACCTCGACATCGACAGGGCCAGCCCATGTACGAGTTAGGCCGGAGTCGGAGGTGGATTTTGATATGGGTTTTTAGAAGGGGACTCTGATGAGTCAGGTCAAGAGCTTCCCCAGATTGCAATGTTGTCACTGACAGAGGAAAAAATACAAAAAAATATGAAAAGAAAAAGACCGGATGAAGGGGCGTCCTCTCCGATGAAAAAACAACGATTTTTGGAACCCATTCACGGGTCACGGCCTATCGGCAAATTTTCTATTGGGTTTTTAGATTTTTTATTTCCTTGTCGAGTTTTGTTAGATACTGGAGCCACGGGCCCGGTAATATCTTCTGCTTTTGTTTCTGCATTTTCTGTCCCAAAGGTGAAAAGAGACGTCCCGGCCCGAGTTATGGGTTTTACTGGAGAAGTGATGGAAGGCACGGGACAAGCCTTTACTGTAATGTTGAATATTATTTCTAGGGGGCATAAGTCCGAGCTCTCCTTTGAGATAGCACCACTACCCAGCGGCATTGACGCCTATTCTACCAGCGTGGTGGCTACAGGAGCATAAGCCGGCTATTGCCCCAAATGGGGAAGTAACCTTTCATGGAGAATTTTGCCAGTCCAAATGCTTCACTGACCAGAAAGAAATTTCAGTGGTTCTAGATAACGACGTACTGAATGATCCGGAGGCGTTATTTATCGGATCCATATCGACGGACACGGGAGAAATCGATCTGAAGACAGTCATCCCAGAACGATACCACCCAAAGCTTCAAGCCTTTCTACAGTCCGAAGCGGATAAACTACCACCGCACCGAGCCTCCGATCACAGTATCGATCTAGAACCTGGTCAGCAGCCTCCCTGGGGACCCATCTACTCCCTCTCGGAGGTCGAGTTGAAAGTTTTAAGGGAATACTTGGACAAAATGGTACGCAGAAAATCGACCTAGTAAATCTTCAGCGGAAAGCACCCATATTATTTGTGAAGAAAAAGGACGGAAGTCTTCGCTATGCGTCGACTACCGGGCCTGAACCGGCCACTATCAAGAATCGGTATACTCTACCCTTAGGGAAGAACTGAGAGACCGTGATTTCAGGCGAAAGATATTTTCCAAGATTGACCTCATGAGGATATATAACCTGGTCCGGATCAAGCAGGGTGACGAGTGGAAAACAGCGTTCCGAACCAGATACGGACACTACGAGTACCTGGTCATGCCATTCGGGCTAACCAACGCACCCGCTACCTTTCAAGCACTCATCAACGATATCCTTAGAGAATTCCTCGACCAAGGGGTGGTAGCATACCTCGACGACATTCTCATCTACAGCAAGGATGAAACTGAACATGAGGAATTGGTCAACAAGGTACTAGATAAGCTTATCGAGAATAACCTAGTGGCCAACCCAAAGAAGTCCTTCTTTCACCAAAAAGTGATTGACTTCTTGGATTCGTGTTATGAAGAAGGTGGCAATGTCAACGGACAAGGTGGAAGAAGTTTTGAAGTGGAATCCCGAGACAGTCAGGACGCCCAAGTTTTTACGGATTCGCCAATTTTTACCGGAGGTTTATACGTAACTATTCCGGGGTCTGTAGTCCCATCACTAACTGTCTACGTGGCGATGCTAAGAACTTCTCCTGGACTAGCGCGGCCGAAGCGGCCTTTTTGAAGCTCAAAATCCTCTTCACGACTGCTCCGATCTTGGTACACTTTTCACCAGAACGGCAGTCTATCGTGGAAACGGACGCAAGTGACTTTGCGCTAGGCGCAGTCTTCTCGCAGATAGTCGACGGCAAACTCCACCCTGTGGCCTTTTATTCCCGCAAACTCAACCCAGCCGAAATTAATTACGACGCGGGACAAAGAGATGTTTAGATAGTTGCCGCTTTTACGAACGGGCGACGCTACTCGACCCAAATACACCGCCCTAGTATATACCGACCATCAGAACCTACAATACTTTGCTACCACTAAGGTCCTGAATCAAGACAAGACGCAAGAGAAATTTCATGGAGTTTAATTTCAAAATTTTTATAGGCCAGGATCAAAAACGGAAAAGCCGACAAGACTGTCAAGACGTCCGGAGTACCGACGTGAAGGGGGGGGCGCGCAGCCAGTTGAGAGGTTATTGAAGCCTGGACAGTTAGAAGGGATGGAAGATTATATGATTTCTGCGGCTTCGCTCGCCGGCAAAGAAGTAGTGGATTGGTCTAGGGATTTTCTGGACCTGGTTAGGGAGGCAGGAGCGACGGATGAGGCATGGAAGGAAGCAGAAAGGAAAAAGGAGTCGGGGGAACTAAAAGACTTTACAGCCAAGGAAGGGTTACTCTTCTTCAAGAACCGCCTATACATACCCAATAGCGACGCGCTAAAAATCAGAATCGCCAAGAATCAGAACACGATTCTAAGCGTAGAGGACACTTCGCCAAAACAAAACACTAGATCACACGCAACTTCTACGCCAAAGATGAACGAATGGATAGACGACCACGACGCCATGCGACGACTGCCAAATCTAAATAAACCAAGTCGGCATCGAAAATACGGAGCATTTCTCTAGAAACACCTCACACGGTGTGGTCTTCCATATCAACGGACTTTTATTGTTCAGCTACCAGAATCGAAAGCGCTATAATACACGATATGAGCGATAGGATCGTTCTCTAAGATGGCTCATTTTATTCCTCCTAAAGGCACTGGCCCTCCCAGGATTTGGCCAAAGTATTTCTAGCTCAAATCTTAATTCATGGACTACCTTAAGATAGTTTCCGATCACGACGCCAAGTTTACGCTGCTTCTGGGCCTCTAATGGAATTATCGATATCAAGTTTTCAGATGAAGTACCGCTTCCACCTCAAACCGATGGGCAAACCGAACGGCCAATCAAACGCTTGAACACTACCTCGCAAGATTCTGCAATTACTTAACAAAATGATTGGGTCGAACTACTCACGCTGGCTGAATACGATATAACAACTCAGAACTCTGCAACAGGCAAGAACTCCCTTTATACCAATTACGGATACAACCTCGAACGAACTGGCCAACGGAAAACGGCAAGAATAACCCCACCAGTGACCTCTACGCCCACTTTATACGAGGAAAGTACATGACGCCGCCGAGAAAAGCTCACCATCGCAGCGAAAGAATGGGAAAATACTATGATAGGAAAAGGAGACACCACCAGAGTTTAATGTAGGATCGCGTTATGCTAAACGCAACCAACCTCCGAACCCGTCGTTCCACCAAAAAACTGGACCATAAGAAGATGGGACCTTTCGTTATCAAACGACTCGCCGGAAAACGCGCTTGCGAATTGGAACTTCCTTCTCAGATAAAAGTCCACCCGGTATTCCACGTTGAATTATTGGAACCATACCGAGTCAGCGCTATCCCAGAGCGAGAACAACGACCCCCTACCCCTGACGTGGTGGATGCCGAAGGAGAAAAATTGTATGAAGTCGAAAGGATTATAGGAAGCAGGAAGAGTAGGAAAGGAGTAGTTGAATATCTGGTGAAGTGGCGGGGTTACCCGGTGGGGGAAAGCACGTACCAAGTTATCGACGCTATGGATGAGGAGGTATTAGTGCTTGTCCGCGAATACCACCAGAAAAACCCCAAGGCCATGAAGGACCAACGCCTGAGATCAGTAGAGGTACTCCACAAGTTCTTTCCTCCACAGACACCACGTGATATGTGGAGAAGGTTTACAGGAACCACAGTCGGTCAGAAGATACTTGAGGACAGAGCACCCTGAGAGGGGGGTAAGCTGTTACGGGTATAGGAATGGGAACCTGAAGACACAAGAGGAGGAGTTTTCCTACGCTTCTACCAAGCACGGGGCGCGCCAAAGAGGCACGGTATTGCCAGTATGGAGCCCAGTGCGGAGTTGCAGAATCCCTAGCAAACGAACCTGTTTTCGACCCTGAAACTAACCCCCGGAGCATCAAGACGCCGGCCCGGTCGCTCTGGGCACCGGAGGGTATATGAGGGGGCAACAGTGCGAGTTTGGAGTCAATCGAGCCAGAACTGATCGAATGGCAAAAATAACGAGGAAGATGACGCTGGTGGCGCCCAGGAAGGTAAGACTAACCGACACCTCCGTACCGACATCAGTCCTAATGCGAAGAATGCCCGCGATAGATAACAATACGCTGAAAGAGTTGGCGAAATAAGTCGAGTTGCGGGTGTTATCAGGTAGGGCTGATTCAAGACTCACGACCATCGACGGCGCTGAGGGCATGCAGCAACGGGGTATAGCGTGAGGGATTTTCGAGATAGATGTTTTGGTTTTAGAAGCGGGGTTATAGAAAAAAGTGTTTGGCGTTCTTGGCAGGATTTCAGGGTCTTCGGGGTTCCGCATAGAATTATTGTAATCATAATGGTTAGTCCGCGGGACATTGCGCGGGATATAAATACGGTGTCATTCTCCGACTTTGTTGAAATCATCAGCAACGAAGAAAGAGTCTTATCGATATAAAATCTATTGTTTAATCTACGCTCTTATCTTTTATCAGAACTTAGCCATTCTTTTGGAGAACTCTACTTGAACTATTCGTCTGAACATCTTTTGGTTACCATTGCGGACTAGTACTAGACGACTGGGACTTCCGGTATCGAATTGACTGAAGAGACCTCGTTCCTTTCTACCTCTGTAGTTAGCGCTTCGAACTCCAAGCTCATTACGAGACTGCTCAGGTTGTCTGGTGCGACACCCTAATAGTAGCGTAGATGGACAGAACTGGAGATGAGTACTTAAACTCCAAATCTGTCTGTTTCCTGCATCCACTAGTTTTACCAAGCTCAGGTGATCAGTTGGTTGATGGAACGGGAACAGTTCTTCCGCTACTCCACTTCTACCTAATCAACCACCTGCGGTGTGACGGGGCTCTGCCTCTACTAAAGAAGAGTGTAGGAAGCAAGAGGGCTGGTAGAAGGTAGAAATTAGGTTTAGAGAGTAAAGATTCTTCTCGGTAGACTTAGAATAATCTTAAAAGTCTTCTTCCGTTTGTTACAACTGATGATGAGGATAATCAGAACAGATGGTCGGAAACTGGAGATGAGTACTTATACTCCAAATCTCTCTGTTTCCTGCATTCCACCGTTATTACTAAGTTTCAGTGAAAACCCTGTTTTGCAGCGGAAGCAATACCTCCGCTACCCAGCTTCTCTTTAAGCGTTAGCGGGTGTTTCCGGTCCTAGAGTAAGCACCCTTAGCCAGGGTCAGGATCACCTGCAGCCTGGCTGTCACAAAGCTCCGGTCCTGCATCAGATGAGTCTCCGCTCAGGTGGTCTACCCTTTGATGGCTGCAGAGCTGTAACTTATTGTAGATTATTCCCGGGGATAACCACTGCCGCCTAAGGCATAAGCATTTGCACAGAAGGATACGGGATATGCCCGGCACTTAGAGATCTTTCCCTAGCCGGTCCTCAATTCACTAACAAGGCCTAGACTCGTTGGTCTATCCTTTCATGAATAGATCCCCATCCTAGCGGTCAGAAGGTAGATACACTTGCAGCAGGACGCGGTCCTCACTGCAAATATTTTTCCTATCACTGTAACTGCTGGATTCTATCAATGACTCTGAGCCTATAACAGGCCCGGTGAGAACTATTCTCCTAATCACTGGTATGGCTCTGTTTCATGCAGCCTGAGGTGCTTCTGGTCCTAGACAAAACACCCTAAGCCAAGATTAAGGATCACATCCAGCCTGGATCTCGCACAGGTCCAGACCTGCATTAGATGAATTTCCACTCATATGATCTACCTCATGCCAGTGTCCCGGCGTCTTGGCACTAGACCCGGTGCTTCGGTAGAAGTAGTGTGGATGTGTGGGAAGGAGTAAGGATAAGCGAAGAGGGGATGAAGTAGGTGAGGGTGGCTTGATTTCTTTTCGATGAGGTTTGGCTGCAGGCGGGGTTGAGGTAGAATGGTCTGAGAGTGTCGTCATTGTTTCTATAAGGTTCGATTGCACGAGGGGTTGGTAAGAGAATTCTATGAGTTGGTGGGGAGGAATACGAGGTGTGGTGATACTGTTACGGGTACAGCTTCCGGTTCTGGATACCAAGTGCATGGTGGCTGGAAGCCGCCCTATCGTCACCAAACGAGCTCCGATTGAGCCGTGACGCAGCCAGGAACTGGAGGGTTGGAAAAGGAATAGTATTCCTAGTTTCTACTACCCTAGGAGTGTCCTAGGGACAGGCGGTAGGGCCAGTATGGCCAAGAAAGCGGAGTTGCAGAAACACTAGCAAATGGATACGTTTTCGACCCCAATAATAACCCCCGGAGCGTCAAAGCGCCGTCATGGCCGCTCGGGATACCGGTGGGTATATGAGGGGGCAGTAGTTTAAGTTTGGAGTTAATCGGACCAAAACTCACCGAGTTATGAGATAAGCGAAGCGGTGGAGTATACATGAGTACCGATGCCGGTATGAGCGAACCCCGAAGGCTCTGAGGATATCACGAGTCAACGAGTGGGTATGGGGGCAGAGGGAATAGATGTCAGGGCAGGGATACATCTCCCGAAGTGACCGTGGCGTGGGCTCTTGGTACCTAAGGGGAGTAGG
Organism: Morchella sp. 2018-W26; assembly: GCA_024713715.1. Lineage (NCBI taxonomy): Eukaryota > Fungi > Ascomycota > Pezizomycetes > Pezizales > Morchellaceae > Morchella > Morchella sp. 2018-W26. The sequence continues at coordinate 808,468 of JAMGYX010000017.1, forward strand.
GATGGCCGAGACGGTTAGTACCAACCCCTCGGAGGGAAAGGAGAACGCTGCAGGATGCAGACACGTGAGGTAGTATCCAAGATTGCCTGGCTCCGTACCCGGAGGTAAGGGGACGGCGGATTATGCCTGGCCGCTGGGTCTGCCATGGACATCCTCGGGCGGAGCTTGCTCCCTGAGGAAGGCCAAGGAGGCGAACCGGCGGCGCAAGGCAAGAGCATTGCTCAGTACCTACCAAAGGTCCCGTTGACGCCCGACCCATTCGGATTGACCTGTGGCTAAGGACGAGCTTGGAAGGAAAGTCTTGGGAACCCGGCTATAGAGTGGGGTAGCGGACTTTGGAATTAGAATGGATAAGTCCGTTGGTGTGAAGCCCTTGTGTATATAGTTAGTAATGTGGGCTTGGCCGCGGAGGTATACCTGCAGGGTAGAAATGGGTTACCACTTGATCTTCATCCATCATCACCTATGGGAAGAAAGAGTCTAATATTATTACGGCGAGATCGATAGGCCAGCGCGCGGCGCTGGTAATGAGACCTACGAGTTTTTTACCTCTTCCCATTGGGGAGAGGGTTTTTATTAGGGTGTCGCAACAGACAACCCGAGCAGTCTCGTAAAGAGCTAGGAGTTCGAAGCGCTAACTACAGAGGTAGAAAGGAACGAGGTCTCTTCAGTCAATTCGGTACTGGAAGTCCCGGTTGCCCACTGCTAGTCCACAATGGTATTCGGAAGATAGATTGGACGAATAGTTCAAGTAGAGTTCCAAAGAATCGCTAAGTTCAATAATAAAAGATGAAAGCGTAAAGCAAATAGATTCTTAATAGGTTTTTATATCGATAAGACTCTTTCTTCGTCGCTGATGATTTCAACAAAGTCGGAGAATGACACCGTATTTATATCCCGCGCAAATGTCACGCGGACTAGCTATTACAATTACAATAACTCTATGCGAGACCCCGAAGACCCTGAAATCCTGCCAAGAACGCCAAACACCATCTTCTATAACCCCGCTTCTAAAACCCAAACATCTATCCGAAAATCCCTCACGCTATATCCCGTTGCTGCACTCACTTCGTCACGGTCATGAGGAGTCTTCGAATCAGCTTACCTGATAACACCCTGCATCGGTTTTTGACTTCGCCGCTAACTCTTTTTCCGCTGCCGCCATCTATCCTTACGGAGCATCGCTCAACATTAGGACTGATGGCAATCGGTACCGGAGTTGTCGGCAGTCTTACCTTCCCCGCGCCACCAGCGCCAAATTTCTTCGCTATCTTTGCCATTCGATCAGTTTTGGCTGATTGACTCCAACCAAGACTGTTGCCCCTCATATACCCACCGGTGTTCAGAGCGACTGTGCCGGGCGCCTTGACGCCCGGGGTTATTTTCAGGGTCGAGAACAGGTTCGCTTAGGATTCTAGAACTCAAGACTGGCCCATACTGGCAATACTGCGGCCTCTGGCGTGCCCAGTGGTTGATAGAAGGAGAAGAACTCCTCCTCTTGTGTCTTCGGCCTCTATCCCTATACCCGTAATAGCTCACCCCCTCTCAGGGTGCTCTGTCCTCGTGAAAGATCTTCTGACCGATCAGGTTCCTTGTAAACCTTTCTCCACATATCACCCGTGTGCGGAGGGAAGGACTTAGCCATGAGGGTACCTCTACAGTCTCAGGCGCGGTCCTTCATGGCCTTTGGGGTTTTTCTGGTATTCATGACAAGCACTAAGACCTCCTCATCCATAATGGCCGATGACTTGCAGATGCTGCTTCCCCACCGTAACCCCGCCACTTCACCAGATATTCCGCTACTCCTTTCCTATTCTTCCTACTCCCTATAATCCTTTCGACTTCATATAACTTCTCTCCTTCGGCATCCACCACGTCAGGGGGTCGTGTTTCGCCCCTGAATAATACGATCCCAGATAGTTCCAATAATTCAACGTGAAATACCGGTGGACTTTTATCTGAGAAGGAAGTTCCAATTGTGAAGCTGCTTCCGGGCGAAAGTCGCTTGACGACGGCGGGTCCCATCTTCTTATGGTCCAGTTTCTTGGACCGACGGTTCGGAGGTTGATCATGCTTAGCATACCGCGATCCCCTACCTGAAATTCTGGTGGTGTTTCCCTTTTCTTATCATAGTACTTTCCCATTCTTTCCCTAGCGATGGTGAGTTTTTGTCGGCTGCGCCATGCACCTCAGTGATAAAGCGCACAAAGCCGCCACTGGTGGGCTGACTACTTCGCTTTCCGGCCGCCATTGCTCGGCGGTTGTATCCGTAATTGGTATAAAAGGGAGATTGCCCTGTTGCAGAAGTTACGGAGTTGTTGTATGCGTATTCAGCCAGCGGAAGTAGTTCGACCCAATCATTCTGTTCGTAATTGCAGAATGCCCTGAGGTAGTGTTTTAACGTTTGATTGACCCGTTCGGTTTGACCATCGGTTTGAGGGTGAAAAGCGGTACTCATACGAAGCTTGATATCCAATAATTCCATTAGAGAGGCCCAGAAGCTTGACGTAAACTTGGCATCGCGGTCGGAGACTATGCTTAAAGGTAGTCCATGAATTCGCCAGATTTGAGCTAGAAATACTTTGGCCAAATCCTGGGAGGACGCAGCCAGGTGAGAATAAACGAGCCATCTTGGAGAACCGATCCACTAATACCCATATCTGGCAGATAGCCTTTTGATTCTGGTAGCTGAACAATGAAGTCCATCGAAATGGAAGACCATACAGTGAGGTGTTTCTAGAGGAAGTAACGCCCATATTTGCGATGTCGACTTTTTATTTCATGGCAGTCGCCGATGAGCGCACGTAGTCGCTCATCCATTCGCTCATCTTTGGCCAAGAGAAGTTGCGCGCGATCAACTCCAGTGCCTTGTTTTGGCCAAGTGTCCTGCTACCTTAGAATCGCTTCTGATTATGCGATCCTGATTTTTCAGCGCTGCTATTGGGTATGATAGGCTGTTCTTGAAGAAGAGCAACTTGCTTGGCTGTAAAGTCTTTTAGTTCCTCCGACTCTTTCCTTTCTGCTTCCTTCCATGCCTCATCCGTCACTCCTGCCTCCCTAACCAGATCCAGGAAATCCCTAGACCAATCTACTACTTTCTTTCCTACAGCCGAAGTCGCAGAAATTATATATTCTTCCATCCTTCCAACTGTCCAGGCTTCAATAACCTTCTCAACTGGCTGCGCCGCTCTTCACGCCTGATCTCGGACGCTCGACATAAGATCGCTTTCCCGTTCTTCGTTCCTGGCCTATAAATGATTTTGAAATTAAATTCCGCAAGAATTTCTGCCCAGCGTGCTTGTCTTCGATTCAGGACTTTAGTGGTAGTAAAGTATTGTAGGTTCTGATGATCGGTATATACTAGGACAGTATATTTGGGTCCTTCGAGGTAGCGTCGCCATTCCTTAAAGGCGGCCACGATACCGAGCATCTCTTTGTCCCACACATCGTAGTTGAGCTCAGCTGGGTTAAGTTTGCGGGAGTAAAAGGCCACAGGGTGGAGTTTGCCGTCAACTATCTGCGAGAAGACTGCGCCTAGCGCAAAGTCGCTTGCGTCCGTTTCCACGATTGACTGCCGCTCTGGTGAAAAATGTACCAAGATCGGAGCAGTCGTGAAGAGGATTTTGAGCTTCAAAAAGGCCGCTTCGGCCGCGCTAGTCCAGGAGAAGTTCTTAGCATCGCCACGTAGACAGTTGGTAATGGGACTACAGACCCCGGAATAGTTACGTATAAACCTCCGGTAAAAATTGGCGAATCCCATAAAAACTTGGACGTCTCTGACGGTCCTCGGGGATGCCCACTTCAAGACTTCTTCCACCTTGTCCGTTGACATTGCTACCCCTTCTTCACTTAACACGAATCCAAGGAAGTCAATCACTTTTTGATGAAAGAAGGACTTCTTTGGGTTGGCCACTAGGTTATTCTCGATAAGCTTATCCAATACCTTGTTGACCAATTCCTCATGTTCAGCTTCATCCTTGCTGTAGATGAGAATGTCGTCGAGGTATGCTACCACCCCTTGGTCGAGGAATTCCCTGAGGATGTCGTTGATTAGTGCTTGAAAGGTAGCGGGTGCGTTGGTTAGCCCAAATGGCATGACCAGGTACTCAGAGTGTCCAGATCTGGTTCGAACGCTGTTTTCCACTGCCACCCTGCTTGATCCGGACCAGGTTGTATCCCTCCTTGAGGTCAATCTTGGAAAATATCTTTGCGCCTGAAATACGGTCTCTCAGTTCTTCCCCTAAGGGTAGAGTATACCGATTTTTAATAGTGACGCGGTTCAGGCCCCGGTAGTCGACGCATAGCCGAAGACTCCCGTCCTTCTTTTTTACGAATAATATGGGGGCTCCCGCTGGAGATTTGCTAGGCCTGATTTTACCCAAGCGTAACATCTTTTCTAGGTACTCCCTTAAAACCTTCAACTCGACCTCAGAGAGGGAGTAGATGGGTCCCCAGGGAGGCTGCTGACCAGGTTCTAGATCGATACTGTGATCGGAGGCTCGGTGCGGTGGTAGTTTATCGGCTTCAGACTGCAGGAAGGCTTGGAGCTTTGAGTGGTATCGTTCTGGGACGACTGTCTTCAGATCGATTTCTCCTGTCAGCCGATAATTCGATAAATAATGCCTCCGGATCGTCCAGTACGTCATTATCTAGAACCACTGAAATTTCTTTCTGGTCAGTGAAGCATCTGGACTTGCAAAATTCTCCATGAAAGGTTATTTCCCATTTGGGGCAATAGCCATTTACGCCTCCTGTAGCCACCACGCGGGTAGAATAGCGTCAATACCGCTGGGTAGTGGTGCTATCTCGAAGGAGAGCTCAGACTTATGCCCCCCAGAAATAATATTCAACATTACAGTAAAGGCTTGTCCCGTGCCCTCCATCACTTCTCCAGTAAATCCCATAACTCTGGCCGACGCCTTTTTCACCTTTTACAGAAAACGCAGAAACAAAAGCAGAAGATATCACCGGGCCCGTGGCTCCAGTATCTAACAAAACCCGACAAGGAAATAAGAAATCTAAAAATCCAATAAGAAATTTGCCGATAGGCCGTGATCCGTGAATGGGTTCCAAAAATCGTTGTTTTTTCATCGGAGAGGACGCCCCCTCTTCCGGCCTTTTTCTTTTCATATTTTTTTGTATTTTTTCATCCGTCAGTGACAACATTGCAATCTGGGGGAGCTCTTGACCTGACTCATCAGAGTCCCCTTCTAAAAACCCATATCAAAATCCACCTCCGACTCTGACCCTAACTCCGGTACATAGGCTGGCCCTGTCGATGTCGAGGTCGCTGCTACGGCGGCCGACTTCTTCTTGGTCCTGTGCCTTTTCTTCTTTTCCGGTGGGGGAGCTGGTGAATCCTTCATTTCCTCATCCTCCTCTTCACGGCCGCGCTTCTGACCCAGAGCAGAGACAGCAGCGCTGGAGTTGGGGTTCTGTCTACACCATCTCCACAGGTGACCCTTCCTTCCACAGCGAGCACATTCTCCTTTCGTTCTTCTCTGTTCCAGAATGGACTTGGGGATGCCCTTGGTGGCTTCATCATAGCTGGAGTGTAGTGGTCTGTTATCCGAGCTAGAGCGAACACTTCCCTGGGTATTCGACCCTCCTCCGGACCGACTGGGCTCCGCCTTCTGTCCCTCCTGGGCCCGTCCCTTAATCTGGAACCCAGGTCTCTTTTTCCTCCTTTTGGTGGTGCTTGTCGACGGGTTCCCCAATAACCTTTTCTGTTCTAAGAAACTTTCATGGGCCTTTCCTGCCCTTTTTCCAGCTGGGCCACAAAGTGGGCATCGCTTTCGTCGCTCAAACTTCGAGTGCCGATCCCAAATCTCTTCGGGAAGGCCGGTCAGCAAAGTTTTCCTAAAGGCTGCTCCACTCTGTTGTGCTCGTTGGTTGAGGATCTCCATCTTAGTAAGATAATCGGAGATGCTGGATTGGTATTTAAGGTGGTCCATTTTGAAAGCGGCATCCAATGCCTCCTGCGAGCTTACGAATCTTCCCCGGATTTCTTGCCTAAACCGTTCCCACGTACAGAAGTCCAGGCCGCTTGGTCCGCGCATATGAACTTCATGATAGTTCGCAAACCATTCTTTGGCCAAGCCTGTGGTGTATGTTCCTGCGAATAATACCTTCTGTTTGTCGTTTCGGAACTTGCGGGGTCGTTGCTCAAAATAGATCTCACATTCCAGGAGCCAATGTCTTAGGTTATTTTTTCTTGGGTTATCGAACTCAAAGGGCACCTTTGCCAAGGAGTCTCGTTCTTTTTCTTCCTCAGGCGATTCTGATCGCCATCTTCTTCCCCCGCCTCCGGCCTTTTTCCCATGGTGACTAGACCCGTCGTCTGAGGGGTCATTTCCTTCTCCCTTTCCTCCTGGCGGTGGTGGTGGTACATTTCCTCCTCCAATCGCTTCTTCCTCTCCCAGGTCATCGGGGGGAGCGATTGAGGGGTCTGGGGCGTTTGATCGGTGGGCAGTTAGGAGCAGGTCAATCTGGCGCTGCATTTCGGCCATTTGTTCCTTATGTCCTCGGGCTTGTAGTTTCTGATTCTCGATGACTTCTCCCACCGACTGCTTTGCCTGCTCCCTGAGCTTTTCAATCTCCACCTGGGTGTCATATAATTGCCGCTGGGTTCGAAGGTGGGCTGCTTCCAAAGCCTCCCTTTCCATGGCCGAGATAGCGGCAGCTTGTTGCTTCAGATTCTTGGCTTTCGGCGAGTTCCTGGAACATACCGGCTAGTTGGTCAAGGTTCGACTTTACTGCTTGCGCGGCGATGTTCGACAATCGTTTCTCAGCTTGAACCTTTTCTTGGGTCCTTCGTAGCTGGTCCCAGATGGTCTTACCCGCGGCGGATAATCTGGCCATCTGGTCTTCATGACTCTGTAGGAATTGTTCCAATTTCTCTATGGTGGCAGAGCCAGCCGGGCGTTTGCCAGCTCTGCGTATAGCTAATGGATCTGGGCTGTCATCTCGGCTGAAGGCTGGCGATTCCCCCATAATGGAGTCCTCTTCCTCAGTCCTCAGTCTTCCAGCCATGTCGAATAGTTGTGTAGGGTGAAAAATGTGATTCTTGAAAACTCCAGGTGAACTTGGAGTTATCGATATACTATTAGGGTGTCGCAACGGACAACCCGAGCAGTCTCGGAAAGAGCTAGGAGTTCGAAGCGCTAACTACAAAGGTAGAAAGGAACGAGGTCTCTTCAGTCAATTCGATACTGGAAGTCCCGGTTGCCCACTGCTAGTCCACAATGGTATTCGGAAGATAGATTGGACGAATAGTTCAAGTAGAGTTCTCCAAAGAATCGCTAAGTTCGAATAAAAGATGAAAGCGTAAAGCAAATAGATTCTTAATAGGTTTTTATATCGATAAGACTCTTTCTTCGTCGCTGATGATTTCAACAAAGTCGGAGAATGACACCGTATTTATATCCCGCGCAAATGTCACGCGGACTAGCTATTACAATTACAATAACTCTATGCGAGACCCCGAAGACCCTGAAATCCTGCCAAGAACGCCAAACACCATCTTCTATAACCCCGCTTCTAAAACCCAAACATCTATCCGAAAATCCCTCAGGCTATATCCCGTTGCTGCATGCACTCAGCCTTCGTCAGTGGTCATGAGGAGTCTTCGGAATCAGCCTACCTGATAACACCCTGGTACCGGGTTTGACTTCGCTCGCTAACTCTTTCCGCGTGTCGCTATCTATCCTTACGGAGCATCGCTCAACATTAGGACTGATGGCAATCGGTACCGGAGTTGTCGGGTAGTCTTACCTTCCCCTGGGCGCCACCAGCGTCAGCTTCTTCGTTATCTTTGCCATTCGATCAGTTTTGGCCCGATTGACTCCAAACTCGCACTGTTGCCCCCTCATATACCCACCGGTGTTCAGAGCGACTGTGCCGGCGCCTTGACGCTCCGGGGGTTATTTTCAGGGTCGAGAACAGGTTCGTTTACTAGGGATTCTGCAACTCCGCACTGGGCTCCATACTGGCAATACCGTGCCTCTCTGGCGTGCCCAGTGGTTGATAGAAGCGTAGAAGAACTCCTCCTCTTGTGTCTTCGGGTCTCTATCCCTATACCCGTAACAGTTTTTTTCTCTTGAAAACTTTATGTTCCGTGTTCGTCTACTCTGCCTGATGCATTCCCTTTCGAACGAAGTCGAGGCGCTTCCAAGACAAAGGCTCGCAGGGCCGCGCTCGGCTACTAAGAAGCATAGGCGACTTGGACTGAGGAGACTTCTACCCGATGGCCTTAGCCATGGTCCCTGGAAACTCTGAGCTCTAGGTTGTTCTACTTGGTAGTTGGGTGTGATCCCCTAATAGATACGGAGTTCTATGGGATTCTATGGGCTGAGGTAACGGGATTCTATGGGACGGTGGATGCGTTAGAAGTGGAAGGGTGGGGGAGTGAGTATGTTAAATAGCGAGCATAGTTCTTTCCTTTAGTTCTTTTCTTTCTTTCTCCTTTGTCTCGTCTTCCTGTCTTCTTGTACATAGGAATATATCTATATCCTATCCATAGTCCTCGCTCTTCTCGCTCTGCTCGAAGGTTGCCTACTACTACGACCTCTATAGTCCTGCTCTTGTTTGGCTTCGCCAGACCTATAGTCCCGTTTCTGCCATTACCTACGATCCTCGCTTTCCCTGCTCCGCCTCGGGTCTTCGCCTTGGTTGTTGCCTTGTGCCCTCGTTGTTCCTGGCTGTGTCCCTCGCTCTTATCTTCGTCGTCATCTTCATCTGTCCTCCGGGTAGTCTTAGTTACTCCTTCACAGTGTGGCTGCAAAGCTGTAACTCATTGTAGATTATTCTCAGGCATATCCACTACCACCTGCAGCAGGGCAATTCGCCAGAAGGGATACTGGCATCAACAAACTACTACTTGTGTATGTAGTCTCCCAATAGTCTCCCGGGTCTCCTGAGAGTCTCCCGAGACTCCTGGATATTTTTAAGTCTCTTGAAGCTCAGGAGATATCAGGAGACAAATGTAGTCTTGCTGATGGGAGATGATTCCCGAACATCTAGAGACTTTTTCTCTAGTCTGTCCTCTATTCACTCGCGATGCATAGACTTGTCAGCCTAGTTTCCCATGAATAGATCCACACCCTAGTGGTCAAAAGATAGATGCACTTGCAGCAGGATGTGGTCCTCAACTACAGGTACTTTTCCTATCACTATGCCAGCCGTACTCTATCAATAGGACTAAGAGGAAGGAAGATGACAATGATGACACGGGCGAGATCGGGAGACACAGCCAGGAAAAACAGCGGCGCAAGGCAGCGGCCAAGTGCAACAGAGTAACTAAGACTACGACGGGGACAGTTGAAGATGATGAAGACAACATTGGAGGACACAGTCAGGAATAACGGAGGCCCAAGGCAGTGGCCAAAGAGATCACCAAGGACACGACAGGGTCAGCGAGTACCGTAGATACACCTAGAGGCAGAACTGTGAAACCCGCTAGACGAGGCAAGAAGAAAGACTATAGAATTCGCGGTAGTAGGCAATCTTCGAGCGAAACGAGGAGAGCGAGGGCTATGGATAGGATATTGATATATTCCTATGTGCGAGAAGACAGGAAGCCGAGACAGAGAAGAAAGAAAGGAAAAGAACTAAAGGAAACACTTCCCCTCGTTATTTAACAGCATCCCCCGCCAGGTTACTTTGACTTATACATCAACCCATAGAATGCCGTAGAACATCCAGTATCACCACACCTCGTATTCCTCACCAACATCTCCTAGAATCCTATTACCAGGCCTTCCTGCAACTGAACCTCATAGAAAGAAATGACGATAACCTCACACCACTCTATTCCATTCTCGCTTATTCTTACTCCGTCAACCACAACAGCGCTACTACTACCGAACCTTCGGGACCGATGCTCAGACACCGGGACACCAAGGCGAAAATCAGAGGTAGGGCAGGGAAAGCGAGAACCATAGGTAAAGCACAAGTGAGACTGTAGGGATTGCCGTAGTAGGCAACCTTCAAGCTCTAGGTGCAAAGAGCAAAGACTATGGACTATGAGAGTCTAGGAATATGAGATCGAATAGCTTTATTTACTATTTTACTTTCTTTCCTCCCTGTCTCTTCTTCCTGTCTTCTCGGTACATTGGAATCTATCCCATTCATAGTCCATAGTCCTCAATCTTTGTGCCTAAGCACAAAGATTGCCTACTATTACGGTGCCGCACCAGACAAGATATCAAAAATTTGTGAAATCAAATCGTAGTTATAGATATGATAGGGATTTTGATTTCACAGATTTTTGATATCTTGTCTTGTTAAAAAGTTATAAGAGATTGAAGTTGGCTGTTTTTGTATGTAAAAAGGGCCAAGACCTGGTGAAGGGGAACAGTATTATACCCATTTATACCCCTACCATGCGAATATAAAGCCAGGATTTGGTTTTCAGCCGTAAAGTGGCTGGAATCGAAGGCCCTCATTGGTTCACAAGCAGCTGGAGTGGCTAAGTATTAGGGTATCGCAACAGACAACCCGAGCGGTCTCGTAATGAGCTTGGAGTTTGAAGCGCTAACTACAAAGGTAGAAAGGAACAAGGTCTCTTTAGTCAATTTGTTACTGGAAGTCCCGGTTGTCCACTGCTAGTCCACAATGGTAATCAAGAGAATGATCCGAAGAATGGTTCAGGTAGAGTTCTCGAAAGAATCACTAAATTCAAGTAGAGATAGGAATGTATAGAGATCAATAGATTTTATATCGATAAGACTCTTTCTTCGTCGTTGATGGTTTCAACAAAGTCGGAGAATGACACCGTATTTATATCCCGTGCAACTGTCTCGTGGACTAACTGTTACAATTACAATAATCCTATACGAGACCCCGAAGATCCTGAAAACCTGCCAAGAAACCAAACACCAATTCTATACACCCACTTCTAAATCCCAGCGCCTATTCCCAAAAATATCTCACGTTACAACCCGTTGCTGCATGCACTTAGCCTTTGTCAGTGGTCATGAGGAGTCTCGGAGTCAGCCTACCTGATAACCCCCTGGTACCGGGCTCGACTTCGCTCGCCAACTCTTTCCTCGCATCGTTGCCTATCACTAAGGAGCGTAACTCAACGTTAGGAATGACAGCAATCGGTACCGGAGAAGTCGGGTAGTCTTACCTTCCCCTGGGCGCCACCAGTATCAGTTTCTTTCGTTATCTTTGCCGTTCGATTAATTTTGGTCTGATTGACTCCAAACTCGCACTGTTGCCCCCTCATATGCCCACCGGTGTCCAGAGTGACTGTGCTTGCGCCTTGACGCTCCGGGGGTTATTTTCAGGGTCAAAAACAGGTTCGTTTACTAGGGATTCTGCAACTCCACACTGAGCTCCATACTGACAGTACCGTACCTCTCTGGCGCACCCAGTGGGTAATAGTAGCGTAGGGAGGGCTACTCCCCTTGTCTTCGGGTCCCAGCTCTTATACCCGTAACACTAAGATTGTTCCAGCTAAGATACCGGCATGTCACCTTTAAGACGAGCCACACCATAGTCCAGACAAGATCAAAGAATAATTCAGGTAGAGTTCTTCGAAAGAATCACCTAGTTCAAATAAAGCTACAAATGTAAATAGAATATCGATAGATTTTATATTCATCAGACTCTTTCTTCATCGCTGATGATTTCAACAAAGTCGGAGGATGACAACGTATTTATATCCCTTGCAAATGTCACGCGGACTAACAATTATAAGTACAACAACCATATGCGAGACCCTGAAGACCCTGAAAACCTGCCAAGAAACCAAATGCCAATTCTATACACCCACCATCTTAATTCCAAACGCCTGTACCCAAAAACCACTCACGTTACTTTCCACTACTGCATACACTCACCCTTGGTCAGTGGTCATTCCAGTGAGTAGCCTCGAAGTCAGCCTACTTGATAACACCCTGGTACCGGGCTTGACTTCGCCCACCTGCTCTTTTCACGCATCGTTGTCTATCACTAAGGAGTTTAGCTCAACGTTAGGACTGTCAACGATCGGTACCGGAGGTGTCGGGTAGTCTTTCTCACCTTTCCCTGGGCGCCACCAGTGTCAACTTCTTCGCGGCTTTTGCCGTTAGATCAGCTTTTCGTCCGATTGACTCTAAACTCGCACTGTTACTCCCTCACATACCCACTAGTGTCCAGAGCGACTGTGCCGGCGATTCGACGATTCGGGAATTGTTTTCATGGTCGAAAAATGGTTCATTTACTAGACATTCTGCAACTCCGCACTGGGCTCCATACTGGCAGTACCGTGCCTCTCTGGTGTGCCCAGTGAGTGATAGAGTACTTAGCAGCGTAGAAAACCCCTCCTCTTGTGTCTTCAGGCCCCATCTCTTATGCCCATAACACCTACTATGGATACCTCTATAGTTTTTCCGTGCTTCACCTATGGTTCTCACTTTCTCTACCCTGCCTCTGGTCTTTGCCTTGGCTGCTGCCTTGTACTCCTGTTGTCCCTGACTGTAATCTCCGATATAATCTGCATCATTATCTTCATCTGTTTTCCTTGAGTCTTAGTTACTCCATCACATTCATTTGCTCCAAATCTCCTGAAATCAATTAGAGCATGGTAATCCAGCCTTCTTATATATCGCGGCGTACCATGAGCTATAGTGGAAAAAAGAATATTGAGGAATAGGCTATGGGTGTTAAGGTTCCCTTTTGGGTTTTGAACTTCTATATGTTTCCGTTACACAGATTGTGAGTCATGCTAGGAGAGGGGTTTGAACAGTATACATATTTGGCTATTTATCTTTTCTATTCTTCTTTCTAATTCAATTTTATGTTATTAACTCTACTGTTTAGTTTCTTGACTCTGTATAACTCTATAGGAACATATATCGTTAAACCTTTGTTATTGTCAAGACACCCCGCTAACCCAGGGAGTTATCAAGGCCCTTTGCTCCTGGTCTTCTATATTTTGCTTCGCATCACTGACTTTGTCTTTTGTCCTTGTTACATCACGCTTGGTAATCTATAGTACTCTTTGGCTTTTCATCCCTCGTCTCTCATAGTATGATCTCGCCCTCGTTTCTCTTCAGTTGTGTACCTTGACTACTAATTTAGTATCGACTCTGCTTCGCCCTGTAAGATTATGGCTGAAAATCACATCTTAGCAATGAAAAAGATATAAATAGGTATAAGGTGTTTCTATTGAGTTCTACGGGTTTCTGTTGCATGGATTCAGTGAGTCAGTGGTATGCAGGTATTTCTAATAGGATGTCGTGCTTGGGTTTCTATGGGTTTTTACGGATGAGTCAGCGAAGGGATTTCCGGTCTATATATAGGGAGCTCTCTCCCTCGCTTATAGTACTTCTCTTCTTTTTCTTTTTTCTTCACGCAACCTTTTTGTCCTTTTAGTCAATACAATACTTGAGGACCCTCATAGTCTTCTCCCTATGAGAGCCTTCCTGCTCGCCCCTCGTACCTTGTTTTCGCTTCGCTTAGTTTCTTTTCCCTCTTTGTACTTTAGTTGACTTCTCGTTACCTCGCTATTACGGAGGCTTGGCGAGACGGGAACGAGACGTGCCAAGCTACACAATCGAGACAGGAAGAGACAAGGCGAGGTAAAACTAAATAGTTTGAAGGAAAAACACGAGGCAAGACAGAGACGAGACGCGAGGGTTGAGCACGGGGCTCCTTGAGGAAGGGGACTATATAAAGGTCCTAAAATATCGTATTGACTAAAAGGACAAGAAGGTTGCGTGAAGAGAAAAGGGAAAGAAGAGAAATCCTACAAGCGAGGGAGAGAGCTCCCTATATATAGACCGGTAATCTCTTTGCTGACTCATCCATAGAAACCCATAGAAACCCGAGCACACCCTCGTATTAGAAATACATGCATACTATTGACTCACAGAACTCCCGCAACAGAAACCCGTAGAACCCAATAGAAACACCTGACTAATCCTTCTTCCCGCGACCTAACCCAGTACATTCTACGCCGTGATACTCTCCCTGCCTCGGTTGTATACCTTGGCACGTCTCGTCCCTGTCTTGCCATGCCTCCGTGATATTTTTACATACAAAAATAGGTAAAAGGCATTGCGAATAACCTTTCAACCAGAGTAGATATCAAAAATCTATAAGATCAAAATCTTTATCATACGTATACCTACAATTTGAGCTCATAGATTTTTAATATCTTGTCTGGTTGAAAAGTTACTCGCACTGCAATTTCTGTCACCTTTAAGCCGCGCCGCACCATATATCTATACGTTCTGGCAGTAATGTATATCTCATTCGGAGTTTTGTGTAATCTAGTGAATTTAGAGGTCACAGTGATACGCATTATCCGTAAACACACATACCGAGTAGCTATCCCTTAAGCTGTCAATGCTGCCCCCATATGGCAGAGGGTTAGGATTTGTAGGGGAGACCAACTATTTGATAAGGGAGATAACAAGAGCTGTTACAAACGTTTGCTTTTTTCTGGGGGGGCAGCATTTACTAACAACCTAAGAGATAGGAACCGTGGGATTTGGGCATGGTATGCCACTCGGACACTTCATATCACTTGCTCATAAACCACTCTAAACTAGCCCATAGCTAAGCTATTCATTATTACAGTGTGAGTTAGGGGTACTAGTAGATAATTTATTCATTATTTGATAAGTGTATCTCTCATCAGGCCGTGGGATATCAAGCTGATCACCGTATGTCTTTTCCCCTTTTCCCCCAGACGGTATAATGTCAGAAAGGCATGACGATCAAAGAAACCCACTTGACCACCTTCCCTTTCCCGCCTTCCACCCCACTCCCGCTCCCGCTCCGCCGGCCTCCCACCGCCACTAGGCAAACACTTATTCTCCACCCCCCCCCTCCCCCTCACTCATCACTACCGACAATATCCCTATCTTCATCATTATCATCACCACCATGATCAGACAAATCCCTATCGCCCTCCATATCCCACTCCTCCTCCATCAGCCTCGCCCTCCACCTTCCCACCTTCTTTCGAACTGTCTCCCCACTGACTGCAGGTGAGATGTCTGTGCTGGGCTTTTCGGCCTGCTCCCCTGCGGATGGTAGCCTAGGGTCCGGATTTCGGGTCACTTCCGAAGCCACTAGGTCTCTGTCTTTGAACTCCCCTCCAGGCTCATGGATCTGCGCTGTAGCCAGTACTGCGCGGGTCTCCTCTTTTTCTTCCTCGTCTTCACCTCCGTATCCGTAGCTGTGTCCGTCCTCATAGTCATAGTCGTAGTCGTAGCCGTTTTCGTCCTCGTACCTGTATCCGTCCTCGTAGTATCCGCCCCCGCAGCCGCATCCGCACCCGCACCCGTACCCACACCCGTACCCACACCCGCACCCGCACCCGTAGCCAGAGTAGTAGTAGTAGTAGTCGTACTCATATTCGTAGTCGGACTGGTACTCGTCCTCCTCCCCCTTCATCCCCCGGCCGGGTTTGGCGGAGGAGAGGGGGAAAAGATAGGCGGGGAGGTGAGCGGTGGTCATTGTGAGTCTCTCAAACAAATCGGTACAAAGTCCTCAGATACCTCTCGATGGCTCTTTTTCTCTCTGAAGAGGTCCCGGACGTATCCTAGATAATATATTTACTACCAGTTGTTTTTCCGGTGCAAGCAGAGGGGGTGTTTTATTTCCGGGGTCAACGACGTCTGTGGGGTGGTTAGTAGAGGGCAGAACCATTCAAGCTAGGATCCACACAGTATTTATGCGATTCAAACATCGTATCCCGTACTGACTTGTGACAGTCTTTAGGTCAGTCACTCCTATCAAGGGCGTCGGAGGAGTCTATATGTAAATACCGCAAACACCATTCAAGAGGCCACAGATGATCGTAATATACATAGTTTTTCTAAACTGGGCCGTCATTACATGTCATATGAGAACCCGCCAAGGCCATGATCAATGCAATACCGTTGATATTTGATTGATTCGCTAGCGTTGTTGCCCTTTAGCACACCATAAATCCGCACCTTGAGTGCGCAAACGGCGCTAGCCTCGGGACAGGTAAATCTCAGGGCTTGCCTATTCCGGTACCACTTACCTGCCGCGATAGTCCAGTCCTGCAGCCAAGAAGCGTCTGTGTTAAGCGAGCACCCCGCAAGTGCAGACTGTAGAAGCAGACACAACTTAGCAGCATGGGTTCACTTTGAAAATGAAAATTCAGGTCAACTAAAAGCTTGCGACAGATTATCTGCTCTTGGATGCATATGATCTAGCCTCAGGTAGAGTAGTCCTTCGGGTGTGGCGTGAGAAGGCAGCAGAGAGTCGTTAGGCAGCTAAGAGCTAGTACTATTATGGGACCTACATACCATAACTCGATCCAGAGATCACACCCACCGCCACCTGCTTGCCGGGGCTTGGGAGTAGCCAATTATCTATTCAAGTGAATCTTTGCCTTCAGAGGCCAGGGAGGAGGGATCCGCACCGTACGGGACTGCGGACTGGTCTGAAATCGGGGCAACGAGTTATGGAAGCCAATCTAGAGTACAGTCGTTCACGGGGTGATGATGGATACTGGGTGTTGACGGATCCACAAAAGAGAAACAGCCAAGTCCGCTTAATTTGTTCTTATTGGCCAAAAAGCCCCTGTCCGTCAACACCCAGGGTCCGTTCAATACCCAGTGAGTGACAGTAGAGTAAAGGCACAGTTTCTCACACAAGCATATGCGGCCCATTTCAAAATTAAACCTCGATGAGCCATTGGCAGAGTTACTCTATTTATACCGGATCTTCGTCTAAAGGTGGGCTCGGGTGAGATCCAAGACACCGTCGAGGAGGGATCGTTGCGATAGAACTTGATAATTATACCCCAGCAGATCGGACATTACTCCACACACCTACAATATAGCTTACCTACCCGCCACCAAACTGGTAGAGTACTCTATCGCCCTCAACCCAGATACGACTGTATATACATAAAATGTTGGGTGTATGTAAAGTACTTAGTACCACAATGCATGTCACTAGGAAGGAGGAGGCGGCGCTGCCATAAAACCGTTCCGCTCACTTACATATGTACCTATATTAATTATTCATTGACCAGTTATCCTTGGTTATTCCTCGCCAATATCCCAGAGAATAATTTCAGGCAGACAGCCAAGTCTGCCAAGGAGAGGCTGCGCTGTCATTGTGTCCTATCTTTCTTTTTGGGGCGGAGTACTCTTCGACTTTGTGTAATTTACCTATAAGCAAAAAAAAAATACTTATATCAACAGGTTTTAAATTTTTTTGCTGGAGCGAATACCTTCATCTCTCATCTCTGATCTCTCTCATCTCTCATCTCTGATCTCTCTCATCTCTCATCTCACATCTCACATCTCAAATGGCTTTCCGTAGCTCATACATACTAAGGGGATCACCCTCACAAAGTCAATCTCTATCCTTCACTAGTACCGTCCATGAAAACTCCCCGTTTGATTCGGAGGAATCTGAGGCTACACCCCGGCTACTCTCACGACAGCCTACCCCTCTCAGCGGTCGGTCCTATAGTGTGTGTACGGAAATGGACATTGACCCTCCCAGCCGAGCGACACCGGCGGCGGCTACCGAAGTCATAGACCTGACAGCCGAGGACGGCCCACCATCACCCAAACCCCCCGCGACATCACCGACACAATCGAACATTGCTAGTTATATTTGGGAAGCTGCGAACAGCTCTGGTGGTGATCACAAGCCGGTGGCATTGTCTGCTGGTAGCGATATTGAGAGAGTAGCCGCTGGACACCGTAGAACTAAATCTCTTGGGAAGATGAAGGTGCCCGGGGGTTGGGACGAGGATTCCGAATCTGGGCCATCATCGCGAGCAGCACCCGTCGCCGTCGGCCAACACACGGAACCGTCTACTCCAGCATCCGGAAAGGGGAATACAAACGAGTTCGAGAAAATTTACAGTATGTTATCACAACTCCAGGAGGTCACAAAGATACACGACAAGAAGATCAAAACCATCGATGAAGACTATCACCTGCTCTCGACTAGGATGGATACTACTGAGGATAATGTTAAGGGAATTGACGATGGCTTTCGAGAGTTGTCATCTAGGATTGGTAAGGCTGAGAATACCTTTAAGGGTATTCATCAAGGCATCCAACAATTGTCGACTAGGATGGGTAAGTCTGAGAGTCAGCGCAGGGAGGAAGCAAAGAGACGTGAGAAGCAGCGTAAAGAAGATCTAAAGGCACGCCAGAAAGCGGAGGAGATCCATGAGAATCGGTTTCATACGTTGGTCAGATTACTCAACGTTGGTCCCGCGGGCTCAACGAATATGGAGACGAGTGGGTTCAGTTCCTCCACTTCATATCAGTCTGACGTCCTATCTTCCGACATGTCGCAACACACTCATTCGAGCCAAAATATTACAGTTCCTGGGGGTCGTCCGGCCCGCCTGTCCGGGTACGAAGACCCCCGCAAACCGAAAGCCTCTCGGGGGAAAAGGGTCAAGAACCGCTTAGGGAAGTCCCGAAGACATAGTTATACACCCTCTATAGGGACCGGCACCCCGCAGTCCACACCCCCAAGAAACATTCCGAATAGCCCCGCCAGCAACCCTCCCGGCGCCGGAGTCATAGATATAGTCTCTGATATCAAACCCGAGACTTCATTCTCCAATCATTCCATGCCATCGTCCCAACACCCTCAATCACCAAAACGAGAGGAGTTTTCCCACTCTCCGGCCCCGGGCAGCAGTCCTGAATACCAGCCGGGGAGTCAAAACAGCGCGGCCAATTAGCCTCCTCCCATGGCCCCCTACACGGCAACTATGCATTATTAGGAGTAGGGGCGTACGAGGGGTGGATATATATATAATTAGGTGTATATAGGGGAATCATGCTTTCAACTTCATGTCATGAAAATACGAAATACATAACAAGGCAGTCAAAAGGTTACTGGTGGATATCTGTATCTTACAATTTCTCGCTCGCATAATAGAGCCTCTATTTCAGTATATATATATTGCAATAACGGTATATACGTATATATTCAGTGTAGTTAGTAAATCCTGTGACCACATGTACATACATGTATGTATCGGGCGTATATTATGTCCCGGACGTACAAGACATTTGTGTTTATAATTTAAGCGTGTATTTATTGATACTATCGGCTTAATTAAGTATAATATAGAATTAGAAGTATTTGTGCAAAATAAGTACCTCTGTCAATTCTTTAGGCCGGGCAGCCGGGATAATGTAGATCGATCGACACGCGCCGGCGCCGCAGACCTAGCTAATATATTGGTAATATTGCCAAGGTTTGGCTGGCACTGTGGAGTCGACAGATTTGGTTGAGAGTTATATGTAAAGAGCTAGTCGATATATCACGCACCTGTGAAAAAAAAAATTCAATAGGTTCTTTTTCATGGACAAACTGTTCAGGTACCTGATGTAAATATGTATGTATAGTACTACGGGTGTAGGGCTAAGTCTGTAGAGTACATTTATCGTGGTCGAAACAGCAGTAGGTGTCTACAGACTTACCCCTACATCCGTAGTAGTCTTAATAAAACTATTGTATGATAATAATTCTGAATAACAGCTGAATCAGGGTTCAAATCAAGGATGGTATTAGCAGTAGCAGTATATTATCAGAAATTGCTATCGAACTCATGTAGTATTAGCTTAATTATCACACTTAAGTGTTGGAGCAGTCTGGTTATCCATTAGACACCGCCGATAGAGGAGTCACTACCGGCCGCAGAGGAGGAGGCAGTGGCAGGAATACCTCAACACGGCACAACTCGACTCAATTCTTGTACTGACCTAGTTCATACCTAGTGGCTAGTGAATGTTTCGTTTCTGGCTTAGGTTTCGAGACTTTAAAGCGCTCGGATAACCTGTAACCCCTTAGATTTAATCGTCCCTAGAGTACCTATTTGTGCCATAATGTTCGCAGGTTGCTGTTACCTTATACTACAGTACGAAAAAGAGGGGTGAGATCACTACAGTATTGTCGCTGATACGCTAGTAGTGTGGTAAGGATACGGTATTTCTACAGTACTCCTCCTCTAATGCGGGTCTAATTTGGTATATGTCACCAAATTCCGTAGTCCTATGGTAGTGATTTACCCATTTTTTCATAGTGTATCTACTCTGGTCAATCATATCAAATCCGATATATATAGGACACGATAATGCCTACCGAGAGAAAAATTCTAAATGCTTCGTACGCCCAAGACCTATGATGGGTAAGTGCGTTTAATGCATGATAGTCCTCTTTCCCAAAGCCCACTCGATGTCAAGGGGTTTCCCATCTAAGAAGATTCTTAACGGTGGGGCATTGTGGGGCTATTTGTAATTGAGTTGTATGTAGATTAATGTCCAATCCCTTTTCAATTTTACGTACGGTTAACTCAGCGCTGTGCTGGGCGCGAGATATGGGCTATCATTTGCAAGTGCGTTCGTTTTGGATGGTTTTAAATCCTTAGATAGCAACCCGTCGCCAGATTATGGTGAATATAAATAATACGAAAAGATGCCCATTTATATCCTACATGTTGCCATTACTCAAACTACTATGGCTCATTAGTCTACCCCCGCTGAAGACTAGATTGTTTCCGACGAGATACGGAGGTTGACTTTCACGTGCCTCACTTCCTTAGAGCCGCCCCCAACGTCACCGTCCTGTGCCCTGTTCTCTTCCGCAATTATCAAACATTACCAATCAGAATTTTGATCAATCGATATTTCTATTTCAACCTCAAAATAATCCGGATCTAGTATTAAAGTAGCGTGATACAGAGTAGTGGTCGGGCAAGGTCAGTGGTTGCGGGTGTCAGGCCTTGTAGTTTTGAGGCCCCCACTAGAACTACTCGGCTAGCAGTAACATAGCTTGGATGCGAGTACTGTGTTTGATTCAATAAACCCGTTTCCGATATCCACAACCCTAACCCTATAATTTTCACTCCTAGATATGGCACTGGTTAAAGAGAAAGAGACATTTAACGTCTGGTGGAATGTCTCGGGGACAGAGCGAGACTCTTCTACCATTATACCCTTGAGAGGTTCCCCGCCGTTATGAGGTACATATGAGGGTAAACCCGAGGCAGAGTCCTGGGCTCCTTTGTGATGCATGCGAAAGGCATGACCATGTACTACCGGCGATGGTTTACCTAAGCTTCTGTCCAATTCTTAAATGAACCAAGCCACCGCGTTGTGATAGGCTCCACATTCAAACTATTCATTGGTCAGTGGATTTAAGTTTAGCGAGGTCGAGTGATATCTCATGAAGCGGAAGGATGTTTCGCGATTATGGCTTGGCGATTAGAACGCCTACCGCGATACCTTGCGCTCGGGAGTAAACCCATGGGCTTGTAACAAAGGGGTGCGAGGGAAACGACCGTTGCCTAAGCCAATGATTGGTGGATCCGGATGATCTCAGTCCTAGGTTGCATGGTACCGCCACATAACAATGTTTTTATCTTTTTTGTTTAATTTATTATACATAACGATGTGATCATGATCAGTGAGGAATTGATTTTTGTTGCAGAGTCTTCAGCATACAATGGCAAAATCTAGGCCCGAACCCACGGCTAGCAACGATCCTTTGAATAGAGTCTTTCAGTGCAACCCTGCAAACCGTTTTCAAAGTAAAAGTAAAATTCATGCAGCCAAGAGTCTACCCTATATGCATGAATTTATTGATAAACAAGGAATAGAGGTAAACCTTACAGCTGCATGCTGAGAAATACTTGAGGACTGGAGACTCTACACTGTGTATTTCTGATAAAGTGACTTGTCAGCTGCAATGGCGGCGCAGGCTTGGCTGCATGAGTTTCCCTTTCACTTTGAAAATGGTTTTCAGGGTTGCACTGAAAGACTCTAATACCCATACCCTAACCTCTTTGAATCTATCCCAAGATGTTATTATACTAAGATTCTCCAAAGGTCTTACACATCCGCCAGATAGGAAAGGAATCTTTATAAAACATTGGGGGTTAGGGATATAATAGGGGACTGTAGACGGGATTCAAGGGTAATGTGTTTCACCGGGAAAGCAATCATCACCAGGTAAGCAATCAACCATGACAGCAGGACTTTAAAAAGTTTCGGATTTTGAGGCTGGAACGGATGAAGTGTGCAGAAACACTCTTTAGATGTCTTTTGACTATTTTAGATGATATATATTTGGTAAAGCTGAGTGGCGAAGGATGGTTGTCATAATACATACATAATTTCTTCTCCTCCTTTTGGGTCTTTTGTAAGTACCCCCCACCACACACGCTACCCTACACAAGTAAGTAAATATCACCCAAAAGGTACCTCCAACATATTTGGCTTCGTATTAGACTGAACTTTAGTCCTCCCATCTTTCATCGACGTGTCCCTGTTGCTTTTCCAGTGACGGTCGCTTTCCCTGTGAAACCCGTTATATTTGGTTAGAAAAGGTAGAAAAGCAATTCGGAATGCCTTGTTGAAGTTGTTCACGACCTAGGGGTCTCCTTTCTGACTACCTCACCCAAAGAAATCTTTTCCTACTCATCACCTCTGCACCTTATTAATCCCTAACCCTTCCTCATAAGGGTATGCATACAAAAAAGCTTTTCAATTCTTATGGTACCCTTATAGGGCGATCCGACTGTAGCGGGTAAAATAGTATGAAAAGAAAACAACTCCCTCCTTTCTTATGTATACTAGTTTAGTTGTGGCCTCGTATCATGATAATATTGGATCTGCCTTGTCAGGATAGGGTTAGGGTTATCTCCTCGACTCGAGTTGCGAAGGCCATGCGTCCAGGGCCATTCCCCTGAGCTCATGGGGCAGTTTCGCGGGCCTGGGCTATAGCCTATTTCACCGTGTACCCGCGTATCACCATCAGCCCGCGCCGCATGTTTCTGAATTATAAGCATCACAGGTATTAGGCTTACAAATCGTGTTGGAAGATGTAGAGTTGATATCTGAAGGTTATTTGAGTTCTATCACTTCATTTTTATGTTAGTGCGTTTGGGGAATAAGATATGTCCTATGAAGATACTAAGGATAAGACATCATCGAGTATAGCCAAATCTTACTAGATACAATATCAATACATGAGACAGGTACTCTCTTAATGGTATTTGGGGACCTTTACAACGATACAATCTGATGGGTACTTCATTGGGTTCAATGGGGCCGGGGGTAGATGTAAGAACAGACAGATGCCATGCGCATTCACGAGGAAGAGGTCGGCATAGGGACTACCCGGGCATCAACAATTAACCTCGTATTAGTATGATTACTGTCTCCGATGGAGATCCAACGAGAGGGCCCAGCAGGTATATATGAACATCGAACGAGTCAGGACCCCCATCCGGCTCTTTCTTTGTTAATTATATCATGATAATCATACCGTCTAGTTATAATTTGCTCACCCCGCCCGTGAAACCGATGATACAGAGACTCAGTTCAGGGTTAGGATTGATTTTAGAGCACGTGAGATGAGGATATCCCAATCGTAGCAGGGCAAGAGGTGAATTATTTGTTACTGCAGATAAGATATTAAGCTCTCGACTATACCATAAAGTTCTGGCATGTTGTATTACTCGCTCAACATTCGGCAAAGGGTTCGATTTAGTACCCAAGGAAATACTACATATGGTTGAACAAATGTTTCTCTGTTGCGGCCCACCCGCGCCGGAATCCTCGCGGTATCTTCATTGAAGCTTGCTTGCAAATATCCAGAAGATGTATGCCAAGAATACCCATCTCCGGAGTACTGTCCGTCATCACTCGTTAAGAGACCCAAATAGCCCTAACCTGAGCTATGGGGAAAGTATCTCTTAAGGGGGTTTTCTACTAGAGAGTGGGAGTGGATGTGGTGTTGCGAGTGCTGGTACCTGTTGCTGATTTTTCATCGACGACGACGTGAAGCTTACCTTAAATGGCAAGATCAGTTGTGAAGGAGAGAATCATTCACATCTAGCCGGAATATGAGTGAGTACGAAACAACAGGGTGGAATCACTGAAAAAAGGGCTCTCCTGCCGATATACCTACGCTAATATAATCATTCTCCCCACTCATTTTTCCATGCGGTCGCTTTCTTGATCAGGAGCGATAAAGGTATAGCGAATTTTATTCGCGGTGCAGGATCTGCCTTTGATGCTACCAACAATACTTATAGCGTGGACCGAGCTGGAGAGTATATTCTCTGCGGCCGGTGGTTGGCGTTTGGAGGCTTGTCGTAGTGGAGGAGACACCAAGGGGGTACTGGTGGAGGAGAGGTGTTGCTCTTACTCGTGTAATAAAAAGTAAGCTTATCGTGACAGTGTGGGCTAGCCGCTTCACTATATATGATAGTAATCCAGTTAGGGTTAGGGTGGAACCCTCCCCGCAAAAATATAACGTTTTCCCCATCGACGACGAGCAACGTGGCTTTTCCGACCCTCAACTCACCCCTTTTAAACCTCTGTGGGACACAAAACAAGGCCCATCACTCTGCTCTCCTCCTTCTCCGAAACTACACATATAGACAGCTCGACCACCTATCAAGAAACACACACCCCCACCCCCCCTCATCCGGACAGTTGACATAGCAGGAACAAAAACCTACATTCAAACCCTACCTCAACTCTTAGTGGGCGGTGGTGTCGTCTATGTCGGGACCCCACGCACCCGATTCATTCCTGTCTGATGCGACTGTACAGACCTCGGAGGTAGACACCTAATAATTTTCTAGGATGAGGTCATCCATGCATGCAGGCGCAGAAGTGAGTGTCATAAACCTGATGCTAGTAGGTACGCTGCTACCTCCTGGGCCTCCGCGGAACACCAATACATGTAGTTTGTCACGCTTGCCAATACCTACATTGGGCAATGCCAAGTGAGGGAATTTTTGCCAGGGACGCGTGTCGGAGGTCCGGGTTTTTTTTTTTGTTTACATCGTTGATTGTATGGAGGTCCGGGGTGTTTATCCGGCCTTTGGGTAGGATTTTCTTTTCTCGTTTTTTTTCCTTTTTTTTTTTCCATATCTCTCTATGAGAGGAAGGCGACACTACTACGGAGATCCACTAGTTGAGCTTTTTGAAAAGGAACTAAACCATCATCTTCACTCACAATCCTCAAGGCATGATGAGTAAGAATAAATGAAGACAGCCCTGCCTCTTATGGAAAGAGAACAAAACAAAAACACTCAGCACTGAATAAAGGAAAGACACGCTTCTAGGCACTAGTACCCGGGCGACCACCTTCAACAGAGTTGACGAGAATCTATTCACTCACAATGGTCAAAGCGCCGCTGTAATATATATCTGGCTTTTCATTGAACTAAAACTATCTTCATCGGACAATAACTGGTAAGTTCGAAGTATGGCGAAATCCTTGGAGATGGGTCAGATATCGCTAATAGACCCCTCCTCCAGAGTCAAACTATGAGTCAGAAGATTCAGGCCTTAAAAATATCCCCCATAATCACAAAAAAAAAACTACAGACCTCTTTGCGCAAAGGACTGAATACCCCCGCAGCGCTGTGGAACGCGGCATTAGTATATGAAACGGACTAGGACGTCATAAATGTCAAAATTTGTACGAAACATGAAACAAGGTATTTTAGTTGTGTAATAGTTTGTTGTCAATTGTCTATGGAGTCAAGGGTGGTACTTATAAAGGTTGGTTGTTGTAGGCTAGGTTAGTTTCTTGTTTTCTTTGAGAATCAACAATACTAGCCAACATTATGTCCACCGGTGGGTATTATATCACAGCACTGGAATTCACATAACAGCCACTGGATACCCTCCAGAAAGGACATTTATATAAGGGCGCACTGGATATGGTGAATGTTTAACTGTGGAGATGACGTCTGCCAAATTTGCAGGTTTGCTGGGTCTAACTGGTATTACTGGCTGGTAAGAATTACCAATTCCACCAGCGTGACTCGGGGTTTAGTCCGCTCCTTTGGGTCTTGATTCCCGCGCTTGGGCCGATGTTTACCCGCTCAGGATAAATAGCACGCCTCCAGGGATACCTCGTAGCTTATTGGATTTGACTAGGCACTGACCTCGAGGGTTGCTGCTTTATTTCATGGGCCCAGATATGAACGTAAATATTGACGAACAGCTTGCTTCGTGTGTGGAATATGTTCAGAATCGGTTTTCTTAGGCCAGGTAATGTAGCTGGGAGTTGTCATGTGGCCTGCTGATTTGTCAGAGTAATACACTCGGACACTAGTTCGCTGTCTCCTTGTGTAGGCTGATTACAGACTCCGATCTTCCTCTCTGCTTAACCAGGCCAGGTAAGGGGCTTGGAGGTAAAAAGGCTAGTTCCCAGGCTGCAAAGTGGGCTCCACCAGAGGCCTATAACGAAGGGAGGTGCTGGATCAACTTTGGAATAAGGTTGCTAAGCACTCAAAACGAAGCCTGTGATCGACTCAAAACTCCCATGCCCCGTCTCCCCGCGGAGGTACAAGCCCTTACTTGATGGAGGATCAAATTAGACCATATCAAAGCTACATATAAAAGCATCGAATCAGTGAATAGGTTATCAAACCCTTTGTCAATGAACAGAACGCTCTTCCCACTGGAAGTACATCTTCTGGTATCCTATTTGATTGCAGCTACACGGCTAGCATGAGCCGCGACAGACGGTGGCGGTACTATAACTGTTCGGTATGTCCGCTCGCTAGGGACGCGATGGCACCCGAGAGAAGCGCAGGGGGGGAAGAGTTAGACACTACTAAATGGTGGAGACGGCATGGTCGTGTGCGTCCAGCTTTGCCGCAAGCGGTACGGGGGTCTATCAATTCCTTCAGTGTAACCTGGCTTCAGAGTAGCTGTTCTCCCGTGCAGGCGATACCGCCACTGAGCTGTAGAAGTGCTTATAGCTGTCATCAATGTCTATTCTTAAGCGCGAGAATCCCTGGGTATGAAGTAAGACTGGGAAGCTGAATACGCGGATGCCATAGAATAGGTGGTTAGGGCTACAATTTTCAGTGTCACGTTGAAGAAGATATCTCGCCACTTGTTTCAAGGGAGGTTAAGAGTCTTGTAAACGGTACGACCCAAGTCTTTTAAAGACAATATATCTTGAGCTATCAACAAGGCTCGACCTTACGATGATTAGCCGACCGCACCACATCTTTGGCTGCTGTGAGTCAAAATGCCGCAAAGAATTAGTGATCGTGATGGTGAGTGAAATACGTTTGGATAAATTAGTTCTGCTCAACACCAGACTGACCGAGTGACAGATGATGATTACAATTACAATTATATACATTTCGACAAATGCTTACAATGACGCGACTGGAATGTTAACTGAGTTGCAATAGGATGGCTACCGCCAAGACCTCCCCACAATAAATCAACGCTTGAATAAGCCACGTGAAAAAGCCTACCCTCGGTGTCTAGAGGCAACTTTGCAAAAAAGCTATTAAATCCATAAGGAGCGGCAACCTTTGACTCTTATGGGAGGGGTATTGAATTTCAAACGGATTGGCTATCCCACTTGGTAGAAACGGACTTATTAAAGTCCGCTAATATACCTCTGGGCTGATTTCATACCCTCAAAATACTATGATGGCGGATGCTGTCTACCGAGCATTTAAAATCTTTCACCCTGACATCCAACGCTGAATGGCTCCATCTTTCCTAATGAGTGGTGTCTCAATCCCTTGATCTCGTCCAAATCTCTACCTTTCACTGGTACGAAAAAACATGAATAAGTATGGTCACATATATCATCAATTTGACCGGAGAAGACAGCAGCCCTGAGTTTGGTCAGCCAGCCCCTCTAACAGAAGCTCACTCCAAACCCCCTTTTTTTTTTACCAACAATGGCCAACTTACTTCAATTAACGGGATTAATGGATGTCTATATATAGACACCAACCGCCGAGGAGCTTTTTTGCCGAGGGCCTCGAACGCTTTATTTGCAGATTGAGTCTTTCCCTATTTACCAAACTTTTGAAGAAGAGAGCTGAATCTTGTCTTGGTTAGGTTTAGTCAAGACTAGATAGGGTACGCTAAGGTCAGTAGAAAAGAACGGGCTCAACGCGGTGTGGCCGGGGGTCAGACTCAATTCGGGGTACGCGTCGAGGCACGGAGCGAGAATCAGGGGTGTGAAAAACAAAACGATGGCCCTCACGGAGAGAAGGACAGGAACCGTTGAAGTGGAAACGAAATGGTCTGCATGTAGAATGGAAGCGGTGAAGAGCCAACCTACTAAGTATGGCATTTGTCAAGTGGTAGTATTCTTCAAGCGGCGGATCGCGGAGGAGGGCTGCAGCTCGCTGGGATACAGACCCGTCACATGAGGTGTCTTGGCAAAAATGCCAGCTACTGATAAACGGGTAGCTAGCTATATGTAATAACTCAGTATTGGTCTTGATCGAATTATTGATTCAGCAATCCATCCCACAATGTTATTGGAGCCTTTACGGTAGCCTCTAGTTACCGGTAGGCTTGGATTACCTGGCTTGATAATACAGTCTGTCGGGGGAGAGTTGTAAAACAGGTATATGCTCTCCAAACCGATCGAACACTATGTCGCGGGTGTAGCCTCGGTCCCAGGCCCGAGATTTGGTGTGCTACCATCTCAGAGCCTGGTGAAATTGAAGCGAGCGCAACTACCACGAAAATAAAAACCCCGCGAAAACATGCGGCTTTCTCTCAGATAATTCTCTAAGCAGCAGTTATTCGTTCCTACTATTTGAATTTTCTGCGCGAGCCCTGGTTGTTGAGTTATAAGCACAGAAAGTCTCCATTTTACTATGGTTTTGGGTGCGCTGTGTTGCGCGCGCGCAACGCTCACCTCAATTTCACCAGGCTCTGAGATGGTAACACACCAAATCTCGCGCCTGGGACCGAGGCTATCGCGGGTGGACGAGACAGAGGATTGAGTCTCGCTGACACTTGAATACCATGTGATCTTGGGTCTTGGCCGCGGCCGTAGAGAGCATCCGGGTAAGGACTCTGCCGCATTATAAGTCTCCAGAACAAATAGAAAGGCCATAAACTTCGCAGGTTGCTGCTTTAGTTTGGTCAACCCTTACCTTCATAAATCACGCTAATGAATGAGAGGAACTCCATCCTCTTTTTCGTCCACTGGGACAGAGTAGTGCTGCACAGGAAATGGTATGGACCTTACTCGCCAGGTTTTTGAGTCTATTGGTATTTGATATACCCTGCAATGCAATAGCGGGCACTACCAAAAACTCACCAGACTTTAAAGTATGGCGAGTAGCTCTAAATTATAATGGTGGTCAAGGGCGAAAAGGGTGGGTGTGTCGAGGGTTAGGGTTTCTGGATAGCTTAGAGTAACAAAACGATCTGTAGAGACGCCGGAGACAAATTGCAAACGGGCGGAGGATAACTCGCCTATTAGGTGTCGACCCGGTCCTTAGATGCCAATGCCAATCATAATCTCTTATCACTTGGTAACTAAAAGCTTCTATTACCTGCCCGGGCCGTCTCCTTCCGCCAGAGCTTCTTAATTCGGCGTTCGCGTTTGTTCGTTAATTAATTGATGAATGCAGCTCGATCAAACTAGGCTATGCAAAGTCTGCGTTGGTTATAGTCATAGATACTACAGGTACTAAGCCTGTGGGCAGACATGATTAGCACTTAGTGTCCTGTAACGCCTTACGAACATACCCCGGTAACCTGAGCTGCCTATACTTGGCAGCCACCCTCGATATCTGATTTGGCAGCTATGCTATGATATGTCTAACTAAAGAGATTTCGTCTGGTATTAGTGAATTATCAGGAGGAACTGCTCAAGAACTGCTGATTGCTCTCACAATTAAGTGTCCTTCCATTTCCATCATTCGGTTGTATTTTTATTTTTAGTGTCTTTTCTTTCAGTTCTATATTTGATGCGTTTTGAAAGCTTATTCCTTTGCTTCCCCCATATCTTAGTTATAATAATCTAGCCTATTTCAAAGCTATCAACTGTAACGAGTGTTTGCCTCTCGCCCATTGTATCCATCATGCCTAGTAATAATCCGCGTGCCCACGTTAACTACTTACCCATAGAGTACAGCCCCTGTAAATCAGAATTGCACGAGTATGATGAGATGTGTGAGAAAGGGCTTATAACAGCGCACCATGGGATGGTATGATGATAAATATTAAAAGAGTGTGGAGGTAGTTGTTCATTAATGAGACACTGGAAAGCCCCTCTCATGCATAAACCTGAGAAATCTATGACATATTGGTGGACTGGGGAGGGGTGCCGAAGGCCCCATAACTACATGTACGTTCCGTAGAGAGAGGATTAGTTTACCACTGTACCCTAAAATTTATACAACTCGCGGTCGCGAGGTGGTAACCTCTCGTGTGTGTACCTACCAGAAAGGAATGCAATGATCAAATAGCCATATTCCTCAACAACCAAGCTAGCTAGCAGAGTCTAGAGCAAATCTATGGTAAGTTACAAGCTGAGGACTCCAGTTATGGTAAGAGCTAATAAGAATACCCCTTTACCCCTTTCATTACTGTCTCCCGCCATAAGTTGTTCTTTTGCGGGCTAAAGGCCCAAATCAATGACTGAAAAAAACATGTAGAACTATTCTAGAGACTCATGTATCATACATATGACTAAATATCTGCATGTACGTTCTTCAAACATTGTGTTGTCTTGAAAATTGAAATTCTGAGTACCTGTCCAGTTAAACGTTGCATCACTTTCCACCGGGGGTTCAACCCCACCGCCAGGAGCATCAAGCTTAACTGATCTTCTGCGCACAAGTAGATAATTCGCCGCCTCATATTGTATGTGTATGGGTGCTAATTACTCCCGTCATCATGATTCATTCAATTGCGCTGTAGAAGTAACTATATTGTCTGTCTGAGGGGAGCTAGGTATCGACGAGATGCTTGCATATCCTTCGGTCTCGCATATATGCAAGTATAGAGCGGTAGAGGGTTGGGCGAGAGGAGGTATGGCGAGGCTTGGCAGTTTTTACTAGTTGAAATTTTTATTCGTGAGCCAAGCCTCGCCAAACTCTCCTTCTCGCCCAACCCTTATGAAAAACATAATTTATCCGATCATGGTCGCCCAGTCTCTTCTCGCTAATGCGCATATCTGCGCCCTGCGCACCAGCCCTTGCTGACACAACCTCTGAAAATGCCCAACTCTGTGGGTGGGGTTCGAGCATTGCACCACTGGCATGTATTCATTGCTAGCGCAACAATCTGCATGTTGTACTCTACCAGCATACGAACCAGAAAATGCAAGTGACAGAAACTGGAATGATTTGTAGGAGAGATCATCGCCAGTCCATACATATTATCCTTGCCCTGAGTAGTTGCATTTTCTGGTTCTTATGTTGGTAGACGAGTATATATTCGAGGTAGAGTACATATCGTGGATCTCCGATTAATTCGCTAGCTTTGTTACCCTGTATCTAGCCAAAAGAAAACTACCTCTGACGCAAAGTCGGCATGCGCAGAACCCACTCGAAAGACTAGCTATCAAAATTACTATTATGCAGTCACTTCCAAGACCCAAACTGCTATTGCATACACAGGAGAAACCCACCAAGCCTACCGCTTTGTATGGCATGCAATAGTGGTTGGTTCGGGAGCGCCACCAATTACGAGTAGAGTCCTCCATTTGATGCGGTATTCAGTTCTAACATGCAAGGCGCAGACCGCCGTGATCGAAGGAAGCGATTGCGCATGCATATCAGCCCCCTCTATAGATGCTGAATACGAGATAATCGAAGAAACGCACTTTTACATCGCTCCACCCACGACAAGCGTGTGGTCGTGCTCAGAAACGTCATTTACGAGGAAGATCGGGGCTAGGTATGCCTTCATCTGTAGACTGTCAACCACTCGTTCCCTGCCAAGCGAATTCACCACTTACCAAATACCTCTTGGCTGCAGCTTTAGCGGCGTGTGAAAGGATCACACGCCCAGTAGTGGCCTCGCTTAGTGGGGATCTTTAGCTGACGACCATGGGACCTTGAGCGCACGGAGATTTAGAAAAAGCTTCCGATCGTGCAGCTTGGATGTTGCTTATCTGTCCCTAGCCTTTCGCCGTCGATGTCCGCCTAATGATCACATTAATTGCTCCAACTACGGAGCGAGATGCGCTAGTAAAGCCTGATTTTTTTTTCTTGGTGGAGGGAGGGATATGTCTCTGAGCATTTACATACATAGTTTATGTGCGAAGAGATATGCAAGGCGGACATCGTTTCCCTAACGGGGAGATATTGCTTATTGACCTCTCAAGATGTTCCTTCCGAAGAACCTTTGCTCTTTCGGTTAGTGCTAGCCTGGTGGGGTAGTTATCGGAGGTTTATGTTCCTTTCTGTTGCTGCTATCAGTAAGAGGAGCAATATTATCTTTGCTAAGTGGGGTATGGTCCAGGTTGTCTAAGTATTGATTGCAACCAGGAGTCGCAACAAACATCGTGACACTCACGGGTAATCAACCTCGACTTCATGCAACGATGTATAAAATATTGTTATTTTCATGTACTTTTGGCCTCTTCGTGGTAGTTCGTGGTGGAAGTTCTTTGCGTCGAACTCCGAAGGGTTTCATTATCTTTGACAACTCATAGTAGTAGCCTGAATGGGTGTGTTTAAGAAACGTACATTTCTTGAAAGTGCAAAACAAATTTAGGAAACTTTCTAAAATAAAGATTTTCAAGAAATAGTAAAACCTTATGTGTACCGAAATTTCGAATTTTAAAAATCTGACTAGTAGGATACACATTTTCGGTCCATTTGGCCCCAATCAACTGAAGCCCTGTAATTTTTCAGCTAGCACATACATGAGGTTGGAGATTGAACAAATAGTAGCTTAGAGCTTTAATATAATGAAGTTTGAATAGCCGACCTTCAATCTAACATAGTAATTTTGACAAAAGTCATGGCCTAAGATATTATCCCACATGGCTGACGTCATAAAGCCATGCTTTAAGAGGGATTACACAAACTACAGCGACCGGAATGATCTATGGAAAAACAGGGGGGGTGAAATTCTATGTGCGAAATGTCTGCGCATCATATAACTGCTTTTTCCATATATCATTTCTATCGATGTAGGAACGACTCGACCTGCAGTCAGCGCAAAACATTATTTAAGGTAGACCATCACCGTGTTCTCCCCCCTCTTACCACAACTCAACCATCAATTTCAGCATCCAGTCCTAATCTCACCACACTGACTCAACGGTCAGCTCCGCTCCTTAACGAATCCAAAAACCGGCTATGGCGGTAAGTATTTCATTAAGCCAATCCATGGACCTTTGTGTCAAGCGAACGTGCCCTTACGGAGGATTCTCCTAGAACCTTCCGAGTGGCCCATATCGCATCTTTTATTCGGGCCTGCCCGCCCACTCCTTGACCGTGGTTAAAAAAAAGGGAGTGATGCTTGGGCTGGGCAATGACGATGTATGGGTAGTTTGCGAGATCGAGAACCAGAGTCCCAGTGCTGTATATATGGTGCACCAGGCTACCGGAAGGTTCTTGGCCACCAATAGGGATGAGAAAGAGGGTGACGTCTTTGTCCACCGTCCCCATATTGCCTCCAAAACCTCCAGTGGTCCTAATACCGGCATAGGCCAGAAGTGGCACCTTGAACCAGTGAAGGTCGACGGAAAGGTTCAACCGAAGTAAGGATCTTTACCAAACCTTAAATTTAGTCTATTTATTAACGCGACTTCCTTAACCGCTTAGCGTATTCAGAGTTCGAAGCACATTAGACGGTGCCGCCTTTATGGTCGCCCCCGCCCCCGACCCTCATATTAAATATGCTGTGTTCGAGAATGTCGGCGCCAAGATTGTGCCTGTAGGGGGGATCAGCGAGTGGACCTTTGAAGCTCTGGCTCCGGGTACGGTTCTGGGTTAGGCTTAGGCTCAGGCCCAAAGTAAATGAACAGGTACAGCAGATTTTCTCTAAGAACTCCGGATAATCTCTACCGGGCACTTAGGTCTTTGTTCAACTCTCCTCTAATTCATCTTAGTTATATTTTTTCTCTTTGAAATGGGTTGAGTAATCTTTTAATTCTGCCAGGTCGAGGATTTAATTTAACAAGAGATATGGGATTGATGGTTAGTTTAACAATTAAATGCCACCTTGGGGAGAAAGCACTGATATCCCTCATGACATATGCCTTACTCTATCTAGCAGAAGTGTAGGTAAGAATGTTTTAGAATCTCTCTCATAAATATCATGTGATCTCAATTTTTGGGTGAGTTTGTTGTGTTCATTATATTAGTCCAGCTTGCAATTGGAATACTTAGGTGTACTAAGCCACCTGCGACCGTTTGGTAGCAAAACAACCGCAAACACAAACCAAAAATCTTTTTCGAATCTTCATCTAAAATGAAAAATCAACCCCCAGTTACGGAGTTCGCTTCTTAATTTTCACTTTATCCTCTTCAGAGTTTTTTTACCCCAAGAACATATTCACAGATCTTAACTTTAATATTTCGGAGTAAGCTCCGTGAGTATATCAATAAGGCTTCCAAGCCTATTGCTCTTTTCGCAGTGATCGGAATTTTAAGAATATTATAAAACCTCAAAGTTGCTGCTTACAACATGTACAGATAACTATTAGGGTTAGGGTTAGGCTAGTAGCTATGAGCAATTAGACAATATGTTATACGGAGGACTTTAGCTTCGAGTGTGAGAATCCCGCCAAGAACTATTTGGGTCCAAATTTTGAAAAACAGGGATTGGCCAAATCACGATCATTTTCTGGGCGTACTTGCGCTTTGGCTACATTTACTTAAGCCACCGTAGTTTGCAAGAAAAAAAGATCGGCGAAAAAAAAGACAACCCCTTATAGCTAATGTACTAGCCATACTAGTTTGGTATAACCAGGTAAACGCGGTTAATCGCCATTCTCGCACGGTTGTACTTTTGATACCGTGATAGAGGCCTCTGTGGGTGACATAGAAAGTATCATACCTCCGGCTAGTAGACGCTGATCTTTCCATTTGCCTATCTCTTTCTTCCCGCCTAGGAAGGAATAGTACTAGCATACAGCCTCTGGTAGAAGTATTGTGGGTACAGGGGTCGAAAAACAATAATTTTACCCACGCTGTACGTAAGCACCACTCACAACCCTCAGCGTATTTAAATGGAAACCCGAGGCCAACCATCGAATTATTAGTTATAGGGATTGCTCTACTAGGCGGCAATTAGGATTTCCCGAAATTAATTCTTGGCCTAAAATCCCTAATAAATCTAAATATGCTAGAGTAGAAAACAGAGGCTTTCAGCTGGTCGCTGTTTTACATTTCAAATAGTCACATGTCAGCTGCAGAAGCAGCTAGCTGCGCATGGGGATTCAAATTTCCAAAGTGAAAGGGAAACTCATGCATGCAGATAATCTTGCGCAGCTGACATGTCAGATAAATTCTCGATGCTAAAGATTTAGTCCTCCAGTCTCCTTCCCCGCTTCTTCCTCGCTTTTGAAATTTCAACACCAAAAACTGCTAAGCAACCAGGTTACACAAGTAGAAAAGTCTTTAACTCTTTGGCTTCAAGATGCCAACCCCACCCCAATTCTATGAAAATCTTATCCCAAGGCTCTCCTTAGGTGCTCTCGATAAAGAACTCCTTGGCGATGACGCCGAGGAATCCCTCCCCTTTGCCAACTCCATTAACGACCTGCTCAATAGCGAAACCACCAGCAACGACACAAGGATCCTCACCTCGCTTATGTGTGCACTAGTTAATCAAAATATCTATCTCTATAATAAGGTTTGCCAAATGGAACAAACCCAAGACGACAACTCAAGCTCCCTTATTCAGATCCAGCTGAAAGTCAACGATCTCTCGGACTCCCAGCACTCGCTTCACGCGCAAGTAGCTAATTCACTAGCCCGCCGTCCACCGCCCGAAGAACCCAAGAGGAACAACGGGAAACAACCCGCTATTTCTCTACCCCCCCGGCCACAGTTTCTCCTCAGGTCCTCACCCAGAAGAAAAACAAACAACAAACCGAAGAAAACCTTTCGAAGTTTTCTTTACTCGAAACCATCGACGTTAACGGTAACCGCAGACAACTTACATTCGCAGAAGCAGCCAAATTGAACAAAGGTCTAGCAGAAGCCAACCCCAATACCCCGAAGAAGAAAAAATCCGCTGCCCATAGTGCCTCTGGCTCCCCCCCAAAAGACACCCCTCTTCCTCTTACCCAAAGACGCGCCTTTTCTACCCGCCTCTCTCCATCACCAGTTGAAGACCGCTCCAAGGTCGAAGCCATTCTTCCTACCGAATTTGGCAAAGTCCTGGCAGATGGCGGCCTTACTTATCCACACACCAAGGTTCAAGTCTCTATTAACTCCAACGGCACGGTCACCTGCACCACCTCTCCCGAAACGCCTATTTCGAAGATTCAACCCTTTTTCCCCCGCTTTACTGAACTTCTCAACGCCGCAACGAAGGCGGTCGAAAATACTTTTAAAGAATTCAAACCTGTCTCCACAGACGTCGACTATATCGTCCACGCAGTCCCCCTTTTCTCCTTCCCAAGCGAGGACATGGTTACACCCATCATGCAAGAGGCAATTCTCTACGCATGTGACGTGAACATTATTAAGGCCCGCTTCCTTACGAAACCCGAGAACAGAGGCGATAAGAAGACAACCTCTGTCGTAGTCACCATTCCCCTCGAAGACGCGCCAAAGATCGGAGACTCGATCCGCATCTTCGGTCGCCCTAGACGCGTTGCGAAAGTGTGGCATGCCACACCCCAGACCATTTGCCAGAACTGCTCCCGCCTCGGCCACGCCGCCGCAGGCTGTCGGGCCAAAGCCCCCACCTGTCCCATCTGCGCCGGCCCACACGCAAAACGCGACCACAGATGCAACAACAACAACTGCCCCAAAGAGGGCAACAAAAAGCTCGTTCCTGAATGCTGCTCTGCCTCCCGCCCCAAATGCATCAACTGCGGTGGCCCACACTCGGCCTACGCACGCGACTGCCCGTCCCGCCCTCCTACACAAAACCCAAAACAGCCAGCTCTTACTCCGTCGAATTCCAAAGACGCCGTTCTTAATACCTCAATCCATGCCCCCCATATTTCTCCAGAAGGCCCCGCAGGTGCCATGGAGGGGGTTGTTGTTGGTCAGATTTAAATGTTTTCTTCCTCTCCGCCCAGAAGTTGTTCGCCTACACCCTCATTTGCATCATCGATTTCTAATGGTTCTCCACACTCATTTTCAATTATACAACATAACTGTGCAAACAGTAATAAAGTGTTTATTTCGCTCTTTTCTTCCTTTTCGAAAAATAATCCTCCTCAGATTTGTATGGTACAGGAACCCTTTCTTGTCAAAGAACTCCCACTAAATGCACCGGGCTACCAAACCTTCTATCCCTCAGTATTAGAAGGGGACAAAATATCGACTACCACATATATACACTCTGATTTACTTAATTATGTTTCATTTCATATTCATTCGTATAATAGGGGCGATAT
This sequence comes from Morchella sp. 2018-W26, assembly GCA_024713715.1. Classification (NCBI taxonomy): domain Eukaryota; kingdom Fungi; phylum Ascomycota; class Pezizomycetes; order Pezizales; family Morchellaceae; genus Morchella; species Morchella sp. 2018-W26. Next base: position 845,788 of record JAMGYX010000017.1, read on the forward strand.
TCTCGCAATGACCCTAAACTGGATACAACAACCAGGAATGCCAAACTCATCTCTCACACTCATTAATATTTATAATAGACATATCTCATCCGATATTCGTTCACTACCTCCAGATCTTTTATTTCCTATACAACAAATCCCATGCATCACCGCCGGTGATTTCAATATTCATTCAAAAAGCAGCGACCCACGGCGCAAACTAAACCGGAAAGAAGAACGTCTTGCAGCAAAATACTTTGATACGGTTCTTCTACACGAATTTTCTCTTCTGAATATTCCGGGTATTCCCACAAGAATTTCGCCAAACCCTCAACAAAGACACGGCGTTATTGATTTAGCGTTCGCTAACCCATCGGCCATGAATCTCTTTGACTCCTGGTCCAATAACTTTCCCCACACAGGATCTGATCACACTGTCATCAGAATTAGACTGTCTTTGGACAACTACTCTCCTCACACCCGACACCTCGCTCCTAATTGGAACAAAGCCGACTGGACTGCGATCCAAAAAGAGTTAAAAGAGATTCAACTCCCCTCTCCTACCCCGGAAGTGGAAGAATGGTTCGAAAGTGCACTTGGAACCGTTACAGCCACCATCCTCAATCACGTTCCACAAAAGAGAATAAGTGCCTGGTCCAAACCCTGGTGGACACCCCACCTCTCTACTCTTCGTCGTATCTATCACTCCATTGCGAGAGACTACAAAAAGGGCTTTGCCCCCCCCTTTGCTCTTAAAGCTGCCAAGAACACCTATTTTGATTCTATCCAAAAAGCCAAAGATCGACACTGGAACGACTATGTCTCCCAAGCCGACTCCACCCAAATCTGGGCCCTAAAAAGATCGGCTACCAGAGACAAAACAACAAAACTTCCTTCCTTTCCCGATGCAACTAATCCAGTCGAAATAAATAAGGCAATGATTGCCCACTTTTTTCCTCCTCTGGCTACTCCACCTCCTCAAATTCTCCCCACACAATTTATAAATGTACCGGAGATCTCGGTTCTCGAGGTATCGCAAGCCTTAGCTGCGGCCTCAAACAACTCCGCCCCAGGGCCGGACGCTTTTCCGCCTCTTGTCTGGAAAAAAGTACACCAGGCCAATGCTCAACTCCTTCCTAACCTCTTAACACCGCTACTTCAAAAAGGATACCACCCACGGAAGCTAAAAACTGCCTTCGGCGTGGTCCTACCTAAACCCAAGAAACCAGACTACTCGGCTCCATCGGCATACAGAATTATTGTTCTTCTAGAAACTATTTCAAAGATTCTGGAGAGAATCATGTGTTATCGACTGGCAGACCATGCTAAAGCAACGAGTTTGATTCACCCCCATCAATGCGGCTCTATACGGGGCCTCTCCACCGCAGATGCCTTTACCACACTTCAACACGAAGTGAGACTTCTCCAAAGAGCTAAACTCAAAGTATCCACCCTTTTTCTAGACGTGAAAGGGGGGTTCGACCATGTAAATCCATGGAAACTCGCTGATATTCTTCACGCTCATAATACTCCTCTTTACTTGATTCATTGGATCCTCTCGTTTCTGACTGAAAGGAAATGCACTTTGCTTTTCCCCGGGTCCCCTCGTCTGCCCCTTCCGGTGGACGTAGGAGTCCCTCAGGGCTCTCCTATAAGTCCGCTTCTATTCTGCATTTATGTCAGTCCACTGCATAAAGACCCCAACCCAGGAATTACTATCTCCTACGTAGACGACTTTGCGTTTACTGTAGCCTCACCCAGTTATTCACAAAATGTGCGCCTACTGGAAGAAGTCTTCAACGAGGCCTCTAACACGGGCAACCCCATGAACATTTTCTTTTCTCTTCCTAAAACCGACCTGATGCACTGGCGGACACCGAAAGACAAATCACCAATCGATTCTACTCCTATTTTACTTGACAATGTATTAGTCAAACCCGGCAACGAGATTCGATGGCTCGGATTTCAATGCACTCCATCTCTTGACCCACATGCACACTTCAAGAAAAGAACCACTGCTGCTCTGTCAACGTTTGCAATTATTCGCCAGTTTTCCTCCGCAGGCAAAGGCCTTACAGCCTCGAACTGCCGAAAGCTCGCTATGATGGCAATTCTTCCCATTCTCACCTACGGGGCTTCGTGTCTCCATCCATCAAACAAATCCATAAAACTCCTCGAAACCACCTGGCACTCTGTGCTCAGATGGGTTACGAACTGTTTCCGCTCCACACTAATTTCAATACTTCAAGCCGAATCCTCATGCCCCCCAATTGACCTCTACATATCTTCGCTTCGTCTAAGATACGTTGCGCGAATTCTTTCTGCTCCGCCAGAACACAATCCGGTTGCCGCGCGCCTACCGGAAAATTTTCCCTCAACAAGTACCTTTAGGAATAATCACAACCGTAAATTGCTAAAAGGTATTCCTAACCCCCCCGTACACTGGAACTCCGCGCGACGAGGAGTCGCCAGACTACCAATCGACCAACTATGCCATAACCTTCTTACCAACTCCCCTGAATTCGCACAAAATCAATGCGTTATTCCAAACCTCGGACTTCTTATTAAACGTAATACGATTCAGATTTGGCAGTCTATTCCTACTCCCGAATATTATCAATGGCCGATATCATATAAACCTCATCCTCACCTGTTGCTTAACAGATTCATTTCAGGCAGAATCTGCCAGATGAGAGCCCATAAAAGCTATCTCGCCGCACACCCCTCCTGGATGAACCCCGATGCGTCTCCCATCTGCCCAAGATGCGAAGAAGGGGAAGAAACTATGACACATGCTATTCTAGAATGCCCCGCTAGGGAATCGATACGAATCTGTACACTTTCGAATATTTCTACTCTTCAAGATTGCTTCAAATCTATTGAAACACTAAGGGCACTTAGTGAATACATTACCAAAACACGAACGGGATTTCCAGTTAAAAATCAAATCCCCAAATCTCCTCTATATTCTCTTTCTTCGTCATCTTCTCTAACGTCATTATCATCGTTGGTTTCAGAGTTAGGCGGGGCGATGTAATTTCTTCACATTAAATTGGTTGTTATTTTGGCGGATGGAAATGTTGGTTTTTCTTTTTTTTTTTTTTTCTTTTGTTGTGTTTTTGTGTGTTTTTGGCGGTTTCCTTTGTTGGTTTGTGGTTGGAAGGGGATAGGTTTTGTTTATGCCATAGGGAGTCCCTGCATGCAATATTCTTGTGCCTAGAAACGAATGAAACTCTGATATAAAAAAAAAAAAAAAAAAAAAAAGATTTAGTCCTCGAGTACCGTAGTATTTGAGAAAGTTCGTTGCGCTGCAGCAGGGGTATGAGCCAACCAGAGGCAGTATTTAGACAGATTTGGCAGAGAGGACCCCTGCTACAGCGCAACGAATTTTCTCAAATACTACGGTTTTTCTCAGTCTGTAGCTGAAGAGTGCCCTGTTTGTCGATAGTCCAAAGCATTTTAGGACAGCTTCTTAGCTGCAGGAGCTCTATTTTCACTTCGAAAATGGGAAACAGGAATCAGCTTTAGCGCTACTCGCTATCCACCACAAAAAACTGAAAATGCAAGTGACAATATTTGCACGGGGCTAAGACATTTCTCCATACAAATTATCCCAGTCTTTGTCTCTCGCATTTTCAAGTTCTTATGGTGGATAGCGAGTACAATACAGTCCTTCGCCGACGCTTAGCGAACGCTGCCAGTTGGCCAGCAGGGGACCTTGGGCCAATGGAAAATAAGAAATTGCAGACTTTGCAGCCTGGCCTTTTCGTCTGTCTCTTGCCATAAATGGAACCCCTTTCGTCAAGTGGCAGCATTTGTTAAGCGGTGAAAGACAATACTTTGGGCAACTGAAAGCCTCTATTCGATAGAGTCTCTTAGCCCCCAACACTAGAACAAAAAACCCAGGCCTTTAGTGCATGAGGAGCACTCGGGTAAGGCAGGAAGAACCCGAGCATAGAAAAACAACGCGCTAGCGGGGGTCAAGCTGTTTACTACCAGAAAAACGATGTTCAGGTTCTTCTTGCCTGACCCGACCCCAAGTAGCCTTTTTGCCAAAGACCACAGCACCCATTAACACTAAATTGAGACTCCGGTACATACAGGATGCGTATCACATATCGTTTTTAAATTCCATGCTTAAGAATACGCCGCTTAATACTTTTAGTACCTATCCTTATAAATACCCCCTGCCAGTACTCCTCATACCATGGGTGCCAATTAATGCATTTTTGGAAACTATTGTGGTCGTTGGCTAAAAGCCTGCTGTTGATGCAAAAAGTGATATGTGATATGCATCCTGCATGTACAACTGTCTTGGTTATGTCCTGGACGCATAAGACATTTGGGAGAATCTCTCTCATGCATTAGCGCCGAAATTCTGGCTGTAAAGACGTCCGGGTAAGCAGACTGGTCTCTAAAATATCCTGAACTAGTCTCTAGAGTACCCTGAATGTGCCACGAAGTTCGCAGGCTCATGCATGAGAGAGATACTCCCAAATGTCTTATGCGTCCAAGCTGACATAGTCGGAGCTTTCTATAATTATTTCATAACTCGTCAGACCACATTGCAACGAGACACCTAAACCAAGAAAGGTAATCGTGATATAAAACTGTCACGAAAAAAACTACCACCAGAATATTCTGGGCGTTGAATTCATCACGCTACCATAGAAGGTTTAGGTGCCTCAAATACAAAGTCGGCCTGACGAGTTATCAGACGAAGTTTCCGAAGTGAACTGGGTCTACATGCCACCAAAAAACTAACGCGGCTAGTAGTGGGCCGGATGCGTTGTTTTCTTTGGGGGGGCAGGATTGCGTAGATAAGCGAAGGGATCCACAAGGTGCAGATTGTTACCCTAGCGGGAAGAGATGGGCCATCTATGGCACTTGGGATTCCCGACTGGAACTAGAGGTTTACACTTCACAGAGTGCAAGTATAGACTGAGCTTCTATTGTATGCAGCGCTTAGATTCTACATTTTATCTACGTACTAACTCACCTTTACTGACTCCTTAGGTATCGAATCCATAGCTTAGCCGGCGAGAATAACTACATGAGTATACTCAGACGCCTCCCAGACTGAGAGCTCCCACAAGCAACGAATGTCTTACCCGGGCCTGTTCAAGACAATAGATTGGCCGACTGGTGCTTGATTCCGGATTAGAAGGTACATAGCAAGAACAGCAATGGGCGTGAGATTGAGATAGGGTGCCCGGCCTTTTTTCCCCGGGCTAGGCTAGGCCTTAACCTTTCGTAGTCAGGCCAGGCCAGTCGTGAGTAAGGAAGAGGCCGAGGCAAAGTTAAAGCCTGAGCTTCCCCGAGTTATGCCCGGGATTGCCTACCCACGCTCCGCCATCCCCAAGACCTATCCACATAGATCTATGCCTTGCTTAGTCCCGGAAAGTTAGAGCTCATAATCAGGCTAGTTCATGGAATATCACTCGGTCCACATAAACACCCTGCCTCCCAAGCAATTTACCGCTCTCCGTCACAGGAGCAGGGACTTCAAGATACCACGCGATAGGCGGGCACCGAAGTCACACATCAACTGAAGGCATGTGAAGCCCCAACCTTAACCCAGAGTCATAAGGTATCACCCCGGTTTACGTACCTATGGTAGTCCCCATAAGCCAGAAACCGTTTTACGTCCACCCACCTCTTCTCCTAAAGATAGCCACAAATGAAAAGGGGCTGAACTGTACAGAGGCAACACGCAATCAGGATACAAAATCCCACCTCTTTCATAAAATATCACTCATTCCGGTTGTGTGGGCTTTCTCGCAACTAACCCCGGGAAGGAAGGTAACGCTGATCCGCCCGAGCACAACAGAAGTTCATGCGTAGTAGCTATTAGTAACGACTTTAGTGCGGGGTTTATTTAGCATGAAGCGTATCCAAAATGCGGCGGCACAAAAGAGCGCTACAAATAACTCCCGGCTGATCACCACCCCAAGGCATTAGCACAATTTCAGAGGGCTCATGTGGACGTTCGAGCACATCCAGCCCTCAATCCTAGGCCTTGAGGAGCATAACTCTATCCAAAATCTCATGTTATGTCGTCGTCTTCACAAATCACCTAATTAAACATACAATATCACTCTGCTCCCGTAATTACATCTGCTCCTAGCCCGCGGGTAGCAACAGAGAGCGGGGCCGTGTAGTAGAAGGATGGGCTACGGCCAACGGCTACATAAGAAGGTCCTGGGCCTCGAATAGTTGAAAATAGCCGGATGTGAAGGTAAATTCCCCTTTGTAACTATGGTTAACCAGGCTTAGCAACTTTTCGGCCATGATCTCATTTTCATTATAGACCTTGGTATGGTACATGCATTTGCGACTGTCTAGGATGACTATCCATCGAATTCCCAACCAGCTCATCTGGAACTGCCTGGCAGGTGACTAATCCCAAGATGCTGAATGGTGACGGCTGTGGTTCCATCTGGATGATCACTCCCGGCGGCAGCGCTGAAGGTGTTGCTGTTGTAGGTGGTAGTGGCAGTGGTGGTGGTAGTGTGGCGGTAATGGATAGTAAGGGCTATCCATAGAGAGAAAAGGAGAAAAATTGTAGAAGCGTGGGTGCGTGGGGACCGTTTTGCTAACCCTAACGCTAGTTTGAACCCTAACCCTGAACCACCAAGCCTCCCCCCACCACCAAGCTTCCCCGCCACTTATCCTTCACCAAGAGACCATCAGGCTCCCCGCGCCACTTCCAAGACCCCTCCTCTTGTTATTTCCATGACACTACTCTACCATCCCTTCCACTACCATCGATAGTTCTATTGCTACTAGTACTGCGCTCGCCTAGATAGCAGAGATCCTTTCGGAGACACATGACACTTGCGCTACAAACCCCGGTCCTGCCGGATCTTTGAGAAGATTCGCTTGCGCTTGTTGAAACCACAGAGAGTGTTGAAACCACAGAGAGTGTTAGAACTACTAAGACTATCAATACCGCTACAACCGCTGACCGCCCTAGGAAGAGTCTTGTGGACTGCATACAAGAGCGTTATTCCGAGGGTATGTTCTGTGAGCTCTGTGCCACTATTTCCTGCTTGGACTAACCAATATTCTAAATGCAATGGATTAAGGGGGGACATTCATGGGCGCAAGGTCTGTCTCCGGACCAGACCTCTACTTTCCCCCTTATTCTCGACCTGGTTATCGTGAGAAGTCTTACTGCTATGGCTGGAGATACCACTCCAGTACATGTGGCTTTCGCTGCTTCTAGTTTATCGCTCTCTGATCTTGATTGGTTGGTTGGTTGATAATTTGCGTGCAGCCCGGCGGCTATGGCTCGACATGTACCGAGACATGACTTGAGACCCCAATAACTAATCATGTGTTGACTTTTCTAATTGCCCTCCGGGTCTCGCCTTGTATTGTCAAAGGCCTCGGGACCATATTTCGGGACCACTTGTGTCGTGCCCGTCGATAGATGCATGTTTTAGGCCATTATATGTGACCACTATGGCCAGTGCTCTCTCAAGTTTGGTTTTTCCCATAACCAAATCCAGTATGAGGGACTCCCGGGTAAAGGTTGATGGTTGAGCGGAAGCGCGGGACCCCTTGCGAGGGGTTATAGTTTTGGGAACTTTTTTGGTATTGGTGTTCAACCCTGTATTAGGCTTGCGACACTCCTGAGGTTTTTGTGAAGGCTTGACGAGTCAATGGTGCGGGAAGGCTGCATCGAGTTGACTTATTGCGATACTCTGCCGAATGTCGTCTGGCGTCGGTGAAGATATCGGCAATAGCTGCTTGTGGTCTGCGCTTATTCTTGACAGTCTTGGCTTGGCTAATTGAGCTATAGTATAAGGAAACACCTTCATTAGTATCGCTATAACCCAATCTCGGGTTGTGTCGAGAGAGAATAATTTGAACAGAGGCCTGAAAGGGATGCCTATAAATAGCAATTTGCATTCTCCTATTGTCTGTCAGAAACACTGGTCTCGATATCCGAGTGGTGCATAGCAACAGCCTCATCAGGGCAAGAGCTGCAGCTAGCGGCTTGCTGGGTGTGGTCCGGGGGAGGGGGGGGGGTCTGGCACGGTGGACAGCGGGGGGCACAGCATCGCTAGAGGTGGGGGGCTCACCTTGCCGCAAATCCTTATGTCTCTGTTGTAGTTATCTGTCGTACGTCTCTGTCGTTATCCTTCTCGTCATCGCTGCCCTTTGATGGGTGGGGGCGAATGGGTGGCCGCCCCCATGGAAGACATGCAGTGTAAGAGGGGAGAGGACGAAAGAAAGGGACAAGTTACATGTAAGTAGTGATTGCGGGTAACTGCATTCTAGTTACCCGTAAAAGGGCATTGCCGTTTTAGAGGTGCGAGTTTTTTTTCTCTATAACCTCCAGGAATCGAAAATGGTACGCGCACCAGTGTTTCAACAGGGATGGACAAGCACAGGACAGCCGCCGGTAAGGTCAGCGGCAATAGGGGTAGGCATAGGACTAGGGGGCTTGTTTAACTTGGTTGGTGAACGTGAGATGGAATGAGGTGGTGATGGCTATTTTTCTACTTACCTATTTCGTTGAGGTGGTGATGGTGATTGTGGTTGTAAAGTGGGATTGTGGATAATTGGGTCGAAGACGTCCATCCTCTGATGGAGTTGAAGGAGGGAAGTGCCAATCTTTTTTAGTGTTTGCTCTCTGCGACCAACTACTCTCGGTAGTGTGGGGAGAAGTGGGCTAGGGCTAGGTTAGGGCTCGTCATAGTCGCCAAGGAAAAGCGGTCCTACGTACCCATAGTTCACCTACTAAGCTTCTTCTGGGTATAAAATGAAAGACCTTGTTCCGCCACCTGTGAAGAGGCAAATAAGCTGTACACAAATACCACAATCCCCCAGCACCCGACCAACGTAACCTGGAGGTCCGGAAAGCCGCCGGAGGCCGAATTCTGGTCTTAAGCCTTTGAAAGTCAGAAAAATAAATCCGACCAGACACGTTGCCCATCCCAGTACTCTCGTGTTCATCGCTACCTGTATTCTGATAACCTGCCTGAAGACTTTAAAAGTAAAAGTGAGATGTCATGACGCGCATAAATATAACTACATGTAGTTTATGGTGAAGGCCATTGTCCCAACCGCCAAAGGTCCCTGTGAACCTTCGCTCAATGAGTCTAGTCGTTCCCCCAGCGTTGAGCCCATAAGTAAAGGCCTAATAGGGAGGGAACAGAAGTATCTACGCGTCGGAGTGGTAAAGAACCATACGTGCACCAAAGCCTGCTGGCTGAAGGGAAGGTCATGTGGTGGTGATGTCTCACCGGATGAGACACCTACCAACCTGATTCATATTCCACCTCCATCCATCATCTACGGGCTAGGTAGAGTAAACTAATTTACCGTTAGGGTTAGGGTTTCATCTGTGCCCACAGAATGTGTCCTTGCCGCCTCTTTCCATGCGAAACAACCCTAACCAACACAGTATTACGTCTAGCTTCTTATTGGCTAGGTATTATTAACTAGCCAGGTAAATAGTCTAATTATATCATGAAGTCAGGTAACAAGCGAAGTAACAATCGAGGACATTGGTGAAGTCAGGTGAGGCCATGGTGACGCCCACCTGGTTGAAGCGGTGAAGATGGCTGGCCATAATGAAATATTCCGCTAAATATCTCACATCATGATTTCCTAGGATCCCCCAATGCAAGTCGACATGCCACTATTGTACACTATCGTTCGTAATTTTGGCTTGCTTAGACTTGAAAGTCTATCTAGCACCGAGGGATGAATTCGAGTGTGTATAGATATGATGTAAGGAAGCGAACGAGTAGACATGTTAGGGTGCTAGAAAACAGGGAGTTGGCTCTCGAGGACACGTAAATGAAAGATCTGGAAGTAGTATACTTGGCAATACTAGAGGTACGTTGGCAACTGACGAGGGGGTATTTTGGAACAGAGTGTAAGTGCTCTCCCTTAAGCCCATCACCAATACGTTAGTGTTAATAGCCCTTAAAAATACTACAAGTGCACCAGATACACAAAGGCCATAAACACCTCATAACTGTTGGGCCTTAAGCTTTTTGATAGAGCAACCTTTCCCATCACCCCTTTTTTACTATGTGTATACGTCCGGGGAAGCGGGCTAGCCGGATATTAGGGTGGATTTTGATAAATCCTCAGAGAAACCGGGATTAGGAGAGGTGAAACTCAAAACCTTCGAGTGGGTATGTTCCTACGTATTCTACACTCCAACTCAGCCCTTAAGAATTACTCGAGACCCCTTCCTAGATTACCGGACAATCTCTAAATCCTAATCCCTTTGACTAAAATCAATAAAACTCCTCGTATAATTTTAAGTTCCCACTTGGATCCTCTATAATGACTTCACGCGACTTTTGTGGACCGGGTTAGGTCTATAATACAAAGGTTAAGGCTTGATTGAATTCCGGGATTGGATGAATTCAAGTACACGGGGGTTTAACCAGCTTAGTGCTCAGTTTCAAGGTCGGGCCCTGGTTCACCTAGAACGAGAGATTTATACTACTTAAACCTGCCGAGTGAACAATACTCCTCGCCAAAATCTCTCCCCTGATGGACTCAAAAAGTGCTGACATGAGGATCCTCGTTTTGCTCATTCCTTGCGCACGGCGTCGAACATCTTACGTCCCAAGTACCCCTCGTCCCGCCTCGCGCCTCTCACCTGTCGCAGCGAATAGAAAAGAACTACCCACTCCGAGCTTGACGTGTGAAATAAATCATAATTCATCCCTCCAACCACGAATACAACACGGAAGAGAACGGTTGACCGGCAAAGGCCTGTCCTTACTTCCAATCTTCCTTAATGTACAGCGCGTGGACATAAATCATCATCCCGGCGCAGATAGCAACGGTCTCGGCCCCCCCACGAACCACCATTATTTCCCCCACCACAACCACAATTGATGCTTTGGATAGCTGGTTTTTTGTATAGTTGTTTAATAGTATCTACAAATGAATTCTATGATATTTAATATCTTGTGTACCAACCCCTTGCCCTTATAACAGCCTCAATCCTACTAGGCATACTCTCAACGAGTCTTCCAAATAAATTGTCAGGTAGAAGTTCATAGCAATGAATTAGAGCATCCTCCATTAAGGGTTTTAATTCTGCTGATGATCTAGTATCATCTGCTAGATGAGGGTAGTGTTGATGGTAGAGCTTCTTGAGGTGAACCCAGACATGTTCGATAGGATTCAAGCCTGGGGAATAGGCAGGCCAGTCCTCTAGCAACTCTACCCCATTCTCCCTCAGCCATCCAATTGTAAGACCCGCTGTATGTACTCTAGCATTATCCTGCATAAAGATTGGTCTGATACCCTTCTCTCGTAGTTTTTCCAAAAAATTAAGAAGACAGAAGTCCAGAGTTCTCACGTATGCTTCAGCATTAGTCTTCCCATTTTCTCCAACCATAACAACATTACATGTCCCCTTCAATTCCCCTGCAAAGCATGCCCACATCATCTTCTTTACTGCCCCTGACTTCCTAATATCCTTTATACACTCTGGAATCCATTTTTCCTTTGCTGTTCTGAAGACCCAATCAACGAAGGGATCAGTAGATTTTTCAACACTACACTCATCACTTCACACCACTCTATTCCATCGAGCAACAGTCCAATTTCTGTGTTGCAAACACCATAATAGTCTTCTTCTTGCATCTCGAGCCTTTAACTTCGGTCGCTCAGCCATAATATGCTTGTGGATACCAGCTTCTGCTAAGCGTTGCTTGATTGTTCTAACCGAGATGTTGACTACAAAGTTTTAGCGAAGAATACGGTAGGAAATTTTTCTTTAACGTCTAGAGGCAAAAACAAGCTGGCGATTATCTCTTCTTGTAGTTTTCGAGGATCTCCCAGGTCTTGGTAGGGCAATAAGAGTGCCAGTTTCCTGAAACAGGTGAAAGGCACTTGACAGTGTTGAGCGAGGCACTTCTAATTTTGCTGATATTTAATGAAATGGTAGGCCTGCCTCTCTCATGGCTATAGCTCTCCATTGCTTGGACTCAGGCCACTGCTGGCGTGCAGTTCTGCGTCTCATATAGTCCCTTCTGGAGGGGTTGCGGGCAGGTGACATAGCGGGGTTGTGGTGTTTTGGTAGAGTCGCGTTGCTTCGTGACGATGATGTATGTCCGAGAACTATACAATGCAAGGGATATTGTAATGTGCTGCTTCGGAGTATAGTTAATGGTTGTGCCTAGTTCTACATCTATATAGTATGTACTATATCTGGATGTGGCTTGGTTTGGTGAAGTGGCAGGGAATAATAATAATAATAATAATTCAGGGACACCAACAGGTGTGTCCGACTGGCAGTTAATTGCGCCAAGCCAGACATCTGACGACTGTGATGGACGGAAGCTGACTGTGATAGACTGCAGTCAACTGCAGTCCTTCAAAAATATCAGTCCGTCTACTTTTTGGACGAACTGTGGACTGCGGACTGCATACTACCAAAATAAATTAGGTAAATAGCTTGAGAGTAGATAGGGGGGGTTTAGAATATACAACGATATCTTGTAACTGATTTTTAAACGATAGAAATATCATTTAATGAAAATACAAAATGCGTCACAGAAAGCTCAATCTATGAGGCATCAGTAGCTAATATAGCACAATCAATCACTGAAACTATACAATCGACAGTTGATCCACGTTTGCTTTCTGATAAAGCAGACTTGTAATTACCAACTGCTTTCCTTTCAAAGCAGAGAAAACACACTAGTTAGTATTGGAGGCATAGATCTGTTTTGCAGTGTCTAGATAAAAAAAGAAATTTTAAAAGCCACTTGAGATCCAACCTATGTCTCAGTCCCCAACCAACTACTAATCATACGGATACAACAATTAAAAATGCAATCAACTATCAAGTAAAAGTGTTATCACGGAGGCAAAACGAAAATGAGGGCAAGACATGCCAAAGTACACAACAGAGGTGAGGCGAAGACTATGGACAAGGACTAAAGAATTACGCAAGTAGGAGAAGGGTAAGGCTGAAATCTCTCAAGGATTCTCTAATGAAGCAGTAAGGATTAAAACACCAATAGAAGACGCGATCTGCTGTCATAGATGAGAAACTAAATAGAGCAAGGCCAAAGGGGTCTAAAAGTATATATTAACTAAAAGGACAAAAAGGTTGCGTGAAGAGAAAAGAAGAAGAAGAGAAGTCCTGCAGGCGAGGGAGAGAGCTCCCTATATATACCTCCAAAATTCCTTTGCGGACTCATCTACTAAAATCCTATAGAACCCAACCAAACATACTATTGGGATACGTGCATCCCGTTAACTCATGGAACACCTGCAACAGAAACTCATAGAACCTGATAGAAAACTCCTGACTAATGCTTCTTCCCGCGCACTCACTGAATACATCTCACGCCACGATAAGTGTATATATATCATCAAAATAATTTACTTCAAGAAATACATAATAATGAAAACGATTTAAATGCCGAACATCAACAACAGCAAGATTTCACTTGTCTCCCGAGATTATTTGGGTCTCAGAATATTCAAAAGACTGTCTGGAAACTAGGGAGACTCCGGTCACAAATGATAAAGCTTGTGGATGAATCTCAGTGCAATGTAATAGCAAGCACCTCCTCAAATATTTCATTCAATAGTGGTATCTCGAACAATCCTCTATATGATTGATTATTGGAAAGAATATTTCGTTTCAACAAGCAGTTTTGTCTATATTCCGCTACTTAATAATGTATCTCTACATAGTAGTATAGTACTCTTGAATAATATATTTTTGGGCATAAAGCTCCATACTAAAACCTTTTTAGGAAGCCTCATATACGGAGCTAGATATGGCAATGCATAAAGCTATAAACATGATCAGTAGTTGGTTTCATCAGTAATTTGCAACAAATAAAAACAGTATTAGATAAGCATTATGCAATGTGGTTTCCTAAATAAATATTAGTGTTGATCTATAAATATTTCCCAATAATATTGCACTCCTCGGTGTAGTCGCATACTAGCTGGGTGGGGAAGAAACTCTGAATTATGGTTTACTGATTTAATGACTACTAAGTACAGGTTGGCATGAAAATCAAGGCCATATTGTTCATTTATTATGAAAGATTGTGGGATTGATACTTTCCTTGGTTACTTTATGGTAAATAATGCAAGTAATAATCTTACAAATGAAATCTTTAATCATTTTATCAAAAGTATTTAAAATCTTTTGATTAGTATACTGAATTAGGTTTCTGATATCCATGTATTTCTTAATTATTTCAGCTCATTTGCTTTTTCCCTATTTTTTCTATCTACTCTTTCTTTAGGAGTTAGTGTTACGGAGCGAAGCGGGACAACTGAACAGAGGGCCTAGGTTCACAACTATGACAAGACAAGAAGAGGACTTAACCGAGTAGAAGAAGATTAGGGACGTAGTACCACGAGGAGTCCAGAATGTAGACGTGGGTACGAAGATACCAGTAGATGATGTCATTAACTTCCTCGTATATATATGTGTGAACGAGGCAATGGCTATGGCGAGATGAGAACTATCATCAGCAAACTACTACTTGTGAATGCAGTCTCCCAACAGTCTCCTGGGTCTCCTGAGAGTCTCCTGAGACTCCTGGATATTTTTTGAGTCTCCTGAGGCTCAGGAGACATCAGGAGACAAATGAAGTCTTGCTGATGATAGCGAAACGAGAACTATGGGGAAGCAAAGACTATGGCAGAGCGTGGACTATGGTGGAGCGGAGTAAGGTCTCGTGATCCTTAGCGGTATTCCAAGTGAAGCGAGGTGTATAGATGATCGTATATTTCCTAAAGACAAGACGAAACTAAAGACCCTGTATAGTAGGGTTCATAACAGGAAGACGAAGTAGAAAAGAAAGAGAAAGAAAAAGAACAAAGGGAAGATCCGTAGCAATATAATATATATACCCCTCCTAATCCTTGTACAGTCATGACTCATAATATCGGGTAACGGAAACTCATAGAAACTCGAAGAACCTAAAAGAAAACCTCGCAACCGAAAACTCATTTCACAGTATCCTTCTCCTCCGCGAAGTCCGTGGTACGCCGTGATATTTAGGATGAGTTTAAGTCTGGATTTTTGACTAATGCTTTCTTTCTCAATTATTTTTTATTTCCCTATTTCATTAGTAACTTGTATAAAATCTCTTATTATTAATAGTTCAAACAAATTCTTTATCACATATAGATTTATATATTTTGTTTTAAACAATTGAATGGGTTTTCATCTAGATTTTTTTTTCATATTATCATATATGTGTTAGCTCAAACTATATTTAATGTATTAGGTATAACTGTTGTTGATATTAGTCTTCAAGTTTATTGTATTACTATTACAAATTTGGTATTTTATTCTCATATTGAAACCTTTTTGTTCTCACTTTTCTTTTTTCCAACCTTTCTCATTCCTCTTTTCTCTTAACCTTTTCTTTCGAACTTTATCTAATTTCTTTTTATACTTATTTTGAAATCACAACAGGTGAGATGTGTTGCTGTGAAGCTATCAATATATTTCTCTGTAAAAATCACCAGTAGCTGTGATACCACCTCTTATTGATTTATTGTAATCGGCACACGATTCTATTAAATATTTGTGAATTCTGCTTCAGCATTTGTTGATGAAAAAATACTCCTACCACAGAAATTTTAGCATACAAACCCGTTTTAAGAGATATCTTTAAAGTGTTTCACAATTCTTTTTCAATTGAAACGATGAAACTGAATAATCTGTATCTTTTTCACAACTCAAACAAAGCTCTAGCATCAGCAAGACTTCATTTGTCTCCTGATGTCTCCTGGGCCTCAGGAGACTCAAAAAATATCCAAGAGCCTCAGGAGACTCTCAGGAGACCCAAGAGACTGTTGGGAGACTACATACACAAGTAGTAGTTTGCTGATGAGTATAGTACCTACATATATGGAAAATCTGTCTTTTATGTCGCTATTACTGTCTGGTACCTCAGCCCAGTTATTGTGTAGGGGGATTTAGTGGTTTTTTGGGGAAATACGCTAAAATCACCCCTTGGGCCAGTTGCTGGGGGTCACCTTTGAGAGTTGCTTGAATCCTATATCTTGGATTTACAAAGTGTCTATAAACTTACAAAACCACCAAGTAATAAAGGATGTAATAAAAGGGCAAAAGTATGACGGAGTAACTAAGGCTATAAGGTGTTCAGATGAAGATGACAATGAAGACAAGAACGGAGAATACAGCCAGGAATAACGGAGGCACAAAGCAGCGGGCGAGACGAAGACCAGAGGCAGGACAGGGAAAGCGAGGACCGTATATAGTGGCAGAGACCAGGTTATAAAACTCGCTAAATCAGACGAGGGAAAAGAGTATAGAAGTGTATTCTTTAACCATCAAAACATATGAGATTATACACACATTTAGACAGCTATTTAGGACTTATAGATATGCTTAAAAATGGCTAAACAGACACTAAAAATACTCAATTTTTCCCGGGGAGCTGCTTGCCCCCCATATCCCCCCTACTCCACTCTCAAATCCAATGCTATTTCGGCGATATCAACCCGATTTAGCGGACACCCTTAGGGGCCCCTGCCCCCTCCACTACCATTACTACTACCACTACTACCACCACCATCATTACCACCATCACCACCACTACGCTACCACCCAACCTGCGCCAAAGTGCTATGGAGGTAGTGGTATGTTTGTAGACAGTAGTTATGGTTGCAACAGCAGTAGGTGTCTACAGACTTACCACTACACGCGTAGTATATGCAGCCCACAGCTGTAGTCCATATCCTACCTACAGTCAAAAGGTGGTAGGATATTGCTGTCCTAGTCTGTCCCAGTTCACTTTTGCCAGTCAGGACTAGACCGTTGAACGGGCTGGCAGGGATTAACGAGAGGCTAGTTGACTAAGCATGACATACACTAAAAACCCAGCACCAGGAGTTTAATATTTAGACGCAGAGACGTTAACGCCCTTTCTATGTAGACGTGCTAATGTCAATATGATTTGATTGATTGGCTGATGAGTAGTAGGAATTAATGATACACATTGCTAAAAGCTAAATACTTAGACATAGACATCAGCAAACTACTACTTGTGCATGTAGTCTCCCAACAGACTCCTGGGTCTCCTGAGAGTCTCCTGAGGCTCCTGGATATTTTTTGAGTCTCCTGAGGCTCAGGAGACCTCAGGAGACAAATGAAGTCTTGCTGATGGAGGTAGTTAGCGCTAATTCCTAAATCTAAGGAGTTAGGTAACTAGGTTGGTGAATCCCGCATTGTTTCTATACTTTCTTTACCGTTGTTCCCTATACTGTAGCTATTCCCTAGATTCTATGAGCTGACCACTCTCTACCACCGCAATCAATGCATCATTTGATACATTTTCTAATATAGAAATGATCTGTGAATGCATCAAAGGATGCATTAAATGTAACGAAGAACATTAATACATCACTGCAACGAATTTACTGATTACACCAACACATATACTTATATTATAGCTGTGAATAGTCAATAGCATGCCTGAAAAGGCTGAAATCATATCAATTTATAGCATGGTGTAATAGATTAGTTCTTCAGTAATCTAGTTTAATAATTCAAGTTCAAATCTCTGACAGTTTTCTTCTTCCAGAAAAAATTCCATGACCCGATTAGACTGATACATTAGCTGGGATTTTCATGCATTTTCGATACATTTCCAACGCATTTTCGACGCATTTCTGATGCATTTTTGATGCATTATGAAATGGTACATTTTAGATGCATATGCTGATTCATTACTTGGGGTGGTAGACACTGCTAGTATCTTGTACAGCGGTGGGTAATATGTCATCGTACGGAACGCCACCAGAACGCGCGTTTACAGACAAAATTCTGGTTAGGTCATCCGATGACTTATTACCCACCGCTGTACAGGCAGAAATGTGACGGCAATTTAACGTAGCCCTATATAATTTTATATAAATTAACAGTCATGGCCTAAAAATGAACAAAGTAGAGAAAACGAATCATGTCTCATAACCAAAAACTAACCCTAAACTTACGGGCGCCCCCACGCACTCGTTCACGGAATAGCCTGTTACGTCGAATCCCTCCCGTATGTGATATTAATACCCGGCCCGGACTTGATGTAAGCTGCGGTCTCGGCGTGGCGGTCGCAGGTATGGCGCACGACATAGCATAGTACTCGTCAGGCGGAGTTGTTCACTAGGTATCACTCGAGCTGTATCATTCATGTCACTCGGTCATAGGCTATCACTAGTCTGACCGGGTGCTTCATGAAGTTTCACTCGTTAGGCATCAACATTTATCACCTGGGTCATACAATATCACTCGACACTCTAGCTATCACTCGGGTCACGTGGGGAGCTCCACCGACCAATGTGGAATTCATCAGGTAAACCTCCTTGCTTATTCTAGATACAAAATAGGACTGTAGGAAATGGTAGAGCGTGGGGCTGTGGGTGCGTGGGGACTTCTTTTCCTTAGTGCTAGTCAAACCTAACCCTGAACCCGCAGCCCCCACAACACCAATAACTAAACCTATCTGCCTCCCGGTGAATCTACAGGTACCCGAGGAGTTCCAATAACTATACCCTACTCTGGCACGGGCACCCAACACCTTTTATTCAGACCGTCGTTTCTAACTATCTCCGAAGAAGAACCTCACAGGCAGTTACCCAGAACCCGACTATCTTTTCCCTACACGGAAGTCCCTTCCCCTGACCCCACCAGGCATCCTTTCTTGACGTCACTATGACAGCGCGAATGTCATCGTGGATGGATTTCTTCCGCCTGCATGGCTTACACGTGATGGTTTTGCAGCTGGCAAAGTTTCCATCTTACTACCCGTTGGTGAGACACTTCGATTGGTTTGGTTGATGTCTGTTACTGGTGATATTCATGCCTTTTGAGCTTGTCAATCTCTTTCGTGGGATATTGTCTTTTATTTGCTTAACCCCGGATCATCCGAGGCTGATAGAAATGTTTAATTTTATGGCTCCGGTAGCATAGCCCTTGTGTTATCAACCCTAGGCTCCGGAATGCTAGTAAGTACGAATGGTTGGCGGCTGGCCTCTCTACTAAGTAGTACGGCCGAGCAATGAGAGTAGATAAGCTACCTCGCTCGGATTTTAGGGTGAGTAAAAGAACAACCACGCCTGGTATGGCATAGCATGGAGCTTTTTACTCCTCTTCACGGTTGAATGACGTCACGTAATTGAATGGGGCTAGGCACAAGTTGGTCCTAGGGGTTGCTTTCGAGGCTTAGGTCTATATTCAGCCCCATGAGGTTATATGTGGCATTCAGGATAGGTCTCCTATCCCTATGGGGGTAAAGGTGGAGATGAAATTGGTAAGATAGTATAGTTTAGTTATCTTATAAGTATATAGATATACCGATATGCAATGTGTATTTTAAAGGTTTTGATTGGCTAGGTTTGGGTATATTATTTTTTTTGCCACTATGAATTATCGGAAGCTTTGCTTTTTGCTTATATTAATATTGGTGTCGATTAGAGGACCATGCTTTGTATGTGTTTTGGCAATCGGGGGCTTTGCTTTTTGCTTATATTGATATTGGTGGCGATTAGAGGACCATGCTTTGTATGTGTATTGGCAATCGGGGGCTTTGCTTTTTGCTTATATTGATATTGGTGGCGATTAGAGAACCATGCTTTGTATGTGTATTGACAATCGGGGGCTTTGCTTTTTGCTTATATTGATATTGGTGGCGATTAGAGAACCATACTTTGTATTTGTATTAGCAATCGGGAGCTTTGCTTTTTGCTTATATTGATATTAACAATTAAGCAACCTGTTCATTTTTTTTTTAGAAATATTGGAGAGCTTCTTTTTTTCTATATTAATGTAAGTGACGATTCGGGATATAAGTAAATATTAATATTGTTATTATGATAGTTAGAATCGTAGTTTAAAATAACTCTTGATCGCACATTCTTTACCTTCACCAACCAATTGCAAAGACTCTCTGCTTACTCTATACCTAACACCACAATGCCTCAATTTTTCAATGAGAATGCCTCTACTGAAATTCATTGCATAATTGAATTCACCAACAAGACAGATAAGACTGGTTATCTCAAAACCTACGATTCAACTCTATTTTGCTGGAGTGAAGGTTTACCTTCTTCAGTCATTGATGAAGAAGATATACCATGTCGAATTGTTTGTTTTATCAACGATACCCTTCCAGAACCTACCGAAAACTCTGTTGCTATATGTTCAGGCAGGTTTTGCGATATGGGTAAAGATCTCGTGGGGAGACGTGTGTGGAGGGAAGGGATCACCCCTTCCCTAAGCGTTCGTGGTTCAATGTTCCAGAGGGCGCAAGGACTCGGTTCGAGGGGGGCGATTCGTGTAATACGAATGTCAGCGGAAGGAGGGTAGGGTGAGGGAATCGGGACTCCAGTCTCTGATATCTCTTGCTACTAACTACGTTTACACAATAGGGAATGCTCAACCTATGTGTTGGGTGTAATCACCTCTTGCTAGCTAGCACGTTACCCAGGGGATGAACCCTAGGCCTTGGTTTGGACTTACAATGAGACGTGGGGAGTTGACCCCGATTCTGAGGGGAAGAAAGAACACGGCAGAAGAGGCAAGCGGCCCGAAGGCGGGAAGAAAGCTGAACGGCGTATAAATGCAAGCGATTCATAATGAATAAGGCCTAGCCCTACCCCCGAAGACTAAGGGGCAGGGCTTAGGCGAGGGGCGAGTATTAAGGAACTCTAGTTATGTAAAAAGTATGTATTAAAACTAGAAGGAGAGGAAACTAGAGAAGACGTTGCGTAGAGAGGAAAGGAAGACAGCATGTTGTGTCCGCGGCCCTTTATAGTCCTCTCTACTGAAAGTTACATAATCAACGATCCTCGGAAGCTCTAATGGCCGACCCGAGGATATTACATCATAAAGAAAAGAAAGAAAGAACATAAGAAAAACTATACAAGGATCTTCGGGACGAAGATAACTAACCTGAAGATAAAGACCCAATAAGCTATCAGCAACGTCTATCTGGAAGGTAGCATAGTGTACCGGCGGCCCAGCCTAGACGCACCTCAAACCCAAAGGGGAAGAGAGAAGCGAAGCAACATACATCGGGATCCTCCGAACAGAACCCATAAGCGAGCACTGTCGGAGGAAGTACAGGATAAGGAAATAGAAAAACATTAACTCCGACAAAGGAAAACCCCGCACCAAACCACCGCACCGATCAACATACTAAACCCCGATCTCTTAACGAGATCGCCTAACAAGCCTGCCATCGTCCCTGTCAGCGTGCTGACCCTCCATGTACCCTTCGTGTGTGTCGGGAGACCCGTGATCTGTCAGGACCGATGGATCCATAACAAAAGACAAACCAGTTGCTATAACATTGCTAAATAAGAACGAGTAAGCTGTTGAATTTCTATGTATGATATTATAACTAATATCTCTTGACTTAGGTTTGCTGGTGATCTGACACATCCACGATTTGACGACATAGCACCTGCACCCTCATGTGCTACTATATACTCAGTCGGGAAAGTTGTAGGGCAACCTAAGGGTACTATCAGTTCTCTTCCTACTGGTTGGAAATCTTTTGATTTACGATCATCTTATTACGATTTAGAAGCTGCCTCTAAATCAGCTTCCCGAAAGTATTTTGTTATCAGGTGGTATATACCACCAGGAAAGAGATGGGAAAGTACAAAGCTACCTCAAGTCGATAGTGTCATTCAAATCACTGGAAGTTTGATTGGCAGAGTAGTCGTCGATAATGCATCATCACATTCTTTTCTTGGTTGTTTGGTATCGTCATTGAATTATATTTCTGTTATGCAATCGGGGTTTGGAGGTGGATCTAGTGGGCAAATGTCAGGAAGGCTAGAGTCAAAGAAAGTTGGAAGATCTCAGAAGAGATCTGCAATGGATGATTCAAGTTTGTATTCAAGTTCCCCTACTCCTCAAAAAATTGCTGCTAGCTCATCTCCTGTTTCCCAACCTCATACACCAGTCAAAAGAAAGGCTACGAGTATATCTAATGATTGTTCTATTGATGACGATTTTGAAAGTCTAGAGGGTGGAGCTATTGAGGATGTTGGCTCCGAATAGAGGGTGTTTGATATAATATCTAGGTTCAGAATGATTGTTCCTTAGATTACTTTTTGGGAAAAATATGTACTATTATCAGGATATATATAGGGCTTGGATATCTCTTTCGGGAAGTCTATAATACATTTTGAGCATCGATATAATATTTTATTTTACAATGCCAAGAACAAATTCCAGACAATCAATCGAAGATCACAGGCATGCAAATCGTATTCAAATGAGGAGGAGCAGAAACTCTCAAGCCTCCAATAGCTCTCAATTAAATCAAATACAAACACAACTAAATTTTCGAGCTGAACATCAAATTAGAAATCGCCGACAAACCACCCAAAACCAAAGTAATATACAACGAAATGAATTACCGAAAGAATTGGTGACACTTTACCTATCAAAATAAGACATCTCCGACATACATTACTAGTTGGTCTAAACACTGTACCTACTGTAATGCTGTCTTATTGAATAAGCGAAGATAATGGTTGGTGTTGTACTAATGGAAAATACCAACTACCCTCTTTACCACCATATCCCCCAATACTGAGAATGAATTTGAGAACATAGTGGTCATTTGAGTAGGATCAAAAAAAACTCAATAACATCTTTTCCTTTTCAATTTTGGGAGTTACAGGAGGATTTCGGCAGTTACCAACACCCTCCAACGCGCTATTACAGGGCGAAGATATCATCAATTGCTGGATGCTAATCAAGGACAACATTCAATACGATGGTTTCTTCACGATGAAGATTCAAGAGACTCACTGGCTCTTAAGCTTGGGGTACCATCTTCTATGGTTACCAGTTTTCGAAACCTACTAGAGGATGTCAATCCTTTTGTACACCACCTCCGAGCAGCATTTACCACTGTCCCAAATACTCCACTTGCACTAGAATTATATACTCCAACAACTGGTGGAGAGATAGCTGCGATTATACATGCCAACAATATACAGAAAGTCTACCCTCGGAGTGTATTGGTATACAACAATATCCTAGATCGCCCAAAAGCCATCAGTATACTAAGTCCCCTTTACGAGCCACTGCAATATCCTGTATTATTTCCTCATGGTACACCTGGTTGGGACTGCAAATCTGATTTTAGTCAAATACGATGGTATAGGGCCAGGCTCACAACAGAGGATAGATTTCTTAGGTTTGGTAGGCTATGTGGGGAGTACTTGGTGGACATGTACTCAAGAGTGGAGGATGAGAGACTGGACTATATACGAAAGGGACGAGAGAGACAGTATATCCAGCAATCTGCAGATGCAGAGGCAGTAGGGGGTTTACCCTTTGAGAAAGGCACGACACTACCCAACTCTTTCTTAGGCTCCCGAGCATGGGCATCAAATGAAGTAGCCGACTCTCTTGCTATCTGTAGATCAAGAGGCAAACCCTCCTTCTTTATTACGATTACAACAAATCCCAACTGGCCAGAGATTAAGTCACGATTGCATCCTGGACAGACTGCTTCAGATATACCAGTTATTGTCTGTCGGGTATTCAAAGCAAGGCTAGAGAATGCTATTGCCAAGATTAGAAGTCATCTAGGAACAATAGTTTACATTGTTCGAGTTACCGAATTTCAAAAGAGGGGTTTACCCCATGCTCACATTGTTATCAAGGTACGATTTAATCTGTTCTCAACTAAAGTTAATACTAATATATATTAGGTGCATCCTGAGCTACCTTTCTCTGCTATTGATTCAATAGTATCTGCCGAAGTACCTACAGAAGAGGAGGATCCAGTTCTGCGAGAATTAGTTCTACGATTCAATCTGCACCCTCAAATCCATTTAAATTATGCCAACAGTAGGTGTAACAAAAATAGATCCTGTGTTTGGGGATATCCACAAGCTATTCGGGAAACTACAGAGCTTAATCAATATGGTCGGGTACAATATAGAAGGAGGAAGGAAGAGGATCGATGGATTGCATCATATATGCCATTCCTTACCAAATTACTGGAATGTCATGTCAATGTTGATGTATGCTTTACAGTTAACATTTTTATGTATCTGTATAAATATCTATTCAAAGGACCAGATCGCACACTGTTTTCTCTGAGTGCTGAGGGACAAGAGGAGGTTGACGAAATCACTGATTATATCAATGCAAGATATCTGTCTGCCTCTGAGGCAGCATGGAGGATCCTACAGTATCACCTAACAGACCGATCTCCTGCAGTCAAATCCCTCACAGTTCACCTCCCTGGAAGAAATATGCATCAGATGTATCGAAGAAATAGTGGGGAGTCTACAGCATCAACCCTACTTAGATATTTTTCCAGGCCCCGAGATGCACTATTTCAGGATTTGACATATATCCAATATTACGAAAAGTGGATTCTCTACTCAAGGTCCTCAACTACCCTCAAAGATACCGATTTCCTAGAAGAGGTATGCAACAGTTATCCACAGTTTATTGTTAGAGCTAGAAGGAGGAATAAAGCAATAGCCCGAGTTGATACTGTCTCCCCCAGAACTGGAGAATTATTCTACCTCCGAGCTCTCCTATTACATAGGGCAGCTTATAGTTTCCAAGACCTCAAGATTGTCAACCATGTTACCTATGCAACATTTCAAGAAGCAGCAGCAGCATTAGGTCTCTTTGAGAATCAATCAGAAGGTAGAGAGATTATGTTGGAGGCAGTTCAAAGTTTTTGCAGCCCCAATCAGCTACGATTTCTCTTTGCACATCTCTTGGTGAATATCCCAGTTACAGCAATCGAGCTGTTTGAGGAATATCAGGAGGCTCTATCAGCAGATTATCTTGACCAATACGATTCTCCAATGATGGTTATCAACAAATGTTTGGAGGGAATCGCAGGGCATCTTGCCTCTCAAGGGAGTAGCCTGTCAGACTTTGGTTTACCTCAACCTCAAGATATCTCTGATGAAATATCCATGGAGACACTTGCCTTTGACCATCGTAGAATAGAACTTACTGAAAGGGCAGCAACATCTCGGGAACAGTTACTACCTCAACAGTTGGAGGCTTTTGATATTATAATTAATACCATTGATAAAATATTCATTGGGGAGGTTCCTAACCATACATGTTTTTTTCTGGATGGGAAGGCTGGTCGGGGGAAAACATATGTTGTTAACACGATTGTAAATTACCTAAGAGCACAAGGGGATATTGTTGTTATTACTGGTTCAACTGCCTTAAGTGTTACTCTATATGAGAGTCGACATACACACTCTGCATTTGGAATTCCTGTCGTTGAGGTCAAGTTTACTTATATTGGGGTTTTGGTTGTTACGATGGCTAACATAATGGGATTAGAATAATATGGAACTCCAATCTACCTTAAGCATCAGGTCAGATCGGGCCAGATTACTATCACAGTCAAGCTTAATTATATGGGAGACGCCATACCAACAAACCAGCGATTGAATGTGCAGATGAGTTCTTGCAACTTGTGCAACCATGCCCATTTGGTGGCAAAGTATTCCTTGGTTTGGGAGATTTTCGACAGGTAGCACCAGTGGTAAAGTCAGCAGGACCAACAGCTACACTTGAAGCCTCTATACGATCGTCCTATCTTTGGCAACAATTTAAAATCCTACGACTGGATACACCTATAAGAAATGCTTCTGATTTAGAATATGCTGAGTGGGTGGATCAAATTGGAGATGGCTGTCAAGAATCAAATGAATCTTTTGTCACTCTAGATTTAATTGAGCCTTTAGACACCATCGAGGAAGCCATAGATTTTCTATTCCTCCAGGAGGTATTGGAAGATCCATGACAGTCTCTCATGCTTTTCTCAGCCCTCTTAATATCAATGTAGACCAATTTAACCTGGCAATTCTTGAAAGATTCCCGACGATAGAGGGTATATATTCTTTCTCTGCCAGTTATGGACGATGATAAACTAATATATTTATATCTAATAGAAAGGACCTACTACAGTCACGATTGTATCAAAGAAGATCCTAACTTTACATCCTCTACAAGCAATATTCTACCCTCGGGAGAGATTCTTGACTTCCTGTCTATGTTGAAGGAGCCTGGTGTGCCTCCACACAATTTAGTTTTGATGGTCGGGTGTGTTTGCTCGATAATGCGAAATCTATCTCTAGAAAATGGCTTGGTCAAGAATTCCCGAGTAGTTATTAAAGAGCTTCATGAGAGGTTTATTAAGGTTGAATTGATCTCAACTGCACAGAATATTCGACGAGATACAACTATCTTCTGTCTGCCTAGAATCGTATTTGAATTTCAGCCTAAATATTGCTCTTGGACAGTGCAGAGAAGACAATTTCCTTTACGACTAGCATATTCTACAACTTTTAATAGTTGTCAAGGTTTAACACTCGATAGAGCTGTTATTGATCTCAGAACTCCTGTATTTGCACATGGCCAACTATATACAAGTATTTCCCGAGTTAGAAATAGGGACAATATTAGGTATTTATTAGGTAATAGTACATCAATTATTACTGTCGGGAATACAAACAAAGTCAAAAATATTGTATATAGAGATCTTTTATTATAAAATATTTTTTTTATTTTTTTTTATTTTTTAAACTATTTTTTAAAACAATCGGTACACAATAAATAATAGTTACTACTGCCTACTTAAGTTGCAAAAATCATCGGACATCGGACATAACATTCATCGGAACCAGTAGCAATCGGATACAAAAACAAATAGTTATTACTGCTTATCGGCAGCTGTAATAACTATAAGTACTCAATACAGGAGTGGAGATTTTAAGTAGTGACTATAAAGAATAAACCTTAATATAGAAAATAACAATTTATTCCTCCTCGGATTCATCAGACTCAACCAACATAGCTTCAACATTCTCGGCAGTAATCTGCTCCTGTTGATATTTCTCCCACAACTTTACTAATCGGATAGGTGTCACAATACTCATACCAATTTGATGGGAATCGAGTCCTCATCGGTGGGACCTTTAACTGATAGAGTAGTCCCATGAAAGTCTGTCGGCTTCCAAACCACAACTGAGTTTGCTGACTATCGGATTCTGATACCACAGTCGGCAATGAAGAAATGTCCCCCCTCATCGGTACCATATGTCCTGGCTGTAGTCCAGAACAAAGCATACTTGTGGGGGCATTTTTCATTATGGGTACCTCTATATATAATTAATTAGTAATAACAAAATATATGTGCTCGGAATGAATATTACCTTGCATAATTATATGCCATAAACCCAGAAGGTGGTGCCATCGGAACACAGTCAAACTCAATGTCTTCATCCCCTACTCGCACAACATAGTTCCCCAAGGTTTGAGAAGTAGCTCTATGCTTAGCAGCATAATTCATTCTCGGAATGAGAGTAGAATTGCAAAAACCAGTAATGTCATCAATAATCGGCTTCGGCAACCTCCCCTTACACATGTTCCATAGAAGAGCAAAGATATAACTACCCATATGCTCAAACTCTTCCTGTCGGTTTTTCTTAGAGGTGATGTTTCTGACCCAATCGAAACTGGATTTGCTTCAACGAAATTTGAGAAACCCATTTGACAAAGTTTGCCAGAATCTTCAAGCTAAAAAACAATTAGCACTCGGAAGAATAGGATTGAGAAAATAGTACTTACTCGGACAGATTTCCTGATCTGACATTCCTTAATAATAACATTATTGACCCAGTCTAGAGTTTCTTTCCTATCCTCGGCCATCCAATCCCTTGCAACCAAGCCCACAATCTCTTTGGTTTTGGCATCGACAAAGATCATGCTTTGATTCTCGGCAACATCTAATTGGAGATATTGTGGTTCCAAAAGTAACATCGGTGGTATCTTAAGTCTTTTGTCCTTCGGCTTTCCAAGCTGCAAATGGTCATGCCAAATGTCATGAATTTGGTCGGATTCATATACCCAGTAGCTTGGGGGAGGGTATGGTGATTCATATCGATCGACTTCCACAATCGCAAATTTTTCCAAGTATTGGTCTCTCCTTACATCGTCCTCCTTCAGGTTGCAATCCTTGACAAAAAGAGCTTTGACTCTCTTGATTCTATTTTTCTCGGATTTCCTATGCTCCAAAGCAGCCCTAAGTTCAACATACTTGATCGGAGTTTCAAGCTGTTTTGAATCGTTGAGGAAGGAAGCAAGGTCATTGAAGAACCCATCGGTAACATCAGGGAACTTTGTCTTGATAGAGATTATAAGAGAATCAATATTATTGTCTCTAATTTTTGGAAGGCCATTATTATATGACTAGCAAGTTCATCAATAGGGATTTTAAATGATCGGATTGGGGGCATTGTAAAGGTTGAAGCAGTTGATAGTGATGATGATAAATGTAACATCAAGCTGGAGTGGCCCTTCTTATATAGAAAAAAATATAGAAAATAGTTGCTCATACTGACATCGGGAGTCACATACATTACTCACATCAATCGCTGACATCGGGAGTCACATACATTACTCACATCAATCGCTGACATCGGGAGTCACATACATTACTCACATCAATCGCTTACATTGGTAGTCATATACATTGCTCACATCGGGAGTCATATACATTGCTCACATCGGGAGTCATATACATTGCTCACATCGGGAGTCATATACATTGCTCACATCGGGAGTCATATACATTGATTGCCACATCAGGAGTCACATCAATTCCTCACATCGGGAGTCACATTAATTACTTATATAGGGAGTCCTATAAATTGCTCACCTCAATTACTCATATCGGGAATTACATTAATTACTCACCTCAATTACTTATATCGGGAATCATATTAATTACACACATCGGGAGTCTCATACATTGCTCACCTCACATCGGGAGTCCCATAAATTGCTGACCTCACATCGGGAGTCCCATACATTACTCACATCAATTGCTCATATCGGGAATCACATGAATTGCTCATATTGGGAATCACATAAATTGCTAACATGTAAATATCTTGCATCGGTACCATCCAGATCAAGTTACTTGACTTTAGAAGTAATATCGAGGACCTAGCACCTAAACATTTAACTTCCTGTCATTGAACCAAGCCGACACCACTCCAAAGTTGACACTGAGTTTAGGAAGATAGCTTGACCATCCAGATCAAGTTGCTTGACTTTAGAAGTAATATCGAGGGCCTAGCACCTAAACATTTGACTCCCTATCATTGAACTATCTCTTTAGGTACCATCGCTCAAAACAACCGCTAACATAGAGTTCTTTATCTCTTTTTAGTTCTTCTTTCATCTCTTTCTCTCTGATTTTTCTTCCTATCTCTATCTCTGAGCTCTCTGAAGCTGGCTGTTCGTTCTCTGAATCTTGTCTCTCGGAGCGGTTGTGCTGTCTACCGGGAATGGTTAGGCTGTCTCTTTCGATTCTTAAAATTTATCTCTTTTCTGAGCAGTTGAGCTGTCCTCCGGAGCAGTTGTTTGTCTCCGAACGGTTGTGCTGTCTCTCGGAATGGTTAGGCTGTCTCTTTCGGAACGGTTACTAGGCTATCTCTTTCGGCGGAACGGTTGAGCTGTCTCTCGGAACGGTTGAGCTGTCTCTCGGAACGGTTAGGCTGTCTCTTTCGGAAAGGTTGAACTGTCTCTGTTGAAACGATAGCTCAGTTCGGTCCTGGGTGCTTGGTTAGGTCCTGGGAGGTCGATTCGGTCCTGGGAGGTCGATTCGGTGCCGTCCTAGGAGCTCGGTTCGATCCTGGGAGCTCGGTTCGATCATGGGTGCTTGGTTCGGTCCTGGGAGGTCGATTCGGTCCTGGGAGGTCGATTCGGTCCTGGGAGGTCTATTCGGTGCCGTCCTAGGAGCTTGGTTCGGTCCTGGGAGGTCGATTCGGTGCCGTCCTAGAAGCTCAGTTCGGTCCTGAGTGCTTGGTTAGGTCCTGGGAGGTCGATTCGGTGTCGTCCTAGGAGCTCGGTTCGGTCCTGGGTGCTTGGTTCGGTCCTGGGAGGATGATTCGGTGCCGTGTGGATATAGGACTAGGCGTGATTTTGGGCGAGGACTAGGCGTCGATTTAGACATGTCTATGGCGTCGATTTGGGCGTCGATTTGAGCGTCGATTTGGGCGTGTCCATGGCGTCGATTCGGGCGTCTATTTGGGCGTGTCCTAGGCGTCTATTTGGGCATGTCCTAGGCGTCGATATGGGTGTGTCCATGGCGTCGATTTGGGCGTGTCCTAGGCGTCGATTTGGGCGTGTCCTAGGAGTCTAAATAAACGTTAGCATAGGTGTCAGAATAGGAGGTGGAGGTGGAGGTGGAGGTGGAGGTGGAGGTGGAGGTGGAGGTGGAGGTGGAGGTGGAGGTGGAGGTGGAGGTGGAGGTGGAGGTGGAGGTGGAGGTGGAGGTGGAGGTGGAGGTGGAGGTGGAGGTGGAGGTGGAGGTGGAGATGGAGATGGAGATGGAGATGGATATCAAGGCGGAGATGGGGGCGGAGATCCTCATGATGACTAAGGATGACTAGCAGGATGACTAAGCAGGATGACTCATTAGGATGACTCGCTAGGTTGACTCAGCAAGATGACCTGTCACTTTTGGACGCGATTTCATTTTCCTGACCGGCCGAAGGCCGGAGACGACTTGTATGGTATAGGATGAGGGCTAGGGAGGTGTGTCTAGATAGGCTTGATATTCTTTGCGGGGACTGTACAGCGGGGGGTAATAAGTTATTGGGCGGCCTAGCCAAAACTTTGCCTGTTAATACGTATTCTGGTGGCATTCCGTCCGATGACTTATTACCCACCGCTGTACTGGGTATGTAGAATGGTCTTTTAGTTCCAAATGGACTCTTTGGATAGTAGGCGAGGATTTGTTATCCTGTGATTGTGTATGGACGAGGAATAACTGGACTTCTGATCACAATATATCACTCGTTTGTCTAGAGCTAGTAACAGAGTCGAGTGATTAATTGTGTCGCGATCTTGTGCTACCATCGGCTAAGTTCGGGCTACAAGGAGAAATGAGGCATCCAATCCAAAGATTGAATTTTAAACTCCCCCCCCTCCCTTCCCCAAGAAAAACCTTCCACCCTCCTGAACATAAACCGGCATTCGCCCGCTTTTCTTCCAGCTCCTCAAGGTCCTTCGAACATGACTTCGACCCCGGTTAAAGAGCCAGAGGGCCCTTTTTTTGAATGGCCTTGCCGCGGCAGCGCGTGTAAGTCCGCACTCCTTCTCCTTGTTTCAGACCCCAAAACCCCGTCCTAACCCCGCCCATAGCTGGAGAAAGACGCATCCCGCGCCGGAGTAAGAGCTCCTATACCCCGGCTATAGAACTAGAAACCACTCCCCAGCCTGTCACAGCCCCCGGTTCATCCATTCCCACCGATGTCGCTGCCCTCCAGTCCATGGTCAACAGTCTCCAGGCCGAGCTCAAAGCTACCAATAGTGTTAATACCCATCTTGCTGCCACCGTTGCCCGTCTTCAAGCCGAGCAGGCACCTTCCACTCCTACAATCACCACCTCGACCCCCACCCGAACTCCTTCAACAACCACCCCAACCACCCCGACTCCCTCCACTCATCCACCCGGCACACGCCAGACCACTCCGACCCCACCCACTCCCACAACCACCACCAACACTAATACCCCCATTCCATGCTCTCATCCAGACCACCCACGCACCATCGCCTCCGGCCGCGGTGCCGCCTCACCCGAGGTGTTCCAACAAATAATCAGGACCAACTGGCACGGCCGACTCGGACGTACACACATGGTGGATGTTGACAACCTCCCCGCCTCCGCACTAGCCGAGCTCGACTGCCTCCTGCGGCGCAAGCTACACCCCGTCTTCCCCCGAGGCGGTGCCTTCGCCATGCCTGACGCTGACACTATTTTTTCTAGTCTTGCGGCGCTGGGGCTGCGGCTGGAGGATCGGGGCGCGTATGCGGATCTGCTGGTGATTAATGATAGCACGCTGCAGAACGAATCTATGCTGAGAAGGGGGAAGAACTTTGCGGCGTGCTATTATGCGCATGGGAATTACGCAGACTACTGGCGGGGGACGGTGCTGGAGACGATGGTGGAGCTGGCGAGGTATCGGGGACTGTTTGATGATGAGGGGTTCCTGAAGGCGGAGTAGGTGGGTGGGAAGTGATGTTTGGTCTGGGGCGAGGATGGGAGAGGAGGAGGGGGTGCTATTGATAGGATGTTGTGTACTTTTCTACGGAAATGATATCACTTCTAGTTAATCTATTGTGCCGAAGTGTCGACGCCTAGAATGATGTGCTGTCTGCGCTATGAGAAATAATATACCCAACCAGAATCCTTAACACGATATTCTACGACTGAAGAAGCAGAGGAGCAGCACACAGGAGAGCAGGGTTAGGGTTATATACCAAATGGGCTTTCCCACCTCAGTAGAGTGGGCCTTTCAGGGATTTACCAGCAGAGGTGTGGCATTTCTTACTATCGACCCCACGTACCAGATAATCGAACTATGCTCGAGCCAGTAGTATTCATGCCTTGTCATCAATTGCCATAAGCAGCCCCAAGTACGGGCATATCATATCATAGGGCCTTCATATCTATTCTGTATACAGAGTTTGATCTGCTCCCCGCACGTACAGAACCCATGGACCAACTCCAAGAACGACAGCTGTAGCCGCAGATCACCCTGTATGAACACCTTAACCCTAACCCTTTCCCTCATTTGCCAAGGCCCGAATGTATGTCACTTATCATGTGGGTAAGAGTGCTGATACGCGGGAGTAGAGGGCAGGGGTCCGTTGGATGCAGGAGTTAGATGCACTTGCCCAGAGTCGCGGGGGTGGGGGTAAGGTGGTGGTGAGGAGTGAGTACCTTTCACATTTTAAGGTGGTCAGAGATGGGTGAAAGGTGGTGGGGCGGGGTCGGTGCGCGGTGTTGCGCACACCAAAATGGACTACCTGTATGGGATATGCACTTGAGGAATGATTCGTGCTGATATAGTTATCCTTCATAGCGATTTTGATGCGGAATTGGGCTGGTTCGATCCTATGTGCGTTTTTGTCCCTCCGCAGCAAGAACCCCATGGCTTCAACATACCCACCTTTTTGATTGGATAATGGACAGAGTATAATCTCACTCTTTGAGTTCATTTCCGGATACTCTTCTGATTAGGAATTTGATTCTTTCCCAGCACGCTTGGCTGAATAGAGCGGCTTGGCCGATCCCTGTTTCAAACTTTGAGCTCTTGGCGGGATTTTCACCAAAAACTGTCGCAAAGAACTACTAAATGTTTAGACTCACAGGTTGTTGGCCAGGTCGCTCTCATGGTGACTACACTTGGTAACCTACTAGCAATTAAACACGTATATTATCCACGGGAAAGGATTTCTAGGCTGTTTCATGTCTTGGCAGGACCTTGGCAGTACTTATTTCCGCGGGTAAGAATTGAATAACCCTACGACGTAGTGAATAGTGTCTCCACTTAGTAGTTTGCTAATAGGAGAGGGTCCTTATTCGTTTCTAAGAGGTTTTGTGTATATATATATGTCTTCCCAGTTACCAATCGGTCTCCGTGCCTACGTAGCCTCTTTGCTTTCCTGCCTACCTGCAGGAGCCGTCAATATCTGTTAGGATTGATTGTGAATGATTAGGTATCGTAGTATCGGATTAAGTGTTGATTTGAGCGTCGAAACCTAGTAGTGATAAAGATAGATGGCATTTGTTGTCTGTCGCGGAGTGAGGATCGGAGAGTGAAAGAATGTCTTAGACAAAAGGGCATTGAAAATAATGGTAGGTTCTGGGAACAGAAATATCACAATCTACTGTACTCCATCTTCGTGTTATGGCGCGATAAAGGATAGGGTGCAAGGGCGTTTGCTATGGCTGCCAGATCGTGCTGATACATGATTGAGGTTATCCCAATATCTCATACATACTGTACCAACTATTTATCATGACAGTTTTAACCGTTTAAACCGTGGTTTTATCTTTGGCATATTACGCAATGATATCAGTCCTAAAGATAGATTTTCATGTTCTCTTACAGCATGTTTGAGCGTTGGTACTGACCTGCTTGAGCTCAGGAGCTGGGGTATTTTAACTTATGACAATGAGTTGTACAAACTGTTTAAGCCGCGAGTACAACTGGTTGTTCAGGTCCCTAAGCTGTTGCGACTATATATTCAGGTCGGGAGGAACTGTACGCTCACGTATTTCTTGGATAGTAATCTGGGCGATTGGTCACCGCTTTAATTGGAACGCCCCTCGTAGCATGTATTACGGCTGTTGTTGGCTTACACCCCCTTATTTCAGTTTAGGCCCATTGTGATAGGTGTTTCTCTAGGAGATGAACACCCAGCTCTCCACATCGCTGGTAGTATCCTTGACTTAGAAAGTATGTTCCTTAGGGTAAACTTCTATATACCAAATAGTATAAACTTTTCTCTGCTTCATAGAACCCGGTAAATTATAGAAACTTGATAATAGAGAATAAAAACATCACGAACACCTAGTATTGAATTTAGCTACCATTAAGTACTATGGTTTGAGATTTTAAACCTTCAATACATAATTTGATAATCGACATTCAGGTCAACTGAAAGCCTCTAATATGAGACTTGGTTGACTGTAAAATATCTTAGTGGAGAGCCCGTTGCTAGGTAGATTTTTATGGGTTTCGCCACTCAACTGCTTTTAGGCTTTCACGAAAACTTTTGGGTAGAGGCTTTACATATCCGATGCACGGAACAACCCTAGCCCTTGCGTGACGTGTCGACCAAAGCACTCCGCCCCCCGAGGTAGCTAGGAGATATCAACTTCGATTACACGACCTCACTCAAACCGACGGAACTCAATAGCTCCTGCGACAATCTATATCCTCAAGTTCCATGTCTACCTTACCCAATCCTTTTGACCCGCTATCCGAATCTACAACATTTGAAGGCTGGTTCGCCCCGAGGCTACCCCGCGGAACACTTGACATCATCTGGGGCTGCGTGACCACCATCTTCATCTGTGTTTGGGCATCTCTCCATCTCAACTTACCTTCGCCGCACGAGTCGCAACTCCGGATCCTCTGCCGGAAGCTCAAATGGTTGATCATTGGCGTGCTTGCGCCAGAGTTTGTGGTGTATGTCGCCATCAAGCAGTGGAACGATGCCCGTCTCACCTTGAAGACCGCATGCGCACAGCATTACGGGTGGACGATGACTCATGGGTTCTTTGCAAATATGGGCGGATGGGCTACAACGGATGGGAAAACTTTGACAGCGCCGGATATCTTTATGATTCACGAGGGCTCTGCAAATGAAAGCTTTCATGACAACAACGCCAAGGCCATAAACGACAGAAGTAAGGCGAGCTATATTGTGAAGTTCATTGCATGCGTCCAGGCAACATGGTTTGTTGTCCAGTGTATAGCGAGGGGGGTACAGAGGCTTCCGTTAGCAACGCTTGAGATTGTTACCCTAGGCTATGTCATTTGCGCATTGGCCAATTATCTCTTTTGGTGGCAGAAGCCACAGGACGTCATGACCCCCATAACAGTGATCACCAGTCCCAGGCAATCAATGGGCGTAGAGCGAATGAGGAACACCATGGGTGGCTCAAACTCGGCCGCGATTATTGCCATTACCGTAGCTTTCGTTGTCGGCGGAGTTCATTGCGTCCTTTGGAACGGAAAATTTCCTACACCGGCAGAGCGAGATTTATGGAGGATATCGTCTGTGTTGTTGATACTTCCACCCTTCCTGATGTTGGGAGACCCATTTCTAGTTTTGGCGCAGGGATACGTTGGGGTTGGGGTCAAGAGGTTGTTTTTTCTAGGTTTCTTTACCTTATTTCTTATCATTGTGGTACCTTTGTTTCTGGCTGCGCGCTTTTTTCTCGTCCTAGAACCATTCTTATCACTTCGTGAGGTACCATCTGGGACCTATATGACTATACATTGGGCCACACTATTTCCTCATTTATAGGATGTATTTTAGTTTTGGAGTTTCGTTAATTTTGATTTGGTTCGGGGTCAGTCATTAGGGCAGATATATATATTGTCTTTAGAGCCTAGAGAATATAAGACCTATACCGCACTATAAGATAATCTTTACCTAGAAAACAGGTATTACGCATCAAACTCAGAGTTTGGGTCACACCAGTGACGGCGTAGGAGCGCTCCCGTTCCGACGGTGTAGCGACGGCAAAATCTGCCATTCGAGAACAGTTTAAGCGTGACTGACTGTACCTCGGGGGTCCTCAAAGTGATGCAACGGCGACAATGAACCACAATTTTGCAGCTACTAGCCGCCATACCCAAAGTTGAGAAGTAATTACCGATTGAATTGCATCAGGCAGGGGCTGTATAATAAATATAAATAGTACAACGACAGGTAATAAGTGATGGAATGCCCTGAGATACAAGCACCAAATGTTGGTGGCGCTTTACCGGAACAGGTATCACTGTTTTCCATCACTTATTACCTACCGCTGTACATGGAAATAAAGATGGACTGGCATGAGTGATTTTCCATGAACGGAGCCAAAATCGTGCAACCCTCCACCATTAGGATATATTAAGACATTATACCGGGCTTGAGTGGGGCGGGGTATTCACATGGGTAGCTTAAGCACGCCAATCACGGATCTAGTGTAGGCATTTGACGAATAGCGGCAATCCACGAACACCGCTGCCCTTTTCATCCGATGCCTAGCCAAGCGACAAACACTTCCTGTACCGGATTGTAGCCTATAGTTTTATTTTATACGTTATTTCGTTCTTTAGGGAGATATTAGGGGACGTCTTGAGATAACGAATTTTTGATGGATCTGTTTGCCCGTTGACAAATTGCCCTTATAGTGCGGTATAGAATATGTTCGTCGCTTGCCTAAATTAGCACCTGGGAACGACTGCTATTACATGCTGGCGTCTAGGACTGACCGCTAGCACATAGGACTGATTGCTTACGCATGGGAAGTATCGGTAGCGCCTATGAGTTACTTATGACGAACTAATTTGTTCCTTGTGCTTGGTGACTTCTAGCCTAGGGAATTAGCCCCTATCAAACATTGGCCGCCGGGAATTGGTTACCGTTAGTTGCTTAGGGCCCGTTCGGGTGCCTGAGGGGTTGCGAACTCCGGTTTCCTAAAATCCCGCTAGCAGCCGGAAAACAGAGAAAAATGACGAACCCTTGAGGGAAGGTTTCATGTATTTGACGAGGATGAGGATCAAGACTGCGGTCTTAAGGTAACTTTAGATGTGGGCAAGCGAGGGACCTGCACCTTATGGGCTTTCCAGATGGAGAATGCTCTGCTGCAGTCTTTGATGACAGAGATGAGACAGGCAAGCGGGCAGGAAAAGGTTTCAAGAAGGAAGCCTGGAAAAGTGCATTAGCATCTGTCCATGCCGAGCTTCCAAAAGGAGGTATGACGCTCAATCGAATCAAAAACGAAGCCACGAATTTAGGCGGCTGCTACCTCCTGTGTCCGCTAGGGTTTCTGATGGCCGGTACTGATAATGAACTAGACGGAGAAAAAATATGATGACTTTTTGATGTTGAGGAATAATAGCGGATCTGGGTGGGATGAGGTTAGGAAGGTACCGACTGCGCCAGATGAAGTATGGGAGAGGATTATTGAGGTAAGATATGGGTAAAGAGCCGAGAAAGCTGACACAACTACTTGAAATATCCTGGAGCTAAAGAGTTTTTACTCAAAACATTACGTTACTTTGATATTCTATTTTCTGGCACCCGAGCCACTGGTGACATCGTAGTTACGTCCCTAAGCGAACTGTGGAGGCTTGGAAAGCACCAAAGAGATGATTTAGGTGGTGTAGAGCTGCAGCATTTGATAGATCCGAAGCTTTTCGCTCCCCTAACAGCCGAAAAAAGTTCCAGAGGTACTACGGATGTTGTCAAACAGAAGGAGACAAACCCGCAATGGTTGAGGCTAAAGGAAAGGCGCCAACTAGAGAGAGGGCAAGTGCTGGAAAAGGAACAGCCCGAGAAATGGCCAATATGGCAGCAGCTGCGATACAATTGGCAGCGTGTAAGCATGAAAATGCGATATTGGAATTGCAGGAGGAGTAGGCGGACATAGAAACTCAAGATAATATGTAGCTGCGGTCAGCATTTTTGGGAACGAAACAAAAGCGAAAATGTTCTGTGTTATCAGAAAGGGTGTATTCCGTAATGAATAGTTTAAGAAGAAAATTTGTGTCTATGGGATTAAGACCTCAACCTAGATTTTTGTATAAATATCGAACTTGAAACCTATCTATTGCATCTGATACTTTGGTACTCCTCCCACCTTTGGTCTGCTATCCGCTTACGCAGATTCTGGATGTCATGCTCGTCTGTTTCAAAGCAATTTTCAACCTCACTATTGTCCTCTAAACCTTCACTATTGTTTGAGTTCTTGAACTTAGAAGCATTACTAACAGCCAAGGTTGCTCTCCTCAGCTCGAAACTCTCGTAGAACTCGTCCTCCGGATAAAATTGTGCGAAGTGACCATAGCATAGAGTAATTTTACCTGGGGTAAAAACGGGCACCCTGGAGCTGTTACGAGAACAGGGAACCGCTTCGACTCTTGAAGACACAGGATATACGTTGAATGCTATTTCGTAATTGCGCATGTACATGTCTCAAATTGAAGAGTCCTTAGTTGATTTGAGGTCTCTTTAAATTCATTAGAAAGGTTATTTTTTTCAACTGTTACTAAACATCACATACCATAGGCCTGCTATAGCTTGCTTTCGTAAATGATACCTAACACCTATAAGGTGTTAAAGAACCCGGTCTGCAAAGCATAGCCTGCGTCTCTAAGATAGTATTTTCCTTTCACGATCAGATGTTACTATCCAAGTTAGTGGATAGTATAGGCTGGTATGTACAGGAACAAGGACCTAGCTAATCTTAAGATTGATCCCTCGAAACTGTGTCTGGTATGGATTCCTAAGCCGAGAATGAGGGGGGGAACACCCCATTTCGGGGCGGGGGGGAGGTTTGTAGTGAAAGACAAATCAACGATTCAACAATATGAGGAAAAACAATAGGGACAGGGTATAGGACAAAAGACCAGTGAGCATAGTAAGCTATATGACCTAATATATAGGATTCGAAAGGTTGGTACTGAAAATTCTTCAAATTATCGCAGAGATTCCCTCTTTACAGGCCTGTTATCACATCAAGATAGAGTATCGGATTACGATACCAACCAAACTAAATCTAGCCAAAGCGAGCTTCTAGATTACATTGTGGGTGTAGACTAGGGAAGAAATGTATTTGTCCGAATCTGAACCATCCCAACGGAGGTGCCACTGGGTTTCGAGGTACTAGGAGCTAGAGACTAGATATAGAAACCATCCCAGCCCCGAAACCCCGGGGTTACCACCCCATCACTACCACCACCGGAGGCGGGCATGCTCGAAGAACTGGGGGCTTCTTTAGATGGAGGCGGCAGGGAAAAGCGGAGAATAGATTAAATAGTTGGATCTTTTAAAGGTGAGTTTGTATTCAAAGAGTGGGATAGTAGGTATCTCTGGTGGTAGGAGTGGGGGGGGGGGGGGGTTAGTTCGATCTTTTAACAGGATGCCCGATTTATTCCCATTCCTCGATGCGTTGCATCCCGTAAATAGCCAATGGTAGCAAGCAGCACGCGGTATCACTCGAATCAGTAACACCCTTTTTCATTTCTATTCTCTGCTGAGTGATGTGTCGTATGGCTACATTCTCATTCCCCCGTGACCCACCCCCGCCCCCCACTACTCCTCCTTCAGATATCCCTCATTATCAAATAACCCCCGATACCTCGCCAGCTCCACCAAGGTCTCCAACGCGGAACCCCGCCAGTAGTCCACATAGTTCCCATGGGTAGTATACCACGCCACAGTGTTCCTCGCTCTCTTGATCGTGGGCAATGTACGCAAAGTAGAATCAGATACCACAGGCAGATCCGCATACGCGCCTCTATCTTCCAGCCGCAGGCCCAGAGTCGCAAGACCCGCAAAGATCGTGTCCGCGTCAGGCTCTGACCTATTGCAGTCGCGGGGGTGAAGTGCGTGAATCTTCCGCCGCAGGAAACAGTCGAGCTCGCTGAGTGCCACCGCAGGGAGCCTGTCAACTTCGACCATGTGCGTGCGGCCGAGACGGCCGTGCCAGTTCACTTTGATCATCTTCTGAAAAACCTCGGGAGAGCCGGCACCTCTTCCAGAGGCGGCGGTAGATGGGAGGGGGGTAGTTGTAGTGGTAGTAGTAGTGGTTGTAGGAGTAAGGGATGCCTGTGCGGCTTGGGGACTGGCGATAGCCCTGAGCTCGGTTTGGAGAGTGTTGATTACGCAGTGGAGTGCAGCGACGTCGGTGGGGAGAGGGGGGGCGTGTGTTGTTGTGGATTGGTGAGGATCGATGGCCGGCGTGGAGCGGAATACTCCCCCCGTTTGCGACGGGTCGGACGCGGTGGGGTCTCCTCCCCTAGCAGCTACATGTGGAGTTAGAGATGGTATCATGTGGTAGAACTAGACGCAGAAGTGCAGACGTACGGGGGTAGAATGCCCAGCTCACGAAGCCCGCGCTGTTACCACCACCTCCATCCACGGAAGTGTCTGAAGCACCCCGGGATCCGTCAGGCTGATGCGAGTTGTTGAACATAGAGCCAGTCATGCAGTTGGGGCTTTTGAAAGGGGGGGGTTGTATTCAAAGTGAGGGGGACAAACAGTATTATGTCTGGGTGGTGAAAGTGCGGGGTAGATGTGGATTCGAAAATCCGATATTTGCATTGGATGCCTGAAATCTATGAGTTTGTGTCCCGTAAGCAGCCGATGGTAGCACAAGACCGCGACACAGCTGATCACCAATTAATCCACAGTTTCGAAATTTCCCTAATATTATTTTGGGGTTTAGTGTATGCCCACTCCTGAAGCTAAACAGGACGGAGATGGATATGAGGCCAGATATGAAACCCCGACAAAAATACTCTACCAAAGACAAGCTTGACAGGTCCACTGCATGAAAGGAGAGGAAAAGTGTTTCTCCACCATACTCCACCATCCACATCACGGTGACACTAGAAGATATATATTTTCTAAGAATGTCTAGTAGGGGCAAGATCATAAAAGATAGTTATCTATTAGAAGGGGCTGTGCCTTTTTGAGAGGGCCCTTTAGAGCCGCTTCTCTCTTCATTATATATCAGTGCAACTACTCTATTCAACCTCTTGTATTACTTCGTTGTGGTATTGTGGTACTGGGGTGTACGAGAGATACGCTGTATGATTTGATTTTATGCCCATTTCAGAGTGCCCACCCCTCTCTCTCATTTACACGCTTGCGGTGCCAGAACTAAAATGCCGCCGACCAACTCCAACCAAGCACAATCTGTCAAGAATAGCTCAAAAACTGGGCAAAAATAAAAGATTGAACAAGCGGCGTTTTAATACCCGTTTCTTACTTTGGTTCGCCCAACTACACGACCCTCAAAGAGCCCTCATCATCAATCAAACCCCTATATCTCGCCAGCTCCAAGAGCGTCTCCAGCGCGAACCCCAGCCAGTAATCATCATACTTATTACTGCGAGACGTATAATAGTGCGCCGCAAAGTTCCTCACCCTCCTGGCCGTGGCTTCCTTGGGTAGTAAACTATCACCCACCACAACTGCATCTGCATACCCGCCTCTAACCTCCATGCGCAGCCCCAGCGCCGCAAGACTCGCGAAAATAGTGTCTGCATCCGGCGCGGAATAGCCGCCGCTAAGAGGGAAGATGGCTTGTAGCTTTCGCCGTAGGAGACAGTCGAGCTCGGTTAGCGCAGAATCGGGGAGGCCGTCAACGTCGTCCATGTGCGTGCGGCCGAGACGGCCATGCCAGTTAGTTTTGATAATCTCCTGGAAGACCTCAGGAGAGGCGGCGCCGCGTCCTGAGGCGACGGTACGAGGGGGGGCAGTGGCCGCGGTTGTTGTTGTTGCGGTGGTAGTGGTAGAGGTGAGGGGTACATGCTCCGCTTGGGATCTGGCAATGGCTCTGACCTCGGCCTGGAGATCCCTGACTACAGAGCAGATGTTTGTGGCGTTTAAGGGTACGGGGGCGTCGGGGGCCGTTGTGGGTCCGGACTGGTTGGACAGGCGGGGGTCGGTGATCGCGGCGGGCTGGATGAAGATGGGGGGTAGAGTGGCGTAGGTTGCCGCATCCGCCAGGCCTTGCACACTCACGGGAATACATTCCCTATCTATAAGAGCAGGTCAGAACTGGTTTGTGGGGTGGGTTAGCTGGAGGCAGGAGTGTGGACTTACACATGTAGCTCACGGCTCGCCCCACGCCCCCAGGACCCTTGGGGCTATCGTCAACGGACTCGGACATGGTAGAAGGATCTTGAATGTGAGGTTGTTGTGTGTAGGTTCAGAGGCAGAGACAGTATTGTATAATATCCAAGGTCGAG
Organism: Morchella sp. 2018-W26; assembly: GCA_024713715.1. Lineage (NCBI taxonomy): Eukaryota > Fungi > Ascomycota > Pezizomycetes > Pezizales > Morchellaceae > Morchella > Morchella sp. 2018-W26. Next base: position 888,130 of record JAMGYX010000017.1, read on the forward strand.
CTGGTTGCTATATAGGGAGAGCTGTCACCTATGGCGAAGATATTAGCAAAAGCGGGGTAATCGATGTGGGTGGCGCCGAGTGGCTGGTTACAATTCATCATATCTGCCTCTCTTGTGTAACTCCGCTCCTGCTCCCCAATCAAGGGTTCAGAGCAGGTAGGTTATATTACTTTTGATTGCAACAGATTGGCTAGGTACAATAAATGGATAATCTCTCTGGGAGCTCGGGTGAGGAAGAGCTTGAGTTGAGGAGGCACTGGATGATGGGAGTGGAGATGAACAAGACGAGGTTTTGGGGGGGAAGGGGGAAGAACTGGATGATGCATATATATGAAGATAGGTGGACTCCGTTAAACCCGCTCAGCTTGGTCTACAAACCGTTCCCTAATGCAATTATTTTACTCATCACTCTCCACCCCATCAGCGACAGGTTCATCTACCTACTGATCCAGATGCAGCGAAGGAGAGAGAAGCGGTATATTACTGAGGGAGAAAGGTGCGGGTGCGTCAAGAAAGGATTTTTGATGGTAGGGTTCAGAGTTGGAACGGGACCATCTTAATGAGGGTAGCCCGCCGTTGAGGGAGTATGTTGAGATTCGAATTATTCTTCAGCGACGATATTATCTAGGAATACAAATGCGTATGGTTGAAGCAAGCATGCTGGGCATCACAACGACCCTGGACGATTTTGGAAAATAGGTGAGATAGCGGGGTTGAAAACACTTATCGGTCTGATTATTTATATAGGGGTTTTCAAAAGCGCTCGGCCAAGGATTACTGAGCGTTATATTACAATTAATCAAGATATCAACGAGTAATGAATTAAACCAAAAAGAAAAGCCGGTATGAAGGATACTGTACTCCTACTATACTAACAAGACTCTTTCAAAACCCGAGGCTATTCGCAAAGGCTCTAGCAATATCGCCGTATGTGAGAAAGATGACACCTTTCCTTTGTTTTCCCTTCCATATCAACTCCTTCGCCAGTTTAAATGCCCCCCCAACAAGATATCAAATGCCGGCGATAAAATCATATGAAGAGAATATTTTACAGCCTACATTACGAGCACTTGTTTGGCTTTGTCTTTCCCTCCCTTATCAAATGTTGTTCATTATTGCAATAATAATTTTTCTAGTACTCCGTTCTTAGCTTGTGGTAGGTACCATTAGATCATCCTTTGCTGAGCACCCCCGCGAGTTGAAAATCAACAAAACTTACTTGGAACACCACCATTTCTAGTGCCGTCAAACGTTCTGTTTTGGCATTGTTTGGCAGGATCAGACATTGTCAGAACTTTAACAACCGCTTTAATTTCGGTGCAAGTCCAGACAATATACAGCATGTTGAGATATGCGACCGCGCTGCAAACCGCGTATTACAGCAACGGACAAGGAATGGCTGAAAGAAGGATCGCCTACAGGTCCCAGTTAATAGACAATTACTAACACATTTTATACAGCCACTTCCAATTCCCGCCGTCTGATTGAGAGGAGTCGATATTTCTGGCTAGAGGCGGAGCCACTATGCTATACAGTTCCGGTATTGGCTAGCTCTGTTACTCTGGTTGATAGATATAAAGCTGATTGATTGTCACCTAATTGCTCAAGAAGCCTTTCCTTGTTTGACTCAATATTACTGCTTCCCCTTATGGAGGCTTCACCTGGGGATCATATTCTTACCCGTTCGACGGAGGCCAAACCTCCGTACCCGCCCGTGTGCTTTTTGCCCTGTCTTTTAGCATTTGGCATCAACCACGAGCGATGGCATTAGAGCGTGTTGGCCACATTCATATTTTCAAAATTTGAGTTCAAATTTTGAGCTCTTGGCGGGCTATCCGCACCAAAAACCAGTCGCCAAGAACTAAATATTTAAACTCAGAAGTTGTTGGCCAATACGCTGTATTGTAATGTGGATTATTAGAATCAAGTATCCGGACGCAACGGCTACGATTTAATCAACACACAACCTAAATAGAGGCAAAAACAGAGTCCTAAATTATTACAAAGGATCTTAGAAATAGGTAGCCCAACTATAAAATTTTGTCTATTTTTCGTTAGCAGCGCTTGTTGCATAAGTGTCCAGGTGATTTTGGTTACCTGCAATATGTTGAGATTGATTACCTGCCCATGGCCCCCCCCAGCCTCCCTCCCCCGCCCCAAACCGCACCGCTCATTACATACAATCCGGAACCACCTTGGCTAGAGCACCTACCCACAATACACTCCTACCATTTTGGATAGCATAGCACCTTTTCTACGACCAAAACTCCAGGCGGCAAGGTTGGTGATGACCCCACTAATCCCTACACCTATACAATCCCGAAAAAGCACAAGTATTACCATCGCCTTGCCCACAATTGCCGACTACTTCACGGTGGATGCAGGTAATGTATATCTTGAGGGGTTACCAATGTTTAGAGGAAGCGATCTACTCTCTTTCACAGCATCTAACCTAAATGTAGTTTAGCAGGTGGTGTTGGCACCCTCGGTATCCCCTAGGCTATTGGTAAAATTCTCACCTCCCCCCTCCTAGAAGAAAGAAATCTTCTGTGGCTTTATTAACAGATCCTCTTATCTCCCTTATCAGATCATAGGTCTCTCATCTAAGTTTAGTTCCTTCCTTGTAGGGCGGGTCACGCCAGCATGGACAGACTAAGTCGATATTGCTCTTGGCAGGCCGGGGTGGATAGCACAAGCCAAGAACCCCTCCCTCTCAGCAGGCAGCGCAACTTAGGGTATGTCCAGTTCTGGCATTTTGGGAGTGCGGAGCCGTGCGTGAGCCGATATTTCTCTCAGGGCTTCATCGAGAAGGGGAATTCTGACCAGAGGCTGAGCTTACCAGCGTACACAAAGGCCTACTGGGAGTACGTACCAACCACTTTTTTTTTTCTGTCCGGAGAATTAATTAGGGCTTTACTAACATGGTATTGTTTACTAGAGGTAAAGGGGGTCTTAGCAAGCAGTGATCGAAGATTGACCTACAGGCCTGCAGGTCGCATCTGCAGGTCAGGGCATATCTGTGACCTACTATTGCTGGGGACTTCAACCGCTAATGACTTTCCCCAACCATACCCTATATTATTTTTTTCTCTATTGGATGATAGACATGCTTCTTCTCTACAACATAGTAGAGTCAGATAAAGTTTATCTTCTGTTGTGGTGGAGTTTTTAAATCTCTAAAAGTTGGGTTTTTGGTGGGGAGCCAAACGAATGTCACAGCAACTGCCTATTTGGGACAAGTATTTCACCCGATTTGGACTCAACCATTCAAATTAGGTAAGCTTAATCCCAAATCAGAGTCTTTGCACATCTTGGCACATCCTGGCACATAATCCCCCCCCCGCGACATGACCGGACCCTACGCCACCCACCTCCTCCCCAACACCTCCCTAACGACTATTGGAGAAACAGAGTGACATTACTATGGCTCCACCGACATCTTTACTCGCAGTGGCTAGCCCCCTACCAGTCAGATCTTGCCGTCTGCTTGCCCTCCCCCCCGAGCTAATCCTCGAGATCGTCCAGCCTCTCGATTTGCAGGATCTCTCTCATCTTATGAGGGCCTGTCGCTATCTCTTCAATATCCTGGGACCCCACCTCCACTCCTTGCTCATCGCGCAGAAGGACGCGGTCCTGACCGCCGCTTGTCTCCAAAACAACACCGCAAAACTACGGGTAGCCGTCGCCGCCGGTGCAAAGCCAGGGCCAGCGCACCTCACGAGCGCATGTAGGTCGAAAGCTACCACCGCCGCCATTATTTTCCTCAACGGACACGCCCTACCGACACACTATGTTTGCCGTCCCTATTTCTACCCTTCGAGCCGAACCTTGCTACATACGCTGCTCGATACTGCCACCCGTTCTTTCGATCTTGCGACCATCGAGGCCTTGCTTGCCCGCGGGGCGGTCTTGAGGCCACCTGGCAGATATTACGGAATGTGACTCTTCGAGCCTATCCGTTTCGCGATGTTCCACGGGCGGTGGCTGTTGCCGCCATTTGTCGAGCGCGGATACCATCTCGACGATCTCAGGTTCTATCCCCGCACTGCTCTGACCTAGGCAGTACACTTTGGGTGTGTGGACACGGTGAAGTTGCTGCTGAAGCATGGGGCAGACGTCAACGAGAAACCACAATACGTAGGCTTAGGGATGCGCCCGCTTCATGTCTGCTGCGAGCGGCGTGGGGAAAGTATGGAAATGCTGAATCTGCTGCTGGAGGCGGGAGCAGATGTCGATGAACCTAATCGGTATTCCCTGTCCTCTCTCCAGGTAGCGATGTTGAGGGGTGATGTGGAGGCGGTGAAGGCGCTAGTCAAACGGACGAAGACACGTGTGCACTGTATGTGCTGGTTTCCTGTCCGCTGCAGGTGGTTGGAGCGGTTCCGGAGAAGACCCGAGTGTCTCCGGGGAAGGTTGGAGTGCTGGAGGATTGTGCAAGCAGCTGGTATTCATACTAGCAACGAGGATATCAGAAACCCGCCGGCCCCGTTCTTCTTCGAGACAGAGGGGGAGCGAGAAGATACGTAACATGGGGTGTGAGAATAACCACAAATGTAATATGATCGTAGATGCCCAGCGGCATATCATTAGACATCCCCGCCCATTCTGATCATGGCTTGAACTGGTACTTCTCTACTTCAAAGCTCATCAGTCGAGCTAGATTCAATCTACTGTACCTGTAGCGTGTTATAGAGGGTTTAAGCTCACCGTGGCTTTGATAGAAACCTGCACACGGCACTCGCAATTGACCTCGTTTCATCCCGAGTGTGGGAAGGATTGTAAATCCGAAGAGACATGATTACGTAGGTGTATAAGGATATACACCACGAGAGATGTGGAGACCAAAGCTCCTACATCACCTTGTAGTGCTGGCGACTACTCCGTCTCACCCAAAGCTTGTAGAAGCACCGGACCCAAAAGACAAGTAGACATAAATGAGCGTGCCACGGAGTCAATGCAGCAACGTACGCGTGCATCACGCCTCTCTCCCCGCCTTACCAATCCCCACGTGCCGCTCAATTGCTCCGCCGCAAAACGACCTTTCCCGTCGGAGGTGCGTCATTGATTATCACTCGCACCAACATGTGGAAGTTACGTTGATTGATTGATTGATTAATATCTCATACATGTGGAAGTTACGTTGGATTTCTTTTTTGTTTACATCATTAATCCCGTTGGGATTATTACTGCGGGCCGGGGAAAACATGTCCTTCCTGTAAGAGCTGTGGCAAGGTCTGGACCACTATCGTATCATGTCATTACTGCTTCTTTGCTAAGGCAACCATGTTGTTGTAAGAAGACCACTAAATCCCCTCCTATATAAAAGCCTATGTCCGCTGCCAGGCCCAACACCACGAGCAAGCTCGGCCCGTCATTCGGGGGAATATCGGCAGTAGCGGTTCAGACTACGGTTACCCACCAGCGTAGCGACATACTCGCTCAGGTGGCGAGGAAATGTCGTTTCCCCCAGCCATGGCCAGCCTAGGTGAGTGGCAATTGGAGTTTTCTCTACGCCTCACAGAGGCAATTATAGCGAGAGGAGGGAGTCTAGGGGCGCATCTGGTATATGTAGTTCAATTACCACCTACTAGGAGATACATGCTGAAGAAAGGTACATTTCTGGGCCCGGCTACGCTACTGTGAGACTATTCCTCTCTTGCCACCCACAACCCATTGACCCTCCACACCACATCCCGATCTACATGCTACCAGACCACCCCGGCATTCACGGCTGTGGCTCCTCCACCACGGGTTGCGCGGTAGCCAGCGGCACCTGCCGCAAATACTGCACACCATACGTCTTCAACACCCTGTCAACCTCCCTCCTGCGCTCCTCCGGCGCGGCATCCGCCGGGATCCACGTCCGACAGTCCAGCCAGACCCCATGTATGGTGGCCCCGGCGCCCAGGAGTATGCTTGCGATCTCCACATTGGCCGTTTCAATCGCCATTGCCAGCGAGTGGTTGAAGCAGTTTGCTGTCGGTGTGACGCCATGCTCCACCAGGATGCGTAGCAGGTCTGTGTGGCCGGCTGCGACGACGCCCAGGATGAGATCCTCGGCGTCGCGGGGCTGCGGGGCGGGGGCGACGCTTAGTGCGCGTGAGAGTAGCCGGGGACGGTAGGTGCGGATGGCCCAGGGGAGGATCCAGCGCGCGCTGCGGGCGAAGTAGGCATCGAGTAGGGGGGTTAGGAGGGCGTGGAGGGTGTGGGAGGTGCGGGAGAAGGCGGAGAGGGTGCGGAGGGGGAGGTGCTCGGCGATGGCGAGAAGGATCTCAAGAGGGAGCCGGGGTCCAGGAGTTGCGGGAGTTGGACATGGTAGGGGGGGTGGGTAGATAGCTGGCTGGTGGAAGAACTCAATCTTGGCTTTAAACGATGTAGGGGTATAAATGGTTATAATATTGTTCCACTTGACCAGGTCTTGGCGCTGATTTTTACATACAAACTCCAATAGCATCTCAAAAAGACAAAGCAACAGATGTCTGTCTGATAGAAGTGTTCATAATCACTAGAACTATACTTCTATCAGACAGATTTTTGTTATCTTGTCGTGATTGACATGTGCCCCGACAGGCACTATCTAGCGGGGAAGAGTCTCACCTTTTGGCGTGGGTGGCCCGCCCGGAGTTCAAAAATGCGATATGCACATTTACGATACTCGAGTACTACCCGCCAAGTGGTATAGTATGGCATGCCGCCCGTTGGGCGGATAAGCTCTTCCAGCGATTCTAGTCGTCTGTGGTAACTACCGCTAATCTTTCGTTGGCTCTAGTGTTAAGTCAGAGTGTGAGGGCTCGGATCATCAAATGAGGAACAAGTGAAAAATAGTGTATGGTAGATCATCCTCTGATTCAGAAACTACACCAAATTAGTTCCCTACTTTACAGCTTACATTTTCGGTTTCTCATCACCTGTCCCAAGTCGCAACTTGGTAATATAGTGTACATGTTACCCCCTTCAGGCTGCATAGCCAGAATCATCAACCAACTACAACTAACCCAGCAAATCAATGAACAAAACAATAAAAAAAGATAAACTCACAAATAGGGTTAGGGTTTACCGCTAGCCAGGTCACTTTCTATTCTTGCACCTGTAGGCTCGGAACAACAAACAGCACCTCTAACTTGAATTTGTTATGGGTTATGGCGGGGCACGAAATTGGGGCAATATATTTAGGGCTGCAACTCCCAGGGTTGCAGACATGCGTAGTGGGAATGGTAGCGAAACTCACAACACACCACGGTCACCAATACCGGGGTTCTATATGTTCCCCTGTCAACGCTCTATCTGCCTGTAGAACCTCGAACGGAGGATCATCGATACACCTGGTTTGGCTTTCTCGGGGGAGTTATGGTGCACCCTGCCTCAGAGGACATCGTGGCGGACTGTTATATAGGATACTTGATATTGTTCATTTCCTGGCATGTAGCCGTTGTATCAAGTCTAAATAGAGCGACTCTATGAAGTATCAATAGCTAAATAAATAAATAGAGCGATCTGGCCGGCCAATCTCTGGTTTTTTGAAAATTTGAGCTCTTAGCAAAGTTTCACACCAAAAGCTGAGGCCAAGAAGTAAATATTTAGATTCAGCGGTTGTTGGACAAAGTGATCTAATAGAATAAAAGAAAAATACGCGGCTAACTTTAAACACTACAATAGTTTATTTACCTGGAGTTTACAGCATATTTGGAGGGGTATCAATTTATACTCAGGGTTAGGGTTTACTTCAATTGGATTTCCACATGTGAATATCACGATAGCGGCATGGAAACCTCACTCGACTCATGAGATCAGAGTCTATTTATTTATTTATTTATACTTCATTGCTCTACTGCCCTCTGGTGCCTACAATGGCACATTATACTCGCGCTTCAATATCAACTACTGAGTATGCAGTATGTGGGGGGGGCGGATCAACGGTGTGAAATACTAGCTATGGAAAGAATAGTGAGCTAGTACTTTATTCTCAAAACCCCCGCAACCCCACTGGGTCCATGAGTTACTGTTCAAACTACCCGAGCCTCTGCAGCTAAAACTCTCTGTTACCAGCCTATTGACGGGAATACCGTGGTATCTGGTATTGTAATTACATGAGCCGCTAGCTACTCCTCCTTCAAAAATCCCTCATTATCAAATAGCCCCCTATACCTCGCTATCTCTAACAAGGTCTCCAACAAAGCCCCACGCCAGTACCCCGAGTTTTTAAAAGTTTCATTCGCATAGAAATACCCCGCAAGCTGCCTGCCTCTCCTGTCGGTGGGGTCATCCACGATCGTATCACCGCCCACTAACGGGAAACCCACATACCGGGGCCTATCCTCCAGCCGAAGCCCCAGAGCAGCGAGACATGCAAAGATGTGGTCCGGTTCAATGGTATAACTGTGCATTTTGCCGTGAGGGAAGATGGATTGCAGCTTCCGCCTCACGAGGCTGTCGAGCTCCATTAGCGCGGCGGGGGTCAGGGCATCGACGTCGACCATGTGCGCGCGCCCAAGACGCCCATGCCAGTTGGTCTTGCTCATCTGCTGGAACACCTCGGGCGAGGCGGCGCCACGTCCAGAGGCGATGGTGCGTGGGTGGTCTGGATGCAAGCATGGGACGGGGGTGGGAGTGGTCGTGGTCGTGGTTGGAGCTACAGGAGTGGGGGTCGCCTGCTCGGCCTGGAGGCGGGCGACGGAGTCGGCGAGGCGGGTAAGCTCGGCCTGGAGAGTGTCGATTCTGGACTCGAGGGCGGCGACGTTGGTGGGGAGGGGTATGGTGGGGAAGACTCCACCCGTCGTCTTCGCTATAGGCGGGGTTAAAGCTGGGCTTGTTTTGGGAAGCGGGTGGCAAGGTCTCGGACTTACTACCGAACGCACCGAACCCACTAGACATATTTGAGTGACTCGGATATCTCTGTTAGGGGAGGGTGTATTGAAGTGGAGAGGACTCTTGGAGATGCGGTTAAGAGTTGATTTTGTGTCGAGAGGGAGGGAGCGAAAGTATTTCAGGTTGTGGTGGGGTAATGGCGGGGTAATGGCGGGAAGGCTGAGGTTCGATCGATCGTTTTGGTATTTGCTTTTTTTATACGCCTTTGCATCCCGTAAATGGCCGATGGTATCACAAGACAGCGTCATGTGCGATCACTCGACTCATCCGTATCCGTCTATATTGTTACATATGGTATTTATTAATTTATATTTTATTAAGCAATACAGAGTCTACAAGTCCCTAGCCACTCACTCAACTCCCCAGAATCCCGTCTACGGAGCTGAATTACGCTGCCTCAACGATGATGGATTGCCGTCTCACGCAGGATAGGTCAAGAACGAGCACTTGCAAGGATTCTTAGATTATATTGCGGGGGACAGAGAGATTCAGGGGGTTATTCGTGGAAAACCGGAACGTTTTATCTGGCATGGGGAGGTCTGTTATCGCGCGAGATTCTATTGGGAGGTTTTGCCTGAATATGTCGTTTGACGGCCGAAACATTAGAGAGAAGGGAAAAAATCGATGTTAGAGTTCAAAAACATTGTATCCTAGTCGAGAGAATCAGATGGCTTGATGGTTCTTATACATGGTGGTGTTATTGATATATCGCTGGATGGCTCTTATATGTGGTGATACTAAGACTCGCTAAATGCAAATGTGCATGTGTGTACTACATGTATATGTCAAGCTTTCGGGACCATGTCAAGTTTAAGCTTAGATTATAACCCTAACCCATCATCCGACCCCTCCCCCCCTTTTCTTTCATCGCGTGCATCACAGCATATCACCACAACATCATCCACCATCTCTTCAATCATCTATCTCCAGTTCTATCCGAGTTTGAATCTCACATACTCACTCTTATACGGCTTTTATAGCGCGAACAGAATGGCTGGTCCACAGAGAACCCCTCGACATACACATAACGGTCGCGTCGTGCCCGCGACGCCGAGACGAACCAATGCCCCCGTTAGTCCCCCAACGCCTACTCCGCGACGTTTACTGTTACCCCCCCTAATAACAATTACGATTCGCAGACCTCTGCAAGCACATTGGGTCACGAACAGCAGTCGCAGCAGTTGCAGCAGCAGTCGCAGCCCCAGCAGCAGACTCCACATAGGAGTTTCAATACCCCTGTACGCGGCACTGCACAGAATAATCAACAACAGCGAATGTCACAGCAGAGGCACCCACAACTAACCAATATACAAGCAATGCAATTTGGCGCCCTGGCGCAGCAATTCGAGACACAAAGGCAACCCATCGGCGGCATATCATCACCCGATGATATCATCGACCTGGAAGATTCTCAAGTTGTACCGGAAGATCTTGACGATGATGAGCCTTATAATCTCGGGCTTAGAAGCTTTGAAAGAGAACAAGATGCCGAGATGGAATATGTGGTTAGGGTAGGTCAGATAGAATAATAGTGGGTATAACAGGAAACACTGATGTTATCAAAAGGGACCCGAGGGACTTGACTTAGCAGAAATCCAGGAAGCCATCGACAAGGCGATATACGAAAAGACCAAATACAAACGGCGCTATGATAGCAAGAGACTCGATGACGAGTTTCGGGATGGAGGCAGATTTTTTAGTTCGCTGATTAACACTGCCCGTCTTATCTTTGCTCGCCACTTGTGCATACTAGACAAATGGATTCCTGAGATAATCAACGACGCAAAAGGAGAGGCAGTAGATATCAATTCACCGGGCTACCTCAAAGCGTACAACAAATTGATGTCATGGAGAAAGAACTGGTTCAGTGACTACATAATCAATGTGGATGCGCTACAGCGTCGCATCCAGGATGAAATCGAGGATATGCGACACTCCCACTTTCAGAGCTCCGTGATACGTCCAAGTCGAAATCGTCTTATGCGGATTTCTATGGACTCATGTGAACGACGCGTTCTGTCATTGACTGGGGGACTACACTCCGTAACCCAAACATGGAGGCTCTATACATGACAATTTTCACCTATAGTCTGATGTGCGTATATCTCCCACGACAATCTATTCTAATTTACCGTTAAGGGACTAACGATTAACTCAGATATGCGCATAGAGCCAGACATGACCCTAAGTTCAAGAGAAGTGAAGCCTTCGAATGCGTTCGAAGGATCGGACTGCGGCCTGAATATAAACCGTACGGTGTTGAATGCTTAGTGCTGCTCCCTCCCAAACCGCCAAGCAAGGTGCGGTACAGACCGTCCAGAGTGACAGAATTGGAAGAAGATGACCTCTTCGTCCCCTTCGTCCACAAAGGAGAAAATGCGGCAACACAAGCAACCCCCACAATTGATCCTGCGCTCGCTGCCACACCACCCGCCGCTGCTGCACGAGGAGCTCCAGTTGTAGAAGCACAGATCTAACCCTAATTCCCGCTATTCCACAAGACCTATCGCCCCAAGAACTTCTGCATGCACGCTCCTGATTCTTCATATCCATCATCGGTCTCGGACACTTGCGCTTGGACCAGTAACTAACCCATCTACTGCAAAGTCTCAGTTCGTTCAGACGGTTGCCAAGAGGATAATTTTGCAGAGGAGTAGAAAAATATCACGGAAGAGATCAGAGCCTTTCACAGCCAGCACCGCTCTTGGCAACCGTCCGAACGAACTGAGACTTTGCGGTATTACAACACATCTATTATAGCATTACATGTAGTCTCTCACCTTCTAACCTTTTTTATTTTTATTTTTACATGTAGCGTCTGAGTTCAACAATCTTATCGTATTCACATAACTTCATCCTTTCTTTATGTATTGCTTTATGTTTCGCATATCATTAGACAGAGTTTAGATAGAATTTTTTTTTTGTGGTGGAAGCATCGTTTTCGGTCGCAAATACACGTATCCCCTCAAGGCGACAGAATACATTTTTAGAGGATGAACTACAGCGGTAGTGTATCGATAATGATCATTCATATTAGAATACCATAGACTGCTATAGATACAGCTTATGATAGTGTGGATAACAACTCCAGCTGTACATGTACATGTACATGTATTCCTGGTGCTACAACCTGTTGCGTGGAAAGGCATTGTGTGGGGACGGTCGTCGAACGGTATTCTTGAGATTGTAGTCGCCAAACGGTCGCCGAGCCGTCGCCAAACAGCATTTGGAAAAATGCCGTAAGAATGCTGCAAGACGACCACCTTTATCAAAAGCGGTATCCTGCCAACAATGCCAATTAGAGGCAGTGTGGTAGTGCTACAGCCGTGTTCCTAATTCGGTCCCTCCAACAAGACGCTGGACCTTTGAGACGGCATGTTTTGCGATGTAGCAATACTACGGACTTATATACAATAAGATCTTACTACGGTAACCGGAACACCCCTATTTTTGTTGCTGTATGTATTATATATGGCGCCTCATAAAGGTGATAGCAACTCCATCACTAATAACTTTTTAACAAAGCAAAATATCAAAAATCTGTCTGATAGAAGTGTGGGTCTAGTGAGTATGAACACTTCTATCAGACATATTTTTGATATTCTGCCTTGTTAAAAAGTTATTAGAGATTGAATTTTCCTGTTTTTGTATGTAAAAAGCGCCAAGACTTGGTGAAGTGGAACAATATTATACCCCTAGATCACAGACCTGCAGCCAAGATATAGTTTTCAGCCATAATATAGCTGGAATAGAGAGTTTTAGCTACACGAGTTGGACAGAAAGTCGAGCACTTGGACAGAAAGTCCTACACCTCTCATTGGCTAAATCCTTGTAAGTCTTTGCCTAAAACAGCTAGAATTTCTGTCCAACCTGTCCGACTTTCTGTTCAATTGGCGTAGCTAAAACTCTCTAATATAAGGCTCCCATTGGTTCAAGAGCCGTTGGAGTGGCTAAGATTGTTCCAGCTGAGATACCGGCATGTCACCTTCAAGACGCGCCGCACCTTAGTTTGGACATGGTAAACAACGCGAGACTTGTTTAACATCAGGGATTAGAATACATTAAGGAAGGTGCCTTTTATACCCGCTCATGACATGTCTCTACCGGAACAGTAGTCCTAGGTACTATCGTTGACCATGCTTAGAGGCAGGAAATATTACGGCAGTCTCATCACTCCTCCATAGTCACCGTGATTGCCTACAAACAAGGAATGGATCATTGTATGATTACTTGGTCAATCCCCCCCAAGCTGGTACTACCCCCCCATATACGTGCGGCCGAAACGAACGTCCCAGCCAGTCTTGACTATCCTCCGGAGACCTAGAGCTAGCACCTCCCGCAGGGGATGCTGAATGTGTGGTTTCCATGCAGGGGCGGGAGGGGGGGCGGGGATGGTCGCGAAAGCGGGTTGCATGCTGGTGCATCCCTATCTACACACAAGCGGGGGAGTTATAGGGGTCTTTTGGCGGCGAAACGACTACAAGTGGTAGTGGAGGGTTGGAAACCCCCATTGCCCAAAGCTCTCGGGGTTGCCGCCGGACATGCATGGTAGAATTATTGGTTCTGACAGTTTGAGAATACCTTGGGTAAATATGCAAGTTTGTGATTCAGATCAAGAGACAGTAGATAGCTGCCAGATATAATAATTTAATAACATGCACAGCCAATAGCCGACAGTAGCTCAGGCGAGTATGAAGTAAAAAAAAAAAAAAAGACAGTTTTCCAGGGTTAGGGCTATTTCTGGGATGCCTGATTTCTTTTTTCAAATGCGTTCATCCCCCCAGTGCCTACAAGTGATAGATTATGATTACATGCCCATTCCAGCATTACTCCTCCTTCAGAAACCCCTCACCATCGAAAAGCCCTCTATATCTGCCCAGCTCCACCAAAGTCTCGATCAAAAAGCCCCGCATGTACTCATTATGGGTATACTTCTCATTTGCATAATAATACTCGGCCAGGTTCCTCGCCCTCCTAGTGGTGCTCTCCTTGAGCGAAGCACTGTCACCCAGTATCTGATACATATAGGGGTCCCTGTTCTCCAGCCGGAGTCCCAGGGCAGCGAGACCGCCAAAGGTCTCGTCCGCATTGATCGAATAGGTGCATGACCCGCCCCGGGGGAACAGGCCGCGCAGCTTTCGCCGCACGAGGCCATCGAGCTCCATCAGGGCGGCGGGGGGCAAGGCGTCGACGTCCACCATGTGCGCGCGCCCAAGACGGCCGTGCCAGTTGGTCTCGGTGACTCGCCTGAAGGCCTCAGGAGAGCCAGCGCCCCGCCCGTAGACGGTGTTCGGCGGGTGATTTGGGGGCGGGGGTGGTGCGGAGGCGGGGGTGGTGGTGGTGGTGGCTTTGGCAGGAGTGGGGGTGGTAGGGACGGAGGTGTTGGGAGTGAAACTAGTGGATGTTGCCTGCTCGGCCTGGAGACGGGCGACAGTGGCGGCAAGGTGGGTGTTGACCGTGGAGGAGGCTTGGAGCTGGGCTTGGAGTGTGTTGATTATGGAGTGGAGGGCGGCGACGTCAGTGGGGAGGGACAAGCTGGGGGCTGCGGGGTATTGGTAAAAGTTGGAGGGCGGAGGGGAATCGTCGTCTTCTGCATGAATCCGGAGTCTAGGTTAGAGTAGGTATATTGGGGCAGACTGGGAAGCAGAGTCTATACTTACCGTCACCAAAGTGATTGCGTGGACGTGGAGCGCCAAACGAAGACATGGTCGGAGTAGACAAAGATTTGGTTGGACAATAGCTTGTGGCTGTAAGTATACTGTATACTCGGTGATTCTCGAGACTTAGACAAAGGGACAGGAGAGGAGGGAATAGAGTTCTTTTTAAACAAAGCGAGGGGTCACATCGCTTATTAATGATCAGTTCTCTGGATTGGATGCCTGATATGCATACATAGTCCGTTGATGCTGGCCCCCTTATAACGGATGGATTAAATTTGTATGGAAGATCCATTATTTGATAGGGGATCTGCTAGTAAAGCCACACAAAATTGCTTCTTCTGGGGGGTCAGCAATTTACTGACAGACTAACGAATGAATTTGTATGGGAGATCTATTATTTGATAAGCGAGATAACAAGATCTGCACTAGATTTACTTTTTCGCATCAACTCGTCAACGACATCTAAATAACTCTTGGCATGTCGTGTCTACGGTTCTCCCACCATAATAGCAAAGCCACACCAGATTTGTTTTTTTTCTTGGGCAGCATCCAAGTGACAGGCGAGTAAGAGTACCTACAGTCGCAACTCGATATGCCGGACCTCAATACTCCGGGTCCCTTGCTGTCCCGTACGAAATCCAGGGTTTTTGTTTTTTTTACCGAAAATCGATTTTCTATCCCAGTTTTTTTGAATCTTGGCAATCCGGCATACCTAGTTGCGACCGTAGAAGGTAGCAACGCAAACCGCACCGCCGCGCTCTACCCACGGTGATCAGATGTGTCGCGTTCTTGTCAGAGGAAGTAAATTTAGTGTGGCTTTACTAACAGACCTTGTTAACTCCCTTATCAAATAATAGATCTCCCATACAAATTCAATTCGTCTGTTATAAGGGGGCCAGCATCAACGGACCAGGGAAAGAGTTTCTGCTGGAGTTACACCGTATCGTATGTTATCTAGCTAGTCCTGAGATTTGGAGCAGGGCCAACCCTGTGTCTCGAGGCCTCTAGCCGGGGGATAGGCCTTTCAGGGTACGGACTGGTTATTCTCCTAACACCTAATTAATAGAGTTGTCAATTGGTTGTTTAGCTTGCAGAGGGTCGAGGAGTACGAACTATTGCCCACTACCGTCAGGTTAGGGCTGCCTTTCTGTAGAGTTTGATATACTGATATGTACAGATGATTAGGGTGATATACACTTTGGAGAGGTTTAATTACTTTTTTATATCTTCCTGGGTGGCGGATGAGGTTGGTGCCGGGGAATAGAGAAATTAGTAGGAATTAGGGAAATCTTAGACGTGGAGAGGAGGGGGGGAATGGCCGCAGTAAAGGTGTTTCTCCCTCTATTTGACGGTGTTTTCAGTGGAATAATGTGACATAGTTATGGATTAAGTGTCGAGTTCGGCGTGTATTGAGGCGGAGATGAGTTTTTGTTAATGACACAAGATATTGTTTGCTATACGCCGCATTTTAGCGGGCGGAAAGAATCAAACCTCAGCGTTGGGACTTCTCTCTAAAAGCGCAGATATGGATAACTCAAGCCAACCAGTTCATGGATATATACGGAGGCATGCATACACCTCTATAAAGAACCCTCGAATTCAAGAATTGATTCTACCTTTGATATATATTTATTTGGGTAAGAGTGGACGTGATTCACACGCCGGAAGAAAATAAGGTGACCCCTCTTCCCCGTAAAAACAAAAATGAAGGGGAAAACAGCAATAGAAATAGAAATAGAGGTAAAGAGAGAGAGAGTAATATAAATCGAGGGAAAGAAGGTAACCACCTCTTCTCCGTAAAAGTAAAATAAAAGTGATACTAGAAATAGGAATAGAGCTGAAAAGAAAGAGTATGAAATAGATGGAAGAGGATAAGGTAGCCCCCCCCCTTCGATCCCCGTAAAAGTAAAGATAAAAGTGGAAATAGGATTAGAGATGGGGATGGGGGGAGAGAGAGTGAAATAAATGGAAGAAAAGAAGGTAACCCCCTAGTCTTCCCGGTAAAAAATAATAATAAAAGTAAAAATAGAAGTAGAAACAGAGGCAAAAAGAGAAGGAAGCAAATAGGTGGAGGGAAACAGGTAGCCCCCTCTTCCCCGTAAAAATAAAAACAAAAGAGAAAACCAGTAATAGAAATAGAGTTAAAGGGAGAGAGAGAGAGAGTGAAGTAAATGGAATGAATAACTGAACAGAGAGAACAAACAAACAGAAAACCTCCATCATGGACGACCTCCGCGCGCATACGCCCAGCTATCCAACGTACACGACCTCTACGCCCCGTTATGTATGAATGGTGCCCAATCCAAAACCTTCCCCGCAGCCCGCTTGTCCCCTCTCGCCTTCACCACCGCATCATGGAGTGCCCGGGCCACCCCACGTCCCTCAGCGATACCCGCGTAGAAACATTCTGCGACCTTCCTGCAAACCCTATCGTCCCCCTCCCACATTGTGGCCAATACATGTCGGAACCAGCCATCTGGAAGGCGCCAGCAAGAGTGATCCCTTCATCCACCAAGCCAATGTCTCCAGTCTCGGCAGTGGAGCACGCGGAGAGGTATGCGATCAATGCGCTTCCTCTCTTTGCTGCTACATCGGCAACGGTGAGACGTCCGCCCTGTAAAGGTAAGCCTCCGCCGCTGGGGTTGGCAGTGTCAACGACGCCGTGGCAGGCGAAATGGATAGCCTAGTAGTCTTCGAGGGATGAAAGAACCTCTTGGGGGGTGGGATATTCCAATTGCTTTGTGGTGACTTTAGGCTCCACAACTTTGATGATTTGTTTCACTTCATCCATCACACCGTCGAGGTCTCCCTGGCCCTCTGTCTTCTGCATGGTCAAGAGCAATAGTTCCCTGATTTCCCCGACTGGCCTCCGCCGTGAGTACTCTAACGCCTTGATGTTTGGCGTATATGAAGATATGGCCCGGCTAATCGTGTTCTCGGTGGAGCCTTTCATGTGATGTCTAGCTGCATGGAATGGAGCAAGGCCCATCGGACCCGTGCCGATCCACCAGATTTGAGGCAGCTCACCACCCTGTTGCGGTGGTGGAGCGGTAATACCCAGTGCTGCGAGAATAGGGGAGACGACAACATCCCACAACCAGATTAGCAGCTCCCTCATCTCCCTTTGCCGTGTGGCGTAGGTGGACCCATCGCCCTTCACAAGATCCTTCATACCGTACAACAGTTTATTTGCACGCTCCCATTCACATTTATCGAGTTTGATGCTCTCTATAGAGGTTCCGGTAATCATGATGGCGTCGCAGCGGGTCTCAATTGCGTTCACGACCACTATGTGCCCAGAGCCGCCGGCGAGCGCCATGAGACTCTCACCGCTCCCCTGCGCTAGGAAGCTTTCGTGTCCTGGTAGAGCTCGTATTCTCTCCATAGGCCGCTCAAACTCGACCGTCGCCCGCTTACGCTGCGCCATCACACTGTCAGGGCCGATCAGTTCAAACCCAGGTGTACGAACCGGTGTGGCAAGCACACCCTCCATCTGCTTCCTCAAATCCATGAACCTCTGATAATGCTCCGGGTGCTCGGACAGTAGGTCTGTCATGTCACTGCGGCAATCAATCAAGAAACTCACGATAATCCCACGTCCCAGCTCAAGTAGTGTCAGCGCGTGTGTAGCTCCTTTACCGGCCTCTAAAGAGTATGTGGCAGCCTGCGAGGCTACACCGGCGAGCATCTTTAACAGCCGCTGCTGATCCACACGGGATAGGAATGGTCTGCTGACCTGCGTCATGAGCTTTACACATTCCTCTTATACCTCCGCTGCTTGTGCCTTCTCCCCAGAGTTGTAGTGGAGCTCTGCCACTTGCTGCCCTGAACGGATGCGAACAAGCGGCGTGGCGGACTCGAGGCTCCATGCATCCAAGAAGAAGTGGAATGACCTTTGCTTGTCGAGACCCTTATTGAATGCGTGGTAGCGGTCAAGATGGCAGTGCCCTAGAAGTTCAAAAATCATCCCTAAGTGACCCTCGCTCTTGGGACACTTCCCGATGCCTCTAAGTAGGACTTCAATTGCTTGATCGATATCGCTGAGGTGCTTCTGGGAGTGGTGGTAGCGTGTTCGGAGGAAAAGTGCCAGACTGTAATTGAACTCGGGATTTTTCGCCATACCAATGATATCATCCCCGTCCTCTATTGTGGCTTGCGCGAGGATTATTGCTTGATCAAGGTCTTCGAGCGAGGTTTGAGCGGTTGGAAAGGTTTTGTGGTGGAGGTACAGGGCATTGGCAAGAATATGACAGCAGTAGGTTCTTCGCTGAAAATCGGCGGTATCCACGCAAACCTGGGCGAGCTTTATGGCATCGTAAAGATTATCCACCAATCCGAGCCGTTCGAAGCGAACGATGAGGAGTTGGCTGAGTCTTATTATATACTGAGGGCGATATTGGGATCCGATTGGCGCACAATCGACCGCCTGCCGTGCTGTGATAATGGCAAGGTCCAGATCTTCCATCGCACCCATTCTCTCATAGCGAGTCTTGAGTGAGAAGGACAAGGTAGAGTATTCCCTCCCAGCCTTAGTGTTAGTTCCTTCACAACATCCAAGACCCATCTGGAAGTAGTCCACCGCTTTATCGATAAAATACGTATCACCGCTAACTGTATATCGCACCCAATAGACGAGCCCTAGGAGATAACCAATGATCCCAGCTTCGGCAGAGTTTGGTTGGGAGGCTGCCAACTCCTCCGTCAGGGTCTGTATCTCCGCTTCAATCCGTGAAGTGTCGGCGCTGTCAACCTCCGCGCATCTTGCGATGTTTGCTTGCACCCGTTTTAACTTTGCGTCAAATACCTGCACCCATTTACGCTGCTTTTTCACTTCCTCTTCCTCGTCCTCATGCTCGGAACACATCCCAAGCGCCTGTTCTATTAGTTTAGCCCCTTTATCCTTCTCGCCCCCCGCACTACTCTCATTCAGCAACTCTCCAAGGTGTAACATGCACCATTTGGTCTCCTGGCCCCCATTCTCCATTCTCAGCGCCTCCCGGGCGTAGTGGATCGCATAATCACGATCCTCCATTTCTCGAAACTCCTTGCTCCGGGCGCTGTGCAAATCTGAGAGTAGTTTCATCGCTTTCGGCGTCACCTCCGCCTCGTTTCTCTCTTGCCATTTTAGCGCCCGATTGGTGGCCGTGATTGCAGCATCGATATCCGCCCTAAAGAGGTTGCTACTGAACTTGACCTTATAGGCTGTAGCGATAGCGAACAGAATACCACAATATATTTCATCACTCTCCTCTGCCCTTTCCAACATCCGCTGAGCAATCTTCAGCCCTCTGTCGGCGTATGGCGCTGCCCTGTTGAGACCCTGCCATTCAAGGTATATATTGATGAGACCCAACCAGATATCATCTATACTCACAGCCTCACCATTAGGTAGGAGTACCGGGGGCGCCAAGCAGTCGGTAATGTCACTCAGCATGTCTAGCAATAACTCTATGGGGTCCCTCTGGTATTCAATTCCCCCCGTCGCGTCCCCAGAATCCATGAACATCAACAACGCCATCAACTCTGTCTCCAACCCAATCTCATCATCCTCTGAAATAACCTACATAGCTGTCAGCCTGCACCCTCAACGCCACCACAGACACCTCGAGTATATACATGCCTCTTCTTGCGACGACATTTCAACCTCGCTGGGAATTGTAGTAGGGGTTACGAGCTCTGGGAGGTCCGCAATCCCATGGAGGTTCGTCGAGAGCGTGTCATCATCCCTCCTTCTTAAATCACTTTGAAAACGGGAGAGGCGATCCCCCGTGTAAATAGCCAACAAAGGGGGCATCGAGGTGGGCGGGTGGGGATCACGGCTAGGTCCGCCATGGCCGAGGTCGCCCGTGGTGTCTATCGGTAGATCCATGCTTGGGATGAGATCTTCGTGAATGTTCAATAGTTGTGAGTGTGGCAGGTTGTGTAATACTGGTTAGTAGTTTGAATGGTTGAGGCAAAAGTGAGACGAAGAATACCTGAGGGATCTTGTATTGACGCATTGAGGGATGTTCTTGTATTAACACATCGTCCACGGTAGGCTTAGGTTCCACAATAGAGGGCTTAATCGCCTCTGATCACTTCCTTTATAGGTGGTGATCTTCACTATGCAGTAACTAGAGTACACAGCCACCCCCCCAGTCACAAATCATATGACGGACTGCCGAGATTCCGAGGATTTCGTACGGGGTAACAAAAAATCCCGGATAGCAAATTAATTTTGCAGTAAAGGAATTCAAATCGGAGAGGATATCATACGAGGCAGCAAGGGATCCAGCCTATCGAGATCCAGCATAGCGAGTTACGACTGTAGTTTCTGGTCTAGACTACATAGGTATATGTAATACATATCATTAGAGACCTTGCGCTGAGGGATCCGATTCATTCCAGCCACACTTGGCATTAATTAGCCAAGGAATTATAGATCCAGCCTTGCATTTGACTCGAGGAGGGAGGGCAAATCGCTAAACTAGACCTCCACTCCTTCTAACATTTGTAGAATCACCAAATGGAGATCTTTTTTCATGGAAACCTTTTTATACTAACATTCAGATACAAATTAATTTAGCAACAGCGTTGATGGTAAAAATACTTCATTTACTTTGAGGTTGAGTTTCATTTCTCCTCAAAAACTGGGTAATGCCGATCAGTGGCAAGCAGCATCTGGCTCCCCCGAAATCGACAAAAATCCATATAATGCCAAGCTACAAGGAAGCTGGATGCATCCAGCGCAAAGTCTTTAATCTCGAGTTATTCGGGGGGGTTGCCAAGGAAAAAAGCTGACAACCGTCACCATGAGAGGAAGAAACAGCTCTCTTTTACTAAATATAGTTTTGCAGGTGGCCTTGGTAGCCCCCGAATAACTCGAGATCTTGTGGTACTCGGATTCCACAAAAGAAAAGGAGCCAAACCCAGCATATTTGTCTTATTGGTCAAAAGCCCTATCCCTCAACACCCAGTGTTCGTCAATAGTAGTGGGCACCAGACGAGACGAGACGATACTTGGGTTAGTCTCGTCTCGTCTTGTGCCACTTGGATGAGGTCTCGAAAGTCTCGAGACAATGTTCTAGTCTCGTCAAAGTCTCCAGACTTTTGGTTATGTGACTTTGTTTCTGGGGAAACTCTGTAGTCATGATCGTTAGATGTAAATTAAAATTTGATCAAAGGTTGGATTCGTACCTGGGGAGCACATTTGGGTATGGAAATAAAGTTCTGAAAGTCTCGAGACAAGTCTCGAAGCAACCTGTCACGTGCCTATCACTATCCTTCATACACAGTACTCCTGGAGATCAATGGAAGAACTTACTTCCTACCCGCCGGAACCGCCGATTTAGGCACCACTTGGATGCTAAACCTCATACTGAACTACTCGCGACAGGTGACAAGTACCCAAATATGCAGCTGCGAGATTTTGCTGTATTTCTGACTTCTACTCCAACAGAAACTGCAGATTAGGACGTGCGTTTTCGGGTACTTGTTACCTGTCGCGAGTAGCACTGAGGCTATGCCCTGGACGTATGTATGACACATCGGAAAACCCCTCCCATGCATAAACCTGCGCACTTCAAAGCCTTATTATAAATACGCCTGAGTGCGCATGGCGCACTGATACCTACCGAACGGGCCGGGCTGGGATGCTGTACCTATAGTTGAGGACACCTATAGCCGGAGCACTTTGTGCCCCAACTCCTGATGGTCACTCCTCCACTACCACAGCACCTAAAATTATTTTGAGTCTATGAGGCTGTAGAGCAGAAGGCAGAGAACCATTCTATAGAGAGGAAATTAATTTAAGTCTTTTGGTTGAGGTGCAGAAGGGGTTTGAAGTTGGTGTACTTTTGGTGTAGTGTCCCCCCAATGTCGCATCACTTATTGCCTAATCGGGTAATAATTCTATCGGTTCCTACCCAATTGGGATATAAATAACCGAGTCTGGCTTAGCATATTAGTTCTCAGGACAATATCTCTCTATCTTGGCATTCATAACCCACTCATTTATTATAATGATTGCCAAATACGGTAATTGATCATCAAAAATGAATGTCGCGGACCCCCGGATACAGGTGTCCCCAACTGTACAGCGGTGGGAATGATCAATGGAAGATTCACAAGGGTGTCAAAATTGTATGGAGGAAGGCCCGCGCACCATATAACTGCTTCCCCATATCGCTGTATATAATGTACTCTCACGATAAGCCCTTCGACAAATAAGAAAGCAGTATTCACCCTCTCAGTCCGGCCCCACTCGTTATTGTCAAGCTTTT
The DNA here is from genome assembly GCA_024713715.1 of Morchella sp. 2018-W26. Lineage (NCBI taxonomy): Eukaryota > Fungi > Ascomycota > Pezizomycetes > Pezizales > Morchellaceae > Morchella > Morchella sp. 2018-W26. The sequence continues at coordinate 910,916 of JAMGYX010000017.1, forward strand.
GGATGCATGGACACGGAGTACAGCCTCAGGTAAAATTATTGTAGAAGTGTGGCAAGAGTTCTATTGGCTGGGCCAGCTACCTAAACCCGGTCTTTAGACCCCTGTTTCTACTCTACAATAATTCTACCAGAGGCTGTAGCCTGTCCTCCTACCAAGATCTTCCCCTCCTCGGGCAGCGCACCCTTATCAGAAAGGTGCACTCGGGGGTAGGGGAAAGGACCAATAGGGTTATTTGTATGGCAGAGCTCCGCCACTCCATACAAACAATCCCTGTATTGTCACTTGCATTTTCTGGTTCGGATTCCTGTACGCGAGTATTATAAAGAAGCTTCCGTACCTAATGGGTGTCCGGTCACCCCTAGCTCCCACGGTGCAGGAATAACACCATCTTTGCAGCGATCGAAATGACCACAAGCGCCTTCACCCCTTCTCTCCTCCCTCTCACCTCCATCCGTCTCGGGCGCCTCGTCCTTAACCGCAACGACCCCCATGAGTCCTACCACGACCCCCCTAACACTCCCGAGCCCCTCATTAAGGCCCAAAAAGGCTACGATCGGTTGATCTCCTCCACCAACACTCTCACGCTACGTAGCTGCCTGATGAATCTCCTCTCAGCTCAGCGTAAACGGTCTCAGACGGCGGATATTGACCTCTCTGCGACGAATGCATATACATACTTCATGCCCAACAGCGCCCAATGGTTTGCAAACGCATGTCGTGATGAGGGGGTGAGGGAGTGGATGAAACAGGCGTTGGAGGAGGATGAGAGCGTGTATTTGGTAGTGGGTTATCATACCGTGGTTGATGCAGTTGTGAGTATGAATATTAGTAGGGGTGAAGGGTGCTACGGGTCGGTGACAGATGGCCAGTCGTTTGGGGGGCGCGTGGTGGTGGCCCAGCATGGACAAGAGCGGGAGGGGTGGCACGCGGAGGGGGAGCAGGTGTACGCAGTACAGTATCGCAAGGTCGGATTTAGGTGGTTCTCGAGTAATGTGGAGAAGGGGACATTGCGGGAGAATCGGTGGAGGGTTTATATCCGGAGAGGAGTGGAGGATGTGAAGGATAGTGTGGAGGCGAGGTTGGAGGGTGAGGGCAGGGGTGAGGGTGAAGGTGAGGGTGAGGGTGAGGGTGAGGGTGAGATATGGGTCGGGGAGGAGGGAGAGAACCTGATTGTTGTTTAGTTGTCAGTTAGCTTCTTTAGTTGAAGAATCAAAGGGCCAGAGTGTGAGAAGAACGGAGAAGCCTCGTGAGGTACGAGCGAACCTTGGCACCACTAGTTTGGCTGGGCATGAGACAGGGGAAGGAATCAAATTCTTGATTCACCTCTTTTGTTCCCTCCAGCAATCGTGTAAAATCAATTCCATCCCCTTCCCCCCCACTTTAGAATCGGTTCAAGGTACGAGGTCGCCGGGTGGCTACTACTGCATGTAATACACACTAGTTTCCGCCCCAACAATAAAGCGTTTTAGAAACACCGACAAATCTATTTTATACTCTTTATCTCTTAGTACAGGCGACCTGATTTATGTGTACCGCGATGTTTGATTTAAGTCATTTACGATTAGAGGTACAATTCATTTGCTATAGCGGTATGGGAAGGATACCTAATGACCAATACGGGGCAATCCGGAATCGACCTGATCGACTGTGCCGTGGGTAGTGATTGTTTGTGCCTGGAGTTTTACTATATTAGGAGGTTATTAGATGCACCTTTAATAAGAGATATGTTGGAACAGCCCGCGAAACCTATGGTTGTCGGAAAGAGGCTCAGCGTGTGGGTGAAGGAAGATATATAGCGTTAACTACCACCTAGCTAGACACACAATTCCCGGTTGTTCATGTTTGCTCTACTTGCTGAAAAATAAAGTATGGTCTCCAAAGTGAGTCAGAAAGCAACCGGGGATGTTCGGGTTGAGACCATACTTTTTTTTCCAGCAAGTATGTCACCTGCTTTATCTTTCGTCCCACTACAGAGCAAAGGCCCCAAATGCTGTAGCATTTTGACAATTTCCTTACTCAGAACCACCACTTATCGGGGGACAAGTATTAAGCAAGATAACCTAGGATGAGAACTAAAGCGTAGGATCGATATAGACCGCCCATCAATTAGAGTCTTTCAGCTGTAGAAGGTTGAGCTCCTCGAAAAAAGGTCCTACCCCCTCGTACTGTGTGAATGGCTGCGGATCTCTTCCTAAATATCAATACACTAATAATGAATATTATTGCAGCATAATAGGCACTTTTATTCCCCTCAGTGTAGGTCGACATCCCGCGATCCCCGACATGCATACATATATGTCCATATTTTGCGTAGCTGAAACGCTGCTGGTATATCAGGAAGATGTATTTGAAGGGTGTTCTCCTCGCCGTTACCGAAAATCCCCTATTAAACCCTAACCCTTCGTATTTGAATGGCCCAGCCCCCCCAAGAAGGACTTCTCTTGGGAGTCCATCCCTATCATTTTCTCCCTAAAGGCGCGGTATGCCATCGATCTAAGTCATCTTTCCTTCTAAGGCGTATTGCGAGTTCACGCCCGTCTGATTAATCTCTGGGTTCAGCTACTGATTATTTTGGTCCTGGTAAGAGGGCCCATATCGGTGGTCCCGGATCCTACCCGTTCATTCCATGCTTCAACCCATCCCATTACTTAAGGAATCCATGCATAGACATTCAAGGCTCCCTGTAGTTGCGCTGGGTGATAATAGCTTATGATGTGCGTCGTACAAACCAACTTATAAGGCTAAGATGAGAAGCACGGGGATCTCAGAATATTTGTGTTCTTTATGCGCCTCCAAGTAGTCTCGTGCCCATCCCCTATTTTGGTGTGGTTAGTATATTTGTATTTTTATTAGCCCACACCACTAGTGTCTGGAGCATCATCTTTCCGGCATTTTTCGGAAAAAGTCCGAAATATGATGCCGGAGTGCGAAATAAGTCCGAAATATGATACCGGAGTCGAAATGTGATACCGGAGTGCGAAATGAGCCCGAAATGTGATGTAAAAGTCCGGATTGTGATATAAAAGTCCGAATTGTGGTATCGGGGTCAGAATAAACCTCCCGCCAGAGACCAAAAAAACTTTATTTTTGTATGTAAAAAAGCTCCGGCAGCCCTTCGGCCCCCGACACGGCGCTAGTATTCCCGAAAAAAGGACCACACCAGACCCTTCCGGTATTGAACAATAATAAATGTCAATGGGGTCTGGGGACGAGACTAGCCTCCAAGGGATTTGGTGTTGAACCGCATGCGGCTACCTTTGGCAAGGGCACTAAGGAGGGGGAAGCTACCGCCGTGCCGTACAGGACGCGGCCTTAGCGCAAGGTAATGTAAAGATGGGTAGACCAATGCCCGTAGTTAATTGACTCCCAGCTCGCCAAGAGTTAGTATGGAAACTTAATAATTGTTCCACTTGCAAACCAGCAGCGCATTTCTAGGGGGGGGGGGGAGTATTGAGTTTTATATAACTAGCCCGTGCAGGCTAAAAGGACCTAATAGCTAACTCCGAATTAGTAGTAAGGTCCTACTTTGTTCCGAGACAGGTTAGGGTTAGGGTTGCGCCTTCTCTACAGTCAAAGGGCTGTTTATAATTTATATGTAAGGTTTGTATGGTGGACGGGTATTGTGATTTTGATGAATCCGGTACTGAAACGGAACCAAGTCTAAATAGAGCTCCCTCCATATTCTAAATCTCTTGTATTTTTTCTCAGTCTTGGTAGCTGACTAGGGAATTAGACTCACATTTCCGTTGTAAAATGAACCTGCGATTATGAGCAATTGTTGTTTTGTTATAGTTTAACGCGTACGAAGGAGATCAGGGAATATGGTAAGGCGCACCACTATGCAATAATACTTGCATACTTCGTACCAGTGCACGGCTATGAGTATTTCTCATGCAGTCTTTACGATAAGGTAGATTGCATTATTGTCCTAGCCATCATCACAGACCGGATCCACAAGCTCTATATACCCCCGGGAAGATGATCTACCATGTTATTCTCCGATGCCTTGCTCGGTTACTACCTTACTCTATAATACCCTCTTGAGGAAGAAATAGGGGGATTAACCTATCTACTGTTACTATCCATGGGTGCGATATCTCCAACGCGACTATTTTGGTACCCAACTGTAACTACAGCCAAAGGATCTAGATTGTCTCCCCATAGATGCGGGAATTATCTTCCCACAGACGGATACCTCTAGGAATATCTAGGATTTAGTTTACTAAAGTTAATTTTATTTAGTTGCTTGCGCCACGTAGTAAAGTCCAGTAACGAGTGTATATGTAGCTAGTTATCTTCACCTGTATCCAAACGAAAATACAGTACCATACCTCCTGCACCTCCCACCTTATTCCTCGAAACACTAACCCTATTCGTGTCCCTCGCTTCCTCCTTCTCCTCCCGTCTAATATTACAAACCCTTCCCCATCGACTCCAGCCTCCTCGCCCATAGCTCCCTTCCCCACCCCTAGCACCCGCCCAGGAGCGATACGTCGTGGCTAAGGCCCAGCACCACGTGCGATCGCTCTTCCGGGGAGAGCACGGTGCGCAGATCAGCGTATATTTCTAACACCCATGTGCTAAGCACATCGGTCGTGGGCCGCTATGATCATTCCGCGGAGAGTAAGGCTACGGGGGCGGCGCATCGCACGTGTAGTTTAAACTAGTCGGAAGGGCTGGATTTAGCTGGGATCACAGGTTATTCAGGGCCTACAGTGGATCTTTCACATGCACAGTTTACTATCTGTTATATATGGCGTAACATCGTCAAAGATTCAATTCGCTCGATGTAAAGTATTGTGTACCTACCTGTTCACCGATCAACCTCGGGATCTCTCCCGTGTGAGGGATGTCCTCCTCTATCAATTCCTATCTCCAAATCAATACGAGACGATAGCTCGGGTGATAGCTAGTAGCATCAACCGCGGTGTTGAGGCAAGGTATCGTATCATGATCAATAAATAGAATGTGTAAGCGACTATCTTGCTCTTGTTTTCATATCAATACATCTGATTCTCTGAATCCCACACCTCCTGAATTCCTCCCCAGAATAGCCATGGAGAGGTCTGACAAACCTATAAGGCTCATGAGCATGCACCCCTAAGAATCAGCAACCAACCTCGATTGCTAGTTTTGATGTCTGTTCCGCTGTAACGCGGATGTCATCCATTCGACGGCCACCGCCGTCCTTTGACGGGGCTAAAGTTGAAAGGAGAACTCCGAACCAACCAAATCACTCCCGAGTCCGTCAAACACACGCTCGCAGAGCAACCGCCCGACCACAGAACTTCTCATCCGCACCTTCTAGCCGGCTCGGAGGTGCTTGCCAGGTTAAGAGCATTGACCAACCCTCGTACATAACTCCGGGGAATACGACTCGATATCGGGATCTTTGGAAGTGCGGCAGTACTGGGGGACGAGTTGCTCAATCGGACAAGCAACAGCGGTAAAACCTGTTGCTACATTGCGGTCAGCCTTGGGCGGGTCACCCCCGCGCCGGTGGGAACGCGATATTGTGTCCTTCAGAAGGGATATCTGCTCATATTTACCCCCGATGGCACCCCCGAGCCCACTAATCTTGGATTCGGAGGGCCGTTCTCTGGTCTGTTCCGGCGTACTAGAGGACATAACAGGGGCCTGTATCTTCGACTTCGGTGTCAGTAGCTTTACGGATCGGATAAGGGGTGCAGCTCGCAGTACCTGTCTGCCCTGCTTATCCGAATATCGGGCAGCGGGTCTTGCCTGATCTGCTCCTGATCTTCGTGGTTAAGAGTGACCGTCCCTCCTGAGTAGTTGCTTTCACCGGAGTAGTTGGGCCGACACTGCCTTCAGATGTCGTGGGTTACCAGTTCTTTCATTCGACGGGGACACCAGTATCCTCAATCTAGTCCTGAAGATTAATCAGTACCGGAGGCACGCCGTTGACAGGAGAATCGGTTTGGAGGTGTGAGTGGTCCTTAGGAACGAGGACACCCCCAGTAGCCCTATCGTCGTCCGTTTCCAGGAGAGTGTCTAGAAGCGACAATTGGTGCCCCTATTTGGACTGTTCGGTGTTTTTTTGTGTCCTGTGCCCATCGATTGTCTTGTCGCGCCTGGCGTCGCTGGGGGAGGGGAACCTTGTTAACGAAAGCCCAGCGCTAGACATTTCCGCCGAGTATAATGAGCGATTTATGTGAGGGGTGGATGCATGGTGGTTGGTCTTGTCATGATGATTGGATGGGTGCCGCAGATCCTTACCTATATGTAACCCAGTGGGTTGCCTGAAAATATGTTGGCAGACCCGCACAATAGTAGAATTTACTTTAACTAAAGATAACCTTACCGATAAACATTGATTAGCCTCGACCGCGTCCTCCTTGAGCACAATATCCAGGGTCCAGTCCAGCGATGTCCGTGTTTGACAGTCTAAAGGTTGGGATAGACTTTGGAACGACGCATTCATGCGTGGCTTGGGTACATAGAAACCGCCGAGTCTAGCTACTCGAGGTCTGAAAGCGGAATTAATGCTGAGATAACGATCGTAGGCCCATACCGCAACACCGGACGAGATCAATGTGATCGTAACGTGGCCTGGTGGGGTAAGATTATCGTCCCGGGGGTCCAAGCCGGGGGTGTTGAATTGGGCGATCGAGTTAACGAACGTGCCGGCGTTAGGGGAATAAAACCACGGACATGGTACCCACCGAACTGAAATATTCGACAGACTATCCGCATCCAGGCTACAGATGGGGGTTCGAAGTAGCGAATGAGCCTGGAAGGCTCAGATGGTTTAAGCCTCTCCTCGACCCAATGCATGGACACTTCCCTAAGACCCTTCTCGAGGCCTCAAAGGCCGTGATGCCTCCGGACAAAAAGCCGGTAGACCTGGTCACAGACTACCTATCAGCCCTCAAGGATCATATTACAAGAACCTTAGAAGCAACATACGGGAAAGCCTTCGTGGAGGGCGTCAAAATGGAATACGTCTTGACCGTGCCAGCGGTAGGTAACCCATGAGCATGTCAGGACAGGCTAACATCCAGAGGTGGCTGACGATACCCAGACATGGGGTGACGTTGCAAAAGCACTCATTCTACAAGCAGCAAGCACCGCGGGCCTCGGGGCTGAGGGCACCCTCACTCTGTTTACTGAGACCGAGGCAATTGCCTTATGCACACTTAGGACTTTGCCGCACGACCTCAAGGTAGCTGGATGTTTCCCCTAAGGATCCGTTAGGAGGGCTTACATGTAGGTTCCACAGATCAAAGATGCTTTCGTGATCGCAGAATGCGGGAGAGACTCCGTGGTAGGTCAAGATCTTCCGGCTCGTCACCTATCGAAAGGTACACTTCTGAGCATCAGAACCTAGGATTTGATCTCATACGAGATTACCGCGCTGAAGCCCACGTTGGGAGTTAAGGAATGTGTTAGTAGCACGAGAGAAATGTGCGGTTCAAACATTATCAATCAAGCATTCGAGGCATGGGCGAAAACACGGATGGGGGCGCAAAGGCGAGTGGCATGATACCCCCGTGACAGAGTCAACAATACTGATTTGCCAGGTCTGCTCGGCAATCGCCAAGGGGCCGAATGGCAATGAACAACCACTTTGAATACCTAATACGTACTTTCTCGGACGATGAATCCCAGGAACACTTCTTGTGCAGCGTCCCCGGGGTTGAGTCTAGCCCAGCTGCAGGTATTGAGGATGGTTTCATTACCATCACCCGGGCAGAAATGAGGGCTCTTTTTGATCCCGTGGTCTCCAGAATTCTCGAGCTCGTCAAGCAGCAGATCGAGAGCGTGGAAGCCCTAGGCCGGGTTACTGTCTCGGTATGTCACTATCGATACGTACCCGTAAGACTAGTCTGGTGGTATTGATTGGGGGACAGGCGGTAATGCTCGTTGGGGAATTTGGGGCGCCCGAGTATCTTCGCAAGCGTCTGGAAGAAACTTGTGACGCGCAAGGGATCGAGATTTTAAGTCCTGCGAACGCGTGCATTATCCTTCCACTAGTGCTCGAGGCATTTGTCACAAAACTGACTCTTGCGCCAGATGGACTGCTGTTGCCCGCGGGGCTTGCCTGCGAGGATTGGAAGGTCTCTCCATTGTCCGTAGCCATATTTCCCCACTCAGCTACGGTGTTCACTGTCTCAAGACGGTGGCAAGTGGACCGGGGAACCCACCAGGATCTTACGTTTGTCCCCTCACTGGGCAAACCAAGATTACCAACCGTGTAAATTGGCTCATAAGAAAGGTAAGTTTCCGGAACCAAACATTAAGGCACCAAACCCCAAAAACCGGGAGTGAACTTATTGTTGGGTGGAATAAATACTCTGAACTGACTTTCACCATGAAGGGCGCTACCATAACTAGCGACGAGGATATCAGCCTCCCTTTTGTTTACTCCGTACCATTGAATCACTCCCTGACTTTTGTAACCACCCTGGTTGCCTGCGACAAGCCATATGCCCCCAGAAATGCCAAAAACCGAAGTATCCTGCCCCCCCTTCCCCCCAAGCTTCGTCTATATTGCTTGGTACCTGACTAGAAATTCCGCTGTGTTGCAGACGTCTACGAGGTGTGTCCACTCATAACAAATCTGAGCGTCGTTCCACCGCACATGCTCGAAGACCAGAAAAGGACCAATGAGGCTGGGGAGACCTATTATCACATATCATTCAACTTGAAGATAAGGTTCGAGACCGTACTTGTGTATTCGTTTGAGTTCAAAGGAAAAGAATATAGTGAACGTGCCGTGGAGGTGAAGTAAGAGGTGGACTAATGGATAATGCCATCCACACGGGAGTGATGTTGTTGTATACGTAGTTAGCGGGTCTCTCTAGTGTGAAGCGCGAAACCTTGTACATGAGGGAAATTGCGGCAATGTGAGAATTTTACGGCATATATTTCTAAGTATCTTGAAGGCTGATAATGCGGCCAATTGAATACCCGGTCATCTTCCGTACCAAGATCTGAGAATTACATGATCTTTGTGCATAGCTGTAAGGCTGCATATAATTGATAAATTAAACAAAAAAAAAAAAGAAAAAAAAAATAACTATAAGCTCAAGGTCAGGGTCAGGGGTAATAGCACAGACATGGTATCATGCGGTTCATCCACAATCATTCATTTCGTGTAGTTTCCGAGGGTAGAGTAGAAACCAGAGTTTGCACCATAAGAGCGTTGTGAGGTTGTGGTGAACAGAATATACTGACGGCGCTAGAGTTGGGGTGCTGCTGATCAACCTTAATCAGAAATCATTTGGTGGTGTAATACGACATTAGCAGAGTAAATAGACTCAAGAAGAGAGTATTGCAAAATGGGGTGAAATCACCATTATAGGACTACGGAATTTAATGACAAATACCGAATTAAACCGGCATTAGAGGAAGTGTACTGTACAAATACCGTAATCTTACCGCATTGCCAGCGTATCAGCGGGAATACCGTAGTGATCCCGCCCCTCTTTTTGGTACTGGAAGTCTCATCAAATCCGCTTCCCACTCGGGCGGAAATCTTTAAACGCAGGCGGCTTAAGGGTGAGGCTAAGCCATAAAGTAAATAAGCTCAGGGCCAGGGTTCAGGGTCAGGGTTAAAAACAACTAGGATTAGCAGATATCCACAGTTCTAAGCTATGCATACGGGCAAAGTAAGCTGGTTATCTGATTGGCCGATGTGGGATCAACATCGATCGGGTTACCGTGCAAAGTTTCGATTGTTTTGTGCATATGATAAAGTGGGGTTGCGGACGTTTTATGGCTTTGGAACACTCCAGGTGTATCAGCCACACAGCGGCCACGCCAGTGTCTAGCTCCCTTGCAGTATCGTGTTGCTGCAATATTCACCAACATTCATTCATTCTGGTATGGTTCAGAAACTACGGATTTTTTTAACTGCGCACCGCCATGGTTTGCAGAATATTTAAAGTGAAATGTACATAATGACTACACTTATCCCAAATCTGTATTGTGGCACACCGTTTAACAAAACAGTTCATCTCAGTTTTTTCCTGTCTCTGTTAGGCTCGGTTCAGTTTTAGGCTAGGGTAAAACCAGTTTTGCATGCAGCTGGATCTCCCCATACCAAATATTACGAGTACCCTATTTAGAGGAGACCCTAACCCTGACCACCTCTGGTTTATCCCTTGCTGTATAAACCGGCTCTTGCCGGTCAGTTCAGTTGCAGGCTTTTTTGATTCAGTCTGGTTCAGTTCAGTTCAGTTTTGCTGAAAATACAAACCAATTACAACCGTTAGAAACAATGTGCATAATTAGCATTTCCCCATTCTGATACACACACAATGCCACCCCAACACAGTAATACTTCTCATTTACACCGGCAAGCCAGAGGTGAATGGCAACATCAACTCAGTGAATGCTATAATATCCGGGTTAGAGGTAGGCATCCACCACCGACGCGAGTGACATCTCATGATCAGATCATAGGCGGGTGATATTCCATGATTGGAGAGAGGCGAGTGATTTCCGATGATCGGGACATATCACGACGGGAGCAGTCAGCGACATGTGTAGAGACCTGGCAGAGCGGGCCAGAATCCTCCAGGGCGGGGTATACGTTCTACCACCCCATATATGTTAGCTCCCCTTATCAATCAAAATCGACCTGGTTGAAGGATAGTGGGCTCAGTGGAAATAGATACATACCCTGGAATACGGTCTTGGGACTGAAAATGCATACCCAGGATGCTAGCGATAGTCGTGCTAAAGCTGTGAGTCTTTGATTCCCCTTTGTTTGTCCCGTGTTTTATTTTCTGACTATTTCTCGGGTTAACCCTTGGTAGGTAGCCCTAACCCTAGAATAATGCTGGAGTAAATTCCGGGGACGGAATTTACTTACTCTGAACTACCTGGGCCCAAAACCACACCGCAGTGCCTACTTAAGCGCCTGTCAACACCCCCCCCCCCCCACCATAGGAAGTCTTCCTTCAAACCTGAAGGGCGGAAGTCAACACCAGCCCTCACCCAACTTATAGCAATCAACGACCAGCATCTCCGCTGCTAATCGTTCCTGTGGCGCGACGTCCACATCTACAATGCAAATGATCCCGCTTCCGCGGAGACCTCGTCCTTACCCAGTGGCGTGACAAAGATCACTTTCTACTCAATGGTGGAGATCATCTATGTCTTCCCCGCCGACTCCATTCTACGGGCCGGGGGCGTGCTGATCCAGGGGGATGAGGAGGCACTCCAGCCGGGAAACTACTGTATTCTCAACGGTGGTAAGCTTTCTTATGCGGATTCATCGGCTGCCGACTTGGGTGCTCGGTTGGATCACTGCTGACTCTGAGATTCACTAGGATCCATCGCCGCTAAGAGTGGGCCTTGGTTGGTTCGTACGATGCTGCCTTCGAGTGCGATTTTCCGCCCTGTTCGGACATGATGGGTGGGATACTCAGCGGTCCTAGGGTCGCGGGGAGGATGCTGCTCAAGCCTTTCAGTGTTCTGGCAGGAGTTACGTGAGCTCGAAGACAAGGGCTTAGTAGTTCATTGATTCTAACATTTACTATTAACAAAGTATGTATAACTATTTCTTTTTTTTTTTTTTTTTTGGGAGGGTACGCGGGCGCCTTACCTTACTTAGCGGCAGCGCGCGGGGGGTGCGGGTACGGTTATAAGCGGATTAAGGTCAAAACCATATACGTATTTGTGCCCGTCACGGACGGTTTCGTTGGAAGAGTTTGATCGACGGTGGCCGTGAGGGGGGCCAACCCGCTGCGAGGTGTCATGGGTCGTGGAACTCCCGGAGGCGGAGGGGTGACGGGGAGTGTTCCAACTCCACTTGCTCCCTACCGGATTCATCGTCGTCCTCGTCCCCGCACCTTCCCAACCCCCCTCATCCTGGTGCAGAGCTGTCCCCAACGGCACAACCGGGTCAGCTCCACCAGTCGCGATAGCGCCCTCCTCAATACTTACCACCACATGTACCCTTCTTCCCGACCCCTGTCAATCACACTCTGGCCACCTCCGCCACCTCTTAATGCCGCGGCTTGAAGGCAGCTTCAGACACCACCCCCTGGAAAGCATCACGCCGCCACCGCCCATCCGCTGGTACTCATGCATAGAAGAAAGGTGCACCTGGCCGGCTCACCGACCCGGCTGGCAGTTCGAGACGGCTGCTGGCGGCAAGCACCACGCGCGATCGCTCTAGTGCGCAGATCAGGGTACATGTCTGGCAGCCAAATGTTGAGGCCACCATGGACGAATAGTAAAGATGCGAAGCGGAGCGTCGCCTGCGTAGCTATGTATGTTAGCACATAGATACATCATATACCTGATTGTGGTGGGGGGGGCTAAAAAACCGGGGGTGCTTGTTTCGTTTAAGCCCGCAGCGCTGGAGACATGTGTGAGCACGGGAGAGTGCTCATGATAGTAACCGCTCTCGAGGGGGCTGTGGGTTAAGGTGAAGGAGGCGGGCACAGGAAGGGGGGGGCGGTTCGGAAAGGTTCAGTGGGCTTCGACGAGAGCGGGTCCTCCGCCTCAGTGGCGTTTACTGTGGCGTTCTATTGGTTTCCTCAACCACATTTCAGGACTACATGTACTACGGGGGTAGGGGTAAGTCTCCAGAACTACGGCCATGGTTGCAACAGGCCATAGTTCTGGAGACTTACCCCTACACCCGTAGTACTCTCCACACCAGTTTGAGGTCTGGTATTTGTGTTTGATGTTCCGTCCGGTGTATCTTACGTGGGAAAAAGAGGTTCTCGGTGTGAGCTGGTGGCGAAGACATAGTAGGCAGTAACCCTGACCCTGATCCTGACACGCCGACCTAAGGCGAGCACCTTCGCTTAGTCACACTCCTCCGCACTTTTCTCTGCATCCCCGGTACTGCAAAACTCCATAGAACAGAAACCAGCCCCACATGCCAAGCCAGGAAAGGGAACCACCCTGAGTCACCATGCCCACCTCGGAAATTTCCTCATCGGGAGCGCCGTTCTTAAGCTATTTGTATCAGTATAACCATAACTAATGCTTGCTTCTTCTGAAAGCCTTTTCGTGGTGGGCGCGATCTCGGTTGTGTTGGGAGCCGATGATTGAGACTACATACAACATTTGCATAAACCATAAAATCCGTTGCTGTCTCATACATAATTCAGATTGACGCTCAAAACCGCCCTGCAACTGCCGTTCTGCTCTTTGCACGTCTGCCGCATGGAAGGATATCGCGACAAGGCTACGACGTGTGACATCTGCGCCCCCGGGGGCATCCGCACCCGGCCGAACCTGTCTCGGGCATAACGAGGGTGCACGCAATGGGACGGGTCGCTAACTCGGGTACTGGACGGGTTTCCAATGTTTCCATGTACTGGACGTGACTAAAAGTACCAACACACGTAGGCTCGGGGTCTACAAGCCAATATTAACATCTATGATACTCGAGTGATATTCTATGAACAAGCGAGTGATAGTACATGATTGGTACTAATTTTGACTGTGTCTTCAAGCGACATGGAGCTAAATTTATCTGTTCGCGCAAATGCGTTGTGTCTAGGCTTTCTTGATGCCCCCGAGTCTATTGGCCGACACTAATCCCGAATTTGGATATTTGCGTATAGGACTGATAAGGCGCATTGGTTATACCAATACGCGGATCAACGATCTTGAGCTACAGTGCATGCTGCGGATGTTCTATTCAAGACCCGCCTCCTCGGCCGCGGGCTACAAGATCTGGCTCAAGTTAAACATTGGATATGTACCGATACTTGTGGCATTAAAAGGCAGTGGGTGGGAGAAATGTCAACGCTCGGTGAGCCTGTGTGTGGTACATAGGCAAGGTGCTTACTGGGCATGAGAAAGATGTCATTGAAATGGAATTTCACCCCTCTTAACCCGGTTTTAACATGTTTCCAAACAGCCCCGTAGTACATTACTTTTCGTTTCAATTCTGTTTTTGAGTGGAGTGCATGCCCGGCATGTTGATTACGGCATTGGTTTGTTTGTCCCAAGTCCGGGCTGATGGGGGAAGAGAGCAGGTTTATTTGGTGTAGCGGGCAGCGGCTATGTAATATATAGGGGGGAGCAAAAGGGAGTTTGGGACCTAACATAACTACCTAAGTAGATGTTGGTATTCCCAAAGCAATATTATCTGTTGAGCTGTCGTCGCTGACCCCTATATTAGAGGGCTAGGATTTCTATAGGAGATTTGTTCTTTGATGAGAGTGATGACAAGATCTGTTAGTGAAAGCAACTAATCTTTGCTTTTCTTTTGGGAGTCAGCCTAAGGGATAGCTCTGCATGCTTCGCGGCCGTAATTTTTGATCTGATAATTCTGTACATGAATGAACAATTAAAAGTAATCTACATTGTATTTATTCCATCGTACATGAGCATATATACAAGTAAGTACAGCATTCTCATGTTGTTACTTACTGTGGCGGTGTTTAACACCAGCCTTGAGTAAATGTGGCTCAACAAAAACGGGGTGTTGTCCTGCCAAGGCCAACCCCGCTTTATAATTCAGCGCCGTGGAGCTAGTAGCTCCATCTATCTTACACTACTAACCCTTGCAACAACACATTACACTCACTGCAGCCATCATCATGTCGTTCGGTGTCGGTGTCGGCGATATTCTTTTAGTCACCAAAATCGGGTTCAGATTATGGGTGAACGTCAGGGGGTCTAAAAAGGAACGCGAGGACCTGACGGCAAACCTGATGGAATGGAGAGATAAGTTGAAAATGCTTGATCCCATGCTTGCTAACGCACAGTTGCCACCGCAAGCTGTTCAACATGCCAAGAGGCAGCTTGAGGCGGCTTTGTTAACCCTGCAGGTTCTCGAGGAGCTAAATAATAAACTCGTGAAAGGAAAGGCATTTCGGCAAGCGGCGTGGGAAGTATGTGGAAGGGCAGAATTTGAAAAGTACCAGACAGAGCTCAAGGAGCGGGTTGAAACGATAAATTCGCTCTTCATTTGCGGGTCGATGTTTGTGGACTTGAAATTTGACCCCCACCAGGTGCATGCTAAGCAGCGTGGGTCTCCAGGGCGGTGGTCGCAGACACAGTTCGAGAAACCAATGTCATAGTCAAACGAGTCGAAAACGGCATGAAGCATATGGGCTTTTCTCCAGACTACGAGCCGATTAAATTTATTGACGCGCTGAACGGACAGCATCTATTTCCATGGGAGTATTGCAGAACATGGGAGGTATAACATTCTTTGATGCCATGCATCTTGCAATATTGCTAACCATATGATTAAAGGACTTCCGCTCTTTGGTCCAAATGGGGTTCAAGAAATCTGCGGGGAGATCCTTTGTGGAGCGAGGAGAATACGACATCATCAACGAAGACAGCGGCGCACTCCTGAGGATGGAAGAGTGGAGCAACACCATCAAGCCTGGTATTTTGCTTTCGATGGCAATAGTCATACGGAAGCAGATGGAGAAGGGCAAAATCGATCATAGGTGCCCGGGTTGCGAAACACTATACACCGGAAGCGTTGGCATAGGAAATGAACTTAAGCGTGTGAAGTGGTAATTGAACTGCCCCGGGGTGAGATATAATTTGTGACTGAGTTATACGTGTAATAGCACATTTTGCAGGCGGTGGTTTCAAGTATCTTTAGAACCGAGAGTTCATGAAATAGATAGCACTGAAAAGCCAAAGGGCTTAGGTTCAAGAGCTAGTAGTGGCGATCCATCGAAGGAGGATGAATTGATGCATATTCACCGGTTCCACGTTCGTGTGGACGAGACCCGGTCCGGAGGGTGAGGTGGTTCTTCCAACTCCGCTGTTATAGCTCTCTGACCAGCGCCTCATCGCATATACAGTTCGTGAGTAGACACCCCCCCCCCCGGAGGTCTTCGATGATATGCTTACCAAATACAGGAAGTGGGTAGACACCCCCCCGGAGGTCTTTGATGATATGCTGACCAAATACAGGAAGTGAGTAGACACCCCCCCCCCGGAGGTCTTCGATGGCATGCTAACCATATATAGGTCGAGGTGAGTAGACACCCCCCCCCCCCGGAGGTCTTCGATGATATGCTAACCAAATACAGGGCGTGAGTAGACACCCTCCCCCGGAGGTCTTCGATGATATGCTGACCATGTACAGGGAGTGAGTAAACACACTCCCCAAAGGCCTTCGATCATATGCTGACCATATACAGGTTGTGAGTAGACACCCCCCCTCCGGGGGTCTTTGATATGCTGACCAAATACAGGAAGTGAGTAGTCACCCCCCTGGAGGTCTTCGATGATATGCTGACCAAATACAGAGCGTGAGTAGACACCCCCCACCCCCCCCGAGGTCTTCGGTGATATGCTGACCATATACAGTCTGTGAGTAGACACCGCCTCCCGGAGGGCTTCGATGACATGCTGACCATACACAGGATGTGAGTAGACACCGCCTCCCGGAGGGCTTCGATGACATGCTGACCATATACAGGGAGTGAGTAGACACCTAGACACCCCCCTCCCAGAGGTCTTCGATGATGTGCTGACCACATACAGTTCGTGAGTAGACACCCTCCCCCCCGGAGGTCTTCGATGATATGCTTACAATATACAGGGAGTGAGTAGACACCTAGACACCCCCCCCCCCGGGAGGTCTTCGATGATATGCTTACAATATACAGGGAGTGAGTAGACACCTAGACGCCCCCCCCCCCCCGGGAGGTCTTCGATGATATGCTTACAATATACAGGGAGTGAGTAGACACCCCCCACCCCCCCCGAGGTCTTCGGTGATATGCTGACCATATACAGTCTGTGAGTAGACACCGCCTCCCGCAGGGCTTCGATGACATGCTGACCATATACAGTCTGTGAGTAGACACCCCCCCCCCGGGGGTCTTCGATGATATGCTTACAATATACAGGGAGTGAGTAGACACCCCCCACCCCCCCCGAGGTCTTCGGTGATATGCTGACCATATACAGTCTGTGAGTAGACACCGCCTCCCGGAGGGCTTCGATGATATGCTGACCATATACAGGTTGTGAGTAGACACCCCCCCTCCGGAGGTCTTCGATGATATGCTTACAATATACAGTTCGTGAGTAGACACCTAGACACCCCCCCGGAGGTCTTCGATGATATGCTTACAATATACAGGGAGTGAGTAGACACCCCCCACCCCCCCCGAGGGCTTCGATGACATGCTGACCATACACAGGATGTGAGTAGACCCCCCCCCCCCCCGGGGGTCTTCGATGATATGCTGACCATATACAGGTTGTGAGTAGACACCCCCCCTCCGGAGGTCTTTGATATGCTGACCAAATACAGGCGGTGAGTAGACACCCCCCCCCCCGGAGGTCTTCGATGATATGCTGACCATATACAGGAAGTGAGTAGACACCGCCTCCCGGAGGGCTTCGATGACATGCTGACCATACACAGGGTGTGAGTAGACACCCCCCCCCCCCCGGGGGTCTTCGATGATATGCTGACCATATACAGGACGTGAGTAGACACCCCCCCCGGAGGTCTTCGATGATATGCTGACCAAATACAGGAGGTGAGTAGACACCCCCCTCCGGAGGTCTTCGATGATGTGCTGACCAAATGCAGGAGGTGAGTAGACACCCCCCCCGGAGGTCTTTGATGATATGCTGACCAAATACAGGAGGTGAGTAGACACCCCCCCCCCGGAGGTCCTCGATGATCCGTTGACCATATACAGGACGTGAGTAGACACCTCCCCCCCCCGGAGGTCTTCGATGATGTGCTGACCATATACAGGAAGTGAGTAAACCCTCCTTGCCCCCCACCGCCCCCCTCCTGGAGTCACTCTATGATATTCTGACGGAGAGTCATTAGGGACGGTGGGTAAGTAGTCTCTGGCCGTTGGTGCAATGAAGATCAGAGCATAACATTACAAAGATCGCAATCGTGAGTCCCCTCTACATCCCTCACGAGTGACCTCCTGACTGATACTTTATTAAGCTTGCCAACCGAAGTACTTGAGGTGGGTACTACCTTTCCACTCTTTATGATCATTTGCTAAACTTGATACAGGACTAGTGATAACACGTTTCACAAATCACGGATATGGTTGGGAATAGTAAGAATCATACTTCTTGAGTAATCATTCCCACCCAGACTTTCCCCCTCTAAGATAATTTATTCTCTAGAATTGATTGGCTGAATATCCCACATGGTTTACTTTCGATGGACCGGTTTTCTTTTCAAGAATGGGCTTGGTACGCGGGAGAATGGTTATGGTAGTGACGGGAAGTGCTCCTGGTTTATTTCGTGTATTCTTTATTTCAATTTTGGTCTATGATGGATATTCTGCGGAGTGGGGTTCGGTTAATGGCGTTTCTTTTTGGAGTTGCGAGGGAGTGATGTGTGGACCGAGGTATGGGTGGGGTGATGGTAAAAACGGAAGTGTTGGATTTCAATTGCATTTTGTTTAAACTCTGTTCTTTTGCCACTGGTCGAAACAGCTTGGACACAAAGGGGGTCTTGAGTTGTCGAGCTTGTTATGCGCGCTGCCCCCTATCAAAATAATCGAGCGGTGGTAGGTAGCTTAACAGGTTCTTTCCAGCAGGTAATAGCTAGCATCAGCTCGAGTATTACCATGAGTAGTTGCTGGGGGCTGGGAACTACGAGTCTCAGTGTTTATTGACGCGGGTCGGCTTTACCTACAGCGGCCATGGGCAATAATACCCGAGCTAACCCTAAGACCAAGGCCGACTAATATACAAGTGCAGTGCAAAACATGGCCAAGGTATTCGCCAACCTATCCGAGTTAGACCGACTCACACCTAGGCCCTTGCGGAATGCTCCGAATACAATGGGCTGGAGGCGGAAAACAAAGCACTTTCATTATATGTACCTCTAACCATTGATGGCTGTGAATTAGATATCACTTCCCACCGGCGTCGCATCCAAACACCATCTCAGCGATCGCTGCAGCAGAACTTAACCGCATGTCCCTCCAGATATATACTGCCACATCTTCAGACATCTCTCCAGTAACTCTGCAATTATCGGATGTGCCTCAGAATTTGGCGGGATCCAAGGCAGGCAGCTACAGGCTGGGGGGAAACACAACCAGGCAAACCCAAAATTTCCTGGCGATTTGAAAGGCCTCTTGAGACTGCACACAAGACAGATTAGGGCTAACAGGGAGTCCAATTAATATATGATTGCTATCTTCACCCAGCACTAGTGCACTGTCGACGAAAGATCATATATCGTCGCCATAAGTACCCTCGGGGTCTCTGAAGTACCTGGAGCTGACCTTTGTTATGTCTGGTGTAAACAAACGAGGATTCGGGTGGGCCGCATTGAGAATTTCACAATGTTCGTATTCGGTCAACGAAGATGCATCCGGAACGCAGACTGCGTCAGGATTTGCCCTGTTTTGCCTCTTCGATCGTCCTGCAATACTTGGGGGGGTATCGTAAGGACCTATATGGTAGTGTTCGTCCAACCAGCAGAGGTGATATTTGGCGAGGTTGTAGGTGTCCATACCAGATAAGGACAAGGATCTGTTCTCCTTGATGATTTAAAAAAATCTTCAACACTAACGCTGATAAAAGTTCGCTTCTGGTGAACTGTGTAATATAGTGAGCAAAGGGAGATTAGAGTGATGGAGGGTTCTGGTAGTAAGTGCTTCGTGCTTAGGCGGCCGCGGGTGAAGGTTTAACGTTAGCTCGCGGGAGGGTTCAACAGATGTTTCCTGTTTGCTCTTGGGAACTTGTAGAATTTATTGTGGTGTGAGGTTAGGGTTAGGTTCACCTTACTTTGCTTACCCGTCGTCACTTATATGCCCCTCCCCACCTAACTACCACCATCGTCGTCTGAGCTCAATTAATATTCATTTTCGCGATCTCTACATCCAAACCTTATCGCCCGATTGGTTTCCTAAATTTCTCATGTTTCCATCACCATCGCCCTCCTACTTCTCCTCTTTTTCAATACACCTTAACGCATGACTGGTGGCTTCCTTACTGAACCGTTAACCAACACCTGATGGCTTTTCTTTTCTTGCGGGATCTTTTACTATCGGTGGATTGCCTTTCCTCAGCTCTTAGGCGATGGTTTCCCTGTCGGTTAAGAGAGCGATTTGGCCAACACCCTCGAATCTAAATATCTAGTTCTTGGCGATAGTTTTTGGTGTGAGGATCCCGCCGGGGACTCGGGGTTTGCGCTCAAAATTTAAAAAACAGGGATTAGCCAAATCATTTTTATGTTTTTTCCCTTTTTTTGGTCATCGCTTGATGGGCCTCGGATCCTGTATGGTGGCCTGATGGATTTGATCCTTTCTTACGGAACCATCCATCCCTAACCTGTGCCTACAACTCTGCATGCAAAATCCCGCCCACTTGTAACGGCGTAGCATGGTGGCAGTTCGGTTGCGCAAAGAGGTTGGTTATTGATTGGGTTGCACCCCATTTGCCGCCGGTTTCCAACTTTCAGGCACTTCCCTCTTTGGTCTTCAATCGATTTCGTTACGTGGATTAGCCATCGGGACTTGAGTATTATTTATATGGGTTGGATTTTCCTTTGGTTGTTCTCCTTTCCTCTTTACGCAACCTCCTGTTTTAACAAATGGATTTGTGTCGTTCCCTCCTGACTATAGACTCCTGGGCACAATAGGCTACCGCTTGTGTCCTTTGGTAACACCGTGTCCCGAACCTGTTTGCCTCGTGTAGAGGTATCAGGCCCCCTCGTTGTTGTGTCGTCTTTCTTGTCACTCGCCCGCCGTAACACCACTACTGGGCCCCGAAACCGTGTATCATCTGCGCCCAGTGTTCGCAACGGTCAGGTCCAGATTATAGATATCTATAGATGACTTTGCAGTGCTTCCAGACCGGATGGACTACATGGTCATGGTCTGTCCAGCCCCTGACTTTGCCAGGACTATAGATAACGCGCCGGACGATAGATATCTATGGAGTCATGCGTGATCACTCGGTTTGGGCGAATTATCTGTATGTGGGAAGAGTCCTGACCCTTGCAGACCATAGATCAGTGCTAGGACCGCAGATATCTGTAGATATCAATGCGGGGCTATAGATGTCGATGCAGGACTGTAGATATCTGCATGGCAGCCCCACAGCCTATGCCAAGCTATAACCCTATAATCCAGACTACAGTCGGTAGTCCTAGCCCAATAGCCGGTAGTCAGCCCCCGATACTTGCTCAAGTCCGACTACAGTCCGTAGTCGGTCTAGTCCTTACCCCAGGACCGACGGACCGCCCCATTGCGAAAATTAAAGACTAAGACTAAGACTAAGACTGCGCCCTGCCCATACAGGCCCACCAGGCCGGTTCACGTCACACATACGGAATTATTGCCAGGCTGGACGACTACGGGTCCCCACACAAAATGACCACACCCCTCGCACCCGGGCCTCCCTCAAGTGTCCCTAAAGCTAGCATGTGCAACCTGTCATATTTGGGTCGGACATGGGATGAGCGAGATCGGATCAGCGCTCGCTACCGTTCCGACCCACCCTCGTGGTACGGAAGCCGGATGGAAGCCACCACCCAAAGGACTCCCTAACCAACGCTACGCACCCCCAAACTGCGGTATAACCGGTCAACCCCACTTTGTATGGAAACCGGACCGGAAGCCTAGGTTCAACCAGCAGCTACATGACACCCCCCGCCACCACCGAAATAACTCAACCACCAGGCTCGCTCCAAACACCCAGGTCGCTTCCCCCACTACCACCATCATGGCTTTTACTGCTGCACGAGCATCACGAAATGGCTTCCACCGGCACCGTGTTAACTGCAGCACTCCTGGTCCGCCACCATGATGGCTCCCACCACCAGTTGGCTGACCTTCATCACTCCCATCGGGCCCCCACCGTTAAGCAGGAATATGCCACTTGTTGGGATCTTATTAGAAAGCACTCTTCCACCATAGGCCTGGCCACGATTACCAATATGGCTTCATTAACAGATGACCTGCTTCCATTACCACCGGGTGGTCTTTGCTGCTACAGGGACGGCCCCACTACTGCCACCATACCACATCAATATCCAGCGTGCCGCACCGCTACCTCACATTGACGCGCTCCATTACACCACACTGAATTAAGCGAGTCCTAAGACCATGCATGGAAGCTGACACTGCATAGTGCCTGCTGCCCCGGGTCTACCTGCTCGCGACTAGGCGGTGGACAAGACTCCCTGCAAGTGACTGCCATAACATGCTAGTGCCAGAACTCCCAACAGCATGTATCGGTGTGACTTTGATGCTATACCGCACTCACTGCAGCTGCCATGTGCTCAGGTGGTTATCGAACCACATGATATTTTGCAGTACCAACTATAATTTCTGATACCGTGATCGTATGTTCCTGGAAGCCCCTGTTGCTTCGTTTAATCCATTACATATGCTCCTGGAAGTGTTCCGGAGCATTAATATGTGTGCCTTTTCTTCCCTCGTTTTGAATCCATGAACCGCATAAATCTAGGTTAGAAAGAGCAAGCGAAGATCTAACTGGGCGCCAAGCTCCAACGGCATGATGTCCATGATATTATTGATCCAGACAAAATCTATACCCTACCTACTATCTAAAGATCATCATATCGTCCTTGCCTCACTATAACACCAGTGAATATTATTGATACGTGTCACAATACCAGATTACCGTTAGGAATTCCGGCTAGCGCCTGGGACTTGCTACTGGTGCACACCACTAGCTACTGATGCTAGGACTGGGCCATCGCCCCTGCGGAACACCGCATTCAAAGCTTGGTGTCTGGGGCTACCTGCTCGCGCTTTGAACGCTTGGCACCCACTGCTGCTGCCGGTAATTGAATAACTATTTGGCGTCTGGTTTGACTGCGATTAAATGCTGGTGCCTGTAAATGAATGCTAGGACAAGGGACTAATGCTTGACGTCTGGGATTGACTGCTGATTGCTTTTACTCGCTGCTGGCGCATAAACCTGATATCTCTCAAAGTGAAATACAGTCCCGCGCCATCGGGACTGTAATTACAGCCCGATTACACACTGTACTGTTGTGTGTGAACTGGGGAAGGCGCAGGAAGCTGCTGACTTAATACTACCCTTAACTCCGCGCCCAGAATTCACTCATTGCGCGAGCACTGTAGTTTTGCGGCTCGGCTGGGGCTAGGATACTAATCATGCTATACTCTGGAAACATTTGTGGTGATGTTTGGATCATTATGAAGGAACATTCTGGATTGAGTTGGAATGGTGCTTGCATTAGGGAGAAAAACTATCTACCGCATGTCGTTGATATCATTAAAAAGTTTCAGGTGGGGGGATTACTGAACGTGGTGTTTCCTCTTTTTCTGTACACCCACGTCAAATTCTTGACTTTGTATACCTAATTTCATTCCATAAGTCCAGCTAGTCATTATAGGCAAGAAAGGGGAGTCATAGTGTATACTGACAAGAGATGTGTTGACAAGCTTAAAGTAATTTGGTACAAGAACACATCCACTGAGAGATTATAAATAGAAATCTATAGACTACAATTTCATTTTCTTTACCTTCCTCACGCTTATACTCTCCTTTGAAAAATGAATCCAACCACGCTCTGATGTAGACGAACATTACTCTACATCGTGAGGTCTCCAATAATAACGGGAGCCTGGATGTAGTAACTTCTACTAAATAGCCCAGCCACGATTGGTCCAAAGGGGAATTTGTATAAGATACAACATATTTTACTCCTCAAAGTGATAAGCACATTCAATAAAGAAAACAGATTATCCAGACCAATAAAACCCGGCGAGGCCTAGGAGAAAGCCACCACCCCTAAAGCGAAGACCAACAGAAACGGTGGATAACTCCACCACAGCACTGACGACGCTGCGCAGCATTATGCGAAGCGGGATGAGGCTAGAGTCCATGAGTTTGAGTTTCAGTACGGGAGGACGAGGGCTGACCAGGCTAACGTACACAACCGGAAGTGAAAACGGGGGTGCGAAGGGGCAAGGGGCGGGTACGTGACTAAAGGTGATTCTGTTGTCCCACAAGGCGATGACGAAGCTTCTCTGGTATTTAATCAATATTTCGTATAATGTCACTCTCTAAGGGGTCGGGGGTAGTGTACATGTTTATGAGCCGTCGACCGCTGTCACCTGGGCTGGCCCCGCGTGCGCTTTGGGGTGCATCTGGAATGTATCCAGATGCATTCCCCGGGGTTTCTGCACGGGGTGTACCGCTCATGAGCAAATGCCCGACAGCCAGGCCCTTGACCACTTTGAGCTAGTAAGCTAATGCCACAGCAGCGAGGGTGTGGCGCGTGGTGCCCCGTGCGGGGGTAATTCTATGAAGCTGTGTATGGGTAAGTGAGAAGACACAGAATGGAAGGCCTATTTCCCTGCTAGATCATCCTTACCTGCGGGGTTGTCGTCTTGGGCGGGTTGGGGGTCTGTGGAGATATTGGTGTAGGTCGGGGTATCAAGGTAGGGAGATACTCGAGACGGGGATGGATTCCGCAACCTCCCCTGGCGGCGTGTCAATAGCCATGCTTGCAGGAGAGGTCCGGCCGGAGAGGACCGCAAAACTCCGGACTGATTCTATCCCTAGGTCTAAAGTTTTACAGTCACCAAGCCACTTCCGCAACCACCCAAGCTACCCCGTACCCACCCGACCCCGCGCGCGCCCGGGGACCCGGTGCGGAACCATTCCTTCGCTCTCCGGTCGGGGGCTAACGTGTCTCCACTCCCAACACCCGCGCTCGCGGTCGCAAGGTGCCCGTTACTACAGTAGTGTTTGTATTTCGGCAGGCATCAGAAGAACAGAATGGAATCATCATGCGGGTTCCGCTCATGTTCCATATGCCGCCGTCATCACCATTCCATCACCACATGCCATCACTACGACGGTGCTTTTAAAATTGGTCACGGAAATCGGGACGGGGGCACGGAGCACGTTCTCAACGGGCGGTCGTCATTAAAGACGCAGGATTCATCCTTGAAGAAGGCGAGGGGGGTCCTTGGCTCAGCGATCTGGAGTGAGGCGGGGGGCCTTGGCTCAGTAATCTGGAGCGAGGCGAGAATCCTTGGCTCAGGGATCGGAGCGAGGCGAGGGGCCTTGGCTCAGAGATCCGGAGCGAGGCGAGTGTCCTTGGCTCAGAGAGCAAGGCGGGATTCCTTGGCTCAGGGAGCAAGGCAGGATTCCTTGGCTCGGAGATCAAGGCGGGAGTTTCGGTGGTCGCCAGAGGGCGCGGGGCGTTGGCGCGGCGGACGATTGTCGGACGGCGCAGGGTGTTGGCGCGGCGGACGGACGTCGGACGGCGCAGAGTATGGGCGCGGCGGACAGATGTCGGACGGCGCGGTGTGTAACGTTGGCCTTAGAGCGCGGCGGGCTGAGAGCCTGGCGGCGCTGGGGCAAGATGGGCGCGGCAAATTGGCGGCGCGGTTCTGTCCTCGGGGAGGCAACCCTTGGATGGCCGGGGCATGGGCGGTGCTAGCATCGCTGCAATGCTCGAAAAAGAGCGGGGCAGACAACTGCGGCGGGCCCAGCAGGGGGCTGGTAACCAGGGTCCTCGGAGCGGAGGCGTAGAGCCGCGGCGGGTGCGGCGCGGGGGTCCGACTAGCGGCAGAGGGGCCTTGGGTGCGGCGGGCTTGTAAGCCTGGCGGCACGGGGCAGGAGGGCCTTGGTGCGGCGGGCGAGTAGCCGGACGGCACGGGGCACTTGGCGGCGCGAGAAATCGGCGCGGCGAGCAGGAGAGAGGGTGCTTGGCGGCGGCGTAAGCGGCGGCCCGAGTCCGACAAGCGGCGAGAGTCCTTGGCCTGGCTGGCGTGGAAAAATTTATAATTCGCGGCCTAAGAGCGAGGCGGCGTTTCCTTGGCCAGACCTGCGAGGCGGGGGAGAAATTTTCTTCTTGATCCAAAGGCGGGGCAATAATGGCCCTGGCCTAAGGATAAGGTATTTTTGGCCCTATTCCGGGAGCGAGGCAAAATTGGCCTTGGCTCAAGGGGGGCAGAGAATAAAGAAAGCTATTTTTGGTCCGCGAGGCAATAATGGCCTTGGCGGCGGGGTTTCGGTGTCCGCGGTGACGGCGGCGAGGTTTCGATGTCCGCGGTGACGGCGGCGAGATCCGGAGGCCAGAATCTACTGGCGGCGGCGGTCCAATTCTTGGCCTAAGGGTGGTACACTCCATACTGGGTCTTGTCCCGGCGCTACTCGGTGTTTAAACAGCTACCCACGTTGCATGCTTGGCATGGAGTGATCCACCATAGTGGCTGAAGAAGGAGTCCTCAAAGAAGGCGGAGAACTGTGGCGGCAGAGACTTCGGGCCGGCAGGGAAAAAGGTCCTTGACCCAAGGCGAGGCTTAAATTGGCCTTGGCCGAGGCGGTAGTTTGGCCTTGGCCTTTATGGGGCGAGGCAGAAAAAGAGGGGGAGGAAAAAGTAACGACAAACCCTACCCGTCCGAGCGAGGCCATATGAGAGGCGGCTACAACAGGGGCAGGGTCTGAAAAAGAGGTCCCACTAGGGGCGAAAAGGGGCTCTCCGGGTGGCGATTTGGCTTGACCTGGGAGAGGCGCCTTGGTCCGCGGTAATCGGCGGCGAAAGAATCCTTGAGAGCGGGAGTGATGCGTCCGGGCTCTGAGGCTTGGTGGTTTGTAAATCCTCGGCCTAAAGGCGAGGCGAGTCTTAAGTCCTGGGCCCTAAGGCAAGGCAAGGAGATGCCCCAATGTGGCTCGTTCTCGGGCAATACAAAAGATGCCTGTGAGAAAGGAACCGGGGGAAGATCTTGATTTCCTTGGCCTTCATGGGCAAGGCGGAGTTAATCCTCGGCCTAAAGGCGAGGCGGGGGGTTTCGTAGGGGTCCGCGGTAACGGCGGCGATTTGTCCTTGAAGGTCGGGAATAAATCCTGGACCTTGAGGAGGGAAGGGGGTTTTTGGAAAATAAGATAAAAGGGGCTCCTCTCAGCGGGCGATATTGGCTTGGCTGGAGAAGAGGCGCCTTGTTCCGCAGTACTGGCGGTGTCCTTGTCCTGGAGGAAGAGAATTTGTCATTGTCCTCAGGAGGGGAATGTCCGCAGTGATGGCGGCAGGGATTTTGTGATTGTCCGCAGTAATGGCGGCGTTTCGGGGTTTTCGTAATCCGCAGTGATGGCGGCGGAGGCTTTGATTGTCCGCGGTAGCGGCGGAGGAGTTTTGGTATTCCGCGGTGACGGCGGCTGGGATCCTTGGAGATCGGGGGTGAACCCTGGACCTCGAGGCGGTTTTGGTTTGCGCGGCCATGGCATCATTGATGGCGGCTTCCTGGTCCTTTAACGGGCAGGTCTCTCGGGCCGATAGTCTCAATAGCACCGCTGCAGTGCTCAATAATAGAGCGTGGCAGACAACTTGCGGGAGACGGGGGCAAAGGGAGAGATCCTGGACGGACGGGAAGGGGCCATGGCGGCGGGGAGGGGGGAGAAAATAAATAAATGGTTGCAGGGGGGCGAGTCCTGAAATCAGCCCAATCCGCATTTATCATGGCGGCGAGGTTGCATTGGCACTTGGTCCATTTAGTGGGACGAGTGCATTGGCACGTCGGCTGGCTCGGTTGTATGTGAGCGGCCGAGATTGGAGCATGCGGGGAGATGGGTCCAGATCAAACCGGTTCCTTATGCTCGGGGCTGGCTTGGACACGGTCCTGGTACTATGTACCCAGTTTTCGGTGGACGGGTCAAGCGTGCCGGGTGAATGGCCCTCTATGGAAGGCGTTCGAAATCCTGAGACCTGGTCGAAGCATTCGGCTTCGCGGGCTCGCGTCTTAATGCTGGTCCTGGCGAAGGCGTCGCGGGACGGCAAGGGAAGAGCAGGTGGTCTAGGATAATACCGGGGCTGCATGAACTTAGCAGCCGGGTCTTGGCTGGCCGGGTTTTGGTCCTGGCGAATGTGTCGCGGGACGGAAGTTGGGCGTGCCGTATGGGTGGGCTGACCTCGGTTCTGGTCCTGGCGAATGTGTCGCGGGACGGGGGTCGGGTGTGCCGAGTGGGTCTTGGGGCGTGGAGGTTCCTGGGCCTTGAGCCGGCAGACGGGGTTGGAGACAGTTACGGTGAAACGAATCATAGTATCAATAGTATCCGTGAATATCGTGAAATCATGAAGAATCGATTATCAACAACATACAAAGAGACACGTTCCAACCAATGACGCATCGATACCACTCCTACGGTTGCAAAGGGATCAGGATACCAACAGTTTCTGGGAAAGCCAAAACGTTCTTTCTTCAGGGATGGCTATCCCCCCAAGTATGACTACAACGGAGTTGAGTCAGTTAGGTATTATCTTTTGAAAGGTTATTCTAGCAGATTCTAAAGTATTGTGGCTAGCAGTGGTGACCTCTATATACATTAGTAGGCAGCCCCCCGCTTCCTGGCTCCTGAACGTTCCGAATACATACCAGTTTATTAATTACCTATCCCGTAGGAATTATGGCGCCGAGTTCATTGAGTTTTCCGTTTTCTGGAGGCGCGGCCCGGGCCTGGTGTCTCAGGCTCCTTCGTCCGGACAACAATAGTTGCTCACGTGCGACACCACAGAAGATTCAAACTATTCGAGAGGTGTCGATTGTCAGTTGGAAGGGGAACGGGGGAGGGGGTTGAGGCGTGGAGTGAAGGTCGAGTCTGACATTATTGATGGCGCATTGCTTCATTGTTTGTCCCAGCTGGCGGTCCTTACAACGTTGGCCGCCTTTGAGGAGGCTACACTTGGAGTAGCACAGACAGGATTCAGCCCTTCTCACACTACTTTACAATGGAGATCAGCGGTGGTAATGGAATGCAGGATCTACGAAGGTCCCTAGGATAGTTATAGAGCCACTTGAAGACACGCTGATGAGGAAAGCGAACGATGAACTTGTCCTCGCTATAAAGCAGTGTATTGGATTAATCGACATATTAGATATTGAGGAGGGAACCGTGACAACCAGTGACATTTTATCGGAATGTGCGGATAATGTCCCCCCCCCCCATTCTTACCCTGCTCTATTGATAATGTCACCATGGTTCTGCAAATCGAAAATCACGTTTATAAGGGAGCGGGTGGGACTCTGGAGACCGAAACCGAGGCAAGTAGACTCGTAACAAATGGGTGAGACTGTGCTGCAGCGGCAAAAGGGGGTGGCAGGGGCAAAGGTCCCGCCCGCTAAGGCTTCTACAAGGGGGGAAAGAAAAGTTTTCCAAACCATGCAAAAAAAAAGCCAGGAAGGAAACTGCGGGCCAGTACCCATGTCTGTTTCAAAAATGATATTAGAGTTATTTGGCCAATCCCTGTTCCACAAATTTTGAGCTCAAACTTTGGGTTCTTGGCTGGGTTTTCACACCACAAACGATCGCCAAGAAATAAATATTTAGATTCAGAGGTTGTTGGCGAAATTGCTTTATTAAAGGTGCCGTAGATGGAGGGCCAGGTGAGCAGTCGGATACTAGTGGCGCAGCCTGAAAGGAAACAGAGGAGGAACATCTTGTCAATAAAAGCAAGGTTGCTTCTGAGAACACCGATGACAATGTGCGCAAGAAGAGGGCAAGAGCAGCGGAAAAGAGAGGACGCAGGCTGGCACGTTTCTCCATTTGAGAAACACTATCAAACTTCTAATCTATTCTTATATGATGGCAAACATTGCTATATGCCTCACTCGACAAGATTTTCTTGGTATATGCTTTATATCTATACCATTTTTTACAGTTCTAATTGATAGAATTTAGGAGATTGCTATTAAAATGTTCAGCATCACACCAACATCAATGAACGATGAACGACAGCGTTGATAAATGCCTGGTATGATTCTTCTAGACATGCAAGAATTAACTTCAGTACACTTCTGAATCTTATTCAAATTGATGAAAGTTATCAAAATTTATTTGAGGATAAATCTTTCCAATTCAACCATTCAAGCGTACAACCAAAACGTGAAGGAGAAAAGCTGTTCCTAAAATTTGAAAACTGTACACAACTATCTAACTGGAAAGCGCTATTGTTACTCTATACCATTTTATCACGTTCAATATCATATCACCCAAATGCTTCTGAACAGAATTAGCAAGAAGACTCTCTATATCGACTCTTTTTTTCAACAAACGATTGATACTTCCATGTGGGAAAATTGTTCAATTATCACTTGTCAGATGGGAGTTGCACAGTAACAAAATAATGGTATCTGATAATGCCGAGAAAAAAATGGAAAAGGGCATTAGAGGAAGTAGATATGGATAACTGGACCATTGCAGAGCCTTGAAAAATATACATTAACCACAAATAGTTTACGGTTATTGTATTAAAACTATTTTCATACATTCAACTTCTGGAATCCTATTCTAGTATTTCTTCGTTCAATAATTCCTCAAACTTACCTCCTGAAAACTCCTCCGCCCTTCTTGACCTTCATTCAATCTCATGCTTTGCTGTACCTTTTGCTAAAGCCCACTTTGCTTTCTTCGCACATAATGCACTCCATTGGGCTGCACTAGTCATCCCCTGTTCCCATTTTTGCTTGGCTGATATGGTTAGTGCACACAGGCATCGGCAATATACAGAGAGAACATATACTAGAATGATTGCTATATACTCATTTTTTAACATCTTATCTCTCTTTATGTCTTGTATCTTTAGTAGCAGGACAGCGAAGCTATTGCTAAATAGCTATATGGATTTAATGGCCGTCGTTGAAGTCCTTTAAGCATACTGACCAATATTGAAAATTTGAATACCTGAATTTTAAAGTCTTCTTCCTGATTCTACCTGTAGCTGTATAGCTATAAGGTGCAGCGTTAGTATCCGGCTTTGGGGTTGACATTGTTAAGGTTATATAGGAATAGCCAGTCAATACAAACATGATCCACATATAAAGGTTAGTAAACGGTAACATGATTTGCAAATCAGCACGACAACAGCGCAACTACCACCACCAAACCCCAACGCAACCCTACACCATCACCACACTCTAGCATAACCCTATACCACCATAACCCAAGTGAGAAACTCCAGTTTCTAACAGCACATGGATCCTGCCCTATTTTAGACACGTTTTCGGATACTTCACGGCACCCTACTCCGGCCGTCGAGGAACACGGGCAAGATGGGAGCGTTCCTAACGTTCTCGGGCATGAAGGGAAGAGGCCAAAGGATTCCGGGTATACGGAACGTCCCTCTCTAGACTGCGTGTTCCCTTCTTGAATGGGATTTCTCTACTAAGGAATAAATTTTCCCACTTTCAGATTCAAGAACACTATGTACATATCTCAAGTATTACTGCGTACTTTTAAGACAAACCCTAACCGTCCGATGACTTTATGCCAGAGCCTTGTACGTAGGTGACTAATTAGTGGCGGGGCGTGTGGCTCACCACAGACACAAAGTTCACACCTAATCCAGAATTCACCATCATCTGTCTAGAGACTCGCCGTCACCTCCGAAAAATGGGCTTCAACTTTTGGCGGGGCCTCCGTTCGTTAATTCATATAGATGGCCTTCGGCCATGTCTCTCGCCGCCCGTCTAGATAGATGGATACTCTGGATAAAACTCCTTTTATTGTATCTATTACCCGTTAAGTCTATCAATGTGAGTAAACTCCGATTCCGCCATTTCTAGGAAAGCCTTTCCCAGCACGTACTTCCCCCAAACGCCCAATCTCGGTCCGGGCTACTGCTTCCCGACCTCTCTATCAACAGCTGTGGGAATTGTGGCCAATATCTCCGCCCTCGCTTGCGTATCGCAGTAAAAAACTGTAAGTATCCTCTAGACATGTCAGCAGAAGTAGCCAGCAATTTCAAGGGCTGGTGCAACGATGTACTCCCCCGAAGCCAAGACCCATCGTTCCCACGCCGAACCCTAATATCCATCTGATCCTGAATCCATGCTCAATCATCGATCTCAAGTTCTTGATTTCTGTAAGGGGGGGATGCAGGTTCTTGGCAGCCGCTAAGCATTTTTGTAAGTACATGTAAATATCGGTGCGTTTTGCGAATGCTTACCTTCTCAGATATGGGCGTCCACCCGGGTAAAGTATTGGGCCCGGGGAAATCTGTGCTGCCATTCTCTTCATCACCGGTACTAATTTCCTGGGCCACTCCGTTCATTTAGCTATTAAAACAGTCGGCACTTGACACTTGAAGCTTGCCTTAGTTGCCACGAAACAACGGGCCCGTGGAAGTCGTTCAATCGGGTTGAACTGATGATGAGTGTTTACTCGGGAACGGTTCAATCTAGGAAATCTAAGAACGCTGACTAAGAAAGGCGTAGCTGAATGCCTGCAACCAGTTGAAGGCGTTGTATTGCAACGGAAATAGAAAAGATGAAGAGGAGGGGGGTCCCCCACCTCTTCCTCTCGTCTCGCTCTTATCCCCGCCAGCTCGTATTCGGATACATGTGTCCGCTTCCTCGTATCTCGACTCTAGAACATGATGCGGTCTAGCCTTTCGCTTAGTAATGAATACCAAGTAACAGAGCTGGAGAAAAAGACCGCATCTGGATCGTGCCCTAAGACAGTTATGCACGACAACGCACCGCAAAAACTCTAGCCTCTAGAGATCAAAATTACATCTGGGAAGCTTCTCATGCAGATCTATGTAATTCAACCAATCACCCGAGCGAGTATCCCTGGCCGGGGATAGCCAATGTTTCGGTACAAATACCCACGGGGTAGAGGCGGATCATGTCTGGTGGTGGTCGGGGGTTTGGGGCTAATAATACTGATTTAGGTTATGGACGCCAAGGGCGAATTAAAACCGGAAAAATTTCCAAAGCATGTGCCGATCCAAAGCCAAACCAGTGATTATTCCGATTCCCGTTCAAGTTTCCAAGAACGCCTAATAGCAAACACATTGAAGTAAACAGAGAGAATTAACTAGACTTCCCCCGGGCTCTTCACTGATTCTTGTCTTTCTAGCCAGACTGCCTTTGCTGATTCTCAACCATTAACTCGAGCTTAAGCTGAGTTATAGCATAGTGGGTCATTGTAGTAAGTCTCGTCTCCATCTCTCCCAGCTTTTTCTCCATTTTTTCCTCCATTTTCTCCTCAACATAACGGTCGTAAAGAACGACTTTCAACATAAGCTAGTCGATTTGTTAGCCCAGAGTTATGCAGGAGAATTCACCGATAACGTACCCCAACATAAAATGTACCCATAATCCATCTTAGCCATGCACGGAGATCTTCGATTCCATCATTGGTCATTGCCAAACCTTTTTCCAACCTCCTTTCCAAGCCCTCCCCCAAGTTCCTTTCTAATCTCTCCCCCAAGCTCTTTTCCAAGCTCTCCCCCAAGCTCTCCCCTAAGCTTTTTTTCAAGCTCTTTTCCAAGCTCATTGTCAACTCGCCCTTCACCTCTTCCTTTAACTCGTCTTTCACCTTCTGGAGTCCGCCCTCCATCGTGGTGCTTAAAAACTAGATGACAGTTAAACCAGGGCTCACCCAAAATACCTGGGTGTATCATTGCAAACATTACCTTTTCCAATTTGGTGACACGGTTAGCAAAATCATCCGGTTCCGAAGAGCTGTCGTCAGTCGAGTACCTCTATGGAGCCACATAGTAAGTACTTATGCATAACTCACGAGACACAGTTTATATGTAGACCTACTTGGGTGCGAATGAGTTGAATGATGCGAATTGGCTGATCGACGCGAATTGGTTGAATGAGACCGAAACCGCGTAGATGATACGCAAACTCACGAGGGTGATGGGCAACCATAGAACGGAACCCACTTGCAATCCTGTAAACCGACATCCTGATAAACGCCCGTGTGGTCTAAGCACAAGGTGACCTTCACTTGCAATCTGGTGTTGCGCTTCACTTGGTTGATTGATATGTTGCCAAAAGAATGTAGAGGTGTAAGCCGGACCCAAAGGTAGTTGTGATGGATTAAAAGAAAACGTCCATTCAGTTAACATGTTGTAGTGAAGTATCCTGGACTGTTACCCTGTTCCCCCAATCAGGAAGGTGGGGCTGTGTCGCTGCTTTATGGGGCTTCCAGGATGCCTCTATGGGCAGAGCCTCATGGTCAGTGGCACCGGTAAAGTCCCCCAGGGGGGGGGTTCAACTTTGTAGCTGGACAGATAGCAGGGGGGAATCATAACCCTATAACCCTTACTGTCCATATTCTGAACGGCGCACCGTTTTCCTGATTGATCAGCTGGTCGGTTCACTCCCTCCTTCCCACCGCTTGCTTCGCCCACTCCTTTAATGTTAGAAACCAAACTACATTCAAATAACTAATAACACAGGTTGTGATCCGCGAGACCCCGAAGAAAATAACATAATAATAAATTCCCATTCGTAAAATATCTAACAAGTTTCATGACTAATCCCCTCCAGACGTCGGTCAAAGAACGTGTATAAGCAAATTCCTTCGCGCCACAGTCCACAACTACAGAAATGTATAAACCTAAATGCACAAACACCACGTAGCAAAATAATAGTAGAATGACTTGTCACGCCCATGATACCATAAGCCCAATATAGCGACACAACATCCTCCTTTTGTCCTCCAGTCATCAGGTACCGGCAACCCTAGTTGTCGCAGTATGGCATTTGTGCCCACAGCTAGCATATTACACCCACAGCTAGCATACACTGTTAGCTCGACTTCGATATATTGTCCTTAGTAGCCAAGCCTTACTTATTATTTAACCTGGGAATGTCCGCAATTGCCTCGGGCAAGCCCTCAATGACTTCATCCTGTATGCTATAGTATGGTTACAACCGCTGAGTCTCGTCAGAAAGCCGCGAATTGAAGATACGAGCAATATTATTCCCCCCGCTGGTCCGATGTTATGTAGTACCTAGTTTAAGTCCCCGAAATAACAAAGGTTTGCGTACTGGCGTAAAAGCTGTCGGTCGATGCTTCGTTTAATGTTTCGTTCCGTTTGCAATTTGACGCAACTGCCCCCTAGTTTCATCTAGTTGGCGAGTAGTTCACCACTGCCGTGTTTTGTGTTTTCCGAGCTCTTGTGGCTGCGTCCGCCATTTCTGTTGCTTATTGGTAAGTCCATTCGCTGTGTTTCTTCTAGAAGTGGATAAAACGGGTAGCTGTGCCACCTGAACAAAAATTGTCAGGCTACTTGAACACCCAGGTATTGAGACTGATAACTACAGACCATGATGCATTACAACTTGTGGTTCAGCAGTCTATCCCATTGTGGGGTGGAGATATTTTCGTGGTAGGAATCCCCACGGTCGCTTGGACCCCGCGGCCCTGGTGTTACTGACAGCTGGAGCGGTGGGCCGATGATGTATGCCAAGTGGTTTTGCTTATCGTGTGGTGCCATTACCAACTGCCCGAGGAGGTGTGGTGCCTGGAGATCGTGCAGGACGGATATCCAACCGAACCAATAACAACGCTTCATCTGTGCGATGCAAGGGCCTCCTCGTTGCGCTGCAGCAAGGGTTGTGATGCGTGAGACCAGAGACATGCATTAGTGAGCTGGGCAATATCAAAAGGACTCAAAAGGTACGATCTCAAATGAAATGGTAGTGTAGTTGTTCTGGCATTAGATAGTAACTAAAGGCTTTAGTTTCAACTCACCCTTGAGTTCTCCTTTTCAAGATTCTTCCCAGGGCCTAAGGTTCTCAATAGTTGCGGACTCATCACTACCTACTGGTATTACTGTAAAGCCACTATCTCCTAATGATCTTGCTTTAGGGGCTGCTTCCGGTTGGTTCCCTGGCCATCCCCAAGCCCTTTGATATTCATCTTTATGGGCATCGCTTCTATCAATTAGAAGGGACAGTCCAACGTGTCAGAAAGAATCAATTACTATTTAGCATTGAGTACAAAAGTCCTCCCAAGCTTATCCGACACATTTGATAGTCAGAACGCGTCGTTCCCTTACGGTCCATATATTGTCCATTGGTCTTTGATCGATAGCTTTGTCAGTAATATCTCTGATCCGTTCCTTGAATAGTTTAATTATTGATACGTCTAGTGTGACGGAGTAACTAAAGCTACTTGGACGACAGGATGAAGATTATGACGCAGATGAGATGAAGGGGCACAGCCAGGAGTAACATCAGCAAGATTTCATTCGTCTCCTAATGTCTCCTGAACCTCAGGAGACTCAAAAGATATCCAGAGGCCTAAGGATACAAATGGTAGTTTGCTGATGAACGGAAGCATAAGGCAGCGGCCAAATCAAAGACCAGGAGACAGAGCAGGGCATCAGCAAGACTTCATTAGTCTCCTGAGGTAAAGCCGGGACAATGCAATCGAAAATTATAGGATCCTTTTACGTTACTATATCCTGTCTCCTCTCGCCCCTGGAGCCCCAGGCGTAAGCCTCTTGCCAGGGAGGAGACTCCAAGCCTTTGCGCCTGGAGTGCTCGGGCGATCTCCAAGACTTAGTGGTCTTCCGCCGTCCTCCATCTCCACCTCCACCTCTATCTCCACCTCCACCTCCATCTGCACCTCCACCTCTATCTCTATCTTGAGTATCTCCATCTTGAGTATCTCCCTAGCTCTATATTCCGACACCCATGCTTGTCTAT
The DNA here is from genome assembly GCA_024713715.1 of Morchella sp. 2018-W26. Lineage (NCBI taxonomy): Eukaryota > Fungi > Ascomycota > Pezizomycetes > Pezizales > Morchellaceae > Morchella > Morchella sp. 2018-W26. The sequence continues at coordinate 947,299 of JAMGYX010000017.1, forward strand.
ACAGCGTCCACATTCATGCCCAAAAACTCGCCTAAGACACGCCTAAATAGACGCCATGGGCACGCTCAAATAGGCACATTGACACGCGCAAATTGATGACCTCTGCAGGTAGGGTAGTCGCGCAGGCAGGCGCGCAGGCTCGGGCAGAGGCATACATATGTACCACGGGTGTAGGGGTAAGTCTGTAGACACCTACTGCTGTTGCAACCACAACCACTGTCTACAGACTTACCTCTACACCCGTAGTACATAGATACTAGCAGTGGCCAGCTCGCGACCACGGGTTGATCCAATAACCTGAATATATTTTTCCCACCCTTTCAATTGAGGGAACAGCGGTAGAGTATAGGGAACAGCGACAGTGTAGGGAACAGCGACAGTGTAGGGAACGGCGACAGACCACAGGGAACACCGGCCTGGGAGTACATACTGCCAGTGCTTCCCCCAACTCTCCAGTTGACAGTATCTAGTACTTGAACCACTACTGGCTACTTGAAGTAACTACCTCACAATGAACCGTGACAGTCCCTCACTCAGAGAGGTTGACCACCTGAAGCCCATCTCATAATAACTTGCCAGTGCACTCGACTCGAATCTCCCTTTATTGGAATCACCTCCACTCCAACCCACTTCCAGCTACTAGTAGCTGTCTTCAACTTCCGCCATCGCCAGTTATATACATGTATTCAATTTACTATATAAGTGTTCCACAAATTCTGCAGTATCCGCTGTTGAGCTCCTATTATTCTGGTGTGGTTTCTTCTAGGGTTAGTATCACGGCTCCGCCTCCGGCATCTTCCTTGCTGCCGAGACGTCTCCGGAACAGGGTTGTTGGATAGTATCGGTGGATGTCGGAAGCAAGAGAATGGAATAGGAAGGAGTTCGGGTAATGGAATGTAAGCGCTAGGAAGGATAGGGTGATGGTTGCATTGAATGATGGTATTAGGACTAGCGAGGAAGGCTTGGGATCGTATGTGTTTCGATGAGGTTCTATGATATGAGTCAGCGGTGAGGGGAAAACTACTGTATATATAGAGTGATGCTTTTCTATGTTTTCGCCTCTCTAGGCAACATCTTCTTTCTGTTAGCAATTCATTACTTTGGCTTTCTGCCTTCTGTCTCCAAGTAGCCCCAAACCCGAACCCGAACCCGATCCTGTCCTTGTCCCTTGAACTCTGAACTTGCATCCGCTCTGGTGTATCCCGAGCCGAACCCGTCCTGCCTGAATTACTTCCGACTCTGAACCCGACCCCGCCCCGTTAGACTACGTTGCCTCGCTATCGGCTCCCGATACACTATGTCTCTTCCTCGCATTACTCCCGCTCCTGTTATAACGGAAAGAATGACCGCTAGTGGGTTGACCCCAGAAACATGGGCGGCCCCCACTACTCTTGCAGAATTTACGACCCAGTACGAGCATGATAAGGAGCTTTTGCTCCACTTCATAGCTTACAATACCTAACGACTTCGACACGAGCGGGACGTGGCTAGACAGGAGCAAAATATGGCCCTCAACCAAGCCTCTGCCATTCCCGACCTTGAACTACAAGTTACGAGCCTAGAAGGACAGCTCGCAGAGGTTCGGCAACTGAACGCCATGCTCTCCGCCCAAACTCCTCCTCCGCCTCCTCCGAATAACCCTCCTCCGCCTCCTCCGAATAATCCTCCGCCGCCTCCACCCGCTAACCCGTCTGTCCCCCCTGTTGCCCCCCGTTCAGAAAAAGTCCCAGATCCTCCCAAGTTTGATGGAAAAAGGGAGGAACTTCGACCCTTCGTAACCCAATTGCGCCTCAAAATGATGGCCAACCAGGACAGATTCCCCACCGCCCAAGCTCGTCTCGCCTACGCTATTAATCTTCTCTCCGGACGTGCCCTTGCTCAGGTAATGCCACTTGTGGTAGGAGGACGTATTAATTTTGAGGATACCGAAGCCTTGATCACGATCCTGGAAACCGCCTTTGGGGACCCCGACCGTATCGCCACTGCTGAAAGGGAACTTGAGCGCCTTACCCAGGGTGGTCGGGACTTCTCTACTTATTTTGCCGAATTCCAACGCCTGGCTGCTGAGGTCAGGTGGAACGACGAGGCCAAAAAACATGCATTAACCCAAGGTCTCTCCCGTGAACTTCGCTCTGCCATGATCCACCACGATGTCCCGGCCTCTACGGCAGAATATGTCCTGTTGCTCCAAAAATTGGACAATAGGCTGAGAGATGCCCGAGCCAGGGATCGTCTTACGTCTTTTCCCGCCCGTCAACCCTTTGGTCCTGCTTTCGCTTCTGCCCCTGCTCGTGTCCCCGCGTCTGCCCCTGCCCCCGCTCCTCACCCCTCTCATCTCCCGGGGGGTACTACTCCCATGGATCTTTCTGGTGCCCGCCGTCCTCAACGCCGTGGCCCTATTACCCCCGCCGAACGCGCCCGTCGTGCCGCCCAAGGCCTCTGTATGTACTGTGGGGGCCCCGGCCACTTTGCTGCCGAATGTCCTGCTCGTCCTATTTCCCGTCCTGCTCGTGTTGCTGCTGTTTCTGAGGTCGGCGTACCTCCTGTTATGTCTGGGGCCGGCGCGCCTCCTTCTTCTCAATTTTTTCCTCGCGGTTCTTCTTCTTCTTCTTTTTCTGGTTCTGGTTCTGGTTCTTTGGGTCTTGGATCCCCCGGTGCGAGTAACGATGTTGTTTTCGACCAATCGGGTTTTCACGAGGACCTGTCTTAGGTGGCTTAGGCCAGGTCCCCCCTATTTCTTTGTCTGCTTCTGCTGTTTCTGGTGTCCCTTGTGAGAAGGTTTTGGATAATGATCATCTTGTTGTTTCCTGTATCGTATCCGATAAAAATAAAACTGTTCAAACCTACTCACTTGTTGACACCGGGGCTTCTGGATTTGCATTCATTGACGAATCATTTGTACGCCACAAAGAAATCCCTACTACTCTTCTTCCCAACCCTCGTGCCCTTCATGTTATCGATGGAAGAGAAATCTCCTCCGGTAGCATTACTCATATTACTCATTTTTCTCTTCGTATTCAAGGCCATGTGGAAAAAATTACCGCCTATGTTACACGTCTGGGTCACTATCCTCTGGTACTAGGAATCCCCTGGCTCCGCCGACACGACGTAACTATTAATTTTGCCGATAACTCGCTGACCTTTGGGTCCCCCCGATGCCTCCGCCAGTGCAATGAATATCAAACGCCGGTTACGATCAAAGGAATTTCCTCTCCCCTACCCGCTAACCATGATTTCGAAATTGTTTCCGCCGCGACCTTTGCCGAGACTACTCAGGGCCTTACAGTTTATGCCCTTTTCGTAGGAGGTTCTACAGAGTCTATTCCCCCGGAGATTGCATCGTTGGTCCCTCCGGAGCATCACGTCTTCTGGGAGCGCTTTGGAAAGGAAGGCCCACAGAAGCTACCTCCCCATCGGCCCTACGATATCTGGATTAATCTCCATGAAGGAAAAGAGCCCCCTTTTGGTCCCTTATACAGCATGTCCCGAGACGAGTTGAACGCCTTGATCGAGTATATTGACGATATGTTGAAGAAAGGCTTTATTGAGTCTAGCTCTTCCCCAGCTGGCGCCCCCGTCCTGTTTGTGAAGAAACCCGGCGGTGGACTTAGGTTCTGTGTGGACTATCGAGGATTGAATGCTATGACGATTAAGAATCGTTACCCGCTGCCGTTACCCAAGGAAACGTTTAACCAACTCTGGAAGGCCAAGTGGTACACTAAACTGGACCTGAAAAATGCCTATAATCTATTCCGTGTTGCTGCCGGAGACGAATGGAAAACCGCGTTTCGCACCCGAGTCGGCCACTTTCAATACAAAGTGATGCCGTTTGGGTTGACCAATGCTCCCGCCGTGTTTCAGCATTTTATTAACGATACTCTTCGTCCCTTTCTGGATCGGTTCTGTACGCCATACCTGGATGACATTCTTATTTATAGCGAAGATTTAGAATCACATCGCGACCACGTCAACCAGGTGTTACAAGCTCTAACCGATGCGGACCTCTATTGTTCCCCCGAGAAATGCGAATTCCAAGTCAAAGAGGTGATCTATCTGGGGATGATCGTAACCACCGAAGGCCTGAAACTGAACCCAAAGAAAGTCGATACAATTGTAAAGTGGGCTCGTCCTCTGAATGTTAGAGACATACAAGTATTTAACGGTTGGGCCAATTTCTATCGACGTTTTATTAAAAACTACCCCGGCATTGTTCGCCCTCTGACGACTCTTACAAAGAGTGATGTTCCGTTTATCTGGTCCCCCGAGTGTGAAGCCGCCTTCGAAGGGCTAAAAACCGCCTTTACCTCAGCCCCAATTCTTAAGCACTTTGATTACGACCGTCGCGCTATTGTGGAATGCGACGCATCCGACTATGTCTCAGGAGGTACCCTCTCTCAATATTCCGATGACAATATTCTCCACCCTGTTGCCTATTTCTCCAAGACTCATACGCCTGCTGAGTGCAACTATGAGATCTACGACAAGGAGTTATTAGCGGTCATCCGATGCTTTGAAGAATGGAGATCTGAGCTTATGCCTGCGGTTGAACCTATTGAAGTCCTGAGTGATCACAGGAATCTGGAATATTTTATGACCAAAAGAGACCTAAACCGCCGGCAAGCAAGATGGTCAGAGATTCTCTCCCGCTTTAATTATGTGATTAAGTATCGACCAGGGAAATTGGGAGGGAAGCCAGATGCGTTGACTAGGAGATCAGGAGATCTGCCTAAGGAGGGGGATGAACGCCTGACGCATCAAAGTCAGACAGTGTTGAAGTCCCAAAATTTGGGTTTGTTGGCAGTCATCCCGGCTGTCCGAGGACAGTCACCCCTAGAAAAACTTTTTGAGCAAGCTTATATCACTGACCCCTTTCCAAATAAAATACTAGGACTTCTCCGAGACGGTATTAGACACTCCCGAGAAATTACGTTAGCGGAATGCTCTACTCGGAAAGGCCTTCTGACCTATCGAGGGAAGCTCTTTGTACCAAATGATCTGCCTCTGCAGCTACACCTTTTAAAGGAACATCACGATGCCCCCTCTGCCGGTCATCCAGGGAAAGCAAAAACTTTTCAACTACTCGCTCGCTCCTACTACTGGCCTGGGATGCGCAATACGGTAGACAGGTACGTCCGTAACTGTCACACCTGTAGCCGAAGCAAGACCTCTCGCCACGCCCCCTATGGAGTTCTACGCTCCCTATCGATTCCTCAAAAACCCTGGACCCATATTTCTATGGATTTCGTTACCGGTCTACCAGAAAGCAAGGGCAAAGATGCCATTCTAGTTGTAGTCGATCGCCTTTCTAAGATGAGACATTATATCGCCTGCCATACTACTACCGGCTCCGAAGACCTCGCCAGACTGTTTATCGAACATGTTTGGAAACTCCATGGCTTGCCTGCAAGCATCGTGTCGGACCGAGGTACCCAGTTTGCGTCGAAGTTCTGGAAGTCTCTATGTAAGGCATTGAAGATTAATGTCGCCATGTCCTCGGCATTTCACCCGGAAACAGACGGTCAGACGGAACGAGTTAACGCGGTCATGAAACAATATCTCCGAAGCTACGTCTCTTACCAGCAAGACGACTGAGTAGACTGGCTCCCGTTGGCTGAGTTTGCCTCTAATAACCACCCCTCAGAGTCGACACAGGTATCTCCCTTTATGGCCAACTATGGTATTGAACCCCGATTTACCGAGAACCTCGCACTACCCCCGTTTACTGGACAAGTACAAGACGTTCCTGCCCTGGTTCAGAAGATGGCAGAGATCCATGATCAGCTACAAACCGAGATGCGCTACGCTCAAGATCGACAAGAAACCAATGCCAATAATCAGAGAGTCCCCGCCCCCATGTACAAGGTTGGTGATGAGGTATGGTTGAATGCCAGGAATATTCAGACCAACCGACCTTCTCGGAAACTCGACTGGAAACGCCTGGGACGGTTTAAAGTTAAGGCTATTATTAGTCCGTACGCCTACGAGCTTGATCTTCCCTCCACAATGAAGATACATCCTGTCTTTCACGTCTCGAAGCTAGAACCTTGTGCCACGGATCCTCTGCCTGGACATATACCGCCTCCCGCTCCTCCGGTTGTTGTTGATGGTGATGAAGAATGGGAAGTTGATGAACTTCTGGACTCCCGCCTCCGTTATTCCCGCCTCCAATACCTAGTTAAGTGGAAAGGATACGATGCCCCGACCTGGGAGTACGCCGAGAATCTTACCAATGTTCCTCGTCTGCTAGTTCGTTTTCACACTACCTACCCTACCAAGCCGAGACCTGACAGAGTTCTCGCGGAGCTCGAACCTAAAGAGAGGGCTACTATTACGGCTCCGCCTCCGGCATCTTCCTTGCCGCTGAGACGTCTCCGGAACAGGGTTGTTGGATAGTATCGGTGGATGTCGGAAGCAAGAGAATGGAATAGGAAGGAGTTCGGGTAATGGAATGTAAGCGCTAGGAAGGATAGGGTGATGGTTGCATTGAATGATGGTATTAGGACTAGCGAGGAAGGCTTGGGATCGTATGTGTTTCGATGAGGTTCTATGATATGAGTCAGCGGTGAGGAAAACTACTGTATATATAGAGTGATGCTTTTCTATGTTTTCGCCTCTCTAGAACATCTTCTTTCTGTTAGCAATTCATTACTTTGGCTTTCTGCCTTCTGTCTCCAAGTAGCCCCAAACCCGAACCCGAACCCGATCCTGTCCTTGTCCCTTGAACTCTGAACTTGCATCCGCTCTGGTGTATCCCGAGCCGAACCCGTCCTGCCTGAATTACTTCCGACTCTGAACCCGACCCCGCCCCGTTAGAGTTAGGGGTAATGGCTAACAATCAGGTTTTTCAAAAGTACGGAAAACCTAACAATGTATATATTAGATTTGGAAACTTTATAAATTTCTGGAAATAAATAGTTTTGAGGAACAAAAGGGGTTAATGTGGGGTTCTGGGTGCCGGCTTTTTTTGTTGATTATTTGATAGGCCAAGCTGACTAAGGAATCCTGTCACCTCCAGTCAATCAGAGCGAAAAAACTTCAGCAAACCCAATGATAGTACATATTAGATTATTAGACTATATAGAAATAAATAATAACGCAATCATTTGCTACATCAATTGTCTAATCGCTACCATTTAGTCAGAGAATGCACCAGGGAGTAATAGTGTAGGCCAGGAGATAGTAGTGTGCGCCATAGGATCGTAGTTTGTGACAGGAGATCATAATGTGTGCCAGGCACTAGTGACAGAAACCAGGACCCCTGGCGGAGTGCCCCTTTCCTGGAGATGTGGTCTGTGGTTTCAACGCCTGAAGCGCCAAGGATGCCAGGTGCGTCAGACGGAGACATGTGAGTTTGCTGATATGGGACTCTCTGGCACTATCTTTCCTGTGAAAGAGAATGAGTGGTCGTATTTGTGCTACACCATCCTCAAAAACACAAAATTAATATAGCATGCTGTTTATCCTACTATAGCTTATTGTTTATGCCATCCGCTAGATTTTCCCTATATTATTTCAATGTTTTAAAACTAGGTGTGTGTATCAAGATATTCAAAAGATAAAGAAGTTTCTTCCAAATTACAAATATTGCTCAACATATAACAATCATCATCCTTATCAATCAAGTTCTGTCCAAGCGATTTGGTGCACTTACTACTTTTCAGTTTGCTTAATAGCTATAAGCGAGGATGGGATGAGGTTGTCGTCATCGGATTCTATAAGCTTCGGTTGGAGAAAGGATTGATAATAGCATTCAGAAAGATAGTGTGAAGGAATACGAGGTGTGATAGCAACCAGATACTATGAGATTCTATAGTGTGATGTGAGTCAAAACAGATTGGAGGAAGTGGATGTTGAATACGGATTGTACTTTAGTTCGTTTCTTCTTTTCTTCTCTGTCTCGTTTTTCTCTTATCTCGATAAATAGGAATATATCCTATTCATAGTCTATAGTTCATTGCTTTTCGTAGTTTCACTCAAAGGTCGCCTATTAAAGCCAACTCCATAGTCTCGCTTGTACTTTACATACGATCCTTGCTTTCCCTGCCCTACCTCCAAATCTTCGTCTTGGCCGCCGCCTATGACCTCGTTATTTCTAGCTGTGCCCCTCGATCTTGTTTGCAACATCATCTTCATCTGTCCCTCTAGTAGTCAAACTCACTTCGTCACAAGTTTCTATATAGGATCGAGGTTGTGAATCTTGTCAATTGAATTGTAGCCAACATACAATAAGTTGTATGTAATCACTAAATATATGTTGGAATTTATCCGTTGTAAACCAAAGAGGGATTTGATGTTGAGTCAAGAAACCATGAAACTATCCAGCTGAAAAACAAAACAAAGTTGATTCAACCTATAGGCAACACTCTGGAAATAACCAACGGCTTGTACAGCGAAATCAGCCATGAGGAACTGTTCTTACCACCTCTCTGCGCGATGTGAATGCTCAAAATAACCTCAATTCTAGTTCTGTCCATTTACACAAATGACTTTGATGTTGCAATCAACTACCGACTGACATTAAAACTAAATCTACCAAATCAGGGACACCTCAGCAGAATGACCGTACTTCAGCCAGTTTTCCATCAAGATATCAGGTTAAGACTGCCACCAACCCCCAAGAACGCATGCCTCACCTCCAAACCCATCCCATACAGCCCTGTGGTACACGAGTCGAAAAGATAACTTATTGTCTATAGAGGATGAAAATCTCCCATACTAATGTATCCTAAAACCAAGGATGCTTTATACCTCCAATTGCGTAACTCGTGCACTTTCACGGGTTTTCGGGATAGGCATATCTCCACTCTCCGATAAAATACATTCGTAGCCTGTTAACTTATAATTATCGTAGGGTGTATAAGCTATCATGCAGGCGGCAGGGGGCAGGGTAGCGGGACGGCAGGGCCGCAGAGCAGCGGGGACGGCAGGGCGGCAGGGACGGCAGGGCGACGGGGACGGCAGAGCGGCAGAGCGGCAGGGACGGCAGGGCAGCAAGCTAAACCACCAACATCATCATCATCACCATCATTATCATCATCGCCATCACTAATACCATCAGCTTCTCACCTTCAACATCATGAATGCCAACTATCAAGATCATTAGTACAGTAGTAGATAAACTCCGGCCTGTTTTGTTCAGATTCATGTGCAAATAATTCTTGTAGTTATTGTGTTTCCCAACTCTGGCAAGCCCAATGATGGAAGAGATGATCTGAAGGTGCTATTGATGTGGCGGTGATGCATATAGTGATTTAGTGATGATCGGGTGATGAAGCCGAAAATGTTCGTGATGGCTCGGCAGAGCGCGGCAGCTAGGCACGGCTAGGGTGACTCCACCTATATATCGTCCTATCAGGATATATATATACCGTCCTATCAGGATATCCATGCTCCCAAGAAACACCTATCCTGACAGGACGATATATATCCTGACAGGTCGATATATATCCTGACAGGTCCATATATATCCTGACAGGATGATATATGGTATACATATCCTGACAGGACGATATATATCCAGTGCGGAAGATAACTTCACTTTTTGAGCCCAAAACATGCAGAATTATCATTTCTTATCCCCGTACCCAGGATAGATCACCGTGTCACCATACAAATCGATGTACCACAGGGACAGCCATTATTCCCAGGACTTTTGTAAAAATAAGACGCAATAACATTTATTCGCAGAAAAAGTGTTGGTGTGAACTTGTTTAGATTGTTTCTAAGTATAATCATTGCATAAAGCATATCCTGTAGTAAAAAGAACTATTCCACTGCCAGATGCCTAAACTATACTAACCGTCGCGCACTACTAACCGCACTCTCCCTACAAGATTGGCGTCCTTAGAACCCAGACAATAGAAAATGGAAAGAGAAAACCCAATGGCGATCAGGCTGAGATCTGGGGAAAGGCAGAGACAAAATACACAAGCAAATACTTGGTTAAGAATAATATCCCTAATTCCTATCCCACGAGCCCCATAAACCAAGGCCCGACAGTGATCGATATAAGCTTGTTTCCTTCACGCCCCTCAACCTGTAGATCAACCCACAAAGCTAACGTAGGCTTGCTGGTCAATCGGGCGCAACATTGTGAGAACAATGGACATCAAAACGTGGGTCCATACCGGCGGTCTGAGTAAAAGAGATATGAGAAATCTTCCTTGGTAGTACTGGCACTACCGAGCACTTCAAGCTCGAGATCTCATCATCTGATATGACAATCACGTCAATAGCGTTAGGACCGTCTTGATTTTCTTCCTCCTTGACTGTTTCTCTAACTCCCTCGCCCTGTCTAAGAATTCTGGCGCCGGGAGGTGCCTGTCTGGCCTTGAGTTTGTGGCGGATTTTGTCACTAATTTCTTGGCAGGCGAGATGCATCTCCGGAGTGGAGAAAAATGTATAATAAAAGTAATTATACCTTGGAGGAATGGTGAAAACAGGCCATCCAACCCTAGCCCTGTGTGCTGGGTCTGTGACTTGTTTCAGCTCAGTTAGCTAAAGATGAACCCCTATACTCTCGTCCACACCAGAGTTCATGACTTTTAGAATACCAGTGATATAGGAATAGGAGATTTCGGTAAGGGAGTTAATAATGTCTTTGCCCATTGGTTGGAGGAATAGCGTTCCAGATATCCGCCCCAATCATGGGCATGATTGGGGCACAGAGGGGCAGAATAACATCAGGTGTGATCTTAATCATACCTTCTACGTCGTCAGGATTGGGGACCGGAAGAGTATTCTTGTCCTTCGGGAATTGGAGTCGCAATCTTTAACGAGTGATAATTCATGATTCTTCACAAGATCAGCGCTCAAAAGCATGCATTTCCTGACACGTCCACCTGTGCCAAATCAGTGCTCAGGATTCATCCTTTGCTCACTCATAGTCTGCGCTTGGAAACGCGGCCTTTTTCACCACTAATCTGCGCCTCCCCCTCTACCTCCTCGACTTCAATAGAGACCGGTATATCCGTCTGTACTCTACCACAATCCCTGCTTTCCGTGCTCTGCATATACGATGCGCGGGCACTTTACCCTCCCGCGCGCCGGTGTGCGTGGGCATGCGTGGAGAAAGGGAGGTACATATATGATACCAATTAATTAGGGGTGTTACCCTACGGTAAATGCCCAAGAATCTTTTTGGCGGGCTCAGATACTCCATATCTTGACTCGCAAGGTTCCGCCCCAGAATCAATTTAGTTGAGTTATTTACCGCTGCTCCCCACTATAATGCACGTGCATATCAATCCCATTTCGTTCCTTATAGTACTGTATAGCGCGGTAAATATGTCGAAAGTAAATATACTAATGGTGGCGAAAATAATATCGATATCTAAATATATATAGCAAATCTATGAGTCATATTGCCCACCGGGGGAAACTTCCATCACTTCCGAAACATTTACCGGTCCATGGTATAGATACTTCTCTTTCTCTGATCTACTATCTTCGTGGAGGTGAGGTGTAAACCGGGACCAAAGTGCTGGTGATGGCCTGACGTATGTTCATACAGGTGTATCACTCTCCATATGCTACAAACCCTACAAACTCATTCCCGCATTGTTCTCGCCCTATATAGAGAAATTTTATGATACTGGATGGTTGCGGACTGGGTAAGGTATAGTTTCCAATCACCGATTTGTTTAGCTTGAAAGCTGTTAATATCTAATTGGTCACTCTGATCACTACTATCTACAGCGAGAAAAAGACTCAATTTGAGGAAAGCCCTGCTATTCAACCCACCGCCCTCCCCCCAACCGCAAAAAGATAACAAGCATTTCTGACACTCCAATTAGTATGAATACGTCTGTGACGTGACTGACTGACCACCTCTGGTATGCATCCACACTTTCACAGCGAGTTACTGTCTCATCTGTTAGAGTAGGAATGTATTCTCCCCTAGACCTGTTGATCGATACATCCCCAGAGTATACCAAGCTGTACAGCCCCGTTCGAAAGGTCCTGGCACCGGCCCCCGGGACAAAATTACGAGGGTCTTTCTGCTATTTTCTAATTCTCCAGTAACTGTGACTATAATAACAGAGAGCTGCGGTATCCTCGTTACGGCCGTACCTATCAATTATTGAGTATGCGCAGGAGGGGTGGTGGTGGGTTGGAATTCCTAAGCAGGCACAATATAGTAGGGTGCCAGGACCTTTTGAGCAGGGCTGTACACTCGACTAGTATAACACTTGGAATTATTTGATTTAATGTATAGAGGTTTAAGTTAAAGAGAGATAGTTTTAATTTTCGTTCAAGGCCGAAATACGGTATCTCTCAACATATTCATTGAAAAGCACTTCAGTCTCATATGTGGTATCATTGGACTCTACAAGGATGCCAAATTGATAATTTTTCCAAGTGGCTTTCCTCGGCCATGGAAAGTTATCAGAAGTTTTGTCAAGGTTGCAAATAGATAAGACGATCATTGATTAACCTAGGTTTTGATGCTGGATAGACATGAGGTTTAACTCTAGCATTTTAGTAGCTCACTGAAAGTTGAATGAGTCTTGTCATAGTTGCTTTCCTAACCAACTGTCACGATGCTTCCCTTCCTGGCTCCCGTTGTTCAACTTGGAAACCAGTCATGATAGTTGCTGCATTTATGAACTGTAAATGTGCTGAGTTATTCTTGCTTTGTCTGTATTTATACTTTATTGTTATGGAGATAGTGGATGAGTCGGTGGTGATGATATATTATTTGGATATGTTATTATTTATTAGAGATTATGCCATTTCTCATAAAAGTCTTTGTGTTTATTGACATATTTGGCTTGTTTCTAATAAAACAAATATATCAAATAATAATGCAGTACTAATGCTACATGGAGTTTCTAACTTTCTTTTCCATCTGAATCGAGTCAATATCCGTATCGGGTATTGAATGTTCTTTTAGAGGTGCTAGCTATAGGGAGATTACTAAAAGGCACTTTCGAATCTAAAGAGTATATCTGCCGTGTTCGTTGTAATGAACTATTTTGGCAAATTCTGACCAGAAAATACTTTAAAGAGCACTAGTTGTCTCCGGCCTTCGGTCACTCAGGTCAATGAAGCCGCGTACAAAAATTACAGGTCACCTTGCTACGACAAATGCGTTTAACTTAGCTATCACCTATGCCTAAACAAAATTCTTCTTTATCTAGATTGTATATATCATGTGGTAATTTCAAGTCGCTAGAGTTCTCAACACTTAGCAGATATAGTAGTACTTACCTTTCAGCAAAAGCCATCCATAACATTCTAACTCTCCGGATTGGCCTGATTGGTAGCAATACCGTTGTTAATTTCATAGCAACACTCACTTCGGCGGCATAAGAACCGGTACGTCAAGTGGCATCCAATACATTGTGTTTTGTCACAAATACGTGTGTGTAGGATACTGTTGGCAAGAAAGTAGAGTGTCTCCCTACATGTGGGTATGTTGCAATCATCAAGTCTTTTCTGCTCGGAGGTTTTCAAATAGCGACCTAAAGTAGACCCGTTGATATTGTATGCCTTTTCTACCTTCAGCGACGACAGGCTTTTTGTTGTTTACTGGGTTCTGATTATACAAGTGGAGGTCAGTATAGTACTGACTTGCGCAAAAGGAAGTCTCTCATACTTGTTGTAAGTTCGGGCATAGTTGGTAATAGGAATATTGTGCGCCGAGGTTAAAGAATAGATCCACAACTTGGAGATCACATACTTCACAGAGATCTTTTCGTAAATACTCTGGTTGAAGTCTCCCGGGTCTGTTTGCTATAACAGTCCGTTTACCCATCCCTCATCCCTAGTCGGACATGCGCGCCAAGTTGATATTTGCTAACCCGAGTCCATCAACACTCAGTATCCGCCAAAGCCCCGCGGAAGACAGTACAGTCGCTCATCTAGTGAAGCTGGATACCCTCTGACTGCACGCAGGGAATTGAAGCCAATGGCAATGTTAACCCTAGTACAAGAAAGTCTGTGTGTTGAACAATGTTATCTTGTTTTGAGTAATTGTGTGTATCTTGGTCGTTTGATAATGTTGGTGACATTTAGATTGCGTCTCCAACACAAAATTATTGTTGAGATTGTGGGGGTACCTGTAGTTTAGGTGTTGTTGACAAGTATCCTCTGGGCTATTGAGATTCGCGGAATCCAGGACTACCTGTTTCAGTTAAATTTACTAAAAAAGACTTGACAAACCGTGGTACAACCGGAAAAGAAATTAAACGGGCTCAGTGACTATGTCACATCTCCAACAGGAACCGCTGGATTCTGCGAGTCTCAGCAAGACCCCGATAGTGGCATACCCGATAGTGGCATAACCTCAATAGTAGCATACTTCCAGCAACTCTCAAGGAATCTACTGAGGAAATCTGACATACTCCATTAATAGCATATGCTTAGGTTCATGTTTGGAAATATGCTAATCTTGTTAGAAGTTTTTGCCCATATTTCCCACAAGCAAGTACTGCGGTAGGTAAAAAGCCATTGAATGCGGCTGGAAAGATCTGCGGCTGAATACCTCAATTACTTCCATGACCTTTACCTACTGTTGTACACAGTGAGACTGGTTCTCCTCCTAATTTTCGTAATTTTTAATAAATCATAGGCTATAGCTTAGAGACTTGGCGCTAACATAAACTCCGTCAGTAGCATACCCCTCTTTTTTCCAGCCGCGGGCGCTCGTACCCCGCCTCCTACCAGGGGCGCGGGGCCTATATTGTTCCGAGTCCTAGTGAGGCTTTTGCGGAGGTATTGACAGCACTCGAGTCGGATGTCGGAGAGGCTGCTAGCGGAGGTCGGGGGCTGTTCGAGAGCTGTCAGAGCCTCATTTGCATAAGGAAAAGATGGTCTTTTTAGCTCCCAACATGAGAATTAAGGTTTTTTAGCCTCCGACACTAAATCTAATGTTTATTCTGACCCGGTATCACAACTCGGGCCCTTACATCACATTTCGGACCTCCGACATGAAGAGAAACGTTGTTTTTACCCCCGATATCATATTTCGGCCTCCAACGCCACACCGCGGACTTCGGTATCACAATTCAGAACCCGATATCAGCTTTCAGAGACCGACCGCATCTCATACTCTGACATGAGAAATGGTGAGTTCCCCCCCCCCCCCCGAACACCTTTCGGGAGAGAATGGGAAGCGTCGAACTCCTTGTAGGGGCATAAATATAGCCAGATACAACTGTATCATATGAGTCGGAAAATGGATCGTAATCGACGACACAATATATGATTAATATCTCCCATTCGTGATGTACGTATATATATATTACAGTGCCGTCTCTGGCGCGGAATCCGGGGACTGACGATGAGGCTCTTAATCAGGCGCTGTGTGGCGGTGCAGGATGTCTTATCGATAAAGCGCTGTGTACCTGCATGAGCGGGGTCTTGCCAAGGTTGGGGCTGGTTACCCCGCTTTGTGCTGCAGTTGGGATACTCCGGCGTTAAGAACCCCCGCGTACCCTTGGGCAAAGACAGCTATATACCTACAGCGCTCAGTGATGGTATTTCTTGCCCTTGGCGTCCAGCTCTATTATTGGCCTCAGATCCATAATCGCCATCAGACGGCATCCGCCTTCACTCCTTCCGCCTCCACCACCAACCTCTACACCCTCTGCCACCTCCGCCACTGGATTCTCCACACTCTGCCATTCCCACCACTCCCCAAATTCTCTAGAGCTTGCGCCTCCTCAACCCTCCGCGTCCTCAACCGTCCTCCCGTCTCCTCAACCACCTCCACCTCTTCAATTGCCCCCAACCTCTAACATCCCCATCTCCCCCACCACTTCCACCCACCGCAACTACCATCTCTACCCACCTAACTCCGCTTCCACCTCATCCACCACTCCGCCCCCTCAGCCTCTTCACCGCCACTCACCCCCCCTCAACCTATCTCACCATCTTCGCCGTAGATATCACTCTTAGTGGAGTCAATGTAGGATAATTCCTCCTAAACATTGTGGTATGCGTTTCAGGCTGGGTCGGGTAAGAGTTTTGTTAAACTCCACAATATGGCTTTTTGCGGTGGCCAGGCATCCTGCTAACTCCAGCAAAAAATCGGCTTTCAGTCGGCGAGATTTATTGAAACTACCTATCCCGGAGGACGCGAACAAAGTTCCTGCTCCGCTGGCTCCGAATATCCGCCAACCGGATCCGCACTAGACTACTGCCCCTCAAACCACAAAGTGCAACACGAAGCGGGCACAAAAGTCTCCCCCGCCCTGAACCGATCCGCGCACACGGCCACAAACCCGCCGCCGCCCCACGCATACCTCTGCCCCGGCGGCCTTCCCGGACCGCGGGGCCTCCTGTCCTCGGGGGTGCCACGACGCGTCTCGTACCAATTCAGGGGGTTGCGTCGGAGGTACCCCGGGTGCTGACGATGTCGAGATGGATGGATTACACACCAGACTAGCCCTGCGGCGAGGAGGGGGGGGGTGGTCTTCTCGGGCGGCGTGGTGGCGGTGGGGGGCGCGGGTACTCAGTAGCCGTTTTGGGGGGCGGAACAAGTGCTTGTTGATGGACCACAGCGGGATGGGGCTTGGTGGGAGATGGTAGGCGGGGCTGCTGGCGGGGTGCTCGGTGAGGGCTGCCATGGACAACTTTTAGGGTTAGGTGGGGTAGGCGGCGGGCCTAGCCGAGCGTGGCGCAAACCCGATTTGTCTAGGTGAGTGCTATTCTTATTCCATATACTCTATACTTTCATGATTGGAAGGATTACTCACAATATCACCAAGTCCCACCTTCATGGACAGGTCCTCGAGGGACGGGCAACATTCAACCAACCGCGCCACCTCTCTTTCCCGTAGCACGACAAGATCCGTCAATTGCCCATCCCAACTATCATGCCCGAGGACCAACGTGGTCAGCGTAGCCCGACACCGGCCAATCCCGTTGATTACGGGAATATATGGCGGCGGTGGTAGTTGCTTAGAGTTGTAGTTTATAAGCTTTGCACGCAGGCATCTCCGCAATTTATTCCTCTGCTTCATCATTTTGAATCTGCTCCATCCTAGCCTTGCTTCTTTGTTTTTTTTTCTCGTCCCTTGTCTTTTTCTCCTTTCTCGTATCTCTACTTCCTAAACTAATGGAAAAAAAAAAAATCCGACCGCATGCATCATGATATATCACTCGTTTTTGCCCATGAGCTAATATGGCGAAATTCCCCCACTACCGAATCTAAGCAGTTACACTGCTCCCTGTTTGACACTCTAAACCGCCGTTTATTTGAAAATATTTGTAGATACTACGCCTCAGGAATATACCTCCACAACACCCCATTTCAGCACAACCCTGGGAACTACCCATCCCTGAACACAAAGAGAGCTTATTGCTATATTGCCCCGTCTCGATAGCGGCTACCACTGGCCATTTTTTTCATGATGTATTAAGTAGTGCACCTATCATAAGACTATATTACATCAACTCATCGGATAGGATAGAACAAAAAACGATTTCTAGTCGTAGTTTCCAACCCAGAAAATCTCACCGCAATGTTAACGCTCGTCAACCCGGGATGAATATAGATGCAACGGTGTGTATCAATGGCGTGCGCCTCCCGTGCTCTCCCAAGTGCGGGATGAGCCAGCTGTTTTCCCCCGGGTATCCGGCCCCGTAATTGTTGGCTAAGGTCTGGCTAGGCTTGGTAGAAGCTGTATGGTTATAAATTCCCTACCTACCACCGACGGGTATCGAGAAGGCAGGCCCGGGAGAGCTATTATTGAAGTAAGGATTAACTACGCGAGAAACCTGTACAAGAGTTAAGGCCGGTTGTATTTTCCCGTGCAAACAGCGAAGAGAGAGGCAGCACCGCAAAAACTCGCGAACTTTATTAGCGGATCTAACTAAAACTCTGTAACTCGTAGACGATATTTCCGAAACCTTGTTCCGCCCTAAATCAATAATGAGTGGAGAAATAAGCGTAGGGGGGCAATGGGGGACAGGTTATGCAGTTGGGGTGTACAAGTTACTCGGACACCCACCCGCTCTCGGCGAAGAGTGAGCCTTACCTCTAGTCTCGTACCCATCCTCCACGAGCAGCTTGCTGCTCACCGTGGGGTCTGGAGTATTAACCCCCTAACAACACCAAGTGACTATGTTGGTGATCCAAAAGAAGCCTAGGGAGGCTAGAAATACCTAATATTCGTATCGCGATCGGAGAGATAGCCGGGGACTAGGGACTTCCGCTGGAAGATAAAAAAAAACCTATTTTTGTATGTAAACTCACCTCCGACAGCCCTCCGACCCTCCCATAGTCCTCCCATAGCCCTCGGACAGGCCTCCGACAGGCCTCCGACAGGCCTCCGACAGGCCTCCGACAGGCCTCCGACAGGCCTCCGACCCTGAGGGTAGCCTCCCAATACTCGCGCAAAGAGCCGGAGCACAGTCCCTTCGGCAGGAGGGCTGGATACGAGCCTTCTACTCCTAGCTGTGGCCGGAACAAAACGCCGAAGGTCGTTGCGTTGAGGCGATGGCGGTTACCGACTGCATAGAAGCTCCATGTGCGGGGTTATGTTGCGGAGTAAGGCTTGAGGCTCTGCGGAAACACTCCAAGCGAGCCTAACATTCAGCAGGGGTTCATGCCAAAAAATCGTCAACCCTGAGATTCAGCCTCACTTGGGGTGAGTCTAATAACAAGGCGAATTCGAACCGTAAGCCTTGTCTGCCTTTGTGATCTCCTCTCTAGCTGGTGCGAGCAGATCGGTCGGGCGGACAGGCCATTACTCTGGGCGAAGTTCTACCGGCACTGGGAAATGTCCTAATTGATGAGCTTAGGTTTGCAAATGTTCTTATACTCTATAGTACACCGCAGCCCACCGGGCCGCTGCCGGAGAGGCCATTCATCAGCTGGCTCGCTCGGCAAGCGCAGGACTATGGTTATCTCTGGGTCACCGTCTGCTGTTGCCGCCTCCTAGGCGGCTTGGGTTTTTGAAGAGTCGGTACCCCTGTCACATATTCATGAATCTTTTACGTAGCAAGACTTTACCACTGGCTTCGACGACATTCACCCGCTCACTTTATGATTCTGTACCTTGAACTAAAACTAAAATAATTCCAAAAAAAAAGACGATAAAACATAACTTAGTTTAAGCAAAGGAAAAACTTAGGCCCCCCACCACCACCGCCGCTACATATGTAAAATCAAATAAATCTCTAGCCTACCACCGGACACCATCACTATAAATCTTCGCCGTCGTCTCGTAATCGGTTCTAATTCTGATCTTTAGATACCAAACTCAGGTACGGGATGACAGGCGGGGACGGATGTGATTTACTTTAAGTGGGTATGAATGATAGATAAACACCAGTGAATGAAAAGAGTTATGATGAACCGACCGACTAAGAAATAATTAGTCCAAACCTCAGTTAATACGACTATGGCAATATATCTTCGATGGTAGGAGGAAGTAGTTAGTAAACTGGATCAACTTATCAATCATTGTAAGGTATGACAAATGTTTCACATAGAAAACGAAAGTTCCCGGGTCCCCAACAAATGACTTAAGAGCCCCCGTCCTCAAGATAAAAAGAGAAGAAATCGAATGAAAAGTAAAGAAAAGAAGGCAAAAAGAGGATAACCCATCATCTCCACCAAGCCTAGATAAAAGCAAATAATGAAAGAATGGTAACCAAGCACACTCCCTTTACCCAAACAAATCCAATAGCGCGAGATACACATGCCCTCGATTGATACCTACACCTCATCCATCGGCACCGGTACACTCGATTGTAATGAGGATTGTGATTCGCCCGTTGAATGTATTGTTTGATTAAAAAGCTCTGGCCAAATTGTCAGGGCTGTTTTCCCCTCCTTATCAGGTATATCAGCACGAGCCCCATGCTCCAGCAGAGCCCTAGCGGCGAAAGTATTTTTCTTTTCCGCCATTTTGTGTAATGCTGTCTGTTTCTCGCTGTTTAGTACCATGTCGATCCTTGCACCATGCGTCAAAAGAAGCTTCAGCGCATCGTCTCCCGAATCTGCCGTAATCCTTTCCGCTGCATGGAGGATTGCCGACCCAGCTTCCCCGAAAATGTGATTGACATCCGCCCCAGCCTTCAAAAGCATTTCAAGGATCTCGTGCTCATAATGGGGGGTGAGTAGGGCCGCGATAAGAGAATACGCTCTTGACTGGTCCCGCGGGTTGACAGGTACTCCTCTTTTAATAATACGTTTAACCAATTTTATCATTCCAACATATATCGCTCCGAGCAGTGCATCTATATCCGTTAAGTATCCGATCAGCACCAATTTCTGTGGCTTAACAATGTTTAAATACACATATATATGTATGCTTGGGTTGCGGTTGAGGGCTAACGAGAGTATACTACATACCGATCTTTCGTCCTACCCTGGATGGAATCGAGCTCGCTATGTCGTGGGTTAGCGGTACATTCTTTAAGAGATGCATTTATGTATCTGGATTTGAGTCATAGAATACTTAGGCCCCCTACCCTTGAATTTCGGGTCCCTCTCCGCTCCCTCTGAAATAAGGAAGTCGGCTGTTTCTGAGTATGAACTCTGCCATGCTAACACCATGATAATCAGGATTGGGTTTCCTTTAGCATTCTTTGGGTTCGGACTGGCGCCATATTTCAATATTAGAAGCTTCATTATCGGCAACTTTTCATTGGAGAGCATCCCCGCAGCGAAGAGCGCAGCCTCGTCACGCTTATCTTTCCAGAGGGCATCGATGTACTCTCCTTTTTCAAGGAGCTGTCGAGCTAGTGGGGGGGCGCGTTGTAGTGCTTCTAGAGCAGCCGGTCTACCGCCCGCCGATATAACGTTTACATTTACACCATGCTCCAGCAGTATCTCGACAGTAGAGTCAAAATATGTGTGGAGTCTGATAGCGTATATAAGAGCTGCAACTCCAACCCGATCTGTTGAGTCGACATCCGCTCCGTGTTCGAGGAGGAGTCGAATTGACTCCCTCTGGCTATGTTTAACCGCCAGTATCAAAGCCGAAATACCGTCCGGCGATACAGTGTTTGCGCTTACCCCCTGCTCTAGCAGTATCTTGATGATATCTGGAGATTCCCGGTAGCTGCTGACGGCCTGTATGAGAGCTGTAGTTCCAACCCCATCTGTTGAGTGGACATCCGCTCCGTGTTCGAGGAGGAGTCGAATTGACTCCTTCTGGTTGTTTTCAACCGCCAGTATCAAAGCCGGAGTACCGTTCGGCGATACAGTGTTTGCGCTTACCCCCTGCTCTAGCAGTATCTTGATGATATCTGGAGATCCCCGGTAGCTGCTGACGGCCTGTATGAGAGCTGTAGTTCCAACCCCATCTGTTGAGCTGACATCCGCTCCGTGTTCGAGGAGGAGTCGAACTGACTCCTTCTTGTTATATATAACCGCCAGTATCAAAGCCGGAGCACCGCCCGGCGATACAGTGTTTGCGCTTGCCCCCTGCTCCAGCAGTATCTTGATGATATCTGGAGAGTCCGCGGAGTTGCTGACGGCTTGTATGAGAGCTGCAGTTCCAACTCCATCCGTTGAGTTGACATCCGCTCCGTGTTCTAGGAGAAGTCGAACTGACTCCTTCTGGCTGTATTGAACCGCTACTATTAGAGGCGTAGGAATATCGTTCACTTTAGTATCCCCATTTACCCACTCCCCTAACCTGTTAGCGCTGGCCCCCCATTCTAACAATAGCTCAACATATTCTGTTGATCCCTTAGAGATTGCGCAGTTGAGAATGGTCGTTGTTTGCCCACTATTCAGGGTATTTGCAGAAGCTCCTTTCTCCAAAAGTAGCTGAAATATATCTTTGTGTCCTACCGCGAGTGCGTAATGTAAGAAAGACTCGCCGTTGTCGTTGAAGCTACCAGAATTCAAGTCGAGATCAAGTTCCAGCACGCTCTTGACCTTTGACACATTTCCAGTACTTATTGAGTCGAATAGGAGCCTTTCGAGGTCCAGTCTCCCTAATGGCGGACAAGTACCCAGGCTAGAATAGCCTCGCGTCTGTGTATCGACATCGGAAACATGAGTTTGATGATACCGTTGAAGATGGGCTTTAAGGGCTCTCGTAGTTGCAAAACCAAACGAGACAAAATCGCACCCTTGGACATTACATGGGAAGGGTCGGGTGTGGGTATTCAAATGCTCGTCTCTCTTGTTGCGGGTGTCAAATCCATTGACATAATGTAAGCATTGTACTCGGGAACACTTGAATATGTTTTCACCATAGTTTCTGTGGATACTTTGAAGCTGGTCCTGGTGATTTGACATTGAAAAGAAAGTGAAGATATCTTCAAGATGCTGCCTAAACCTTTGCGTCGATTTTTGTAGTGTAAGGGGGTCGACTGGTAAAACAGTATAAGACATAGAACGAGACATATATATATATATATAGAAACGAATGGGGTTGACTTACATGAAATTCCTCTAGATAAGCCTTCTCCGGAATTGAATATACAGTAATTAATGAGATGTCTCTGCACATTTGGCGAGGGGTTAAGACGTTCTAAGAAGCGCCATTCGGAGGGAACATCTTGATTCGCGACCTGGGGTAAACCTTCGTCCAACCTAAGGTGTACAAACTCGGCCAATAAAGAAGCAAATGACTTAGTCCAGCTATCGTCATGGTCTAACTCTATTGCATGCTTGATATGATACATCCAATTTCTTTTGGCATATAGATGGAGGCAATACTCTCCCGATAGTACATCCGCTTTAACTTTGTCATCTGTAGTGTCCATATCAAAGCAAGAAAATGACAGGTATCTGATGCAGGTAATCGCAATATCTTGATGAGCTTCCGAGTGACGTATAAATCTTCCACCATAATTACTCGTGAGGTATCTTTGAAACGCACCCCATTAGCCACTTATAGCTAGAAATAGATCATTATGTAAAACTTACTCTTTCGCCGTGAAATGAACAAAGTGGATCTTATCCTCTACATCAATCTCTATTACAGGCCCACAAAGCTCATCCAACCGTCTCAATATTATCCTCCGTTTGTTTATGCAACTATCCCCTTTACGGATTGCCATAGCTTGCTTAAGTTCATTCAAACTTAAAGGTCTTGTACTACACATAACCCATCCTAGGACTCTTCTCGCAAGATCCCGTTCATTCTGAGATAATTTCTCCTTTATGCGGTTTAAAATTCGCCCATACCTTAATAAAAATGGGATTCAAACACGAGTTAGCCAGACATAGGACGGTTTTTTCGGAGATATGCCAATACTAACGCTGCGTCGAGCCCAACTGGTAATTGGCGGGCCGCATCTTCAAGCCCCTCAAAATCAACCTGGCCTTTCAGGTCGATAATGACCAAGCGAGCCCATAAAAACATACCTACACCTAGTAAGCAATAGTAGTACCGTAGAAGCGGAGATTACACACCTTCGGCCTTGTCGCACACTTCATCGAGT
Organism: Morchella sp. 2018-W26; assembly: GCA_024713715.1. Taxonomy (NCBI): domain Eukaryota; kingdom Fungi; phylum Ascomycota; class Pezizomycetes; order Pezizales; family Morchellaceae; genus Morchella; species Morchella sp. 2018-W26. The sequence goes on from JAMGYX010000017.1 coordinate 970,663, forward strand.
ATTTCTTGAATTTGCTGTCGCATTTCATCGTCCAAGCTAAATCTTCTAAAAATCTCTTTGCCCTCCTCCACAATATATGTTTTGATGTCCTGCTGGTTTTTCCCCGCTAGATCAACCCGATGAATGTGTTTCTCAACGTCTGTCAAGGATGTTGATATATCCACCTCATGTCTGCTACTGAGAAACATCTTAAAATTTTCCGCTGCCGTTAAGAGATGACATAGCGTATCGAGTACGATTTTCCTCTTGTCGGTGTCAATTTCGTCTAAGCCATCTATAAAGATATAAGAAACACCAATGTTGGAAAGTACAAATTTGAATATCTCTTGAACCTCTTCCTGGGAGCTTGGAGGGTGGGTTTTCAATTCACGTATTTCATCAAAGTAGGTTAATTGCTGGAGGTTGTGGTGGAGTAGTTGAGAGATAAGTGTCAGCATTATCGTTGCGAAGGTGTTATCACTATTATGTCTGAGAAACGCGTAAGCTGTAGGCACATTTTTACCGTAATTTGATTGCGTATGTCTCAAGAACGAAGCTGATAAGAATGTCTTGCCTGTCAAGTGTGTAGTATTAGTAAATTGATACACGTACGGACACAGATCCAGGCCTCTTAGGGCTGCTGGCGTCGGGCGTAGGGCGCTGCGCCTTGTATCGACAGTTTTGACTCAGCACATGTAGACAGGCTTTTAACAATACCCTTGCATACCTTTACGTACAAGAGAGAAGTGAATGGAAAGTCAACACTTACCGGCTCCAGGAATACCAGTTAACCATAATAGTCTCTTTGACTTGTCTGCCATATCTAGCCATGCCTGTACACCATTCTCCTGAACGAACCAAAGCCCGGTTGTGCTATGAGGGCTTCTTAACTTTGCGAGAAAAGCGTCGTAGTCTACAGGGTCCAACCACATCTTGATTTGTAGAAGGTTTTGTTTCTCTCTATAGGCTCTCGTAGTTTCTTCCGCTTTCTGTGCTGCTTGGCGGGCAGCACGTGCTTCGGCAATGTGAACTGCTGAGGCTTCACTGTCGACCAGTTCTTTATGCCGATCAAGGTCGGAAAGTATGTTTCCAAACCTATCATTAAAGGTATTCCACAGGGACCTAAAGAGCCTTCGCCAACCTACAGCGTCCACGGAGTTATTAGTGTTATATCCACGAAAAGAATTCGTAAAAGTAGGCAGGCACATTTTCCTCGAAAGAAATTCAATGTAGCTTGGTAGAATCTTAGGATATCTTCGTATATCATTACAATAACATCTTGCATCCGTGGAACATCGAGAAACGTCTTTTCGTATACGTGGAATCTCGAAAGATTCTCTCCTAGCGTGTTGAAAGCGTTTAGAAGCTCGTCAAAAGCCTCTGCATATGAACTTGTAACCTAACAGAGCGTTAGTACGAGCAACTCTAATGGCAAAGTGTATTTGTAATGAGGTAAGAGCCCCGCCATTTTCCTCGCATGCGTACGAAGCCGGCATGCGTACGAAGTATAATCGGCAAAAACGTCTCATAGAATAGGTAGATTTGGGTGCATACTTGAAGGAGGAATTTTATCGGGCCCTATTAAGCATAAAAAATAAAATACATAAGCAGGTTTTGTATATATTATCTAGCTAAGAAAGTAAGTACCCATATGAATGCCAGTACTTCAGGCTTAGATTGTACAAAGACCCCAATGACACCCGAAAATTGCGTAAGGCCATTGATCAACGGTTGAATTCTTCGTATACTTCGAATTACCCCATCCTTCTTTATTTGCGAATCCTGTATTGCGCTCGCTTCGTTACGAATATCTTCTAAGGTTGAGCCGGTAAAGGCCTGAACTTCATCGGGAAGCAGTTTGTTTTTAAAACTGAGCAGCGCGCGTTCGAAAGCCACAGAGGTTCCTCTGCTTCCCGCCATGATGCGATCGTGGGATCGAAACCCAGGTCACGTAAACGCCGCGAAGGATCTTTAATAGGGATTTCAGTCGTTGCAGTAGCGTAGTGGTAGCGGCAGCAAGAGTAGTAGTAGAAGTAGTAGGGGTAATAGTATAGTAGAGCAAGGCCGGTAATTGAGGCGGTTTATGTAGTAATCAAACGAGGCTAGCCCCGCAATTTGCGCACCCCAAACCTATCCTTAAAAGGTGACATAGATTGCATCGCGGACAGCTTCTCAACCAGACAAGATATGAGATCAAATTATGGATGTAGGTATGATAAAGATCCTGATCCCATCAATTTTTGATATACATTTATACCCTTCATTACAGAGTTGCGGCTAAGGTGGTTTCCCGCAATGAAGTGGCTGATTACAGTACTCTAATTGGTTCAACATGTCACCTTCAAGCCGCCCCGCGCCAAGGTTTGCTCCTCAGCCCCACGATGCCTATAGCTTCGTTTTCTATCATTGAGTACATATATGTAAGTACCCGCATATATGTAGCTTGGGTGAATGCTGAAAACCCTTTCGATTTCTCCCCTTGTGCGTCCCTCTAATATCTCACTCCATGGCACCTTCGAACTATCCTATATTCTCACCCAAACGCGATTTTCTCGAGTTCCATAACTCCCACAACCACTATGATTCCACCCAGGAAATTACGAGCCAAGATAAGAGGCAGAGATACAGCGATAGTGAAGCCTTCACCCGTTCTCGATCGCCTTTGCGTATCTCTAGCGGTACAAATAGCCCATGTTCTAGACCGAGCACTCCTACTGTGTATCCACTCCCCGTCAGTCCTTGCGGTCATTCTTCTATGGAGACGGACAGTCTAGCAGTCTTAAAACACCATGCGGAAGAGAATATTCACAAGAACCCAGGAGGCTTACAGGCCCCACGGATTGAAATTAGCAGTCCAGATTCCTGTAATGGGCGTGAAAACTGTTTCGAGCAACTGCATTTAAACGATACTGATACGCCAATAAGTTTCAACGAAGGTCTGTATCCTTTACACCACACCTAAGACAGCACATCATTCTGACCATACACACAAGCAGAGGATCACGATGAAGACGACATTGTTATGCAGCAAGAGATCGTTGGGCCCGAGATGTGTTTTGGAATGGTATATACCTGATCATGAGTCACTTAGGCTTTCTCCGCTTGCCCTGCTGGCTATACATCACAAGAGGCTCGGCTTATTCTTCATAGATCAAAGACTCTACCATCATCACGGGGCGCGCGGACTATCTGCGACAGCTTTGTGTACCACAAGTAGTGAAGCGTAAGAGCAAGCTTAAAACGCATACCCCAATCGAGACAACCATCAACTTTCGGAAGTCATTCGCAACTGTGCATCTATCGTCTGGCGATAAGGAATACATTGGAATGTTAGATGATATTTCAACAAAGGGGATTTCTCAAATCCTAGAGATACCATCAGTTCGATTACAGGCATTTCTACCTTCACCCCAACCATCTCCTGATCAGTTTCTGCAGGAGACTCCCGAAATGAAAACCCAAGAGCCGCAGAACTCGATCTTTATCTACGTCAACGTTTACGGTGCTAGCAGTGTCGGTGACGACGTAGGAAAGATCCTTTCCACAAACCGCATCTATCTTCAGTCTCCAGTGAACAAGGAGAAAAAACCCAAATACAAAAATCCTCATTATTTCGACAAAGATGAACGTGTTACGGCGAGTCAAGTCGCTACATCTCTCCCCCATCTACGAAACGTTGAGGAAAAGGTCAAGACAATCTTTGATATCAGCATCAATGATAACATCAGCAAGACTTTATTTGTCTCCTGATGTCTCCTGAACCTCAGGAGACTCAAAAAATATCCAGGAGCCTCAGGAGACTCTCAGGAGACCCAGGAGACTGTTGGGAGACTGCATACACAAGTAGTGGTTTGCTGATGAAATTGCCAGAGATTAAAATAAGAGATGAGCTTCAAACGCCGCTATTAAGGTACTATCACCCCAGAATTATTGTCGTTTGAGGTTTCAAATTGTTTAAATCGCGAAAACTATTCTGATTTGGGTCTTCAGCCATCAAAAACAGGCTGTGTATTTCATGCTCTGGAAAGAGACAACCCACGCTTTTTATGAGGAAGATATGCTTACCAGTACCTCGATCTTTAAACCAATAAAAAACGAACTTGGAGCTGTTAGGTAATCTTTGAGCGCCCTGGGTTGAATATAAGAATATACGTCTAATACTGACTGGGAGCATTAGTTATGTAAATTCAATCACAAAGGAGGAGACCTACGCAAGGCCCCAGGAAGTCTATGGGGGTATACTCGCCGACGATATAGGCCTAGGGAAGTCGCTCACGACTCTTGCTTTAATCGCCGGTAGCCTCGACCAAGCACACTTGTTCATGCAGAGCACGAATTACCAATATTGTCCTGTGTTGGGTCGAGTCCGGGAACATTCCAGGGCAACCCTGGTTATTGCACCCGCATCACGTAGGTCTTTCTGAATTTAGATTCTAATATCCATATGATTACTCATGAATAGTTTGCCAATAGTGCTAGATAGCTGGAGAGAGCAAATACACACGTAAGTGAATCGAATATGTCTATATACTACGCACCTCTGGAGACCTTTTCGCGAATCAAGTGGCTGAAATAAAGAGACTAGCCACGTTAAACCAGGAGCAGTAAGGTTTTATACGTACCATGGGGCACAGAAAGATATCAACGTTGAGGAGCTCATAAATTTCGATATCATTCTTACTACCTACGGAACCGTAAGAGCTGAGGTTATTTCGAAACCGGTCAACCAGTATCGCCGGTCGCCCCTGAAGGAGATTAAATGGTTCTGGATCGTCCTTGACGAAGGTACTCATCAGCAAGACTTCATTTGTCTCCTGATGTCTCCTGAGCCTCAGGAGACTCAAAAAATATCCAGGAGCCTCAGGAGACCCTCAGGAGACCCGGGAGACTGTTGGGAGACTGCATACACAAGTAGTAGTTTGCTGATGCTGGGGAATCCTGCTGGAAGTTCCAATCAATCATTCTGAGGTAGCAGGTTAACGTGTGCCAATTAGGGGAGCAACCTTTCAGCGTGAAAAGCAGTCGAAAATGGCGCGTCGACCAAACTACTACTTGTGTATGCAGTCTCCCAACAGTCTCCCGGCTCTCCTGAGAGTCTCCTGAGGCTCCTGGATACTTTTTGAGTCTCCTGAGGCTCAGGAGACCTCAGGAGACAAATGAAGTCTTGCTGATGCAGTCTGTATGCTTGAAGCGCAACGCCGTTGGTGTCTGAGTGGCACCCCGATACAGAATAAGCTGCAAGATTTCGGAACACTTCTCCGATTCCTACGTCTATCGCCATTCGATAAGGAGGGTACATTTTCCAAATACATTGTTCGACCTCTGAAAGAAGCAAAACCGGAGGGTCTGAGATGCCTCCGTATACATCAGCAAACTACTACTTCTGTATGCAGTCTCCCAACAGTCTCCCATGTCTCCTGGGAGTCTCCTGAGGCTCCTGCGTATTTTTTGAGTCTCCTGAGGCTCAGGAGACATCAGGAGACAAATGAAGTCTTGCTGATGTACCTATAGGCTCCACCTGCTTAAGGAGGAATAAAGATATTCTTGAGTTACCACCGAAGATTGATCAAGAAGTATACATCCGCCTTGAACCGCTAGAACGACGTCTATATGAAAGTTGCAAAAAGTATTCGGCGAATATGATCGAGCATGCTCTGACTGAAAGTGGAAGTGGTTGCAGTTACTTTAGTATTCTGCAGTCTATCCTTAGACTAAGGTTGATGTGTGACCATGGAAAAGACCTATTGTCCTCAGCGGTACAAAATAGGCTGGAAGGATACTCATATGCTGATCACAACACAAAGCCATCAAGTAGCTTCGACATTGAAATGGAAGATTACGCGCAGGAAGAAAGCCCGACTGAACCAATCGCAAGTGGATCTTTCACGCCAAGATGCGCACTGTGCAACAAAGCAACCGATGCGGCTGAAGCAGAATTCGAGGAATTCGAAGCAATCTCCCCTTCGCAAGCTTGTTCCCACACCATTTGTGATAGCTGTTTACGGCTGTATGAGCTCAATACAACGCAACTCGGCACTTCGTCTCAAATCTCTTGTCCTAAATGCGCAGAAATCGCCGGGTTCTCGCTAGAGAGCCTCAAAGATGAGGATAACCCCCGATGGATGGAGGATAGACCCTACGGTGGACCGTCTACAAAGGTCAAGGCATTAATAAAGAACCTTCAACTAGATGCTAGAAATGATAGCGAAGGTCAACCAATAAAAAGGTATTGTCCCATAAACTTCAACTCTCTGGGGTGGCGTATGTTGATACTGGCCGCTTTTCTAGTATTGTATTTTCTTGTTGGACGAAAATGTTAGATCTGGTATCAATCGCATTGAACAATGAACGAATGAGGTTTTGTCAGTATGATGGAAGGTACTCTATGCGTCAACGAGATGAGTCGGTTCGCTGCTTTCGCGCGGACCCGCAGATCAATATCTTGCTAATATCGATCGGCAGTGGAGCTGTTGGGTAAGTATCCCCTTCCCCTCGCAATCTAAAGCGGTAGTTGTTGCTGAGTAGACAAAAGTTTAAACCTCACCGTCGCCTCTCGAGTACACCTTATGGAGCCACAGTGGAATCCGATGGTTGAACACCAGGCATTAGACAGAGTACACCGGATCGGCCAAACAAAGGAAGTTGTTACAACTCGCTATATCGTGAAAAGCTCCATCGAGGAGGTCAGTGGAATCTCCCGCCCCTGTTTCTCATGCGTTGTGTATGTAGCTAAACCCTCGACAAAGTCCATGGTGTCTCTCCAGAAAAGAAAGTTGGCTATTGCAGGCATTTTGACGTCTCAGACTCAAAAGCCCACATCAAACCAACACTTGAAGGTATGTCAATGGGCCCCCAATTCAAACACCGGAGGAGGATTGACCATTGTTAGGAACTTCAAAATCTATTAATGGCATAGTAGATAGCACCCGATGCTGGCCCTATACTAGGACAGGTTGACGCAGGCATATATTGACGGTCTCATGGTTCGTTTTGGAACATCCTCAAATTGTTTAGATTCGAAAGGGCGGGGAGGGGATATACAGACAGTTAAACCACTCGGTGCCGGTGGAGGAGGTGTAGATATATAAAGAAAAAGTTCTCTCTTTTAGTTCATGAAGATCCCTATGCCCGTATAACTAGCTAGCTCCTACCATGACCTTCCTTGGACATAATACACTGCCCCCCCCACCAAGCGTAGACTGCATTCAACCAACGACAAATCACAAGAGGAAATAGACATTTATTGTTAGGCCATCTAAGCCCGCAAATGTGCCGTACATAGATATAGATATATACACCCGTACACCTACGCCGAAATCCCGTCCCTCGTACAGCAGACATAAGAAACTCGTGCCACTGGCTAGCTAGCTAGCACGCTACTACGCACACTCTCTCTCCCGCTGTCCCCGCCCCCTTCATCTCCACTCCTACTTCCTCAATACCCAACTCTTTTCTAGTGCTCCCAACATCTAGCGCTAACACCACCAAACCCCGGAGGCCCCCGCCCACCACCCTACGCGGTCGCCCAGAGCCCGACTAAACACCTCCACCACCAGCGACGCGCCGTCCGCGCGCTTCCGCGGGCTCTCCACGTTCTTCACGGCCTGACGGCGGCGACTGCGGGTCCGCGCGTTGATGCTATAAAACGGGCTGTGCGTTTGGCAATCCGAAGGCGTTCAGTGGACGGGCATGCAGTGATGCCAATACCTGGTAAGCCGAGACATGCTCAGAGCCTGGTGCTCTGCAGCCTTGGCAATCTTGGAAGAAAAAATACCTTTCTTGTTGCTATCCCGACTGGGTTATTACCCTATATAGCAAGATAAACACCAGGTTTGTATAACATGCAGACCACCAGATTTGGCGGAAAGGGGGTTTAGGCCAATAAAAGTGGTGTTTCCAGTATATATTTCTTCTATTATAGCCTAGTTTGTGATGACGGAACCTGGAGGCGTAGCAATCCTTCCCGTAGGCGTCTGCCACTAGAGTAACCCGCCAGAATAAGCTCGCAATAAATGAAATACACAGAATGCATTAGGGGAGCCTTGGCACGTATGGTATCGGGAATACTCGCAAAGGATAATCCTAAGGATTAGTACTCTGAGTATCAAACGCTGTATTGTTAAGCACGGAATTCAAAAAACGATATGTGATATGCACCCTGTATGCGCCAGTCTTTGGGATTTCAATTTAGTGTTACTCACGTATTAATTAAGTCCTGAGAATTCTTGGTAGCAACGGGCCCACAAAATTTCTCAGGACTTAATTAACGCGAGTAATAGGTTAGAAAAAAGACTCTAATAACGACAAAGGTCTGCAGGATAAGATATTCAACGCAAATATGTCTAAAAATCATGCCCTCAGAATCCGGAATCTCCGGAAAAGGTCCCCTGCTGTCGGGGCCCCGCCGCCCGATATCAGGTAGAAATCTTCGAGATACACTGTTGTTAACTAAGTCTTCGGATACCGTTGCAGCCAAACGCTTATCAAAAACTCCGAATTTTTAATTAACCACTGGTATACACCCTCTATAACACAATTGGAGTACATAACAGCTAGCCTGGTAAATAGAAGTTTTGCGCAAATATACAACTGATTGTGCCGATCACACCAAGTCAGATTAACAAAATAGAGCTGACACCTTTTGCACAAAGTCTCACGAAGGGATGGGCATGATTCTTGGTAATTATTTACTTGAGCGTCATCAGTCCCTTGAGACCCATATATCCCAAAAACTCCGTTGTTTAATTTGTAAAGAGAAAGTATAGATCAGTATCATAGAGTTATATATGTGTTCTTCAAATAATCTGCTATGCCAAGAATTGTTTAGCACTACAGGGGTAGGGGGAAGTCTCCAGAACTTGCGGCAGGGCATGTTCTATATAGAGACTTTCCCCTACCCCCGTAGTACTTGCATAACCAATAAGCGAATTAATTGTGTTACCTGTTGTGTGATTTATCGTTTGACTTATTGTGTCCCTTATTGTGTATTGTGTACTTTATTGTGTATTTATTCTGTGGGGTCCTATTTGATTAACCGAAAACTTTGTGTTTTTATTGTGCGAGTTATTGTGCTAATAAACACAAATGAAATGTCGTCAATACACACATATTACCCACATACACGCGACAATTGTACAGACCCTACGGCTGCTAGTAGGGCAGGGTACGATAAAACCCCCAAAAAACGTTATCATACGGGACAGTATACAAGGGAACTGGCATTTTGAGTTCTGCCATATAGCGAGACGCAACTACAGTACGAAAAAAGGGGGTGGGGACCCTACCGTAGCATTACGGTAGTACTGCGGTATTCATATGTGCACTGCGGTATTCTTATCTATACCGTATTCTTTCCGATACCGATTTATGACGGTATTTGGACAGATATATACTGCAATGAATACCAATTAGTGCATTCCGGTACAGCAGATTAGGATTAGTTCTGCTTGTTTTGAGCTTAGTCTTCTTGCCTGGAGGGCACGTAGTGTATGTACCTACATGTAGGTACATATACGTACTCCGCCTGTACCTACACCTTGAGAACATCATCATCACCATCATTAACTCTACACCGGCGATGATTGTGATTGGCGATGATTGTGATTGGTACCATCATCAAGATCTCATGCCTAGGTCAAGAAACTTTATTTGTTAAAAGTATATCGCAATACTGAAACGCCCATCTTCCTAGGATGAATCTAGAGGTATCTATTGATAAATCAATATCTGGCGATAGTCAAATTTGAGATGCTTCAAGCTTGAAATGCGGAATTAGGGTTAGGTGTCAAATTTTTAAGTATATCTCAGATATATCAGAAGACTATCAGATTTTAAGAAAGTTCGGTATTACCACTAACGCAAAGATACCCTGAATACGATTCTACTAATACAGTATACCTGAATACGATTCTGTGACCACCGTAGATTCTTACCGTGATTCTTACCGTATTTCTTCGCTCTCCAGATACCACTAACGCAAGATAATCATGATTCTGACGACCACCAAGAACTACCGTATTCTTACCATATCTCTTTAATTTCTGGTATTACCACTAATACAGAATATTCTGGAATACGTATTCTGACGGCTACCGTATTCTTACCGTATTTCTTCAATTTCTGGTATTCTGAAATATAAATATTGTTCACGATGCTACCAATCATATAATTACAGTATCACTACTATAATCTAGATGTATCGGTAATGCTATGGTAAGGACCGCACCCCCTTTTTTCGTACTGTATATCAAATGATTCGGAAAATGATTTGCAATCGACGACGCAATATATGATCGATGGCGCTTTTTAGTACGTAAAATCTCGGACGGTTGCCAGGAGGACAATTTTGCAGAGGAGCTGAAAAATACCACCAACACCGCGCTTGGCAGCCGTCCGAATGAACGGTATCCCACCCGCGATGTAATCACTGTAATTAAAATTGGTATGTACCCAGCTGAGATCAATTGGTGCCAAGGAGATTCATTCCTCTCACTACACCTTGTGTCACAGTGCCGTCTTATGTATGGGAACTGACAATGAGGCTCTTATGGGATGTCTTATCGATAAGGATAAGCGGACACCTGTAGCCAGCCTCAACTAGCCTCGGTCCCAGGCCCGAGATTTGGTGTGCTACCATCTCACCATCTCAGAGCCTGGTGAAATTGAAGCAAGCGCAACTACCACGAAAATAAAAACCCCGCGAAAACATACAGTTTTCTCTCAGATAGTTCTCTAAGCAGCAGTTATTCGTTCCTACTATTTGAATTTTCTGCGCGAGCCCTGGTTGTTGATTTATAAGCACAGAAAGTGTCCATTTTACTATGGTTTTGGGTGCGCTGTGTTGCGCGCAACGCTCACCAGGCTCTGAGATAGCTGAGATGAGAAAACCTTTCCCATGCCCGCGCTCCGCCTGCAGAACTTTCACAAAGACAACCAAGCATTAAGGTGACGGATTGGGACAATTAAGGAGTATTCTTGCTTAGTTATTGTTCTTCAGGTTGTAAGAGCAAAAAATTCAGTTATCCGGTTGTACTCAATCAACATTCCCCATCAAAGAAAAAAGTGAAAATGCAATCCTCTCTTACTTATACGCATTTCCCATAGAGGTTGGCCAGTACTTTCCTTCATTCAGTGCTTTCTCGCACCTGCATCGATGACTGGTCTGTCACAGACAAGTTTTTTTTCCGTGTACCCAAAAAGGATTCATGCAGGGTGATGTACTGCTGTCGGTCCAAAAAGGAAGGTTGTCCTTGGATGGTTTCTGCTTCAGTTAATAAGGACGGAGCTAAACAAGTGAAAGGATTTAATGCAGAGCATATTTGTGTAGCGGCTCCTGATACAGGCCGCAAAACTGCGAATAGTCAAGCTTGGTTACGCAGGGTAGTTCCAGTTCACCTGTGGGTTACCAAAGAGACGACACCTAAGCAGATTGTGGAGACTTGTGCGATTCACTATAATGAAACAGTGAATTATGAAGCGGCACGACTATGCAAACAATTTCTGGTTCAAGACCGATTGACAAATCAATTGGAGCAATTTCAACGGATTCCAGGATACCTTAAACTCCTACAGTCGAAACATCCTCTTATCTATACCCATCTTGCAACTGACGCGTCAAACTCGTGTTTTCAGCGCGTTTTTATATGCCCACATCAAGCTCAGACTTCGTTTATACAATGCCGGAAATTCACAGCAGTTGACGGGACATTTCTAAAAGCGCGTTTTGTGCAAACATTGCTCCTATGCATCGGAATCGATGCAAATGGGCATAATGTTCTTCTAGCATGGTCGGTGGTAGAAAGCGAAAGCAAAACCTCCTGGGAGTATTTTTTTTGGCACCTGAAACACGCATTGCCCCAGATACTCCAGTCTACAATGATAAGCGATCGTGGAAAAGGATTATTAGCAGCAGATTGGATATTGGGGGATGGTGTTGCACGAGGGCATTGTTGTGTACATCTGAAAGAAAACTTCCGCAAACGATTCCCTGATCCTTCTTTGCTTCCCTTCTTCTGGAAAATAGCACACGCAAAAACACATTTATCCTATACGTCAAACATCGTGGAATTAAGGAACCATAATCAAGCAGCAGCTACTTACCTTGCTGAAATTGATCCGAAGGCTTGGGTAATAGCATTTTTTCCTGGACGAACCTATGGACACAAACGTCATCGAACATCGTGGAATCCATGAACAGTAGCCTATGCAGCGATAGAGAACTATCAATTTTGGACCTCCTCAATCAAATATGGCATGACACTATGAAGACTCGGTACAACAGGCTAGAACTAGCACTTTCTCTTGAGAAGAAACAGCAAACTCATACACCTTTTTGTTTTGCCAAACTCTTAGAAAGCAAACGCAACGCTGGTGGTAACACGGTCAAAATGTCAAGCAGGACCAAGGGAGAGGTACAGTCCAGGGGAAGCAAGTCAGTCTATCTCGTCAACCTCTCCAAAGAATCCAGTAGCTGTACCGGGGTGTAAGGGTAAGTACTGAGACGCCCATTTCAGGGAATTTTAAAAAGTGAGAGCCTGCAAAAGGATCTGATTGGGCAGATGATATAATTTTTTTGAAAAATAACACTTGGCAGCCAAGCAGGTATTTTGGATAGTGTCTTTGATTCTCACAACATCCTTAACCTTTTTCTCTACCGTTTTTTCGAACTTCACTAAAATGATTTTTGATGGCCTCAAATCAATACTCAGATAAAGCTCAAATTGAGCTATACAGCAGTTATTTTTTTTGTATTTTTAGGAAATTATTTAGATTTTTAAATGAGAATATATGAAGTGTCTCCGTACTTCTTTCCCTCATACAAATCTTGCAGCCAAGGCCAAAATTTATTGGATGCCACTAGTTGCCACACATGGCGCCCATACAAATTCACCCAATCAATCCAGGTGTCTCGGTATTTAAGGTGCACACCCGGTACTTGTGGCGACTACCAAGAAAATGGAATTCCTTGTCAACATGCGCTTCAATGCATCTACAGTATCCATGGAGATCCTAAAGACTACTTACCAGACGCATTGTCAATTGGTACATGGAAGGCAACCTATTTGGAAAATTGGCGGCCAATCTCACTTGATGAAATACCAGCAACCGAGTCAGACTCATCCTTACAAACCTGTCTTGCTCCTGTCAAGAAGCGAGTACTAGCAGGTAGACCCCAACTTGCCCGGATGCAATCAGGAAATCAGAAGAAAAAATCTTGGCAACATCGAGAGACACCTGCCTTATGGCATTGTAGAAAGTGCGGGGATGCTGGACACAATAACAAAACCTGCAAAGCTTAAGGATTAGGTACTACTTCTACCCTGCCCTATCTGTACAGACCGTTGATACCTATTCTAATAGAGAGTAGTAGAGTTGCGACACCTTCCCTTTAGGTACTATTTTTATCGGCGAGAAAATACCATGAGGAATTAAAGAAGGCCGGGACACTGTTAGGGATTATGGGTAGTACCTAGGGAATTCACTGTTCATGACCTCAAATTTTTGAATTTATTATGTCCTTAATTGTCCCAATCCGTGATTGTCTTTGCCCAAGGGTACGCGAAAGTTCTGCAGGTGAAGCGCGGGCAAAGGAAAGGTTTTCTCTAGCTGAGATGGTAGCACACCAAATCTCGGGCCTGGGACCGAGGCTAAGCCTCAACCTTTGGGGGGTGATGACTTTCCAACGACCCCACCTAAAATTATTTCCTCTCTGTTAAGTAATGCTTTAGCCTCCGCTCTACACCATGACAGAGCCCGATGAACTCTATCGTTTATGGTTGTGGAGCTAGTGAATTTCTAAAAGCTAGTTTCCTAGTAAGAAAGCAATAGATCTATCTAGATAAAGCATTCGCCATTTAATTATCCGATCGGGCAATTTTCCCACTGGGACTTGGCACCAAAGAGCATTCATTAGCAATAAAGTGCCAAGTTATTACTTGATTGGGAAAGTGATAGTCAGGTCGCGACCGCCAGTTGATGTAAAATATCTAATTGCAGAATTGACCTCCTACCTCCGACCCCAATCTCCTACTAACTGGCTTGATCTGTTTTAGAGTGGTACCTGTAGTATACAGATACATATACGTATACTGTAGGGAACAGCGGCGACTGGGGGGGGGGGGGGGGGGCGGTAAGGTGGAGGGAACAGCGGTGATTTGGGGGCCACGTACCAGTAGACTGTAAGAAACACTTAGACTACTACACACATTTTTACAAAACAGTAGTATGTGTATTATCATTAAAGTACCGAGTTACCCAGTTAATTACAAAGTCGCGATCGGAATATAGTAGGTAATCAATCATTCGGTTGCAAGAATATCCAGATACTTAGTTAACGCGCGAGTATGAATGGCAAAGAAATAAATAGTTCTACCGCTGGTAACCAGATTTGTTCTGGCCAATTCACCCGGGATTGGCCAAAAATATGCTACTACCAAGCATGCTACCTTCGGGGTTCTGCTATACCTACACAGCACAGCTTAGTACCTACCCAGTTCCAATCAAACTTTTATGCCACACCCTCCCTAGGCCTATGGCCGCTTGATTCCAAGTCACTCCTGAGTCTGGTCTCCTAGTTGAATTACTTCTAGTTGTGCCGTGCCTGCCCTGCAATTTACACTACAAACATAAGGTATTAACACAATGAAATCGAATCACTTGCGCACTTTCTTATTCATAATACATGAAATCTACACACAAAATACTACTAATCCCTCCCGTTGGTGCTCCCTGAATATCACTAGTTTAAAAAAGGCAGACCAGAAGGGATTTAGGCCTGTGAGTTGTCCATTGTTAACGCACAGGTTTATGGAGTGGTAAATGTGTCAAAAGTAATTTTACCAACGGTAGTAAATTATCCTACCACCGGTGGTGAAAACAATACCGAGATTTATACCTCGAAATGATAAGAAGACCGGGGACAACCCCCGGCCTCTAGGACGGAGGAACGCCGACCTTACATTTGCTTTGTGGACCTTCAAAAGCATATCACGCGCGCTTCAATCTATCTTTGTTGCTTTAAAATTCCCGAACATCGCGTCTTCATTCTATAGCTATGAGCCATCACTCGATGAAGTCCCATCGAGTGATTTTGAAATCTCGATAGTATTTCAATATTGAGTACAAGAAGAGTACATATAAAACAGTCACATATAGTCCTGGCGCAATGGTTGACTGTGCTGGGAGCAACACCCATTACAACAACTTATTGATTCTCCATACATGCAGCCCGTAGGCTACGGCAAAATGATGCCCCATTGGCCTCCAGAATACTCTCTGAATTCCCGAAATGGAACCTAAGCTGCCGTCTGTGGACTCTTCCGACCCTGTCGCCCATGAAACCCGAATATATATCTGAAGGATGATTAGTGGAGCCCAAACGTTGTCTGCTAGTGTACTTCCCCCTGAAGGCTCTGATAGTATCTTGTAGTAACCCGGAGTTGTGACAAATTCCCTCACCCCGAAACCGGATAATTATTTTTCGTACTATAATCACCAGAAATCACTCGCTCCTGTATGAATCCCCTGCCATGGTCTCCCCCTCCCCCCCTTTTTTCATTCATCATGTGCATGAAACTTCACTATTCCTCACACTCTCTAGAGGTAGACATCAGGGGGGTAGGTAAAATACAGAAACCTGTTTTTCTAACGTATAAGCTCCACGTACACGAGACAAGGTGAGACGAGACTTGGAAGGGTCTTGTCTTTTTTCGTTCTGGTCCCGGAGGTCTTGAGACAAGGGCCCCAAAGTCTCCAGACCTCGCGGTCGTACCACCTCGATACCAGAAAAGGCCAGAAAAGGCCAGGAGTTGTAAGTCGGAAGCCTGTTGCTAAACCCTAACCCTGGTATCGGAACTTTTCATATGGGAAAAGGTCCCGAGACATCTATGACTAGTCTCGTGTTGTTGTCCTCTAGGTCTCGTCCTCTTCTACCGCAATTCTCGAGAGATAAACTATCTCGTGCCCAACACTAGCTCTATATATTGCACATGCCCCCTTTAATATACTTACATTGTGTCCGAATCTACTCCTTCCTACATCTCTTGTGGCCATTTTCTGGTGCTGTGCTGTTAGGATCGGTTGGAAGTATATCACCAATGAATCGAACACTTGTGGTGCCAACCATACAAGATTTTCCCTTTTTTTTCGCCAAACAAGTCTCAACGAAAGAATCAGGATTAGCGCGCTTCACTGATTTGGAGTCGGCGTGAAATATAAGATTTTAGGCTAAAGCATGATTCTATCTAACTATACTTCGTAAGGGCAAAGACACGGTAAATATCTAAAAGAGGTATCATATACACATAGGAAAGCCTCGATTTGGTAGGAGACAGCGGCTTAAGTATGTTTTTATTATGAGTAACGGACGGAGCAGATGAAACTATTGACATGTAGGCGAGGAGTATCAACTTGTCATAAATCAAAAAGGGCATCGAAACGAGTCTTTTGTGTCCTTTTGTAGAAGCCATCTCCGGGAATGAGTCGGATGGTACATTTCCACCGCTGCTAGAACCGCCGCCACCAACGCCACCCTTCATCCCCCGCACTTACCCCCCACCCTTACCTGCACGCCGAATTCATCGATATCGCCATCAGCTTAACCGGAGTATCAATTTCCATAGATTAAGACTAGGCTACTTCTCTATACCCCACACGCACTGGTGTACAGAAAATCCTGCGCGCGCAGATGATATGATATGAAGCGGTGTGGCAGAACCCTCGCACAACAATTTTAAGCACCATGATAATCTCCCAATGCATCCGATCTACCGCGCTCTCGGGTTCCCAAGGATGTCTGCACCCGTCCGCAATGTATGTTTAAACGGCAAGATGGGCGCTTGTCTAGCGGTAAAGGTAGATGCCCCGCCGGTGGTTTGCAGCTTCGCAGTGACCTGCTGGTTAGGGTCGTTGGGGTGTGTAGGTGTAAGTATGTAGTCCAATCGCGAGAAGCACTTGTGTGACGACTAGGAGTAGGTATGATTAAGGATGCAAACAAAAAAAAGAAGACTAGGAGTAGGTACATACCTATAACACGCAGGAAAGCAATGCAGTGAGCGGACAGTGGGGTGTTCTAAACTCTAGCAGTTCTAGAATAATTGATGTAGACATACCCGACGTAACCCCGCTGTACCTAACCTTCGTCTGGTTGGTGGGTGTGAGTCCGAAATGAGTCATTTGGGTTCCGAGTAGGTTACGTGTGGGGTATGGCCGCTTTTCCATGGCGGGTTACGTAGGTAGTAAATTGTGACCTCTCTGAGTAGCGGGGTTCGGAGTTATTTGCGGGGATATCGGCGTGTGAGTACGTGGGGGGAGCGGGGCGGATAGCCCATGGCAGTAAACGCCCAGAATGCCCCGCCGACCGCTGCTGTGTTGCCGAATGATCTATATTCGAAGCTGTAACGTGTTAGACCAGGGGATTGACCCCGCTCACAAGATAGCATTCTTACCCATAGCACAGCTTCCACCAATCTACCCCCTCCCCACTACCGGTCATGCCACAACGCGATCCTCCGTGAACACCGGCGACCACCAACACAAACATCACCGTGGTCCTGGACAAGTTGCTTTAACGACGGTATAGATGCTGCTCGGACTGGCACGGAACCGCAGCGGTCGGATTAAACACCAACCCGAGGAGTACAGGTCCTGGCGGCGAATGGAGAGGGGAGGTGTGCGGCGGTGTAGTGGGGGGTTTGAAAGCTGGAGTCAGGTGTTTTGCGTGGTGGTGTGGTGGGGGAGAGTGGTACTAAGGCTATAGCTAGCTAGAAGATGTCGCGTGTTATTAGTCCTGGTTAGCTACACACCCATCGCTGCCAATTCTCCCGCAGGGAGAGATAATGGTCGCGTCGATGTCATGGAGATGCTGCGGGTGAAAACGAAGCAGGGTCTGATGCTGGGCCGTCGGTATTCGATGGTAGCGGGGAGCGGGGGAGGAGAGGAGAGTAGCTTAGGGTGAAGCTTACGGGCCAACAACGCGTCAATTGTGTTATGACGCGACGTGATCCTTGGCGCCAAGAAGAGATTATTAGCCCCGCACAAGACTAGAGCCTCACTCTAGCTCCTCATTGAAACAAGATCCTATGTCTATCGGGTTTAGCATCTCTTCGCCTTCATATTTTTATGGTATCGCTACCTTGTCACCTTCCTTTAACCGCGAGCTCAAAAAACACCCGACCCTCCAGCACCACGCACCAACCCCTCTTGAGCCGCATAGCAATGTCTTATCGATAAGCGATAAGAAATGCGGGGTCGTAACTAGCACCCCGCCAACCCTCCCACTGGCGATTCCGACCGCGAGCGTGGATGTCTATCGCCGAACATAACATATGACGCGTCGTGGGTTGACATTGACAGCTTCTACTCTACTCTACGCGACGGGTGCCAGTGCGAAGCCTCAGCAATACGGGATGTGGACGCGTCCCGGCGACACGGTAACGCAGCGCATAACCTTCTAGGACTCATGAGTAGCCCTTTCTGTGAAGATGTGTATCACTTTCGGTGGACTAACTACGCTATCAGCCAATCTACCTGCGGCCGAATCCACCATCTCACGCTTGCAGCAATACTGTCTCTACCATTGCAGGCTATCCATCGCCGGTAAGTTATTTTGGAGGCCTCCGGCATCAGCGGGTCGACCCAAATAATCACCCCCACTCTGTAACGAGGCTTCCCTTCGGGAGTAACAGTACCTAAGGCCCCGCAGCGCGAGGCAGCTAGCATTACTACGGACGTTTGCCAACCCTGAGGAGTCTCAAAAGCCCATAAGCTGTAGGGGACTGGCGGGTGGTGTGGTTTTGCGTTTGGGAAAATGTCATAAATGTTAATTTCCTGCTAGGTGGGTAGGAGGATAGAATTTAGGCAATAAATAAAATTAGGAAATAATGAAAACTGCCACATGAACATAACACGCCCAACCACGCATATATGAAAAAGGTCATCAAGTGAAAACGAAGCAAAAATGAAGTAAAGGCAGGAAATAGATAAAGTTAGGAAGTAATGAAAGCTGCCACACGTCCAACCACGCATATATGAAAAACGTCTTCGAGTGAAAACGAACCAAAAACAAAGCAAAAAACTCCCAGCACCAAAAGGAGAAGAGTAACAAGATCTCGCCCCCTGAGAGTGAAATATCCCATTCCTCCAAACGGTCCCCAATCGAATGTTAACGGGATATCTTGTAGAGATGTTTCCGCCACTTTGGTCATTCTACGCAGGCGGAGACAGCTTTTCTTTTAGCGAGGCACCTCACTACTGATATTCAGTCATCCTCAGCTATCTATGTAATGGATTAGTATCCTGCGGGTTTGGTGAGAGGAGCCAATGGATCTAGTCTTCACTTACATCAATATCATCATCAATATGTTCTGATTTGACCCTTAGTAGCTTCGCTACTTTCGTACGGCTACGCTGCACCGCCAGGTCTAATGCGATCTTGCCGTCCACGTTCTTCGAGTTCACATCTACATCCTCCCTCTCCAGCAGTAGCTGCACTACCTTGTCATGGCCGTTCTCCGCTGCCCAGGATAATGGGCTCATCCCAACCGTACTATCCTTCGAGTTCACATCCACATCCTCCCTCTCCAGCAGTAGCTTCACTACCTTGTCATGGCCGCTCCACGCTGCCCAGGATAATGGGCTCTGCCCATAGCTACTATCCATCGAGTTCACATCCACATCCTCCCTCTCCAGCAGTAGCTTCACTACCTTATCATGGCCCTTCTCCGCTGCCCAGGATAATGGCCTCCGCTGCAAGTTATCCAGCGAGTTCACATCCACATCCTCCCTCTCCAGCAGTAGCCTCACTACCTTGTCATGGCCGTTCCCCGCTGCCCAGGATAATGGGCTCCGCTGCGAGTAACCCTGCGAGTTCACATCCACATCCTCCCTCTCTAGCAGTAGCTTCACTACCTTGTCATGGCCGTTCCCCGCTGCCCAGGATAATGGGCTCCGCTGCGAGTAACCCTGCGAGTTCACATCCACATCCTCCCTCTCTAGCAGTAGCTTCACTACCTTGTCATGGCCGTTCCCCGCTGCCCAGGATAATGGGCTCCGCTGCAAGTTATCCTGCGAGTTCACATCCACATCCTCCCTCTCCAGCAGTAGCTGCACTACCTTATCATGGCCGTTCTCCGCTGCCCAGGATAATGGCCTCCGCTGCCAGTTATCCTGCGAGTTCACATCCACATCTTCCCTCTCCAGCAGTAGCTTCACTACCTTGTCATGGCCGTTCACCGCTGCCCGGGATAATGGGCTCCGTTGCCTACTATCCTTCGAGTTCACATCCACATCCTCCCTCTCCAGCAGCAGCTGCACTACATTTTCATGGCCGTTCTCCGCTGCCCAGGATAATGGGCTCTGCCCATAGCTACTATCCTTCGAGTGCACATCCACATCCTCCCTCTCCAGCAGTAGCTTCACTACCTTGTCATGGCCGTTCTCCGCTGCCCAGGATAATGGGCTCTGCCCACAGCTACTATCCTTCGAGTTGACATCCACATCCTCCCTCTCCAGCAGTAGCCTCACTACCTTGTCATGGCCGTTCACCGCTGCCCGGGATAATGGGCTCCGTTGCCTACTATCCTTCGAGTTCACATCCACATCCTCCCTCTCCAGCAGCAGCTGCACTACCTTATCATGGCCGTTCTCCGCTGCCCAGGATAGTGGGGTCTTGCCGGCGTTGTCCTTAGAGGAAACATCGCTCCCAAACTCTAGCAATACATGAACTACCCGGTCATGGCCCTTATCTGCCGCTGTGGATAATGGTGTTTGGCCAGCCTTATTCCGTGAACCTAGTTGCTCATGTGACTCCTCGGTTATTAGTCTGCATAGATCTGGTAGCCCATAATAGGAGACTACCAATAGCGGCCCTACTACTGGAGTATATTCTCCAAATCCTGGCTTGAGAATGTCGGTTTGTTTAGTTATTTTTGTGCCCCACTGATTATAAGCCACAGAAGACTTAAAAAAGTCCGTACAAAGGGTCGCCAAAGCCCCAGTTGTAACACCTGAAAGCCGGACATGATCCCCCCAGTACTCCATGGCGTAAGAATATAATTCAGGGCTCGAGCTTCCATCCCTGTGGTGATATAGTAGCGCTGTAACACAAACCTCGGCGATGTATGTATTACTGCTCTCCCGCTCGAATACAGGCTCTTGTATCAGAAACTCCTGAACGGAAAAGTGCGCGAACCGGAATATTCCGAGTTCCTCGTCATGAGCCACAAGGCCCTGACAGACACCTAGGATATCAGGTATCTCTCGGTTTAGTCCTTCATTGTTCAAATCGGGTACCCCAGGGTCTATCGCGAGAGCCTCGATAACACATCCCGCTGTACAAGCTTTTTGAGCGCATAGTAGCCACTTCAGGATAATCATAGCGACTCTACGGGAGTGAGGATCCTGCAGTTGAATCCTCTCTAGTATCTGCGGGTACGTTTCGCTCAAGGCTGGTGGCATGCGATCGAGCACCTCTTCTGCCCCACTGGCGGTGCCCGCACTCGCTAAGACCGTTTGCCCTTCGGCGTGTGATGGACTTCCACCGAGAACCCAATCACCAACGAAGGATTTGTCAGCTTTCGCATTAGCTTTTAGATATCGTTCAAAGCTTGATTTATCATATGGTTGGCTATCCCCAATTTCTGCGATTGTGGGAAGCCTGTCCCTATCAACATGGGTGCCACTTGACGTGGCTCCGGTATTTGAGCTATTTTGGAAATCATCCGTCAGGTCTCTGTAGGACGGCGGTAGGACGAACAATCTGATGTCTTCCATGTGATGTGCCACATGATTATAGAATCCCGCCTTGTTGGCTCCGAATTCTTTGACGCAAAACGGACACTGTGAATCTGCAGGCGGTTGCGTACGCTCAGATTCTTGCGGTAGAACCTGGTTACACGTCATATCGTGTGCAACCCATTCCCTTTTTGATTTAAAGAAAACGTCTCTCTGGGAACAGTTCGCACGGATGCACATATATGCCTCCAGATCGGAAAAGATATGCTTCCTAGATGAAACATCAATATATAATCCGAGAAATAAAGCTAGGAGGGTGTTTCGAGCCTATTTACCTCCATTGGTGGCCACGGGACCTCTTTGGCATTGGTTTCAGATTACTCCGACACAGTTTACAGTAATAGGGAGGGTGCTCGGGAATAGCGGGCAGGGAAGGTCTCTTATCTGGAGTAGAACTTTCGGAACAAAGGGTGGATTGTGAAAGGTCCGATATCGAAGGTGGCGGAGCAAGAAAAGTACCGCATTCAAGGCCCTTTTGAGCAGAGGCCGTATTGACTAGCGGAGGAGCCGAGCCCCCAAAACCAGAGTCCTGGAGTATTGTTGCTGTAGGCATCCTTCCTCCACGACTCTCCCCCATGGAAAAACTCTCTCCCATAGAAGGGCTAATAATAGATTTTGTAGGTGCCGAGCTCCCGAGGCCCGAATCGTGAAATGTTGCAGCTACCTGAACTTCTGCAGGCTGGCTGATCTGGGGGGGTTCATCCAGACCCCCTCTCGAGGCCGGTGCCACAATGCTGCGGTATAGATGTTAAAGATTATGTTGATAGAGGAATGGGACCTTGAAACATACTGGATATCCGACTTGCTGGGCAATGGCATTTCAGGCTCAGCGAGCAATCTATCATGACACTTTGCATTCCCTTTTGCAAACCTATCTATATCGAGGTCGGGACTGGCATTTGGGAACTTGTCCTGGATATACTTCTGGTAGATTCTACAGTACGCGTCTGCTAGAGGTATTGTCCATTCTGACAGATCCTCTTCCATCACTCCGCTTGAGGTTTCCAGAACCTCTCCTTGCAGTTCTGTAGTGCCGTTTGAAGGGACCAGCGGATATCGGATGTTCTCAAGTACATCGTCCAACGGAGGGACCAAATCGAATAACAGGTCGATAGTATCAGAAATGTCTGTGATAACTGACTCCCGTGTATTCCATTGACGTTCCAAGGCCTCTTCCATGCGGGGATAAATCTTCATGGTTTGGTGAAGGGAAACCTTGAGTGATGCGCGGGTCAGGTCATCGCCAACTGGGCACCATGAGCTACCATAAACCATTATGTTATTGCAGGGAATTACCCTTTTTCAGATGGTCTGATAGTAAACAGCTAGTAAGGGTCGAGAGGAGTAATATCGTGGGCTCTTTCAGGTATGTTGCCTCCTCTAGTACTTCGTCTAGTGCATTATTGGGAGACCTTTGATCGCCCGTTTGCCGAGTGAGAGGCTCACGGAAACCATGAAACCAAAGCCTAAAGCGCCCGAATTCTCGGTGGAGAGCTATCCGATAACTGTCGTCTTTGCGCTTCCTTCGTGATTCCCAGACCTCAGACATATGAGAGATACATGAGCCAGCAAGGGTACTAGCTATTGCTATAGTTTCGGAGGGAACCATG
The DNA here is from genome assembly GCA_024713715.1 of Morchella sp. 2018-W26. NCBI lineage: Eukaryota > Fungi > Ascomycota > Pezizomycetes > Pezizales > Morchellaceae > Morchella > Morchella sp. 2018-W26. The sequence goes on from JAMGYX010000017.1 coordinate 994,041, forward strand.
GCTGAAGTGGCAAGGTGTAGATGCAGCGGAAGGATGATTGTGTCTGAGGCGAATACCGCAAAATCTCAGTTTATTCGGACGGTTGCCAAGAGCGGTGTTGGCTGTAAAAGGCTCTGATCTCTTCCTTAATAGGTGATATTTTTCAGCTCCTCTGCAAAGTTGTCCTCTTGGCAACCGTCCGAATAAACTGAGATTTTGCGGTAACAGTTTAGGGACTCCGAAGGTCAACCAAGGAGTGAGGCTTAGCACCACAAGCCTGGCTTGAAAAGCAGCCAGTTAGAGATGAGCCGCCCCAGTGTTCCGCCCTGATTGGCGAAAATGCTTTCCTTGGTGTAGGTTATCACCAAACTCGCTGGTACGGCCGAGCTTAGCTCCCAACCCCTCCCACTGTCAAACTGAACTTATTGAATACGGAAGTCACCTCCCTAATTAGGAAAAGCAATCTCTGAGACCAAGCTCGTAGTAATAGTTCGTGGCACCCGAGCGACATGCCGATAGACCTTTGCTAATAAAATATCCAGGTCTGACCGACGACATTACATTCACCTACAATCATGGATATCGCATTTGGGACGATTCCGATTATTGTTCTGGCCTTTAAGGGCTATCGCATCGTTAAGGAATTCGTATCAAGCTACAAAACCTTTGAGGAGGACTCCAGAAGCGTGAAACAGAAGATTACCGTCCTCGAGGCGATATTTACGCAGACACTTGACCATTCATTCGAGGGTGTGGTGGAGGAGAGTGTCCGGCGGGCCATGTTACAAGACCCTGAGAGCGAGCATTGGTCAAAGCCTGAGCTGAACGAGCGTTTCGAGGAGAAGCTTGGGCCCCAGATGCCGGTTGTAAAAGGTGCAATATGGAATTGCGAAATGACCTTAAAAAAGCTGGAGAAAACACAAAGGGGCTCCCAAGATAGGATCAATGTGGCTACCGATGCTGCCACCTCCGCCGTAGGAGAGTCAGGATCCCAGCAAACCGGGAACAGTGCGGTTAGTAATGACAGAACTAGAGCGAGTGCGAGAAGATGATTCGCTGACCCTAGACCCTCTATAGTCCATAACGTCGACTGTCATATGCTCTCGATTTCGGTCGAATTATAACTCCCGCAAGAGATTGGTCGGGTGCATCAAAGGGATAATAACTGAAATGAAAGAGTTATGCACGGAGCTGCATGAAGAAGTTACCCAGTTGAGGGTTCTTTTAAAGCTTGTACAGAAATCCCAGCTACGTCTCGAGAGGTCTGCACAAGCACGGGGGGGTCCCTCGCAATCAGACGACCCCGTTGTGGACGCCGCGAAAGCATGTCTAGTGAACGCTGCCACGGGAAGGTTACATCCAATTGTGTCCAACAACCTACTCTGTGACTGCCATCTGGTGCACCTATGCTTAGACGGGCAGGTCGCAGAAGCAGTAAAATGTGCTAGTAAATCCGGGAAGCCTTCCGCGATAGCAGAAACTCCGACTCAATTCTCCTTTCGACTATCAGCTAGTTCCGATGATGCTGGACCAATAGTCACTCCCCCGCCTGGGCCCATCACTGTGGTCTTCCTTTCGGAAACGACTGCTGCGCCGAGTCCTGCACCAGCCGAGGGTACAGATTCGACAAAGATCTGCGAGGTGTTCTCATCCAAGATTGAAGGACACGAAAGACGCTTTCATGGCTCACAAGACGGTGATGGATTTCGGTTGCGCTTACACCCTTCCACCTCCGGTTCGAGATCCTGTCAACCACTTTCGCTTTACGACGTTATTTCACATCGCCTTTCCGACCTAACAACACTAGACCGCTTTCTCATTGCAATTAAGCTCGCCAGGTCGCTTATACACCTTTATTCCTCCCCTTGGGTCAGAGACTGGGGTATAAATACAATATATTTCTTCGAAGGCCAGGAGGAAGCTAACTCGTGCATCGGCTATTGGAAACCATACCTTTCACTACAACGCGACAACGATAATGTTTCGTATCTCGCAGACAAAAATCGCGACATCTATCGCTTGGGATATCTTTTGCTCCAGCTTGGCTGCTGCAGCACGAAAGACATTCCGGCCGGTCAGGAAGATGCGTTTCTGATGACATGCTTTGACCACACCTGTCGGAACATGGGACCAGCATATAAAAACTTTGTAAGAGAATGTCTTCAGTCTTGGGGGGCGAACAGAAACATGAACCTCTTGAAGGATGAGAACCTGAAAGTGTTTCTGTCACATGTTACTAGGCTTCAGGGAGCAATGGCGCAGTTATTGAATGCTTCTTGACATGTCTGGAAGGGAGATGTTGGTTAATATATGTAATTCAAATTGGATAAACAAATAAGCGAAATATAGTACTTTGTTTGGGTTCTCGTTATAACTCTAGCTTGACTATGATATCGTGCTTGGCACCATTCATTTCTAAAATACTTCGAGATGTATCAGGGAAGTGAGTAAAAATTGGCGGTGTGGCTAATGCTCCACTACTAATATCATATGTGGCTTATCATATCGGATCTTGGCTCCAGTCCACCACAGCGCCTTCTCCCTCACCAGGACACGTGTACTTTAGGTATGCGACAGACAAACAACGTAGGTAAACCACGAGGTACCCCGATGATAAGAGCTGCATCTTATACCTGAGCTAGGCTTAAACTTGTTGATCCCCTCCGTCCGCCTTCCTCCAGCTCAGCCCCTGACCCGATTAGATCCTTACTATACCTACTACCCAGACCCTAAAATACGGCACCGAAATGTCTCTTCGTTTCAATTGAGGCGCGCCTCTCCCTGTTCCGACCTCGTCAAAAATGCTTATCTCATATCTGCTTCAAGCACCCCAATCCAACCCTGCTTGCTTCCCACTCGCCCCCCCCCCCATCTCCTTTGGCCTTCCTAAAAAATTCCCGCCCCCAGCTTCCTTCACCCACCAACTCACGCCCCACCCCCTGCTACCTTCCATTGACAGCAGCTTCTACCTCCCCAAACCACTCGACGCAGAGCTCTCAGCTACCCTCACCCACCGTCCACCGCCATTCATCCACGCTCACCCTAACTAAACTACGTCCAGATCGCCTACCACGACACAGCCTCCTCCCCCTTCTCCCAGACTCACGACGAGCACGACGCTAAGCGCGACTATCAAGATGATAGCCGCGGTGCAGCTTCCACCGCTCTGTCCTGTGGGCTCTATAAAGCTACTGCCGACTGAAGGGATCTACACCGTAGTTTCTGCCTTAGTTCATTTAGCATTGTGTAAGTAGAGATAACTACTATCCAAGACATTAGTCGGTCTACTGATAGAGGCGGGGTACTGAGGGGTGCGGTCCGACGCTGTAGAGGCTGATGGGGCAGCATGGCGGGATAGTAGAGATGTGGATAGTGGCCAGGGGTTGTAGCTGTATTTCTGGGGAAGAGTAAAGGGAGGTGGCGAAGTGGGGGGGGGGGGGGGTTCTATCTAGGGAAAGTGGACATGAGCCGGTCATATGCTGATGTTTTGGCAGAAATTGTGCTGGGTCCGGAGGTTTGAACCGGCGATTGAAGTAAAGGAAACAAGGATGTTCACCGACTACTCTCCCCAGATAAAGCCCTTTGTACCCCTCGCATCAATTGATTGATCGATTGATGCTTCATACATCCTCTCACATCGAGATACCAAGGTTTGGGAAGGCAACAAAGGAAAATGGAAATGAAATTCAATGAAACTAAATACAATAGACAATAGATATCAAATATTTGACCACTTCAACCCTTCCCACAGACCACCTCCCTGGGTATAGGTTTCCTGAAATTCCAAAGAAAGATCCTGCCAAATAAATGTCATATCCACTCCAGCTTCCTCACCGCCCAGACAATATAATCAAAAGCCCCACCCTTCCTCAGCCTTTGGACTGGGTTGTATATCTTAATTCGCTGACCGACAGTGCCGAAATATTGCGGGCGCAGGGTTAGGGTGTGAACGAACAAAATTTCCACCGTAAGATCGAGTCGTGAGCGCTCCCAAACCTTCCGCCTAGTTTCTTCTCCGTAGCCGGTAGCGGATGTAAAGCAGGCAGGGCCTGCTGTGAGGTGAAACTGAGAGCTCCGGAATAGGGGTTTCAGAACTAGTCTTTAGTCGATGATGATCGGTCGAGACGGTTGGCGAACTTTCTCCGGGCCTGTGGCCACCCGCTGCGAAGCATGCATATCCGGCGCCTTCACTCCCTGATGCGTATCTGGTAGCTGATCGGTAACCAGCACGGTAGGTGATGCGCTCAGTTGCTACAGCTCGATTGTTGAAGCTCCTGCGCTCCTTTCGGAAGAGCTAGAATCCGCCCTCACCGCTCCCTAAGACCCCTCTACTCTTCGATATGTACTGCCGATCGGTTGAGGAGGTGAAATCTTCTCATCGAATTCCGGTTCAGGCTCACTATGCTCGGAGTCTATATTTCAGATATAGATGTTGCGTTGTGAGCTGCCTCGTTGTCGCTGGTGTACCTGGCATCTGATTCCGGTTTGGATCTTTCGTTATGGTCTATTTTGGAACACTATATTCGGAGGTTGATCGGGGTCTCTGGAGTTGGTATCCGCTTGCGGGTCGGGTCGGCTTCGTGTTAGTTAAGGTCACTTTAACTAAGGCATTTTTCTCTAATCTGATACCGATAATACAACGACCACAACGACCTCATTCTTCGGGGGTTCATTAGGTATGATTATTTTATATATGTTACTCTTCGTCTAGCGATTATTGAAATTTGACCTTTGCAAGAGGGTGATAGTTCGATTTGTTTCCTAGTTGGGCATTTCAACGTTACATGAAATGTCGTTATGTGGAGAAGAACGACTAGCTCAGTGGGGATTTGATCGGGTCGTCTGGAAAACTAACCTCTATCAGGAACATATCTGGACATCTAACAGCCGTTATCCCATATATATTGTCGAATACCTCAGGCAATGATAGAAATCCTATTTTTCATCTTTTTAGTACACAAAGCGCAAGCTTTTTCATGCCTACTATCGCGTGCTATGTACTCTAGTGGACCCCAGTTTATTACTATGGACTATGCTATACTACTCTTGCACTGCGCACCCCTCCCCGGCACGCCCCCACCCCGCTCTCTGTCGTCCGACCTGTCCAATTCATTATGTATCCTGGGGGAGAGGGGAGGGGGGCCTGTATTGATCTATTTATTTGCAAGTAACAGGATATAGACTACTGGCGCAGAGAATATGCATTTCTTTTTTGGTATAACCGCGTCCATCTTACCATTTTCCGCCCCCGACCGGATGCTACGATCGGGTCCCGTGATATTGTAGGGTTCCGGGTCCGAATAATCCGTAGGTACTCGTATCATAGTTGCGGAAGAGTATCGGTTCAGGCATCCAACCCACCCAACAACACTGTGTTCTCTCCCCCCCTCCTACCAACCCCAACACAGGACAGCCTCGATGAAAACTATCCTCCTAGACCCCCCTTCCCACCAAGAAGAACCGATCCCTTTATGAGCGATGCCGAACTCAACGCAGTGCACCATGTGCGTCAAGCCCACGGCCCAGCGCTGCAAGGGCTGTGGCTGCAGCAGATACTGCTCTCGGAAATGCCAAAAGGACGACTGGCCCGTCCACAAGCTCCTCTGCAACCAGCTCGCAAACTTCTCAGCACCGCCGCAAGCGTCCTTTAAACGGGCCATTCTCTTCCCCGAGATGTCCGAAACCGAGCTCTCTATGGCCCCCAAATTTATTTGGATTCCTTCTGGGTTCCACCTAGGAGCAGGCACCGATCCCAGGTCCAATAAGTTATTCTTCGAGCACATAGCCGAGCTTTCATTAAGAGGCTTAGCCTCGCTAGATCGGGATAATCTACGCTCCCGCGCCTTGAGTGCTGAGATTCTGGTCCTGGATAGCGACAGGGACACAGATTCCCCGGACAATGGTTGCGTTCGTGCGCTGACCGCGGGCGCCGATGCGTTTGTCGGGAAAGGCCCGGTCATCGCCGTGAAGCTCGCAGGCAGCGAGGGTTACGCCGACATGGACACGGTGGACCTCCGGACCGTCGTCGACCTCTTTAACTTCCCCCCGACACCCGGCGAACCTAGCACAGGTGCCCTGGTACCGCAATTCCACGACCGGCGGCGAATCCCAGCAGTGAGGATCAATTGCCCAGGGGACATAAAGGCCAGCGGGAGGGCAAAGTTCGAAGTCATCTCAGTCCCGCAGCATCATGCCGTCACCCGAGCACCCGTAGCCGAGATCTCGAACCGTGTCGGCTTCCCGGTCAGGGTCATCAGGTGCAGCGGCAAGGAAACGCTGTACATACCCCGCCTTGATAAAGCCTCGTTCGACCCAACCAACCAAGCTGCGACCTTCCTACAGATGGGGACTGATCCGGAGAGCACTGGCTTCCCGAGATGGGGGTTTGTGCCATGGGATTGGATGCATCCTGCGGGGAGCGTCGTTGTTGTGCGCAAGGACCTGCAGTATCTCTGCCCGGGGCATGTCGGAGCGCTCTGTTATTACTGCCGATACGTGTTGCAGCCACTGTTTGAAGATTCATTGGGCGCGGGCCTGCACCCAGATCACCCGATCGAGAAGAGAAAGGTGCTGGAGAGGATGACCCCGAGGGAGTTTGAAATCTTCTATACCGGGTGGGCAGCCGCGAGGGAGGATAGTGATCCTGACTGGGGCCCAAGGGGCACGCGGTTCTTGGTTTTGGATTGACGGTGATGGTCATTTGCTTCGAGTTTTTTGTTTTTGTTTTCTATGCTTCATGTAAGGGGTTTTACGCTGTCTTGAGTTATCAAATATTGTGGTCTTGCTCGGAAGTGTAGACCTCAGCAGCTGTAGGCCAGGTGTTATCTACTTTCTTTAACTTTTATTAATCCTTCCGGCCACGGATGCGTGAGCTCAATGGATTCATTATCACATGTATCGAACCGTGGCCTCGGCGGAGTTTCCGTATTTCGAAGGTAAAGTCTGGCGGCGAATATAATTCTTGTTATATCTTATTCTAGCAGTGGAAGCCTTCCAGTGGATATTTTTGAAGGTTTGTAGCTATAGGCGTTCCAATGTGGTCTATAGATCCCCCCAGGGGGGTGTCTACAGAGTTGTTGTGAGCCCTTTCTATGCAGGATCTGTAATTTATCTTCAAGGCTTCAAGTCTGAGCACCTTCAGAATATCAACGGGGAGGCTCGACCCAGCACAGGAGGGAACCCTTTTATAACAATAATTCCCTTGGCAAAGCGCCAGTAATGACATAATCAACAATAGTCTAGACCTAGCCACAATTAATGCAGGAAGGATAGGTATATTTCCCCCGGCTCGCAGCAGTAGTAGAGACTTTGGGCGTGAAAAGGCAACAAACAAACAAAAAGATTATTAATTCCCGAGATCACTATGCTGCATGCGTTTGCCTTACATTAGCGCCAGCCCGGATATTTCTATAAGTATTACTTTGAGCACTAACACTGCGGCATGGTTTTGAGGAGACCTAATTTCGAAAAGACCATTAACTGAACCCGAAAGGGTGAGAAAGATTATATTTGGTGCCCACCTTAGATGCGTTAAGGCATGATTAAGGGGGAACATATAGAATTCAGGGTTAGGGTTAGTACCTGGCAGATATCAAACGCGCACGCCGCCTTCCGTCTCTACACCTCCACACCTCCACACCTTCAATTCCACCTCTATATCTCCATCTCTACACCTTCATCTTCATCTCTACGCCTCCATCTCTATGCCTTCGTCTACGCCCCTACCCCCGCTTTCCATCATCGGCCAGACATGAGCTAATCGGTGAAGCAGGCAGTGAATCCAGCGAATCCAGCACCCAATCCCGCGAATCTAGAGAATCCGCACCCAACCAAGCAGCACCCAAAGCAGCGAACGGAGTAGGCATTTCAGGGAGGTAAGCAGCTACTACCAGTAGGCGCGGCAGGCGGGTAAGCAGGTAGGAACGATGGCTAGTAGAGAGTAAATATACATTCGAGTAGACAAGTAATCAAGAGTTTCAGTTGTGAAATTCACCTATGCCAGAAGGAGCGTGAATACTGGCCTCCTGCGTATCCAGGTTTTTCACCGAGTAAAGTAGCCTTTGTAAAAGGTATGATCATGTATTAAAATCATTTGCTAATAAGGATTAATCGGAACATAAGTAAATAAGAGCCTATAGAAAAAGAGATATTAAAAATCTATAATTGAGGTATTAATGACTTGATATAGGTTTATATTACTATGTGGACTGGCGCTAAAGTATCTTCATGCATATCGTTAAGCCCTGTATGTACCTGCGGCGAAACTAAGTATCGTCTCCCGCGCACGATAGTAGCCGACCTCACCATGATGGTTAAAGTGGGACATAATTGTTTTTGTGTGTAGAAAACACCGTATAGCTTGTGTTTGGTATACTTGGATTAAGCCAGTGATTGCGATTCCGTAGCTAGGGGTCTTGAGTCTGGTGGGGATGGCGGCCAGCGCAATAGGTATTTGGGACAATGGTTAGTTGCACCGCAAGTAGTTGGAAGTATTTATATCACATCCTGTTTGCATCCAAGTTGCATGTCTTCTTGGGAGGTAAAAACCTTTGTTCGTTGATTCTAATCTCACCAGCGGGTGGGGCGCAGTGGCGGGTGGGGGACTGTGGTGCACCCACCCCCCCGGTACAGCGACCAGTACTTCCAGTGAACGCGTTCCTCCCGCCCGCAGGGAAGAGGAAGAATAAATATATTTCTCCCGATTTAATGTGAGTAGCTGTTGATCACCACACCGCCAGCTCCTGATTGTCCGGTGTCGGCATCCATAACCATCCCACAGACACATCCCCGACTGGTAGTGTATTACGACGGAACGGGTACCCGCTGCTGTCTCTCCGCGCGCGGGGGGAGTGCGAGGCCGTCCTGTCTCTGGCGCTGAAGCTGACCTCGGCAGAGCCGCATGTTCTCTCCAGTTGTGCACTTTCTCTTGATATCTGCACTTAACTACCCCGCACTTGCCCCGCGCTTGGTTGATTGAACATGATCTCTCTCCCGTCCACACACCCAGATCTCTCTAGACCCCGCCGGCCGGTACATTTTACCGACGTCCAGAACGAAAGATGATGCCACGGCCCCGATCAGCCATGACAGCTGGCGACAACACACCGCTCTTGCTCCCGCCCGTCGCAGCGCATCCCCAGCCTGCGACCGATGCCCATCGACTGCACCCTTCCTTCCAACAGCGCCATGCGAGCCCCACCGACTACCGCCGCTGCCTTGGTTGCCACCCGGCGATTCTGCTCTATGCGGAAGACTGCCGTGGGGTTTGGCACCCGTCTCTCGATCTCCTCTGACTTTAGGCCTCACCGGTGCTCGTCTACCACCCGCATCGACGCTAGTCACCCCTCCTCCGGCAGCTACTCTGTTTCTTGCTCTCTCGTAGGAGCGCGTCGTTGGTCGGGTGCTGGGCACAGCTGTGTCGGCGCCGGGGTCAGCTGTGCCCAGAGCTACCAAGGCCTTTTTTTTGTTCGTTATTGTATGCACCGCCATCTATGGCTGTGGTTACACTCCCCTCGCCTCCCCCACCCGACGCTCCCCTAACAGAAAGCAAGCAACCTCCGCCATTCGTTTTCTCCTTCTGATTCCCCATAACCGAACAAAACCCCTCTCTGTATCTCTCCTCGTACCATTCTTCTTCAACTCCGCCTCCTCCGGTTGTACCCACGCGGTTTCTCTTCTCCTACTACACTCCCTCCCCGATAGTATCCGGAGCATCATCCCGCTGTCCTCACTGTAGCGAAACCAAGCCCACTGTCCCAAGCTCATGTAGGTGCCATTATCTTTATCTCTACCACCCTCGTACGCCACCGTGATCCTCAATCCCGACGTCAAGCCGACCCGGACGTCTTCCCCCCGCACCAAGACACCAGGGCGCATTCCCCGGCGTGGTGTTTACCGATAGGGCGTGCAGTCTGCTTCCCGTGTGCGTGCGGTGTACGGGCGCGGGATCCAACCGCACACCACTAGTGCGCGTGGACTCAAAATGGTTATACCGGTTTCTGGAGGGTAGCTATCCGGGCCTTCCGGCTGACTTTCCCCACCCTGCTTAGGATATCACCTACAACGCAAAACACACTCCTCCCCACCGCGAAGAAGGCTACTCCACACCCTGCCCCCTCGCCTCGCGCGGCGGCGCAGTAACAGCCACTCCCCCCATGTTCTCAACAAGCGCATACGAGCCACCAATACACTGCGCGGCACCCTACACCCCGCAGCCCTACAGGGTCAACTACTTACCTTCTCTCCCCACAGATCAACTGCATCAAGGCGACGCAACCACCCCCTCATCATCAAGGCCCGGGTAGAACCGCCTCACAGCACGCGGGTGGTCCGCGCCTCCGTCGCCGCGCGACACCTCCGGGCGGTTCCACAACTCTTTCCGCCTCGGCCTCCACCGCAGATTTATCAGCGCCGATGAGATGGCCAACACCACCGGCTTCTGCCTCCCGCCCCCTCTTGCGGTGGCCGGTTGTAAGCAGAGTCGGGAACCTTGTCGCCTCTTTCATGCGGGAGCGGAGGTGCCACGTTTGCGCATCGCGCGCGAGGCGGGGAGTTTGTTGTGCAAGGGCTGGGCGAAGGTTGGGGGGATGTAGGGAAGCCAGCTACGGCTGGAATCGGACCAGGAGGAGATTTGGAGGTGGCTTCGTCGGCTGTGAGGCGGGCGGGTATCATGCGGGTGCGGGTGTCGGTGGGTGTTTCAGCGGGGGTTGCTAGTAGGGGGGTGATGAAGGGTGCTGCTAGAAAGGGAAAGCTTCCCCGGCTGCGGGTGTATTGAGAGGCTTTGGGTGCGCGGAGCTGGTGAAGAATGGGTCCGCTCTGGGTACCGCGTGTTCGCCGGCGTCTACTTTCTGGTTGCGGCCCAAACCGTTACGACTAAGCATTATAGCACTCGACGGTGAGGGTGGATGCGTTAGATTAGGGTTTGGTGAAGGAGGGCGGAGGGTTGCTGAGAGTTATCTCTGCGCTCTCGCCCCACCGAAAAAAAACTCTATGTACGAGAAAAGTGTAGGAAAGGAATATAAAAAATAGAACCGAGCCTGCAGCGTGCCCGCCCAACTATTTCAATTCTTTAAAGCGAAATCTCCAGGCGCCAGTGTACTTTCTCAATTACTGTTTTCTCCAGATTCCCGCTCTGAACTTGTACTTGTACTTCCAAGGGTGCATTAAGATTATCAAAGGGGTAGCTTTAAGACTCTCGCTCAAACTCCCAGATCCTTCTCACAAGTCGCGGATTACGGCTTGTTTATCACACTTTCGACACTTCCGCCGGTTCTGTTTTCTCTTTAACAGTGGACCTCCCTCCTCCGAGCCCACTGAACCATACCCCCCACCGGCGGCTCTAGAAACCTTGGGCGTTTATCTCTACGGGGAGCCATGCCGTGGGGAACCTGTCACCCCCCGAGAGGTGCGTACCCCCCAAGTCCCACCACCAACCCCCCTCCCCGTTCATCTACCGGCGGTACCGGATACCCGAACTCAAGCATAGAACCTCCGAAACCACCCGCGACGTGCCGCGGGGTGAGCTACGGGGTTGAACACCCCGTGATGAACAGGGGGGGTGTCATGGTTCAACGCACATCCTGCGGGCATGGTACGGTTGCGGAGACTGGTGCCCTTTATCGACAGGCTGCGCCAGTCTATGGGGTCGCGCCTGCTTCCGCCCCGGAGGTCCGTGGGGAGTCTGTCACTGGGAGTTCCTGTCAGGGATGGATATGGAGGGGGTTCCCGCCCCGGGTTGGCCTGCGGCCGCGGTATACCTCCAAGCTATGAGGTGGTTGAAATGTTGAGTAATTATATACATTTACGTACGTATTGTATTTCCCATCATGCCTATAAAACATAGTATATTATTCGCTACATGCAAAGAATAAAGTGTTTTTCTTTAGCTTGTTTTTGCTAGAATGTTTTATATATTGTCTGTTTCAATAAGTTGTTTATTGCGGCCAGTTTTCGAACATCCTTGTGCAGGTGTGTCTCCAACAGCATATTTTCGTTAGACGTCTTAAAACCACAATCATCTCAAATGCATCCTTTGTACTGCATCCTATCCTATGAATTGCCAAATGAACCCTAAACGAGTCGGGAATGCATCCTAAACACATCGGCACATGAATCCCAAATGCATCGACTTCCCGATCAGTAAAAGGGTCGGTAAAGGGATCAGAACAAAAAAACTATTCTACATGGGATTTGAAATTGCAGACTTTGCAACCTAGGGCACGTATCAGTCGTGCATGTGCAGCCGCAGCACCGGCAACAGACTCGTCTTACTGTACTCTAGTCGTGAACTATACTCTTATATACCTGAGTCCAGCATATAACATCAACATTACGGGTGTTAGACCCTTTGCGCAGATCCGGAGTCTTTTTTGACAGCCTTGGCATTGATTAGCCAAGGAGTTAAAGATCCGCCTTAGTCTCGTGCCGGCGTGGCACATTCTGGTGTAATAGATCCTTTTTGCCTGGTGACCTATTTTCTCAGAGCGATTCGTGTCGGAGTGCTCTCGGGGGGTTCTCAAAAAGGTATCTCAAAAATACTTTATATAGGCTTGGCATACCCCCGAAACTAGCGTAAGATTCGGGCGCTAGCGGAGGCTTTCTGAGACTTACGTATCCCCGGTGAATCTTAAATCTTTGCGGGTTTGCCATACAAAATCAAGTATTTCGTGGTTTCATAATATCTCCGAACCCCTAGACCCCCCAAGAGCCCCCGCCTCAATCGGACCTTTGCCGGAACACCTCCGAAAATCTTACTAATGCTCACGTATAACACGGTCTGGGAACGGCACTGGTCCAGCCTTGAATTTGACTCCCAGAGAGTTGGCTAGTAGCCTGATTCGACTGCCATCCTAGTAGAACGACCAAATAATTTCCTTTTTTTTCTTTTATTTTTTTAATAGGATTCTTTTATGATAAAATTCTGATGTAACTACGCCTTCTATCAAAGTCTCAACAATCTAGCCAAGGTGCTTGTAGTAGTATTTACCCAGGGGTTGAATTTCATCTCTCACCAAAAGGTGGGTAATGCTGATCTAGCTCTATATCCTACCCCCGAAAATCAACGAAGGTCGGCGGGGGCCCGTATAATGCCAAGAGGCGTGGGAGCTCTAGCACAAAAGGTCTATTAAAACTAAATCACAAACGTTTTTGCAGAGTAACTGCGTGAAGGCGGAGGCAACCATTGAAGCCGGGAGTGCGGCCCCCAATTGCAGTCGCTATCCCCTCCTACGTTGAATATCAGTGATACTGATTTCCGGTGATGATGTTGATCATGTGATACACTAATTTGACTGTCACATGATCAATAGGATTCTAGACGTTTTAAGCCAAGTGAGAGAAAAAGGGGGGCGGGGGTACAAGGTATGAAATTACGGCGCATGGCTGTCAGCAAGCATCACACCAGCCCCGAATGGTATACATGTGGCTATAGGGGATTCCCCCTTCTGTCTAGCCGTCCTGCTGCAGCGGGTAGGGGTAAAAGTAATCCCTCACACGCAACTAATCTACCTTCGGGCATGATCACACCATGACTACATGTGCGTATACACCCCCTCTGTGGGATTGCCATGTCCAGACAAGCCCTGGGAGTGTGGTCGTCTTTGAAGAGGTGAAAATACCCGATTGAGGTGAACCCTAAACGTGCTGTGTGAGTGTGGGACGGCGATGGACCCACCCATGATGAAGGTGTAGTAGGTAGTGAGACTAGTCTGATACGCCGCGTTTGGTCAAGTGTCCGTCCGCTTTTGGCTTCCCTACATAGATACCTTGCGGCGGGTTGACACTGCGGGAGACGACGGAGGGGTGTTCCCCAAGTAGATTAGCGCCAAGATGATTGTTTTTACAAGCCTCGTTTGGAGCTCATACGAACCTGATATTCACTTCCTTATTATTACTTATTACTTCTCGAGTAATCTGCCCAGGTGCGGGATACTATCCCAACCTTGGTCCCTTAGCTAAAGTTGAACCCGGAGATTTCAGCATCCGGTGTGGATATTGCCAAGCCTGTTATCGGCGAAGGATAACACCTAGAAGACGCACATGTTGATCGATGTTTCCGGAATTACCGGAATTCTCCCTGAATAGACTGTGTTAAGGGAGTGGAATCGGAGGGAATAGAACAGTTCAACCAGAAAGAGATACTATGTAGGTAATGAAGTGATGCAACATGGCGTGTGAAAATCTCTGCATAGTGACGGTAGTGGTAAACATCTGACCTATGTTTGAGTGGGTTTGGGTTCAACTCCGGCCTAAGCTAGTACTCCTAAGATGGAATTTAGTGATTAGCATAGAATTGAGGGTCGTAGCTGGTGCCGCTCGCAAGGGAAGGCCGGTTAGGGAAGAGGTTCGCCCACTTTAAGAGCGACTTTATTCGCAGCGATCCAAGAGTGTAAGGACCGGGTTGTTGGATAGCCGAGACCGGTGAAGTATACCGTTTTATGTATGAAGTGGAACAATTGTGTTCACTCAAAATATAATTGCGAGCTGCTGGTAGTTAAGTATTCCCGCGCATTCCGGCATACTGCGATAGTAGGTCCCCGCAAGTGGCGCTATTTACTTTCTGAGCTGACCTCACACATGAACAGTTTCCTGCGTACTCCCTGGGCAGCTGGAACAGGAACCGTGGCGGCGGTGGTGGTCTCGACGGAGGTTAGCACTAACCCTAACCCAGGTCCGAGAGGTGAGGAATAAGATTTCGTACGTTGCTCCGACTACTTCCCGCACATAAGTATCTGTCTGTTATTTGTACACCTTAATTCCGATTGCACAGATCGGCCAGTGCTATTTGCATACGTTTACTGTTTATCATATTTACATACAAGTATTTATTTGTGTTACTAACACGTTACAACTGCGTTCTTAACACTTACCCCACCTTCCCAGCCATTTCAACATTTTGCTATTGGCTAGGGGCACTAGGTAACCGGAGAGCGATACTATTTTATGTAGGGGGATACCGTTGCTTGGAAATAGTTCCCCCGCTCGCCCGGGGGGAGTGTACCTACAGTAGTTCGGGATTCGTGAGAATGCCCAAGCTCCGCACCCGACGGTGGTGCCTGACATCTGGTGGTACGCCGTGGGGGCTACCTTGATGAATATATGCCCCCAAGTAGTACTCCCCGGGATCGGGTGGATTCGGGTGGAGGATAGGGGACTGGCCCGTGGTGTTATATTAGTTCTTCATTTCGGTCATGTGCCATGGTGTTACTAGAGGTCTACTGGTACATACTCGGAACACACGTCCAGCAATCCGCTTTAGCTGTAGGATTAGGTACAGCTGCCTAGGTAATCTAGGAGGTTTTGGAAAAAATAATAACTTCGGCTCGCGACCGGGCACTTGGTTGGTGGGCGGGGGTGATTGCCGGGGAGCGCCTCCACAGAAAGGCAACCTTTGCCCCACAAGGCCGTTAATCGAGGTTCAACGTTCAGGCAACGAGCTCTGGGTTTCGATAAATGGAGTTTCGGGTCTCAGTGGGGAGGTTTCGCAACTAGACTCAAATTAAATACGGGTGGATGTGATTGGGGGTTGGGTGCCTAAGTGGGGCAGGATTGCTGGAGATCTTGCTGGCTAGAGAGGTTTCGCAACCAAACCTTGAATTAAATATTTGGAGAATGAAGGCCTAAGGGGGCAGAGTTACTGGGAACCTTCCTGGTTCAGGTCAAGATACTCCCAAAGTTCGTTGATCGAAACTTAGAGCTCGTTGCTCCGAGTAGCTAGTGTGATTGACGACGAGCTGGCTCGAGACGAGCAGGAGGAAAAGCTTGACTTAACTCGTGATTATATCTACTCGACTTGTAAAAGCTCGAGTAGCTCCAGCTGAGCTCGGGCTCTCCAGCGGCCCCAGATAGGAGTTCCAGAAGTCATCCCAGCTCTCTTGTGCAAACATATGGCGTTAGGGTTAGGGTTAGGTATGTACCTCCAGATTTATATCAGGGAATATCTAGTATAGTATCCAGGCGCATATCCAGAGCCGTCCAGGTTGAGCAGCAAAAAGAGCTCGACCTAGCTCGACTTGTGAGGGTAGCGGCTCGTGGCTGCTCGAGCTTGGGCTCGAGTTAACTCGTCTTGCCGACCACACTATTGGAGCTATGCAAAGAAAAAAGGAGAAGTTGGAAGTTCGACTAACAACCTTGTCCAGGGGTCAAAGGTGTCAACAATGTTTGATAATCCGCCCTGCTAATCATGCTTCTGGTCGTGAGCTTGCGAACCTTCTCTAATGGGCAATATTTCCTGTTACTCTGCCCCGCTTTGACCATGCTCTCCAATCGCGTCAAACCCCGGATTTAATTCCATAAACCTCTCCTGGACGGGGATCGGGGTGGATGTTTGTTGGCAATTGAACCACTGATCGGTTGGCGCGCGGGGGGGGGGGGGGGGGGGTTTGAGTAACTGATATCCGGTCGGGTGTGACCACGATCGCACACATGCAGCGCTGCCGAGTGAATCTTCCTTACGCTCGAACGAAAGGGTCTCTAATAAGCGTTAAGGGGAACTGTTATTTAGGCCTTTACTTTGAGAGTTGGGTTTTTTTTTTCCTCGGCGCAGATTCATTGTAGGAAGTAAAGTGGGAGTTGAGGCTGGATACAAGACTACATATATATTGAGCCCCAGATCATAAAGGTGACAGCAAATGGCATCACTAATAACCTTTCAATCAGGCAAGATCTAAATCCGTGTAAACAAATCTGCTCTTGTAAAGAAAGGTTCTTGTAATCTATCTTTTTTGTGGAGATATCAGGGCTTGGAAATGGGTATTTTTGTAAGTAAAATACTTATTTATACCCTCAGCTGAGAGAAAAAACAGTTTCCAGCCGGAAATCAATAATTTCGATTCATTTGATTTGCTCAAAAAACACCCGGAGTGGCTAAACTTGTTCCGGCTGAAATAGGGACATGTCACCCCTAAGAGAGGCGCATCATATAATGATAATTCAAGGAAGCCAATTGGTACACAGTCTATGCTTACTAAACACCCCCTCCCTAAATCTTTCGACAGGTGTTCTTCAGCTCCCGGGATCCCTCAGACCTCTTAGTTGATATTAGACACGCGCCTACTTACCATCATCATCCTACTTATCTACTCTTGTCGGCAATCCGCTTACATAGCACCCCCTCTCCATCGTTAGTCACGCCAGCTCCGACGCTCTACGAAGGGTAGATGGCGGGACGAAGGAGAGGGTTAGGGGGGGATGAAGTTAGTAGGTTCCTTCCGTATAACAAGAAACGGAAGACCACTACAACCGCCTACCCGTCTTCTGAAGATCAGAGCTCGGGTCAGACGCTCCAGCCCTTGTCTACCGTCCCTCCAAAAAATAACACACCTGAACCACAGTCTCCTGGGTTGTCTACTGACCTAGGACTATTGACTGGGCGGCGGGGGCCAAATGCCTTTGGATCGCCAAGGGGCCAGACACCCTGCCCAACCAACCGTAATAGCACAACCTCGCGCTGGGTAAAGGCATTCCAGATGTTGTCCGAGGACGACAAAGCGGCCCTTCCATCTGCTGGAAATGAAACCATTGAAGAACTCCTGAAAGATATAAAGGGCCGTGCGGAACTGTGTGCGCAGGCTGGTCGGAGGGTCAAACTGAGGGGGAACCAAATAGCGGTTCGAGATGTGGTAGACAAGCTACTGACATGGGTTGTCAAATTCGAAAGCATTGGACATATTGTCATGCAGTATGATCCAGTCCATGCTGTCCTGCCGTGGGCTGCCATACGGTCTCTGCTGCAGGTTTGCTGCCCAAAATCTTGTTCCCACGTGTTGGTACTAAGGAGAAAGTAGATATCCCTTATCAACATAGAAGGTATTGGAGTGATCATGACTGGTACCGAAAGAGTGGCAAGACTAGCGGTTCGAAGCGCTGTCTACGAGGGACTGTATCTCGGGTCGACTTTATCTACCCCCCTTCATACGGTATTGGCCAATGGTCTTTTAGATCTATACGTCACTGTATTGAGGTTCCTTGCTTGCGCAAAGAGATACTTGGTTCCAACCACTGCCGGTAGGCTATTGCACCCCCCTCCAACCCCTCATAATGCATGCCTTTGTATAACGTGTTTCGCAGCTCGCCATCTGCGATCGATTGGCGGCCTGGGACGAGTGAAATCTTCCTTTGACGCCATTGAGGAGAGGGAGGTACTTCTTGAAATGGATCTGAAAACAGCCGAAAGAGAAAGTAAGTCTACTACACAGTTCCCGCTGGACACTTGAAAATCTGTGAGCCAACCGAGAAAACCCCGCAGGTCAAAACGATTACCAGATCATGCTTCAAGGTAAGAGTCAAAACCCCACAGATGACTGTCCGCTGACATTCTTTAGAGAAAACCCGTGAAATGGAGAAGTTTTTTGGGGAAACCGATAGAGCCGTTATGTTATTGCATGACGAATTCCGGGCCTCTACCCACGGTTCTTTGAACTTCTTTTGACACCCTAAATACCATCATAGTCCTGACCTATTGTGCGGCATTATTAGATAAGAAGCAAGTTGAAGTACTCAAGTGGCTCTCAACAATCGAATTCATAAAGCACCACCAAACAGCGCGGGAAGGGCTTCTGGAAAACACTGGTCATTGGCTGCTCAAACTGAAGCAGTTTCGCCAATGGAGAGCTTCAAGAACCTCGGAAATCCTTTGGTTACACGGAATTCGTAGGCTCCTCCCCTTCAGGTCTGCATAGGTTCAATTTCTTACCTCTCGAGTAGCTGGTGCGGGGAAAACAAAGCTTACGTTAGTTACCCCCCTCTGAGAATGTATTGGGATGAAGCTGGGACGTCTCGCGCAGCAGCGGAGGCTACGGATGAACTTCTACGGCCCCTCCGCCTATTCTTAATCATTCCTTTTCAAAGCTAAACAGAGAATAGGTGTATGGTGATCGAATTTTTACAATCATTACCCCAAAGCGACGGACCTGTAGTATACTTTTATTGCAAACGAGACGACCCCCACCGCCGGGATCCAGAAGTCATCATGCAGGCTATCCTAAAACATCTTTGCCTTGCATTGAAAAATCTACCAAGCAAGGTAATACAAGAATATGATAAAAGGAGGGAAAAGGGTTACGCAGCGGGGTCTTTGGGATTCACCGAGTGCAAGAACCTGATTGCCTCGCTACTCAATATATATTCCCACACCACGATCATAATCGATGCCCTAGATGAGAGTGACCCTGATGAGCGTTGGCGATTACTCGAGTCATTTGAGAACATTATCGGCTGCGCCACGAGTCCAGTAAAAATATTTGTGTCCAGCAGGGACGATATAGATATTAAGCTGAGACTTGAAAAGGTACGCAACTATTATATTGATGCCAAGTGATGATATAGGTATCAAGCTAAACTGTAAAAGGTACCCAACCATTATATCGACACAAAGGATAACACTAGGGACATTGAACGGTTTGTCATTAGAGAAGTAACGAGCGCCATTGGTCAAAGGCGATTGCTTTATGGCACGGTTTCCGACAGTTTGAAAGGGAAGATTATAAGCACGGTTGCAGAAAGGTCACATGGAATGTAAGTGCGCCCAGTCCCCGAACGGAGTGTGCTCTGGACGAAGCAAAGACTATCAGGTCGAACGAACTAGTGGGCCTTTCATTGGCTGCTTCGTCTGGGGCATGCAACACTCTACTTGGCAAAGGCCGGGCCAATGGGCCCCGTCGCGATATTACTACCCACTAACGCTCCCTCCTTGGCAGGTTTCAATGGGCCGACCTTCAGATCAAGAATCTCTACCGGCTAAAGTCGCCAGAGGAGATAGAGGAAAACCTAGGGAAATTGCCCAAGACCCTGGAAGCAACATATTCTCGGATGTGGCGAGAAATCCTTGAAGAAACAACAGATGCGCAGCGGAAGATCACAGAGAAAGCGCTGATGTGGCTTATCTGCTCACGGAAACCCCTTGATCCAAAACGCTGGGCCGAGTTTACTTACTGGCCTGAAGCTGTTCCCCAGAACGGTGTTGATGTCCTCTTTGACCTTTGCCGCAACCTCACAAGATGGGATAAACAAGTCGATCGTGTGGTATTCGCACATCTATCGGTCCGGGAATTCTTTGAAAGCCACATATTCACGCCTGTGCAAGCGAATTCTATGGCCGCCGAATCTTGTCTTTTGCTGCTGACTAATCCTGATGCGCACCGGGGATGGACTACCTCGGTCGCCGGGGGGGACATATCGCCTTTCGCCTCATATTCGGTGGAACGATGGGCAGGGCACGTCAATCTCTGCTATAATCCCGGCCAACGTATAGGCAACGACATGCGAGACTTACTCCTACGTTTCCTGGGGACACGGGCTGAACCAAGTAAGCCGTACTCAGACTGGCTCCGTGCCGCTATGCAAGCAGCCAGCCACAGGGGAGATGCTTGGCCCCCAGAAGGCGTCATACAGCTGGAGTCTGAGCCACTTGATCCATTATTTGCAATGTCATATTTCCGTTTTGGGGAAGAACTTTTGCCGGAGTTTGAAGCTAGACTAAGTGGGATTGATATCAATACTAAAAACCTGATTGGGGAAGCATTGTTATACGTTGCAAGCAACGAGGGCAATGAACGGGTTATGAATTTGCTATTGGAGAAACAGGCAGATGTTAATGTGGTGTTTAGGCAACTGGTGTGCATCGACAAACTGCGCTTGCGTGACACTCCGCTGGTGGTAGCGATCAGCAAAGGACACAGTGGGGCAGTTCTTAAGCTCCTTGCCAAGGGGGCCACCATTATGTCAGCGAACGGGAATCGCTTGGGCACCTTGGAGACGGCAGTACGTATAGGGTCATGGGATGTAATAGACAAAATGATATCTACAGATCCCGGGCTCGAGATTACCGAAGCGGTTCCAGTCGTGCCCGCGGGGAAACGGGAGAGTGGGCTGGAGGTGATGCAGATCCTGCTGCCAAGATGTCCCGACACCGCGATCACCGAAGCGGTTCTAGTCGTGGCCGCGGGGCGCCCGAACAGTGGGCTGGAGATGATGCAGATCCTGCTGCCAAGATGTCCCGACACCGCGATCACCGAAGCGGTTCTAGTCGTGGCCGCGGGGAACCCGAACAGTGGGCTGGAGATGATGCAGATCCTGCTGCCAAGATGTCCCGACATCGCGATCACCGAAGCGGTTCTAGTCGTGGCCGCGGGGAACTGGAACAGGGGGCCGAAGGTGATGCAGATCCTGCTGCCAAGATGTCCCGACACCGCGATCACCGAAGCGGTTCTAGTCGTGGCCGCGGGGAACCCGAACAGTGGGCTGGAGATGATGCAGATCCTGCTGCCAAGATGTCCCGACATCGCGATCACCGAAGCGGTTCTAGTCAGCGCTGCGGAGAACACTGATAGTAGCCGGGAGGTGATAGAGATCCTGCTGCCAAGATGTCCCGACACCGCGATCACCGAAGCGGTTCTAGTCAGCGCCGCGGGGAACTATTTTAGTGGCCGGGAGGTGATGGAGATGCTGCTACCAAGATGTCCCGACATCGCGATCACCGAAGCGGTCCTAGTCAGCGCTGCGGGGAACAATCGAAGTTGCCGGGAGGTAATGGAGATCCTACTACCAAGATGTCCCGACACCGCGATCACCGAAGAGGTTCTAGTCAGCGCCGCGGGGAACTATTATAGTGGCCGGGAGGTGATGGAGATCCTGCTACAAAGATGTCCCGACATCGCGATCACCGAAGCCGTCCTAGTCAGCGCTGCGGGGAACAATCGAAGTTGCCGGGAGGTAATGGAGATCCTACTACCAAGATGTCCCGACACCGCGATCACCGAAGAGGTTCTAGTCAGCGCCGCGGGGAACTATTATAGTGGCCGGGAGGTGATGGAGATCCTGCTACAAAGATGTCCCGACATCGCGATCACCGAAGCCCTCCTAGTCAGCGCTGCGGGGAACGATGAAAGTGGCCGGGAGGTGATAGAGATCCTGCTACCAAGATGTCCCGACATCGCGATCACCGAAGCGGTCCTAGTCAGCGCTGCGGGGAACAATCAAAGTGGCCGGGAGGTGATGGAGATGCTACTACCAAGATGTACCGACACCATAGTTACTGAAGCGGCGATGATTATCGGTAAGATAGAAGATTGTGCCTGGGGTGTTCAAAATCTACTGCTATCAAGATGCTCCGAAATCGAAAGGGCCAGGGCAGCTTTGAAAGCCGCACCCGGCCGGACCTCTCCTCCTGAACAAAGCTGGCCTACCGAGGACAGTAATTGTAAGTCCACCGATTTAGAATAGTGTTAGTGCTTCAGCTGACCAGAATTTTAAGCAGAACGAGCAAGCGCATGATAGCAATCAACACGAGGCTAAACAGGAATCTAATGAATTTGGGACTTTTTGCTGGGGAGTTATACAAGGTCTTTACTACGGGGGTAGAACGTTGTTAGAATCAGGGTTCAAAAGCTTTGTCGGAACTAAATAACTGTGAAAGGATACAGAATGATGAAGATATAAATTCTAAAGAAGCCACTTCACCTATTAAATACATACACCTACGTGCACTGTAGATCCCATCCCATCTCTGATTTATGCATACGAGTGAGAAGTAGCCATCTCCCAATTGTTGCAGCCATTCGTAGTAGAGCGGTCCACCCCCCCCCCCCTCCCCACGCCGCACGCCGTGTTGGTTTGGTATGGATGCGGGGGAGGGTTTGTGGTAGTGGGGACTCGGGACTAGCTAGCGGTGCCCTGGCCCTATAGAAAATACCATACGCTCAAGGTAAGTATCCGGTCCGGAGGTGATCCCTGACATCTGGTGGTACGCCGAGAGGTGTGGGGAGGAGGGGCTACGGTGGAGAATGCTCCCAGGTACACACCCAGCTACCTCCCGATGCGAGGACTCCGGGGGATACAGGACTAGATTGCCGGAAAATAGAAATTAGAATGGAGCGTAGAATGTAGAGTAGGTATATACTAGGGGGGGGGGGGGTGCGGCAGGCAGTGGGGCGGCGCGGCTTATATAGTAGTAGCGAGCGGAGGAGAGCGATCGGGCCTGGACTGCAATTGTGCCAAAATATGGCGTGGTATTTATATTCCGCACTCCCGACTCGCAGAAGGTATTCTTTATTCCAGGGCATATAGAGGCAGGTTATATATAAACGTTATCACAGTGTATAAGCTTCCACGAAGTATTTCTGTTTGTTAGAACTGCATGCTATACTCTTCCGCAAAGAGGTGGAATGCCGGGAAGGGAGCGGAGAACAAACACATGCGAGCAAGGAGACCTCAGTGACTGCGCAGCGGTGCCCGACTCAAACTTTGAGCGCTTTATTGAGATATAGGAATTTGAACTAGGGCATAATATACTTACTGGCAGTTGTGCTAGAGGTCTTGACCATTTATCAACACAAATATGTTGGCAGCAGCTGTGATCCCGAGGAGAGGGTTTCGGGAGATCTGAGGAGTAGGGTTCTGGAATATTAGGATTATCTCTAAATTTCTTGGCCTTTTCCGGTTATTGTATTCGAGATAAGAACCATAATCCAGACATGCAACAATAGTCTTGAAAGTAGTAGTCCGGCTGCAATCTTTATCTCTTGGGGATGTATTTATCGTACTCCGGTGCGGAATCTTTTGACAATTATGTCCGGAATCGAACTAACATACCCGACCTTTCCTTATCTGCTGAAAGGGTAAATCAAATCATTCCCAGTACGGATATATTCCGACAAGATTTGGTGTGGTGCACTGGTGCGTAAATATCTAGTTTGTTCTAGTTCTCCCTGGCGTGGTGTTAACTATTGCAGCGGAAAGAATTCATGTGATGTCTAATGTTGGTGAGGGGGATGTTGATGGCCCTTTTATAACGATGATTATGTTGGCAAAAACAGTAATGACGTAATACAGGAGTAGTCTAGACCTTGCCACAATTATTGCACTGAGGATTCTATCTCCCGGGCTCGCAATAATGATCCCAAGACTCCGGCTCCCGAAAGTGTCATTTCCGGGTTGTCGGAGGAGTATGCGCTGCTATACCAAATCTCACCCATACGACTAGGAGCGCCCCCCAGAGCTCTTGTGGAGTAAGGTCGCGTAGTTACTGCCAAATGTTATACACACCATGTAAGAGGCGGTTGTTGAGGCTCTATGCCAAGAGTGCGGGGGATGGCAAAATTGCCCCACCCTCACAACAATGCAACAGAGCCTCATTTTGCAGTGTTGTTTGCTGTCTTGGCGGCGTTAGCACGCTACGTCATCTACCTCCACCCCTCCTCGCAACACCAGGCCCCATACGTTCTTGTTCTCACTTTTCAGCGTACTACAGGGCATCCCGCAGTCTAATCACCCCCAAACCACGATGGAGACGATTTTACACCGCCGACCGCCGCTTCCAGCTAACTAGACAGCGAATCCTGTGTGGTGGGCCACTGATTGCGAGAAGTCCTGAATGAGGATGGGGAGATACCGGGGGGTTCCTCGCGTCGCCTGCGAGCCCTTGAAGTATCGGTTTGCATCTCCCCACTCCCTTTGGCCCCGTTATCTCCCATGTCGATACTCAGTCTATCATCCACCGCTCAGGAGGTTACCACAATACCATAAATCCCCCAGCGATCCGCCCGGAAATACCCCCACACCTCCCCGCCACCGTTAAAACACCTTTATCTCGCGCCACAATTTGGAGGACGGCAGGAAGTGATGTAGCCGTGGTCATGGCGGCCTCCACCTGAACCCTCAACCTCTCTTCCTTCCCCATCCTCAATCTGTCCTCCGCACGCCTCAATCCTCCTTCACCCCCGATACGAAGATTTTGAAGAAACGAGACCACGGATGGTGGTGGAGGAGAGGCTCGTGGCTGAGGGGGCAGAGGCTAAGGACTAAGAAGAAAGTGTAGAAGGCTCAGATTGTGCATTCCTATGGATGGTAGAAGCTGTGATGGGTAGGTCGTGCTCGGCGAAAGAGGTTGGGCAGCCTGGCTCGTTACAAAACCTATATCATAGGGGGAAAATGAATACTATACTGCATTCGCTCTTCGTCTTTCGTTTTGACTAAGTATCCCACTTTCGAGTGGTTAGTAGTTCTCTCATGATCAGTGAAGTAATCTACCTGTATATTTGGTTGTGGTTACAGAGAGCTGTAGAAATTCATTATGCGGGGATCATAACATATCACTTGACTTCCGACATAATCTTCTGAGATGAATCTGTCTTTTTAGCACGTTACTCATAGTATAGTCCCAAATCCACCTAAGATGAAGCATATCAAAACTTGAAATATATAATTACTTAAACCCAACATACAACACTGGTATCATAATGAATCTAACAAAAAAACCCTGGCATCATGGGAAAGCACTCAGCCCCACCGTCCCTAGCAATTTACTTTCGTCTACCACGCTAAATCCCGACATCTTAAGCGCGAGCTTCCGATCTCCTGATACTCAATCTCCCCCTTCAGGCTACTGCTTGACCGATCGCCAACAGGTATCCCCTGATCGAATGAGACAATGGAAAACCCCATAAGACCGGTGGACAACCTAAATGGATGGAGCTGGGCATACCCTAGGATGGCTACTGCTCTCAACCCTACTCAATTCTACTCTACATTCATACACACCCCCGTTATTGTGACACCAAGGCCTACTTAGCCATGTTAGGGAAATTTGATTCTGGTTGATGATTGGGTCACAGGTTATCACTCGGTACTGTTTACTTGGGAGTCGTGATAGGGAGTTTTACTAACCCCGACAGGCTAGGTGTTTCAAGACCTGGTTTCGTGCTCACACTGAGTCAGACATAATCGACCGAACAGCCACGAACCAAGCAATGTATAGAGCCTGAGAAGGTTTGATCGAAATGCAGCACATCCGTCCGTACCACCACCCACAACTCAACAGCACCCTGCCCCACCAACCTTTCACCTTGAAAATGCAATTCAAGTCACAAATAAAGAAAGTAAGAGATCGGAAGAGGTAAAATCAAAAAAAAAAGTACAGAGCACTGCCAGTCTCCACTCACAAACCCTTCCCCGCATACCAAGACCAAGACTGTGTGCAATATCCAGCCTACCAAGGTTCGTACATCTAATCATAGTGTAGTATACCTCGCGCCAATAGAGAGTTTTAGCTACAGCGAGTTGGACGGAAAGACGAGCAGGTTGGACAAAAGGTCTAGCAGTTTTTGGCAACATGCTTGAAGGATGCATAGTGTCCAGGAAAAATATGGAAAATTATAAATTCATTCCTGGTGCTTTCCTTGGTCCTGCCCGCACTCGTGCTACATCTGTCTCCACCTTTTGGTCTTGCTCTTTGGTCCTGCCCGCATCCTACCTGAACCTGTTCCTGGCGTTGCAAGCACTGTCGTGCCGCGGGTGCTGGTGGGTATACTTTGGGAGTGTGGTCGTGCTAAGGTTTACTTGGGAATGGACTTCTCAGCACTCTAAGACATCTCACAAATACACCACAAACCCCTAACCCTAACCTTCTTTACATTTATCTCGCCACCATTTCACAACCACTTCCCTAACCCTGGTGGCGAAGTTTCGGCACGGCTTCTTTAACCTCTGGTAAGGAGGGCCATTGCTTATTCCAGCTGTTTTCACAGTAGTTACTTCACTTCTGGTAGGAAGGATTTCACTATAGGCTTCACTCAGGTACTGATAAGCAGGTTTGCTGTCGCCAGACCTCTAGCGAGGGAGTCTTCCTTGCTCTTTAATTGTGACGACATGGAGTATTAAGGAATTAATTTCCGGGCAAACTCTTGCACCCTAAAAACATACCCACCAGCGACACAACAGTACCTTTTGGTCTCATAACCTACAACCCAGCAACTCCACACTCTCTGCGCAATCTTTAATACCTACGTGACCTAATGTGCCCTGTAATACCTTCAGGATCTAGAGTTTAGACGATCATGCCTCTAAGGTTCAGTATCCAATCGGTTGAGCCAGGAGAATGTTATTCTGCGCTCGCTAATGCTTCTCTCACTGCAAGCTGTCACACAAGCGATGTAGAGCCTGTCTTTCAACCAAGCACTAGGAGCGTTGCGCAATCTAAGAGAGCTGAGGCTGCCGGCGATAGTGACCTGAACGTGCACAGGATTAGCACCTCCACCCTATTTATCATATCTTTTGGAGTCATTGAACCACAAAAGGTTCCATGCATTGTGGTGGATAAATGAAGGCCAGTTATAAACAGAAAGGGAGTAATAAAGGAAAGCAAAACACGTATTCTCACAAGCTCAAACTTAGCCTGCATTGGCGATCGGCCAAGGCGCAAGCTGCATTAGAGTTGATCCAGCGCTTTTACACAGGCCGGACAACGCGCGATATTCTATATCATCGGAGCTCCGACAGACTTACTAAATTGTTTAGTGATCATAATTCGTCTTTCGATTTGCAAATGTTGTATCGGCCTTTATATCCTGCCGCGGGAGAGAGCGAGCCAAACCACGAGAGCGCGAGGCTAACAATGCGGGGTTATGTATGTGGTAGTAGGGATCCTCTTTGATTCTAAGGCGGGGTTGACATAATGAGAGAAGATGGAGGTTTGTCACATATCTCAAATATCCTTTGAATGTGATTTTATAGACGTATACATGTAATTAAATCACAAGTATGAAGAAGCGGGTCTCTACCAACTATATAAATGAATTAAAAAAAGCATCATTTTCGCTTATTATGTTTCTATGTGAAATGAATCACTTTTAATGTGCTCTCTAAAGGGATCAAAAACCGATGGAAAAGGCACCTTTTACTATGGGTAAACGAATCAAAAAATGAATCCTTAGTTCCATTTGATACATTTAAAGTGCTTTTTCTTATAAAGCTTTAGAAGAAAAAAAGAATTGATCTCCCAAGGAACTGAACCTTGGCTATTGCGATTACTGAACCTGAATCTTATCACCTATGCTATCAGACAATATATTAATACATTGTTTGAGCTGTGTTGAATTGCCAGAGAGGAAAAGCATCAAAAAATTGGTGAGGAAAAGGCATCATGGAAAAGCATCATGGAAATGAATCCAAGTGCCTTTTACAAAAGCATACCCTCTAAATGAATCAAAGGATTCATTTACCAAAACTGACTGTGTGGGAAACGAATCAAAAGATTCATTTACATGGCTGGTAGAGTGATTACTCAATTCACCTTGGTTCGGACTTACCACATACAAATACGGGGATAGTGGATAATTCGAGAATTGACGGAATCTAGTTTTGTGGGTAAGGGCTTCCATTCAGGTTCGAGTCTTATCAGTTTTATTGGATTCTTTTGAAAACATGTGAGGTTAAGACACATATTGGATGACTTCCGGGGGAGGGGGTCGGTTTAGATTTCTAAACCTCGGAAACCTGGAAACCACTAATATGATTGGTTGTTCGTGACCTGTGCTACACTGGCCAGAAAATCTAAGTTCTACGGGAAGTCGCCCATTGAACTCTTACTTCACTTCCAGTTTCATTTCCCCATAGTGATTTGATGCCTTCCATCTAACAGTGCACCTAAACATTTTATTCGTTAATATTGATTCATTTCCCCACATAAATCTTACGTCTCGGTTATGATTCATCCTCCGATTCCTAGAGCGATAGACACGTAATATAGCAATTGAATATTATTCACGCCCCCCCCCCCCATGTTTTATCCCAGTAGCCGCGGCCGCGAACAGAGATACCGCATCGAAATTGAAACGCCCTCTAGTGATTTTCCTCCACATGCACTGTAAAAAGGCATTTTCGACACCCGCGGAGGTGTAACCGTTCACTGCGAGACGAATTACTGCAATAGGTACTCTATACGTTTTATAGGACTGGCTTACTCGTAGTTTTCTCACGTTTTCGAACTTGACTGGGTCTACATACGACCAAAACCCAGCTACCAAGGACGATGCAGACCCAGCCCGGCTCGGAAGTGTGGGGTGCAGGACCTGTGGTGTAACGGCGGTTAAAGATTGCATGAAGTGCCCCGCATTCTCACCTGTCAACACCTGTCAACACCCGATTTAGTTCGCTCACTTGATCCACTGTCTACTGACTTACCCCATACCCGTAGTACATCTAATACCGCGAGACCTTGGGTTATTCGGCCTAGGCTACGTACTAGACTACATTCAGTTTAGGCCCTCAAGAAGAGGCTTGTTCTGTTGGAGATCGAGATCCTCAGCTTTTCGCCTTGGCAGCCTCCCCGAAAAAGCTATATAAGCATAGAACGTATATATAGCGCATTGTAACCCTAGGGTAATTTGATTGGTAGATTCTGCCGCGTCAAAAGGGTGTACTGTTAAATCATGCGGGTAATATATGGTCTAGTATGTGTGTCCCCAGTGCATATTGTATAGTTCTTATGAGTTGCTACGGGGGCTTGTCCCGGGATTTTTGACATGGAGGTATACAAACTCGGCTCTTGACTTGCTATATACTATTTGGTAGAAAATGTCCCTGGAAAGTCACCATTTGGGCCGAAGGCAGAGCCCTGGAGAAATAGATTCAATTTACCAGTAGGGTGGTATCCGGTAATGAACCATTGGTATTATAGGATCAATCGTTGACCGGTTTCTTGACAAATTAGTAACACATAAATTTACGGAATGTCGGATATTTTCATGTATGTACTTAAGAAGATATTCGGCTAGTAGATATACCCGCTTTGTTGTTGAGCTGATAAGTTCTGTTCTATACCTACTTCTATTTCCGCATCAATAGTACGACCGGCACTCGAAACGCGCGTCCCCGGTCCCATTTGCAACAAAGGTTCCTGAGGAACGCATAAAATTTTGGTTACAGGGAGAGGCATCGTTTGACCTATTTATCGACCTACTGAGTGTACTATCGGTGGCTTCCTCTGTCTTTACGCTAGGTATTGTTTTTTCAAGAGGGCAAATCTACCCGTAAGTAATTTACACTTTACGCCGAAGGTTCCACCTAATCTATATGCTTACTTGCCTGCTAGGCTTAAGGATCAAAAACTATTGTGCTTGCCGGGTTTCCAATTTTGTGATGAAAATACAACCAAAGGTTGTATTCTCGTCCTAGACTTGAGAGTTTGGCAAGTGGGCTCTAGGCCTCATGTTGCGTATTTGTCGTAAAATAGTGTCTTTCGTGTCAACCCTTAATTAACCCCTAAAACATTTACATCGGATAGATTTTGTGTTTCTTCCTAGCCCGGGTTGGCCTTTAAAAGTGGCCCCCGATTTCAAAAGTTGGGTTTTCCCTGTGGAGCAATAAAACACTGTCATCAAAAAAAGCAAAGCTGTAACCAGGGTCAAGTCCCGTTCCTTGTGATATGCGAAGAGAAGATCTACTCGTAGTGTCCTGACCTTTTTGAACTGGGCCGCTATTGCATACTCCAAGAATCATGAGTTTGGCGTATTTTTGTATGATATGCAAGATTAATCGCGTTCAAAAGCGTCATCGCTCTACGAGTAGTCGTTTCTCCCCAGTATATGCAGACAAACCAGCATGAGTGATTATGGCTTGTCTCTTTTTTAGCGATCTCATTAACAATAAGGATCTTCGGGGGAAATCCTCGGAAGCAGGGGGGGGGGCCTTTTGAACGAAATTTTCCCCCAGTTAATCATTGTTGGAATCGTTGAGCCTAGAGTAACTGCCTATTCAATCTTTATAAAAGGGTAACGCGAAGAACGTCCCTTCTTAATCCTCCTACTCATCTCCACAACCTGCTCTCTCCATTTCTCTCATCCTATCTTTCCTCCCATTCATACTCTTAATCATGGATAAGTTAAAAGCCTACGAATTCTCCGAGTTGACCTTGCGGCCAAAATTGGACAGACCTGTGGCCGCCATCAATGTCGCCGACATCAAACTTACCCGCGGAAAACTGGTTTTTGAAGGCGAGACCTCGGATAAACGTATCTATTACCTGCCACTGTGTAACGATTATAAGGCCCGAGAACTTACCGTTCATGCGGGCGGGCTCGCTATCATACGCGCCTATCCTTCTATGGAAAACCCAGATGAGGGAGTCAGCGGGGAGTTGACGCTGCAAGTAAAAATGGCTGTAGGGGACCCGGATGCAGTGACACCTATTATATGCAAGTTTCCCTTCGAGAAGGACTTTGACCAGGAACTCGAGGGCGCCATTACGCGTCAAATACAGGAGTGCTACTATCGGGATGTGATGATTGTGGGCTCAGGTCCCCTCGGAGCGACCTTTGCAAGGAGGATTCTCGATAAAAAGCCGTCCGCAAGTGTTATGATGGTTGAAACTGGCGCGCAGTAAGTCGTTCTAACCACAGAAGGGTCGTTCGGGTTTGGGTACTGACGTAGGGTGGGGTTTGGTTAGGGAGAGTGTAGTTGTGGGTGAGCATAAGAAGAATAACGTTGGATACCAGAAAGATATCGACAGCTTTGTACAGTACGTATATACCAATTATGTGTCTTGCACTTGTAGCTGATTAAATAGACTAACCACATATACTATCACTACAGTGTCATTAAGGTAATCGAGAGATTCTGGTTAGACCACACTGGGTAGCTCGTTTGTCTAACGCAAAAAGGGCGCTTTGAGCTTGCTCTCAGTCCCGGTTAAAGATCAGTCGAAGGCCGACGCGGGCACATGGGCGCGGTAATTCTCCCATTCTTCTACCTAGGCTCCATAGCATAGCCTCCCCGTTTTCTTTCATATAAGGCACAGAGCTAAGTTATATACCCATCATATTATAGTAAGGGATTCGATGGGTTCGTCAATCTCGGGCAAAATCCGGATCAAAAGCCTATCGAGAATCTCAGTGCCGCTGCAGCAACTCGCGTTGTTGGTGGAATGGCGACGCACTGGACCTGTGCGACGCCAGAGCAGCTTCCAGGCCTTGAACGGAGCGAGATCTTCTCCGACGACGAGTGGAAGACACTTTATGGTGAAGCAAGAGAATATCTTGGGACTCGTAGGGATGTTTTTGAAAATTCCATCCGTCACCTGCTTGTGAAGAATACTCTCAGGAAGCGCTTCGATGAGGTGTGGGACAAACGTCTGCTGGATTCTCTCCCCTTGGCTGCCAAGCGCAGCGAAACCAACGATCAATATGTGGTTTGGGCGGCCTCCGATACGATCCTGGGTAATACAGTAAACAAGCTTCAGTTGTTCTCCAACCATCACTGCGTCAGGCTCGCCAACTGGGATGGAGAAATCCAATACGCATTGGTGAAATCCTTGAAGGTCAAAGGAAAACGCATCTGTGTTATGGCAAAGAAATATATCCTATGCGGGGGCGCTATACTGAATCCGCAGCTCCTTTATAATTCCGGATTCCGCACTTCCAGGGACCCGAAAGACGGGACGCAAAGAGATAATCCATCCCCATTAATTCCGGCACTGGTATATATCAATCTTTTCCCGTTTTTAGTAAATCAGCGTGTTTATCTTGAACCTTAAGCTGATGAAGGCGATTTCGATACTCCAGGGAAAAAATCTAACAGAGCAGCCTCTTGCGTTCTGCCAAATTATTCTCGACGAACGTCTGGTCGATACGATAAGACCGCCCAGGATGCGACTGTACGGTGTGCCAGGCGAGGAGGCACAGTATCCCGATTGGGTTACCCCACCGATCCGGGAAAGGCTGGAGGAGCACGCCCGGAGGCACCCCAATGACCCGGTTCCGTTCCCGCTTGGTGATCAAGAGCCGCAGGTGTGTATAGATGCTTATATTCATACCTCTCTCCCTGTATACGTATAATCTTATATAGCCATGTTTCGCTTGATGGAAATTGCTTACATGCACAAAACACGGCCAAAACAGATCACAACCCCGGTGCAGGAAAGGTGGCCATGGCATACCCAGGTACGTATTTCAGTGAATATATGACCAGCAACCACCTCAGCCTTCGAGGCCGGACATTAACGTCGATTTTCCCGTCAATAGATTCACCGGGATGCCTTTTCTTACGGTGATGTCGTACCGAGTATTGACTCTAGACTTGTTGTTGATCTTCGATGGTTTGCCAGGGGCGGAGTTGAGCGGCCGGTGAAGGACAAAAACAGTAAAGAGCTTTTGAACGATCATCAGGTCACCTTTTCCACCTTGTGTCGGGACAAATACAATATGCCGCAGGTAAGGAGGGGAGCCTTCTTAACACCTCCCAATCTTAACTATGTGCGCTGCTGAGATTTACTGTAGCCAACCTTCAAATATGTGCTTGATGATGACACAAGAGCCGACTGTCATAAGATGATGGAAGAGTATACTCATAGCGCCCACTCCGCGTATCAGTCCAACGACCTTCATGCTAATCAATATGTAGCATGGTGCGTGTGTCGCTAATGCTTGGTCGCTACGTTCCGGGCTCTGAGCCAAAGTTTATGGATCCCGGGCTCACGCTTCATATTTGCGTAAGTTGAACCAACCAAGGCGCGTTGGGATCATAACCGCTAACAGAAGTCTCAAAAGGGTACCACCGCCGCCGGCTATCACCCTGAAAACTCTGTTGTCAACAAGAACTCCGAGGTCTGGGGTGTGAAAAGGCTTTGGCTGGGTGGGAATGGGGTTGTTCCCGGATATAACGCGTGTAATCCGACGTTGACGAGCATGTGCTTTGCAATCTGGGCGGTTGACAACAGTATCATCACTGACCTTTGAGCCTCTGTTTCCGGGAAACACCATACGTTGGGGGAAATTAAGGTTTCTCTGTAATGCTGTATTTCTTTTACTTGCGGTCTACATGTAGTGATGTTTTTCCCAAAATTGGATTTCAATCTTAAGTGGTTTATCGCTCTCCATAAAATCGCTCCTAGCCATTTGCATAAGCACGAGAAAGCACAACAAGTAGGTGACGGTTTGACGCTCAACTAGCAACGTATCTGGCGGTTTGATGATATGGATACACGTTAGTCTGCAATATGTTCAGTTCTAGGGAGGTTAAAAGTGGGTAACGTGCATGTTTCACCGGGAAAGCAATCATCACCGGGTAAGCAATCAGCCATGACAACAGGACTTTAAAAATCTCAGATTTTGAGGCTGAAGTGAATCAAATGTCTAGAAACACCCTTCCAATATCTTTTGACTATTTTTGATGATATTTGCTAAGGTTGAGTAGTAAAGGATGCTTGTCATAATACATAATTTCTTCTCTTCCTTTTGGGTCTTTTGAAAGTAGCCCACCACACTATCCGAAGTATTTATCATCCAAAAACAACAAAAGTACTTCCGGACCCAACATATTTGGCTTCGTATTAGACTAAACTTTAGTCCTACCATCTTTCATCAACGGGGCCGGTTACTTTCCCGGTGACGATCGCTTTCCCGGTGAAACACGTTAACCCCCAACAACGGCTCGATAGCGCTACCCAGAAATTGGTTTTGGGTTGGGGCGTGGAGGCTGGGAACTAGTAGGTAAACGTAGTAAAGACGCAGGGACAGCTTGCTTGTAGTGATGGGCATGAGACAAGACGACACGAGACTTGGGCGGGCCTTGTCTTGTCTTATGATTTTCATTTCGGTCTCGAAAGTCCTGAGACAAGTGCCTAGTCTTGATAGAGTCTCGAGACTTTGTGGTTATGTGACCCTGATGCCAGAAAAAGTGAGAGAAGGTCAGAAACAGCGGGTCGAAGGCTGTTGCCAAACCCTAGCCCTAATTTGGGAGTTTGTAATTAATATCAGATTGTATGATGGTAAAAAGTCAAAAAGGTCTCGAAACATCCATGACCAATCTTGTCTTGTCGCGTCTTGTTGACCCCCAGGTCTCGTCTTGTCTTGCCAAAAGTCTCGAGACAAAGTCTCAAGATAACTTGTCTCGTGCCCATCACTACTTGCTTGCTCACCGATCAGTAGCCGTTTCTAGTAGGGGTGTATCCGGCATGGAGGTGGTGAGCCCTAGGAGGGGAGATCTGTGGAGTAACCAAGGTGGAGGTGGGGAGGTGGGGGGACAGTGAGCTCTGAGGTTGGTACGGACCTTGAAGTGGATATAGTAGTGGGGGGAATGAGAACCGAGTGATACGCTATGGTGCACTCGACTCTCCTTGTGTTAGAGTGTCACCGACTCGCGCGGTTTTATCTTCTTGCAACTGGTCTGGGGTGGAGGTGGAGGTATAGGCAAGGAGGGGGAGGAGGTGGGGAGGTTGTTAGCGGAAGGTTGATAGTCGTAGTTGAATGTTTGCGGCGACGTAGGCGGAGTCGGGGGGCTGATTTTATAGATTCCGAGGCGCGCGGAGTGCCCAGTAAAAAGTCTACCTATCACCAACCTGATATGATTTATCGCGGTATAAAAGATGCGACCTACTACAATAGGTGTGACACCTGATCCCCGCAATCCTCCCACCCCCACCGCTCCCCTGGTGAAAGCCAAATGAACAAAATTATGGCCCCATACATCAACTCGACGCCACCAGATCGGTAGAGCCCAGGCTTCAGGTGCAGCCCAGAATAATGGTATTCAGCAACATAACCATCACTCCCGATACTTTCGCTTTCGCAATTTACCATCAAGACTACTTGGCATTCTCTCTTCTTTTACACGCCCGAGAGCGCCTACGCGCGTTTGTCAACTTTATAAGCATCTGGAGTCCGGACAACAACTATCTGTGCGCATTGTTATGGTAATTTGTTCGGCTGGTACAGTGCTTTAAATATCCCGTTCCCCCCTCGCCCTCCCCCCACTCCCTTAGAACACACTTCAACTCGTCTCCTGAGAGCTTGTTCCTTCCAAAGGATCCAACCTCTCTACCCCTACTACTGATATTTCGTTGGTGTATTTTGATGAAAGTCAGGGTTAGGGTTGTTTGTGGAGTTCAGCGCACAGAAAACATCCACCGTGAGCTCTCGGCTGGGCGCGGCGCGGGGGGCCTGGGGGTCCAGAGTGGATGTC
The DNA here is from genome assembly GCA_024713715.1 of Morchella sp. 2018-W26. Lineage (NCBI taxonomy): Eukaryota > Fungi > Ascomycota > Pezizomycetes > Pezizales > Morchellaceae > Morchella > Morchella sp. 2018-W26. The sequence goes on from JAMGYX010000017.1 coordinate 1,029,747, forward strand.
AATGGTGAGTTGTCAGGTGAGGATTGGACTTGCTTATTTTAGTGTTTAGAGGATGTCAAAACTTCACTACACCTATTGTACCCCTAAACTACAGACTTGTGTGGCTAGGACCGTGACGTTGATTTACAGCCGCAGAGCGAGCGGACTACAATGCTCTAATTGGTCTAAGTGCATCCGGGGAAGCAAAGATGGTTTTAGCGTAGACGCCGATATTTGACCTTTAAGACGCGCTGTAGACTCGAGCGTGATAATGGGTAATGGTGGTACCCTGTGGTACAAACTTTGGCAAGAAAATACGTGGTTTACTTTTAAACCACCGGGGGGTCTGCTTTGAACCACCAGGGAGTTTACTTAAACCCTGCTACATGTATGGCTTGCTTGTGGTTTGCAGCTTATATATGGGGTTTACTTTAAACCATGTGGGAGTTGGAGCACGGTAATGCCGCTGTCAGGGCCACAGTCGCCGGTGACGATTGTCTCGCTGGACGACTGCTGAGTTTGGGGCGCCTCTATCATGCGCGATTCGAGCGGCTGGAAGACATGGATGACCTGGAACGAGCCATTGGGAATGCGGAGGCTGCATTTAAAGTATGGAGTTTAGCTCTGGAGGGTGGCTGCCACCCGTGCGCTTCCAATGCCCTTGATTCATTGGGCACCTGCCTTACTACATATTTATTTCGAACGAAAGACCTCGAGAAAATTGAGGGGGCACGCTTGAGATTTGATGAAGGAATGAACATTCTGGCGGGGCAGTGTCCTGGGGATCAAGTAGTGTATTGTGGTAGTTACAACAACTTCATACGAACTTAGTATCATTATACCACCTGCTTCAAACATCTTTATTCTCTAAGCGGGGAAGTTGATAACATCAAATCGTTCATCAGTGGCTCTAAAAAGATTCTTGAGCGAGTTAGAAAAGGGAGTCCAAGCCACGGGAAAATGCTACATGGCTTATCCATCGGCTATTATTGGAGTTATACTGATGAAGGAGATATTCAAAACCTGGATGAGTCTGTCAAATATGCAAAGGCTGCGGTCGCAGAAACTCCCGTCGGCCATCAACAGCACGCATATAGACTTATTTGGTTGAGCAATGTCCACCAGGCCTACTTTGATTTCACCAGTGAAATCGAGCACTTGGACCAAGCCATTCTCCATGTATCCAATGCTCAAACGGCCGTCTCCCCGGAACACCCGCGTATGCGTGAAATTCTAGCTGCCCTGAGTACCTGTTATCATTTAAAGTATACGCGCTTTGGAAAGTTTGATGATCTAGAGATTGCGATCCACCAAGGGGAAAAGGCCCTCTCATCCACTCCTGACAATGACGTGGGTCGTCGTTTGTCCGGCTTGGGGCTTCTCAGTCTACTTTTGGATTCTCGGTATAAACGTTTGGGCGCACTGAAGGATCTTGACGCAGCGATCGTATACACAGAAGATATCATAAACGCTCTTGATGAGGCTCATGTGGATCGTTCGATCCGCTTGAGCAACATAGGTAGCCATTATTCTGACCGATATGATCGTCTCGGACACCCGGCAGATTTGCATGCAGCCATCGATAGTGCGAAGGCTGCGTTAGAGGCTACAAGGGAGAACGATCCTCTCCGGAGTGGCATTCTTCATAACCTCTCCATATTTCTAAACCAAAGCAGCCGTTGCACTTCAACACCCGATGCACAGAAGAAGGATCACCTGGTTGAATCGATCGGCTATGCTAAGGAGGCGGTGAGAGTATCATCGATGAAGGATCCTAGATTCCCTCATACTCTAGTGACCTTAGCCTCTCTCCACCGGAAATTATATCTTGAAACCGGTAACTTTGAAGACCTACAAGTCTCTATCAGGCACATGGATAGTGCCCGGGCTCTCGTGCCACCGGGCTCCCCAGATCGCGTGGCGATTCTAAAAACTCAAGCTAGTTACCTCATCCTTCGCCTTAAGGCCCTACGTTGTCATATTGACGGCGGACTGTTGGATCTGATACCTGACTCCGGGGAAGCGGGCCCTACCCTACTTGACGCCATAAGATTATGCACTATGCTAAGTGATGCAACAAGAGCATCCTCTATGCTACTTGACGCCTGGAACTGTCTTGAAGCTCCTCCACTTATACGTATAGGGGCAGCACGGGAGCTGGCGGAGCTTGATATACCTGTGCTCTCGGACAAATCAAGCTCGATATTGGAGGAGGCAGTTCGGCTGATGCCTAAGATTAGCCTTGTCCAAGCTCTTGAACGAGACGGCCAACAAGTGGTTTTGGGGGGGCTATATGGGCTCGCATCGCTGGCGGCGGCCACTGCACTTGCGGCGGAGAAGGGTGCGGCACATGCTCTCGGTCTCCTGGAACTGGGAAGAGGGATTCTATCAGGTCATGTTATAGACACGAGAAGTGATGTAGTGGACTTGAAGAGTACGCACCGGAAGCTATGGGAAGACTTTGTTAGTCTTCAGATGGAAATCAATTCCCCATTAGACAAAACCTCCGATACAAAGGTTGCCCTAGCCAGACGGAAGGACGCAATGGTGAGGTTTGACCGCACCTTGGCCAATATCCGCGCCATCCCTCAATACGGAGGGTTTCTGTTGCCGTCTACACCAGAGAGTATGTGCAAGGCTGCTGAGGGCGGCACTATTGTTGTTGTCAATTGCACCAAGATCCGGAGCGACGCCATCATAGTCACCCCATCCGGCATCAGGGCTCTCGCACTCCCAAAGTTAAGTCACGAAGACATGAAGTCAAACATGGCCCGATTCCCGGAGCTTTTGGTTGGAAGCCCAAGAACCAATGCCAGCAGGAATAAAGAGCTGGGCAAAATCCTACGTTGGCTATGGGAGGTCGCTGTGGAGGGAATTCTAGAAACGCTTGATTTAAAGATCTCACGGTCCGGCCATCTTCCTCGAATATGGTGGATTGGTACAAGAGAATTGAGCAAAGCACCGTTTCACGCGGCAGGTATCCATACGGGAAAATCTACAAAACATACCCTAAATCGAGTCTGTTCTTCATATATTCCCACTATTAAGTCGTTGTCATATGCCCGCGAAAAACGATTCCCACGGAGTCCATTGGCCACAAACCCCACGCCGAAGCGTTCAGCATTGCTGGTTACCATGCCAGCCACGCCCGGCCATGCTGCGCTTCCCTACGTAGCAGAAGAGGCAGATATCATTACTTCTATACTTAATCAACTGATGAAATCAAAGACATTAACTCAGCCCACAGCCTCTGAGGTGCTCAAAGAACTCTCAAACCACGACGTGGTCCACTTTGCTTGTCACGGGATCTCAGATCAGAAAAACCTATCGCGGAGTCGATTAGTCCTTCTCGATTCCAGCAAGCCAGGCAGTCCTGCTATTGATCCACTGACTGTGCAGGCAATATCGGACGCGTATATTGAACGTGCGCAGCTCGCATATCTTTCTGCCTGCAGCACCGCAGACAACACAGCGACAGGTTTCGGGGATGAGACTTTACACCTTGCGAGTGCATTCCAGCTGGCTGGTTTCACGCATGTGGTAGCGAATCTATGGCCGTCAAAGGATAAGGCATGCATGCAGGTTTCTGGGGATTTTTATCGTGCATTGTTTAGTAGTGGGGTGGTGGGGGGGAGTGAAGAACATGCAGGAGTTAGTATGGCGCTACACGGAGCGGTGGCAAGGCTGAGGCAGGAGAAGTTGAAGTCGCCCCTTATCTGGGCTCCATTCATTCACACGGGTGCTTGACATTTTACGTTGCGTAACATCCTGTAAGGTCTCGATAGTCAACTTTCTTTTGTAGTTAAAACGCGCTCAGCTAGCTGTTTCATTAAACTTGGACCTAATGAATTCAATTCAATTCTATATATTCTATAACTGACTGTACGTGATGGGTTCGGATTCAACTAGACTGGTTTAACGCTACTTGAACCCTTTTTAAATTTGGTTCATAGTTACAAGTATAGCGTGTTACCAATTGAGGGCTGATCACCTCATAAACAAGTGGTATGTATGGGCAGCAGGTCCTGTGACGGTCCTGGTCAAGGTCCTAGTCCCTGTTATTGCCATCATGATATGGCCGAAATCAATGCTAGGCCCCTGTTTGTAGAACGTTGCCGGTCCCGTTTTTTTGATTTAGGTGTGCAATGAAAGACACCCAACCTCACAGCCATTTGCCAGTTTTCATTTTGGTTACTGATGATGATTTGATGTTGGTATCATACTTTAGCAAGACCCGTTCCTGGGTTGAGCTCTGTGGGCAAAAGAAAAAAGCACTGCACGCATGTCCCAAAACGGACCATGTCTCGTTCCCCGTGTGCGCACCCCTCAGCTCCCTGTCCACGGATCGGATCAATGCACATGGGCATGTCTCTGGATTATATTTGCCTGGGAATATGGACGAGCGGAGTCAGCCCTTCACTCCGTCCCATACTAATCGGCCACTCCCCAACTCGATCGCAACCTCCGCAACCCCGATCGTGCCTGCATATAACGATCGCAACCTTCCGCAACTCCCACGTGGAGGCAGGCATGGAGGCAGGCACTAGGGCTGTGGAACAACTATGGGTGCGTGCCACGCGTGGGGGACTACTTCCTACCCTGGCCCTGGGGTTTGAACCCGCAGTTTCTAACACATGTGCGCGCCAGGGTCCCGTGAGATACTGGAGACCGTGTTTAAAACAGGACAAAATACTCAAGCTGTTGGAAACTGATGTTTATAACTGTATGATACCGCGGATGAGATAAGCAAAGGAGTTCGTGTGTGTCTTTTATTCACGACCCCGGGGGGGGGGGGGGCGGACTTGTTTCTGCCCACCTCCTATGTTGTTGTTTAATAACCCTAACCCTGCCACAGTATCTTACTCCCTCTCAACTGGACCTGGGTTTATAACAGGGTTGAAACCGTGTTTCTTACTCCCAGTACTCCAGTATCTTACCCTTTATATTTGACGGGACCCTAGTGCGCCACTCACAGGTCATAACATGTTACCTTATGGGAAACCAAGTGATAGGTACTCTGACATGTTACAATCTATCTATCTAGACATATCTACTTTTCTACTACTTACAGTTTGCGAAACAGGGGATGGGGTTGACGGAGAGGGGAGGAGAGGGGGGGACCGAAGGCCCCTCGTAGCTGGAATTTGAAATCCAGTCCTCCGGTGTAGTTAGTTAACTGCTGCTCTCTCCACTCAAATAAAGGGGGGCAATTCTACAACTAGATACTAATGGCATCAACTCGCGGTCGCGAGTTGGCTCCTGCTAGCAGCAAGTACCACACACAGCTCACTCGGGCGGCTGCCAAGGCTCGTGGCTTGCAACAATGCGGATCAAAGTAAAAATTATACTAGACCTGTAACTAAACGAACCAATCGATACTTTGCTCTGTCGGCCGGATGAGGGAAATGAACCAAAAGACCCATCACCTCGATTGTTTTTTTGGAGAGGGAACCGGTGATTCATTTACCGGATTAATTTCCCCAAAAATAAGGTTTTAATGACATGTTCTAAAATTCCGTATTTACATATTTTTTGATACATTCCTGATACTCTTATCGGTATGAAAATCAATAGTGATATCATTTCAACTGAAATTATAACTCATCCTGTAAGCCTTTGGTTTAATAATCCTAATATTACAGGTAAAACTCGGTCATATTCTCTATATTTTCGTATTATTTCCCAAACAGATTGAAAGATACGTTTCCCTACGCCACTAGAGTTGGTTGAGAGTCCACAGGCTACGTAATTACTGATAATCAACGGCTAGGGAATCAACCCAGTCTCCCCAGAACACTATGCTTGGCACTCTCTAATCTCTAATAACAAACTCCTCCAGAGTGAAGCCTTTGATGTTCATGTCACAGTCGCGACCTCTATCACCAAGTAGATGACGCGCCCTGAATGACAAAATGATTAGTGTATGCTATGTCTAGGCTCGTAGCCAGCGCTCTTATTGGAGGCAGTGGAGCATTATCGTTCCGATCTTTGGCGGGGTCTTTTTGCGGGAGTATCGGGAGCTCTCCGGTGCTAGAAAGGCTGCTATCGGGATCGGAAGACCTTGTCGGAGGGCTGTTTACATACAAAGAATAAAGTCTCTCAACCTCCGGCGGAGTTCATTTTCACCTCCGACATGAAAATATGGTTCATTTCGGCCCCGATATCGCATCTAAGAGCCCGATATCACGTTTCAGGCTCCGACATGGGTACCGGAGTTTTTCTCGACATTCGTTGGAAAGTTAATGCTCCAGACCCTACGGTAAGCAGCAAGCTGCTCATAGCGGATGGGTACAAGACTATGATTGTAATCACAACCGGCCGGTCTCCGTCTAGAGGTTAAAAAAGAGCTTCCTATTGGGGTCGGAGAACAGGTGTTTTATTGTCTAAGCTCCTTCACCGGCCGCCGAAAACTTTACTAGCAACTCTCCCTATATGACCTCTCCCTGTCCCCGGTTGATAAAGATATCCCTTCAACAATGCTAGTACCCGTCGGCAATTTTTTACATGAGATAAAACCTAGTCGCCAGCCAAGAGGATAGTAATTGAATATTTTATAGATAGTTAGAAGAATCTCAATCCCCACAATTTCAGGAAATCTTTTAAGGTATTCCCTTCCTGACTGCTTCATGCATTGATTGTTGAGATCAAATAATACCTGAAGCCGCACCAGCTAGGAAGAAAGTGTTCCAACCTTGTTCCCCTGATAAGCACAATCCCGCCAGGCCTACAAACAAACCTCCTATCCATTTCCCTGATACAAAAGAAAGCCCCTGTAAATTCACCTATTGGTGCCATCACCGCCCATCTCTCCTTTAAATCCCAACATCATAATGAGCTTCATTGGAAAGGTGGTTTTCAGGGCCTTGTCAGACAATGTGGGCAATGTATCAGAAAATATGCCAGATCTTGCACTCTCTGGCTAGTAGAGATGAGACTTATAGCTTGAGGTTGGCCTCATGAGATGTTGCATGCATGAAGTAACAATCAATATCGGTCTCATAAGACGTCACTCGTGACCCCCCCCCAGTAATCAATCATGAAGGATGACTCGTCCTACGAGTGATACGCGGTGACTGCTCGAGCGCCTTTGCCAAGGAATCCCCACGTGACTAACAAATCTAGAGGTTGGTGGGTATACTGTATACAGTCATACCGATACGCAATGTGTTTTGATTAGCCATGAATTATTGGTGGGGAGTTGGGTATATTGCTTTTTGTCTCTGTTGGTATTCTGGAGCTTTGCTGTTAGTGATGATTCGGGGACCTTGCGTTTTTGTATTGATATTAGTGACAATCTAGGGACTGTGCTTTTTGTGGTGGGTGTTCGGGTGGCTGGGGAGTTCGTCTATTGCTTTTCTTTTTCATGTGTGTGGGTGTTGGTGGCGTAGCGGCAGGAAGCATCCCTAGCAACCCTCGAGTACCAGCAACCCTCCCTACAGACAGGGCGTTCACTGTCCTAACTGGCCGAAGGCCAGAAACGACTTGTAATATAATAAGTATATACACGCTTACCAGCAAAAGAACCAGAAAATGCAAGTAACGGAACCAGGGATTATTTGTATGAGAGAACGGCGCCACTCCATACAAATTATCCTTGCCCTGAGAAACCGCATTTTCTGGTTCTTATGCTGGTAAGCGTGTAGATATACCTGGTATTCAGTGTGCGATTTAAAGGATATCATTGGCCGAGTTTGAGAGGTTTTCCTTTTTCCCCTTTTCTTTCTAGAAACGTTGGAGTGAGTCAGTAGACATGGATATTCATTCAAACATCCCTTGAGTTAATCAAATACATAAATAAGAGCCTATAGAAAAAAAATATTAAAAATCAAAAAAGTCCTATAGCTATAATAGAAGTATTAATGGCTTAATATAGGTTTATATTATGATGTGGACTGTGGCGCTAAAGTAACTATTTAAGCAATATCAGTGCCTAAAAAGCCAATAAATGCTCGTACTACATGCATGTACTCACTCTCGTACTCTGCTTATCTACCACCATAAGAACCTGAAATGCAGTTGCTCAGGGCAGGGGTAATTGTAACAAATCATCCTTGTTTCCGTCACTTGCATTTTCTGGTTCCTTTCGTGGTAGTGTAAAGTGCTGTCTAGTGATGACGGATACTGGGCGTCGACGCGTCCCACCGATACCATGCCACACTCTGCCACCAGATCATGCCCCCGTCAGCCAATCGGTTGCAGCCCAGCAGAGCAGGATGTGATATGTGACACCTCTGCCGTAATAAGTGATGGAACACAACGGTACCTACTTTGTAACATTTGGTGTTCGTACGCTCGGGGTTTCCGGCACTTATTACCTGTCGCTATATGTACAAGCTAGGGTGTAACGAAAAGTGATCAGAATCTGATAAGACCCACGGCCTTCGGCCGGAAAGGATAACCCACCATATATTGAAGGGTTTACCCAAACATTTTATGAAAAACACTTTATGGGGGGCTTAGTAGAATATCTCTAGGTGGGTATTCTTTTGGTTGTCTTACCTAAGCCTCCATCTCAATTATCAATAACATGATATCGTAACATGATATCATGCACAGAAAAGCAAAAATCAATATCATGACTCAGATATCAAGCAGAGAGAAGCAAAAATCTATAGATCATCCAAAGAGGGGCAGAAACCAATATCAATCAATAGGAAAAAGTAATATTATTCAAACCATATATTACTGAAAGCTGTATTAGTCCTTGAATTCAGTTGTGTCCTTCGCATTGTGAGACCCTGCTCGCCAGCGTTGTCCAATTTACCAGTGCATTTGTGGTACAGAGGTTTCAAGGGCTGCACATATTACTAGATACCAATACACGTAGCGAACTCCACAACAAAGATATCGAAACTCTGTATGGTACAATAACTACAGCAAATGTAGCATTCAAATGACTCCCTATCTAGCCAAAGGTACTAGCTACTACTGTTGTGAAGTTGTTCAAAGATCTCCGGTTCTAGGTTTGACACATCCATATTCTCATGAGGTGGGCTAGCTGTACGGGATCATGAAGACTTCCTGGTAGTGACTTTACATATGTACAAGCCTTTAGCCAGAGTACGATAGGGATAATTATCCACAATGCATTCGAAACCTTTAGCTATGCGTGCCTTATAATTAATCATTTCAGGATGGAACATATATACATAGGCTTAGGGTTCGTTATGACAACATGATATAAAATAAATCACCAAAGGTATTGTCAGCATCTCTACCGTGACTGAACTCACACTCAAAGAGCTCGAGCTTTCAAGTCGACCAGCGGAAAAAGCCTGAGCCAACCCGACTTGTAAGGGTAGATGCCTGTGCCTCCTCGTCTCGTGGACCACACTACTTATTGCTTAAGCCGGACACGTCTCATTATATCCGAATCACGAGCACTTTTGATGTAACTATAATTATATTCATTCTAGGTGGAGATACATGTAGCTATTGATGTGCATTATCCCCAGGCTTTAGGTATAACACCCTCTAGTGATGAAAGGCATGAGAATTGTTGGCTGGAGGTATTGAAGTATAAAGATCAAGTTCGTTATTGTTCGACGCTAAGAAAGAAAGAGAGAGACATAAGGTCTGTATTTAAAGAAAAATGAGTGACACCATGTGGAAAACATATAATGAGTAATCTGCCCGATGAGATAGAAAGCTCCGTCAATAATAGCTACCCCGCGCCGGGTGACTAAGACAAATAGCATGAAATAGAAAACCCAGCAAAATACTACTTGTGGCGATTGCCAGATAAAGAGGAATATCACCACTAGAAATTGGATAATATGGATCCCGAACGGTGGAGCGGGGGGGGGGGGGAGAGAAGAGAGAGTTAGTGCCCGAAGTAATAGAACACGGCCAAAGCAGATGTATAATGCACATTGGAGGGAAACGCCACCCCAAAGGTAAAAGAGACCCGAAAGATACTCGGAAGAGCGTTGTCGGTTATGTAATGCGTGTTGGAAATCAGAGGTAGCTGCAAGCCACAAGAAATGCGTGTCAGATGTCTAATAATGCATACCGGAAACAAATAGTAAACATCGGGGGTGCTGTCGGGGTAGGAATGTGCCGGTCGGGAGATAAAAGGATGTGCCGGTCGGGAGATAAAAGGATGGGCCCGGAGCAAATGCTAAAGGACAGGCATAACCGGGGAAGAATTTGGGTACTCAGATCCTACTTCAGTAGATTGTCAAAAGCACTTGCAGGGTCTGCCTCGTCGCTCAAACCGGTCTGGTAAGTGCCGAGGGCATCCGGGCTACTTTGAGTCCCCATTTGGACAGAGCCAGTAACCTCTAAACCGGGTGTTTCTTGGGTATGAGGCTCGGGAAGAGTACTACACCACAAATTTTGGCTGCGAGAAGCACGGTAGATGCTGCCTGGTTGAATTCTCGCTGGTTGGGGTAGTGGTTGTGGTGGTGGTGGTGGTGGTGGTGGTGGTGGTGATGGTGGTGGTGGTGGTGGTGATGATGGTGGCGGCGGCGGCGGCGGTGGTGGTGGTGGTGGTGGTGGTGGTGCCTTTGAGTAAGGGGAGACATGTTGTGCGCTACGGGTTTGTAAAAATGTGGCCAGGCCGGGTGCGCGCTCGATGGCACCAGAAACAGACTGCCTCGCGTGAGCACCAGCCCGCTTGCTCCGGTCCAATACCGCTCTCTTTTCGTTGACGGCGTGCATTATAGTCCTTGTACCCCCCATAATCTCATTATATTTGGCCAGGTTGATTTGATTTCTTTTTTCCTCCAACTCCACTGCTTGGAGGGCTTGATTTGCGGTTTCCCACCCCTCATGGGCCGCAACAATGAGCACCTCCCAGGATTCCATCCGGCGTTGCAACTGTTCAAGGACATAAGCTGTAAGCCCAGAGATGCTGAGCTGAGCAAGGAAGTTTGACTGCTGCGTGATGTAATCGGTGTCGGGCGTGATGGTGACAAGAACCCCGGGTTGATTGACAGCAAGATCCACTACGCGCTCCGTTGAGGCATGCTCGTGCTTATCTATCTGCCATATCTCAGCCATAGACTGGGGGGTGAGCTCATCTTCTGGGAATTGCGATTCAATGTCATCCTCAGCATTTGAGTATATGTGAATAGAGCTTTGCCGGTTACTGAGGTTTTTGTTCAGGACACTGTTCAGCCGACGAGGCCAAAGCTCCGAGGCCTCCCCCCATCTCACCGGAAGTGCAGTAAAGGCGAAGGGTAGAGTATATTCAGGCCAAGGAGTGGACGGAGTCGCAGAACTAGTGGCCGCAAAGTCTCTGATGATGGCCGAATCCTTGTAGCTACCTGTGGTGGTTAAGATTCCAGAGGCAGTGCGGCCCATGGCGGTGTAGACCGATTTCTCCAGAATGGAATACCAGGGATAATGAAGTTTGTCTGGTTCGTCAAGGTAGTCGGGATCGATGAAAGTAAGGATTGGAGCCCAGAAGGCCACGACGTCAGCGGCTGTGAGTTTAAAGTGTTGAATGATGTCCCCTTTGCATGTAAAGGGCTTGGGGATAGCTTTCTTTTTATAGCGGGCAACCCCGGCCTCTTTGGGGACTTCCTCAACGAGAGTGGGACTATCACCGTTCTCAATGGCCTCGATAAAATTGTTTGCGTACAAGCGAATCTTCTTAACAAAGTATTTGACGAGCTCATCGTTGAGTGCAGACAAGTCCGCACCGAATTGCGAAGAGAGACCCATCATCGATATAGGCACACATGCAGCGATAATAGGGACGATGTAGTGCGGAGGGATGCCCCGAAGTTTGAAGAAGAGAATAGCGGTAAGGTAGCGGAGGTATGACCGAAACTCCTCAGGATCCTACCGATGTCAGATACATCCAATGTGTGAGTATGGCCATCAACTAACCTGAGCGCAGTTAAGTCTCCCGAGCAGTGTTTCGGGCAAGAATGTTTTCATATCTTCTGGAAGAGATAGTAGAGCTGGCAGCCTTTCCTTCGGGGGAGCCGGAGCCTTCGTCTTCTTTACAGAGGGACCGGCTTCTGAGGTGACAGACGAAGCCCTCTTCCTAGAAGAAGACTCGGCTGGAGGAGGAGGAGCACTCGCGGCAGACTTTTTGGGTGGCATCGTTCAAAAACGCTGTGCTGTGGTTAAGCAAGATGGAAGGAGGAGGGTGGTTAATATATGCTTTACCCGCAAGAGCCAAACAAAGGTTATTGGTATGACTCCCGCCATCTATACCCAACACCAGTGTTTCAAAACTTTACCCACACCCGCTCTCGCACAAGCTCTTCTTAGTGACGTCAAGCAAGATGCGGTAACCAGCTCTATGAAAACCCTTCAAAATTAGGACAAATGCTTTGGATAGTACATATCTAATGTGAGCGAGTCTTGGCGCCAAAGTTGTTTCCTTAGCCACATACGATTGATAGGTTAGAGTGTTTTCGCAACCAACTTCTGAGTCTAAGTTTTTAGTTCTTGGCGACTGGCTTTTGGTGTGATAGCCCGCCAAGAGCTCAGAATTTGAGCACAGGATTTGAAAATTTGGGTGTTATCAAAACGCTCTATTCTCACTTTTTGCGCAAATGGGCCAGACCCATTTTCCGGGATTATTGCCCTCACCCTCCGCCAACCGGATAACCAGCTTTGTGGGCACAAAGTCTACAGGGGTTGGAGTGTCCGGGCGCAAGCCGGGTAACCTACTAATCTAAGTAGACAGATAGGTAGATCGATCCCCTACACGGCTCCTCTCTCTCTCTCTCCATCTACCACCTCCCTTTATTCCCCCCCCCCTCAACCATTTCTTTCAACTTTTGCTTTAATTCAATTGAAGTAATAAATCACTCGAGATGACCACTCTCCAACCCCCATTCGATGATTGTCTACTTGCCCTCTCCACCATCTCGCATCGCCTGCAGTATCCTCGCCCCCTCGAGCACCCCTCCCTTCAACAAAAACATCTGCAACTCCTAAACCTCTTAGCGTTACTGATGGTCACCGAGTCTAGTGGTGATGTGGCGGCTACAACCCTCGTACGCACTAATAGTTCAGTTACGATTCTATTCTCCAAAAATCGCCCGTGTACTGCTCCCGAATTATCATACATCCAGACCCTCCAGGATATCATCACTTCGACAACCAGCGAGGCCAGCCCCATCGAAGACCTCCCTTTTCACGCCCTATCTCTCGTCTCCGACAACTGCTCGCAGAAGGTTAAGGCACGCCTTAGCAAGCTTGTTAAGCAGCTTAAATCCGGTATCACAGTGAATCCGCCGTCTCCTGACACGTCTGCCCTCCTTCGGGAAAGGCTTGAGCCAACAGGGTTCCCGTCCGACATCCCGCTCGAAAGGTCGATCTCTAATTGGTTCGCGAAACTCCTGGACGCACCCACCAGCGCACTAGCTGGCACTCGTGCGGTTATTACCCTCCTCATCGCACACGCTATCGGTTACACTCAGGGTATAGACTCGGTAATCAGTGACCCTGTCTTGCTACGCCGACTCCAGAAGCTCGGCGACTACGCCGCTGCCGTTTTTTGCCTTGTGGATGGCTACAGCGAACTCGAACCACGCCTCGCCATCACTGTTCGTGAAGTAAGCTTCCCTCTCCGTTCCTCTTCAGCAAACTACCATTTGCGTCCCAGAGTCACCTGACAGTCTCCGGAGTCTCCGGCATATCTTTTTGAATCTCCTGAGACTCAGGAGACATCAGGAGACAAATGCAATCTTGCTGATGATCCTCGCTTCTTAATCACCGTCGCTAATCCAATAGATTGCACCGCCACCACCGGAAACCATAACTCTCAAATATGACGTTCTTGGTACCGTGAACGCATGGGCCAGCCACCGAGACCACCACCCCCTCACCCCGAAGAGCCTCCTCGACGCCTACCCCGACCTCATAGCCTCGTCCCTGTCCGCTCCCACCAGAACCGTCATGACTTCCGTTCACGCGGAATGTACCCTCCTCACCCATCTCCTCACCCTTAATCTCCCATTTCTGGAATTCGGCTCTTCAAAAAACCTCTGCTGGACCTGTGAGCGCTTTACCGCCGCCCTTGAAAAGTCCTACACTGGCGCTATATACTTCTCGGGGAGCCAGGGGAAGGTTCACGCGGGTTGGCAGTTCCCGGAGGGGACGTCGGTTGCAGTGAGGGACATAGTCGAGGAGTGCTTGAGCCATGAGATGGACACTGTGCTCGCTCGAGCTGAGAGAGCGAGGCGTTCAGATTCAGAGCCAAGCGGGTCTAATCGGGCCAAGGTATACAAATGCAAAGCGCGTGTGGGGGACACGCTGATAGAAGACTATTGGAGGTAGAGCGATGTATTACGTGGGTGGGTATGTTCTTGCCCTGTTGTGTGCATTGACGATGTTTGACGTCCTTTTTTTTTGACGTTGTGTATTATTTTTATTATTATTATCTTTATTATTTTTTAGTATTTTTATTATTTTTATTATTTTCATTATTTTCATTATTTTCTTATTTTCTTATTTTCATTATTTTTACTACATATCTTAATTGTTTTTATTGTTTTTACTATTTTTACTATTTTTATTATTTCTACTCTACTTCCTTATCTCCCCTACTCTTCCTTTCCTTCCCCACCGCTACCCGCCCCCGGCCCTCCCATCCATTTCTCTCTCGGCATCTTTTTTAATTCATTAAAGTGATCATGCACCGAGCTCAGTACTCTGTGGTGTCGCGACGACCACCATCAAAGCTACATGGTGGCCGCCGTTGCATCTACGTAGCTACCCTAACCCTGATCTATATCCCGCGACCGTTTCTCAGAAGAGCTAACATGCTCAGAATCTAGTGCTATATATTTAGGGTACCATAGGCCCCCGGGCCGCTCACACAGTTAACATGCTCGGTATTTATTTTCCTTTATCTTCCCTTCCTCTTTCATGTCCTTTTAGGCGGCCGGTATAGGGGATAGGCTCTGTCCACACCATAGGGACTCCCTGCGTGCGATATACTTATGAGTTAGAAAAGAAAGAGGCGGCCTGCCAGGCGACGCACCTAATGAGTAAAAAGAAGCGCTACGCTCGAGCAGCTTCAGCTCAGCCAGAAACTAATGTTTGCACCTTCAGCGTTAGTTCCTTGTCTGATTATGATAGGCGTTCCTGACTTGCCTTACTACTTGCATCTTCTGTTTCTCCACCCTGCGAGCCTTCTGCTTAAGCTTCCGTTTCTGCTCATCGACTGGAGCATTATCGTTCCGAAATCTCCGCCAGAGGGGCTGCTGCCGGGAGCCAGGGTGCTGTCGGGGACCAACCCGCATAAAAAAGTCTTTTTTTTTAGCTTCCAGCGTAGCCTTTAGCCTCCGGAGGGGTTCATCTTGGTCTCTGATATGAAAATCAGGTTCATCTTGACTCCGATATCACATGTCAGAGCCCCAATATCACAATTCAGCCTCCGACAGGTTTTCCCCGACAATCTACTCATACAATAATTGGCCTCTTAATTAACGACTAAGTATTGGAAAGTTAGTGCCCCAATGGCTAGTCTGTTGATTCCCGGTAGTGTCAACGGTTGTGTTGCACGCAGGGTAGGTATGGTTATTTTCCTTTGGCTTTGTTCTATCCTTGCACATCATTTGTGCTCCAAGCAAAATTCAACACCTCCGTTTTTTTTCTTTCCTTTTTTTCCTTTTTTCTTTTGGGGGGGGGGGTGTGCCTTTCCCGGCTTTAACAGGAAAAGATAAATAATAAAACCAATATAGTGATGCCAGCTGTGGAAACGAATCCCTGGGTGGGACGGTTGTAAAATCCATTATTTTTGATTCATTTACTGCCCAGCTTAGTGGTTTTCTCCTTCCTTTTCCTCACCAACTTGGGTAGTCCAAAATAATACAGTTCCCGGTAAATGTTCTCTATAATAACACATCATGATTGAAGATTATACACTTAGAGCTGTTGCGCCTTCCAACACAGTGTTCCCTTATCACCCCTCCCTTTCCCCTACTAGTCCCGCCACATCTTGCTGCGAGTATTAGCCCCTCCGCCCTCTGGCCCGCCCTCAACCTAGTCAACACTTACCCCCTCTCCCTTCCCCTCTGCTCCGCATACGTTGATGCTGCCAGGGCCGGCCCCCGCCACTAGCCCAATCCTCCCCTTAAAGGAATGGAGAGATGGGTTTGTCGTGCAACGAGTAGTAGGTTGGCAACAGGGTTAGGGTTAGGGTTATTTACGTCGTCGTTATGTTACATTTATTGGAAATTTCTATAGACGGCTGCAAACGCCAAGGTTTACACACCTACTCTCTATAGCTCCTCAAGCAATGTATCCTATATAACGTCCCTAGAGCGGTAGACGGTGTGCGCACGCTAGTCGTGAAGTTGACAAGTGGTCAAGAGTATCATCCTGTTGTTAGTAGAATCAGAACCACCCTAGTGTTAGACACCTAGTATCCCTTGGACATCTAGAAGTGGTCGAATCCGCGACCTGGACCGTGCACTACCTAGTAAAGGAATTATGTATATTGCTTGTCACGGTAAATGGCGGCGGCAAAATCAAACAATAATTTCCGGCAGTTGCCACACGGGGTTGATATTAGCTGTAAGAGGGACTTTCACCGTCCAAGGGATAGTCTATCATAACGGTTGCATCTACATAAAGTAAAAGTCCCTGTCAGCACCTGATGCCAGAGCCTTGTAAAGTGCGTACCCGGGGATGCTTAAAGTGATGCAACGAGCTCATTAATACTAGCATCGAGAACACCATCAAAGCTAGACTCAGTACTCTTTCGACCGTTGTTTTCACGTACTATTATATATGCATTTTCGTTTAGGCATGGTGTCTAGTAGTTGTAAAATGCATCACTTCCTAGCCAGAGAAGGACAGATGTCTTGGCAGTAATACAGACCCCATAGACTATATGCAGCTTGTATACATCAGAACGTTGTGTTGAACATGCAGGTGGCCATTACACATGTAAAGAAAAGCGAGACTTCCCCCCCCTCCTCCTCCTCTCCCTCCCCCTCCCATCCCTTCATCAACGCCATACCTCCATCCGCTAAAGCACTACATATTGCGTGGTAAGTAGAGTTTTGCACCGACGACCGTCCCATCCACCTATATATGTAGCTATTTCCTAAGCTGGCCCCCTATAATAGTGAGATTAGAGTTTGTACGGGAGATCCATTTTTTGATCAAAGACAGGAATTTTGTGTGTGTGTGGTGAGCCACACATCGCCACACATCTCGCCACAGCTTAGTTACCCTACTACTACCCACGCCACCACTCGTATACTGATAACAAGTATACAGAAACCACAATGCCACCCAAACGCCCCGCCCCCGACACCATCACCACTCTAATGCCCCCTCCGCCCCCGTCCCCGACCACCCCGTCCTCCAAGCGCCGGCGCCGCACGCCCAGCACAACCGCCCCCGCATCAATGTTCCTCACCATGCCGCTGCCCCCCCCCTATAACCCCTCCTTGCCCAACGCCCCAGAGAACCCGCGTCCCAGTGATAGCCAATTCACAACCTTCCTTTATAGCGTTATTCCAACCCTGCCAGAGGCCACCCAGGCGCTGTACAACAGTGCGATGCACAACCTGAGAGCGGAGAACACGCCGGAGCTGACGGGTGAGATGAGGGCATCGTTGACGAGTGCATTGACGGGGTTTGTGCTGCATGTGCCGACCACGGAGTGGTGGGAGGGGGAGGGAGAGGGCGTCTTTTTAGCCAGGCTCGCGCGCGGGGAGGTACCCGGATCGGAGCTGGTGGTGTGGGCGGACACTATTACGGCTGCGCTGAGGGCTTTTAGTGGCGCTGGGGGATCTCCCGCCCCATCCCGGCCGTCTTCTTCTGTTGGGTCCCCCGCTCGTTCCCCCACTCCCGCAGAACTAGAGAGCCCGGCCCTAGCGATGCCTACTCGCACGCCCGCCGCCACGACCACTACCCCTACTAATCCCCGTTCAATCCACGGCTCCCGCAGTAGCAGCAACCGCCCCTCCGCCCTGGCGCGTGATAACCACACCTGCATTCTCACAGGCATCCAGCCGCCCTACCCGCTCCACGTTGCCCACATCATCCCGTTTTCGGTCCGGGACGCAAAGGTGGACGCGTTTTGGGGTTTCTTGGGCGTTTTCTTGGGTAGTGGGGGTGCGGAGAGGATGAGGAGGGTTACGCTGCAGCTGGCCGAGGGCGGGGACGAGGATGGGGGCGCGGGGGGTAGGGATGCAAGGGAAAGGCAGGGCGAGTTGGCGAACTGTATGACCCTCGAACTGCGCCCACATGGTCTTTTTGACAATGGTCTGATCGAGATGTTGCCGGTGCCCGGCTCCGGCAACTGGACCGGCGACTATGACCCCAGCGTCGTTTCTAGCGTAAGTGCACTACCCGCTCACCCTCTCTGCCCCCCACATCTCCCGCTAATTCCCCCCCCCCCCCCAGTACGATATAAGACTCTCCTTCCCCGGCCTTGCGATGGTGTTGCTGGATCGAGTCACCTACTCCTCTAGCGTGCCGCCTGAGGTGTTGTCGAGTACCAGGCTTGCCTCCGGCGATACCATCACGCTGACTACCTCCGACCCGGCCCGGTGGCCGCTCCCGCACCCGCTGCTCCTGCAGCTGCACGCGCTGTGTGGGCGCGTGAAGCGCTTACGTGCTGCTGCGGGATGGCCAGTATTCCCGTACGGGGACGGGAGTGAAGAAGGGGTGGGCTGGAGGGAGGAGGTTGAGGGGTGGGACGAAGATGAGGAGCAGGTGATTGAGGGCCGTTTGGAGGGGAATGGGGGGAACCTGGCGGACGGGATGGTGTCCTCCGCTGGGGGTGTGGAGGGGTGGGTTCTGGGCTGCGCGGCGCGAACCGAGGCGGTGACCGAGCAGGAGGAGCCGGGAACGGGGGGTAAAGATAGGAAACGGAGATTTGGAGCTGCCTTGGGGGACGAGAAGGAGGGGGGGGTGGCGGAGGACGGGGAGAGGCCGAGGAAAGTGGCGGTTGTGATGGGTGAGATGGGGATGAGGGAGGAGGAGAGGTGGGGGTTGGTGAAGGGGTTGAGGGGGTTGAGGGGGCAGGTGGAGCGGAGGGAGTGGGGGGTGTGATTATGTTTTTTTCGAAGTTTTCTTTTTTTAAAAATGGTCTTATCTTTATTGCTTTGCACTAGCTTTCTTTTTCTTTGGCTTCATTCCGCGGATAGATGGTTGGCTTGATTAGGGCGCTAGTTTTCCTAACTTACCCAGATAATTTAAAGGTGGTTTAAGTGATTTGGGGAGGGCACAGGGGCTAGGGTGGTAGCGGGGATGAGGTTTAGAGGAGTAGTCTATAGAACACTGTTTGATAGGGGCTGCGGCTGCCGAAAGCTAGGTTGAGCCTTATTCTTGGCGGCTGTTGTTTTGGACATGGTCTCCAGATCGCAGATATTATCCCCTGCGGATCCTGTGCCGCTGCGCGTATCCTCAAGCTGCTGCGGACTTTGCAGTGTTGCGGCTTCTTGCTATTGTACAGGGCGGGGGTCCCAAGCTAGTGCGGATCGTTGTGTGCTGCGGGTTTTGGCTGTGGGGTGCAGGTGGGTGTCTACGGGCCGGGTGGGTGTGCATGTCGATTGAGCTACATGTACGTACGGATCGTGAGCGACCGGAG
Source organism: Morchella sp. 2018-W26 (assembly GCA_024713715.1). NCBI lineage: Eukaryota > Fungi > Ascomycota > Pezizomycetes > Pezizales > Morchellaceae > Morchella > Morchella sp. 2018-W26. The sequence goes on from JAMGYX010000017.1 coordinate 1,049,251, forward strand.
CCCGTTCGGGCAACCCGTGACCTGAACCATTGGCGGGTTGCCGGGTCGTGGTGCTGTTGTGCAATTGAAAAGTCCAACATTCCGCACTCCCGGGTATCCCAGAGGGGGGCGGTTACATGTCGTTACATGCCTATGTTTCACATACAACAGACATAAGGTTGCCCGGACGGGCCGTGAGTTGATAACTAGTACTCGATAACATTCATATAGTTTAGTTTAATTTAGTCTACACACACGGGTGTCAGCGATTCAATTTACCATGTGGCTGCGAGTCCTAGAGACCCCCGTACCCACTCCCCTACGAGAGCAGCCCTTGCGACAAATGCCGGGAAAAGAACCCTACCTCCCTTCGGAACCGCAGCCAAAACGCCAGTGAGCCCCGCCAGACCCCCCCTAAAAAAACCCCCCCTGACCCCCAGTCGGAAGCTAGAAAAGGAAAAAAAACTATTTTGGGTCCGACAGCCGACACGCAGCACGGCAAGCAGCCCTCCCACTCTGGTGCTGGTGCGCCCCCCGGGACCTTACTGCCCCAGCCCCTCTGCTAGGAGAGCTGCAAGCCCCCCTCCAGGCCTACAGCCCTGGCACAAGCCGCCGGGTCACTGCCGTGTGCTGACTGTCCTACTGTTCGCCACCACCTATAGGAGAATTAAAGCCTGACCCGCGAGCACCTCGGCCGCGAGTAACGCAGAAGCAGCGGGCTCAGCGACTATGCCGCACCCGAATGGCAAGTGCGGATTCTGCGGCGCGGGGATGGAATAGGGTTATAAGAGCAGAGCACACACCCGCTTACAGCTGCTGACTCTCAATAGACATGACTCCCCCCCCCCTGGTGCAAATCGACCAGGTCTCTCATGCCTTATCCAGGAAGCAGCTGGCAGGATAAAGCAGCATGTGGGGACCAAACGCGCGGGCTGCTTCCCCCCACCAAGACCGACATCACACGAGAGGGAGTGGATCGAGTGATATCCCATGATTCAGCGGAAGTTGCGCTGCCATGGCCAGAGGGCACGCTGCTCTAGGGTGTTAGGGGTCGTGCTGTAGGGGGATGTACTGGTGGTGTCGACGGCGCCAAGACGCGGCGGGTTTAGGCTTGTGAGCTCCGGAGTTTGAGGGTTTCTTTCTTTCTCCTGTGAGAGTCAGGTAGTAGAGTAGATGTGGTGATATTCAAACAGTCCAGCTCTGCGCACAGGGCATCTTGGGTTTCGGTTGGTAGCAGTTACGTACTGTATAAGCCATACCACCTTCTGCTCTAGCCAAAGGCTGAAAAATCCATAATTTTATCCTCCGGAGCATTTTCTTCCCTACAACGTATTAGCTCCAGGAGCGCCTATCCTTCCTCTCCTCCGTCCAGCAGCAGCAACCCCCCCCCCCCCTCCCCTCCTAACAAAACTGAGCATGTTTACCCGTCCTCCTGCTACCCACTGCGTGTTTCGCTGGCCGCGGGGGGGGGGGGGTGGTCTCACCGGGGGAGAAACCGAGTCCGTTAATTGGTCGGCGATGCCAGTACCAGACTTCGGGTATGCAGCTAGACATGTCGGGAGTGTTTTTCTAATTGTTTTGGGGTAGAGGGTGCATGCTATGCTGTGCGGGGGCAGAAATGCCTAAGGAGGTGAATTGAAAGTGCTCTAAACATAGCTTTACCCCAGATTGGCAGAGATGGCGCGGTAAATAGGGTGGCATACGTACGTATTAGGGGGCTTCGATGGTGATCTATATATCTCGAATTTAAGCCCGCAATCGGTATCAGAGTCTTTACCGGCAACCGCGGGGGTCGTTGACCCTAAACTGGAATGGCCATGACTTTTGTATATACACGTGCAGGATGCGTACCCTCTCGAATGCCGTGCTTTAAGACTCGTGGTCAGGTACTTAGAATACCACTCCTTAGAACTATTTGCGGGGGTGGCGCGGAACGAGTGAGATCCCATGATCTATGCCTGGAGCATGCTCACCGTCTGCCCTGCCGCGCGCAACACTGCTAATATATTGCATGCGCCCATGACTGGCGAGTTGGCTTTGACTGTCCACCTGTCGTTCCGACTAACACTACAGTACCTGAAAATGGGGTATAATCCGTGCCGTAGGAATGCCATAGAAATGCTGGCGCTATTCGTATTCTGAAAAATGCCGCATTACAGCCGCGCTTTTGAGAATCAGCTGTTGGCGTTAGTGCTGTGGAAGTGCTGCATGACTGCCTTTGTCACACTTAGCCCTTTGATGAGGAACCAATTTGATGAGGAATCAAAGATGATCGAGATATTGATGGATTAATTAATTATTCTTTTGATAGCTATAATACCTCATAGGAAGGAAGTATTGCATGCATTTAGCGGAATATCTTATACAAAATAGTACATGTAAGTTTTTTAGGCAGGGTACAGACTGGAAATTGCACAAATCCGGCATTCAATACTGCAGTACCTAAAATACGGCAGAACTCAGTTTCTGCAGCACAGATTACACCGCCATTTTTGTACTGTAGTTTAGTATATGGAACGACTTTGAATGCTTAAGGTGTGGTAGACATGTACAAGAAACATACTTCCAGCTCTCAGCCCACCCCCCCCCCCCCCAAAGCATCCCCGGAATTGAAACGTTATGTGCCTACATGCAGGTACCCCTGCTAAGGCGCAAAATTAATAATACCCATGCGACAGCATAACGCGGGGTAGTAAGGGTTAGGGATTCTACAAAACCCGCACCTCATGCAGGTACTTACGCATATTCTTATCGATAAGACATCCATCCCTGCATGGCCTACACACCACACAACGTACAAGAGCCTCACAGTATCAATGTCGTAAAAACCTTTTGTCGAGTGCACAGCAATTACAGTAATTAGGGCAAAATAGATAGCTCTCTTGTTTTTGTTTTGTTGTTTTTGCCTGCTCACGACCGATCGGCTAACTCACCTTTTTTTTTTTTTTTTCTTCACTTGCATGCAAGGCACAAACCTGAAACCCTTCTTCCCCCGAAACACTACCGTACCCCCCACCGCAGCAGCCGAAAAAATCACCATCATCAGTAGCCATAGTACCGCTATTGAAACCGTTTTTGTCGGTTCCCATGTAATGAAGGTGTGTAATAGTCTTGATTGATTCCCCTAACCCTTCGCGTATACTTGTCTAACCACAGCATTTTTCTCCGTAATTCGTCGTAGCTAGGGCCACCATGGAGACAGTCTTCTCTCATCTTCTGCCATCCGGATTCCCGGACCGTATTCTCTCACGAGGGTCGCTATGGTTGTGTATAAAGGATAGTGTCGTACGTAGGTGTCGTACGCAGGGGTTCTGGATTTTGATCGTGGAGGTGACTGTGAGAGGGTGACTGCGAGAGGGTACCTGGTGCTGTCTGCGGCAGTAGCGGGGGATGGCTTATAGGCGGGGTGATGTAGGCGGGTGGTCCGTAGCTAGGACTGAGGCGAACCGAGGATGCTCTGCTTGGGTTAGGGGTTGCACAGCCGCAAGATCTATTGGCGATAGTCACATATCCAATGGAAAACACCGCCAGGCTTACCTAACAATGTGCCAACGCATCATTCAGAGCCTACTTACTTCCAAGGCTTTGCGGGGGTGTTGTCCTCATCAACTACTACACTTTACCTAACGAAGAAATGAATCCCACTCCCTCACAGTTTGAGAAGTTCAAACTAGTCACGAAATTCGAACCGGAAGGTTACATACATACTATCACCGACAGTTCGGAGGAGCCAGCAAGATATGAAACCTGGACTCGGGCCGGGACTCTTGGACAGGGCGCGTATGGTACAGTTTATAAAGAGATCTGCATAGCGGAGGGGGGTGTCAGAGCGGTCAAACAGGTCAAGTGTTCATCTTTCAGATGGCATGAGATAGCGGTTTTAGCACAACTTCGTTCGGTAATACTCCTTTCTTTGCAGAAATATGCCGAGCTACATTCGCCGAAAAGACAAGTCTGTCCTTTACTTGGATAGCTATTAATATCCCTTATCCTACCTACGTACCAAAAGAGATAGATCGCTTTTTCCCGCCAGTATACTAACTGTGTCTTTCCAAATTAGTACCCAGAGCATTTCGTCCAGCTAATAGGCTGGTTTGAGGATGGAGAGCACATTTATTTGGCCATGGAATACCTTCCATGCGATCTAACCACACTTCTCAGTGACCGAAACTTATCTGAGGATGATGCAAAGCGGGTTACGAAACAGATCCTCATGGGCCTAGACATAATGCATAAGAAGAAAATCTGCCACAGAGATGTGAAGCCTAGCAATATCTTAATCGCCCAGCGGGAACCGATTTTGATAAAGATCGCCGACTTTGGCGTCTCTAAACACTTCGACAACACCGAATGCCGAACCGAACTGGGGACGGCTTGCTTCATGGCACCGGAGATCTTGGGGTTGTGTGGGGAAACCAGTGTATATACCACGGCAGTTGACATCTGGTCCTTGGGATGTTTAGTGCATTTCATGATAACTAAAGCACTACCATTCCCTGTGACTAGAGACCTGGTGGTCTTTATGGGAGGCCGGAACCTATTTACACCGAGTACCGTAGTCGCACGGACTATTCCATGCCTAGCGATTGATTTTATAGCTAGTATGCTGCGGCGGCTACCAGAAGATCGACCTTCAGCATCAGAGGCTAGGTTGAACCCTTGGCTTTTGATAAAGGAGCCCCATGATACCATTCGGACGCATATACTCCCCGATCTACGTAGATCGACCTCTGGACCTGAACCTGCACAAATGCTAGGGGCTACAAATGATACAGTTCCTGCAAGCGCTAAACGCAAGCTGGCCCCCGATCTCCTAGACACCCCAGGTGCGAATAAGCAGCCCCGGCTTTCTGCGAAGGATCTAGCTCTCGAAGCCAGGGACATGTTGGCTCCCTTAGATACTCCGGATTCAAATAAGCAACCCCAAGGTTCTTCCCTTGTTAAGCAAAGAGGTAAGATCCAAACTACCATTAGTGCCTCTACCATACCGAGTTATATGCTCAAGGGCTAGTTTTGCTCCAGGATCGATTCAACATATACTAGTGGCGGCGGCTGCAAGCGGTAATTGCAAGGCACTCATGGAGGCACTGGAGAACGGAGCTGCACCAATGGAGGACCCTTCAGGATATACACCAATCTACCAAGCTGCCGAGAAGGGCCATCTCCCAATCATCGAACTGCTACTGAAGCACGGCGCACATCTAGGCGTGGGGGGCAAGCATGAGGTCTCTGCTCTGCACGGGGCTGCTAGGGGGGGAAACGTTCAAACAATCCAGTACCTAGTGAACATAGGCGCTGACACCTTGGCAACAAATAAAGACGGGCTCATGGCTCACCATATCGCTGCAGCGTTTGGTGCGACTGAGGTTCTTCAGCTCCTGGTGGAGCGAGGGGCAGATATATCAGCACGGGACGCATCAGAATATCAATGGACTGCCCTAATGTATGCTGCGAGGAACGGTCGTTTGGACACAGTACGCTACCTATTGGACAGAGGTGCGGGTATCTTAGCGGTGGACGGAGAAGGGCGCATGGCTCACCATATCGCCGCACAACTTGGTGCGACTGAGGTTCTTCAGCTCCTGGTGGAGCGAGGGGCAGATATATCAGCACGGGACGCATCAGAATATCAATGGACTGCCCTAATGTTTGCTGCGAGGAACGGTCGTTTGGACACAGTACGCTACCTATTGGACAGAGGTGCGGGTATCTTAGCGGTGGACGGAGAAGGGCGCATGGCTCACCATATCGCCGCACAACTTGGTGCGACTGAGGTTCTTCAGCTCCTGGTGGAGCGAGGGGCAGATATATCAGCACGGGAGGCATCAGAGGATCAATGGACTGCCCTAATGTATGCTGCGCGGGACAATCATTTGGACACAGTACGCTACCTATTGGACAGAGGTGCGGATATCTCAGCGGTGGAAGGAAAAGGGCGCATGGCTCACCATATCGCCGCACAACTTGGTGCGACTGAGGCTCTTCAGCTCCTGGTCGAAAGAGGGGCAGATATATCAGCACGGCAGGCATCAAAATATCAATGGACTGCCCTAATGTATGCTGCGCTGTACAATCATTTGGACACAGTACGCTACCTATTGGACAGAGGTGCGGATATCTCAGCGGTGGAAGGAGTAGGGCGCATGGCTCACCATATCGCTGCAGAGCACAGTGCGACTGAGGTTCTTCAGCTCCTGGTCGAGCGAGGGGCAGATATATCAGCACGGCAGGCATCAAAATATCAATGGACTGCCCTAATGTATGCTGCGGGGAACGGTCATTTGAGCGCGGCACGCTACCTATTGGACAGAGGTGCGGATATCTCAGCGGTGGAAGGAGTAGGGCGCATGGCTCACCATATCGCTGTAGAGTTTGGTGCGACTGAGGTTCTTCAGCTCCTGGTCGAGCGAGGGGCAGATATATCAGCACGGCAGGCATCAAAATATCAATGGACTGCCCTAATGTATGCTGCGGGGAACGGTCATTTGAGCGCGGCACGCTACCTATTGGACAAAGGTGCGGATATCTCAGCGGTGGAAGGAGAAGGGCACATGGCTCACCATATCGCCGCAGAATCTGGTGCGACCGAGGTTCTTCAGCTCCTGGTGGAGCGAGGGGCAGATATATCAGCACGGCAGGCATCAAAATATCAATGGACTGCCCTAATGTATGCTGCGGGGAACGGTCGTTTGGACACAGCACGCTACCTATTGGACAAAGGTGCGGATATCTCAGCGGTGGAAGGAGTAGGGCGCATGGCTCACCATATCGCTGTAGAGTTTGGTGCGACTGAGGTTCTTCAGCTCCTGGTGGAGCGAGGGGCAGATATATCAGCACGGCAGGCATCAAAATATCAATGGACTGCCCTAATGTATGCTGCGCGGGACAATCATTTGGACACAGTACGCTACCTATTGGACAGAGGTGCGGATATCTCAGCGGTGGATGGAGCAGGGCGCATGGCTCACCATATCGCTGCACAAGATGGTGCGACTGAGGTTCTTCAGCTCCTGGTCGAACGAGGGGCAGATATATCAGCACGGCAGGCATCGAGTCATCGGTGGACTGCCCTAATGTATGCTGCGGGGAACGGTCATTTGAGCGCGGCACGCTACCTATTGGACAAAGGTGCGGATATCTCAGCGGTGGAAGGAGTAGGGCGCATGGCTCACCATATCGCCGCAGAGTTTGGTGCGACTGAGGTTCTTCAGCTCCTGGTCGAACGAGGGGCAGATATATCAGCACGGCAGGCATCAAATCAATGGACCGCCCTAATACTTGCTGCGTGGAAAGGTCATTTGAGCGCGGCACGCTACCTATTGGACAAAGGTGCGGATATCTTAGCGGTGGACGGAGAAGGGCGCATGGCTCACCATATCGCCGCACAACTTGGTGCGACTGAGGCTCTTCAGCTCCTGGTCGAACGAGGGGCAGATATATCAGCACGGCAGGCAACAGGTCAATGGACTACCCTAATGTATGCTGCGTGGGGCGGTCATTTGAGCGCGGCACGCTACCTATTGGACAAAGGTGCGGATATCTTAGCGGTGGAAGGAGAAGGGTGCATGGCTCACCATATCGCTGCACGATTTGGTGCGACTGAGGTTCTTCAGCTCCTGGTCGAACGAGGGGCAGATATATCAGCACGGGCCGCATCAGAATATCAATGGACTGCCCTAATGTATGCTGCGGGGAACGGTCATTTGAGCGCGGCACGCTACCTATTGGACAAAGGTGCGGATATCTTAGCGGTGGAAGGAGTAGGGCGCATGGCTCACCATATCGCCGCACAATTTGGTGCGACCGAGGTTCTTCAGCTCCTGGTCGAACGAGGGGCAGATATATCAGCACGGGGGGCATCAGAGGATCAATGGACTGCCCTAATGTATGCTGCGCGGCACAATCATTTGGACACAGCACGCTACCTAGTGGAGAGAGGAGCGATTGCCTCTGAAACAGATGGGGGCGTGACAGCAAGGTCCTTGGCTGCCAACAATGGGCATACAGAAATCTTACTTCTGCTCAGCGACTGGTAAGGAGAGGATACCAGCGTGAGTCTCACTGAGCAGGATAACCTCAGGCCCTCAACTAAAGACTCAACTCAAACCACCAGTGAAAATGGCTCTATGACGTTGTGGGATTCTAGGGCGTAGGACTGCCCATCGCCGTTTTCGAGAGAGCGCAAACACAGACTTCTCCACCATCTGATTTCGAAATAACCTCTGATGCAATCTGACAACTGTTTTCGATACCTACACCCTGCCTCAGCTGCGCTATTTCAATAACTCTCCAATGCCACGATCCACCCCGAACACATGTTCCAGCACCCTCTGTCCCTTACCACACCTATCAGCTGTCCCCTCTTCATACAAACCTCTCTGGGGCTCGTTTCCTATGTCTCTATTTTCTATTTTGTTTTCTTTGATTCGTTCAGCTAAATATCAGTATATATATTATCTCAGGCCGTTCTCTCCTATCATTGATCAAGGCGGGTGCCGACGTGAAGGCTGTTGACAATAATAAAGTGGGATTGTCGCATCTCGCTACGTCGAAACATAGTAGAATGGTTATGGCTCTGCTGTTGGATGCCGGCATAGATACAAACTCCCGGGACGGAAAAGTACCATTAGATCACGCAGCAAAGCACATGAGCCGCGAGAAGAGTGATGAGAATATCATGTTCCTAGTAGATAGGGGTGCCGGCTGAGAGACGAGGGACACCAATGGAAGCACCACACTACACCACTCTTCCAGTGAATGTAGGAGGCGGAAGCGCAGTTGAGTGTGTTGGATGATCATAGGGGGTTTTCCTTTTATTGTTAGGAATTTAGTTCACGGTTATTTCGAATCTCTCCTTTTTCCTTTTTTTCTTTCTTTCCAACTTATCAGCTCGTAGCCAAATATCCCTTTTTTTGTCTTCAAGTCAAGCAGCGTAGTCCACTCGGTGGATGTGATGGTACATGATAAGGCGGGACCCAGTCTGAACAGTAATAAGATACTATATGATCTTACTCCCCTCTAGCTCTACATACTCAACCATGTTTCCAGTCCCCATAATATGCCTCCGAGTTCTTCGGGTGGTAAGCCCCGACCGGCTAGTCGTAATATAAACAATGCTTTTTTACCGCGGTGTAGTGCGCACTGCGCATGAAAGAATTTGTTTCTCGACTTAATTGCAAGCGCAGGCTTATTTTTGTCTATGGGACGTTGTGAGGCATCGATTGGGAATCAATTGGTTAGTCAGCGGCGGGTGATTAAGCGAGGCATGGCGGTCAGCGCTTGGTCGAGGTCACGTGCCCTTAGCTAATAGTTCCCCGGTGTTAAGGGTAAGGGGTATGTAATATGCAGGTACCGCCTTGGCGCTGCAGGCATGGGCAACTACCCCGATATGTACCATATTCCTAACTTGGATACCACAATTTACAGCCCGATACCACATTCCAGAGCCCGATTCCATACTTCGGAGACTGATATCACGTTCCAGAGACCCACATAGAAAACGGAGAACTGTCGGGACATTTCCGGCGTTTGTCGGGAAGATACGTAGGTTCCGGACCAACAGTGAGCAGCGATCTAGGTACCCGTAGGGAGGCTAAGCAGCAGCATCCTTTCCAAGCGCATGCACACCACCGGAGTGGGCATCCGCGATGCCGCAATGCACACCCTCCCTCCCTCCGGCACGGGGACTCGGGTGGGTGCTAGCGGAGGTTTAGGACGGGCGGGGCCATGGTGCCGGTTATGTGTCGTGTACATACTCATTGTGTCGCCAACCATGAGCTCCATGTGTGCACCCTGCCGGGATAATGTAATTAGCAGTGTTTTCGGTGGAGGGACGTGGGAAGATAGCAACTCGCCTAAGACTGGGCTGGAGGCAACGGGGGTTCTCCGGCCTGTTGTCGATGTGTGTGGTAGGAAAAGGTGCGCAAGCTCAAGGGTCCGCCCTAGGCAAGGAGTTGGTAATTGCCGCATCGAAATCTACGGCGTAATATGGAGACGTTTTCTCGCCAAATATAGAGATCAAATGATATTTGTGCGCGGGGTAGCGGAGTGAAAACAGAGTATGGACACCCTTTCATTGGGGATGTCAATGTGCGAAGTCACGTGCAAATGGTCGCACTTTGCCGTAAGGAACCCCGAACGCAAACGCCCCCAACCCCCCCGCGCCCCGGAACCCAGAAACCGGGACCAGAACGCCCCCCCCCCCCGGGCAGCGCGGGGGTGTGCGCGGCCTCCAGGTAGGGGTACGGGCACGCGCTGCGGACGGACCTGCTGCCATCGCTGGCGCTCCTCCCGGCTGATGCATACCAAACCGTGCTATGGGAAAACATCTGGCCCCATATATAGGAACCGCTTGTTGTTTCATATTCTTAGGATAGAGGGTTGGGGGGGGGGTACTTTGGGATCGTTATTTAGCGCCTGGGAGGTCTCGTCCGTGTACATGTATGTTTCAGGCACCACTATCACGATCCCTCTTCGTTCATGTGCTGGGTAATCTGGGTATAGCTTTCCGCGTCTAGTTGCTTCATCGGCTATTCATATATTTCTACCCTGAGTCTTATCTTTTGCCCTTCTTGTGATTTGTAAAATATAGAATCTAACCCCAATCATCCCCGCCCTCCCCACTTACCCGTCTATGCCCATCTTCCAACCCCGATACGAAATCCGAAGATATCATGCACCACCGCTATGAACCGCCGGAGGTCCATCTTTGATTATCACTCCCGCAGTCCTATGATCATTCCCATTTCCGTGATCCGGCAGTGTCGGCTATGTAGTCGCCCATTTCTTGCTCCTGAGCGTATCACAGACGGCGACACAGATACGCATGACGATAGAAAGAAGGCGGGGGAGCAATGACGGTACCTTCAAAACATATCAGGAGCGAGAGGCAGCTCGGGGGTGTGCTGGCAGGTTATCATTTTATTTATTTGTTTACACATCACATATATACACATGCAGCCCGTAGGCTACGGCGAAGCCCACCTCCCACTCTCCGGAGCAGTATAAAAATCTCCTCGTCAATAAAGAAGTGGGGTTAAAGTATCATCGGAGGTCTCTCACTATACCGCGCTATAGTCCCAAAGATTCCCACTCATAAATACAAAGTATACAAGTTTCCCCCCTGATGCCTCTGTTGAACTGGTGGCTATTATGGGATGGGTCCGCCAGAACAAATGGACACTGCCCTGGTCTCTTGATTCTCAATTGCGGTATACATCGAGAGTGTGTGTATATTGAGTCAAACCGGTGATCAAATTCAAGTAATGTTCTCCAGTACACATGATACGAGCTGAGATAGATGATTCTATACCATGTAATTAAGTACCCAGCACGCGTACGACTAACTTCCCACCACCCCCCCTACATGATTCACCAACATCACCCCCACCGCCACGGCCATTCCCCTTGTTTTTGCGCCCCAATCCACTCCTCAAAACCTTTAACGGACTAAATTAAAAAGAAATTAAAGAATCTTCAGAACCCTAACCTTATAACCCTAACCCTCTCCAGTCCCCCTCCTCCCGCGTCCCCCTAATATTACAAACCCCTCTCTGTCAGCACCCACCCAGCATCCCCCGCAACCCACTCCCCCCACACCCTCCTGCACCGCCCAGCGCCAAATCCCATACCCCACGGTAATAAGCAGAGCCCTCCAATAGGGCTCCTCCAGTGGCAGCGGTAACCTGCGATGACCGTCCCATCGCAGTGGGCGGTTAGTTACACGAGCGGCGATGCGGCATTGGGGTCGGAGGGATGAGAACGGGAGCCAGAGGAACAGATAGACGCACGTATCTGTGTCCATCATGCAGTTTGCCGCTGGGATGGCGGAAGAGCGCGTGGGTAGGTGTAAAGAATGGGGATGTGGTGCGGGCGTCGTTCAACTCGGTGAGTGCTGGCGCGGGGACGTTCTGACTCTAGCCCCTCGCCGGATTCATCCTCCTCCTCCTCCTCCTCCTCCTCCTCCTCCTCCTCCTCCTGGTCCTGCTCTCTCTCCGGTGCTACCTCACCAGCCCAGAAAGAACAGCACCCTGCACAATATCCACCACCCTACCCCATGACCCCTGTTAGCCACACCATTACCGTTGCTCAAGCGCCGACTCAACCTCGATCGCGTCGTAACCCGCGACCCGCGCATACAGAAACGACGCGTCATTCCTCACCGCGGCGGCACGTCGGAGCGATGGCCTAGCTCCACCGAGAGCCCGGCGGCGGAGAGGACGCCGCGCAGAGCATGAAGCGTTCGGTGTTGTAAACGCGACGGGGATTACGTGATGGCGATCGATAACAGCGCGGCACGTGATAGATGGGGTAGGAGAAATTGCACGTGATATCGAGAGGAGAGAAGAGAGAGGATTCGTCCTCCCTCTCTCTCACTGAGTATAGAGTTTCTCTCATTGCTAATTAGTGACAATAAGTGTGATGTATATTTTCTGCTATCACCGCCAAGTGATACCTAACCCTGGATCATGGGCTACTAGTGACAGCAGGGAATGTGTTCAAATTTAATTAATGCATTTTCCTCTCTTGATCTATTAGAAATAACATCTCGGTACTTGCATATCACGGTACCTCTTAACTGGCGCGGGTTGATTTCCATAATCGATTCATGTAGGGACATAAGCCAGTCACCGGATGTTACACCACGAAAATAAACATGAGGGGTGGCATGTGAAGGGGGCAATGTGTTCAAGGGATTTATGGAGTTGGTCGCGATGGTCGTACCTTGGTTGCTAGCAGAAACGATCTATTCTTTTGGCCCTCCTACATTGTGTTCTTTTTAACCCCTCTTTGGGTGCGGTGTGCGCAAAGGCGATAATCTTTGAGGCGTTTGTGGCGATATCGCACTATTATTGTTTTGTGCCCACGCACCCTCCGGCCACCACCACTGGCGCTATCGGACAAGGGGAATAAGATGGTTAAACAAAAACAATTTCTGCATTTTCTCCTCCCCCATTTGCTTTCTTTCTCCCAATAATCTCTCATAACCCCAAACCTATATATTATTAAGCATCAGATAATTACATAACCCCTTGGGCAGCCGGTAGACTGGTTCCGCTCTGCCCAATTGAAAAAGAAAAGACTCCTCTAACTCTGTGTAAAAAGATATAGGAGTGCGTCATGACACATAATGACTTATTGCTGCTTAGGAAATTATCTGAGAGAAAACTGTATGTTTTTAGTAAAATGGTTGTTGTGCTCAGAGCTAGGTAGAAACTTACTTGCCAGTTACACACGCGCCACTTTTCCTCACGCGTTCAATGTAAAACATCCAATCTTACTCTTGGACGGTTAACACCGATCCAGACAAGAATTACATCCTTATTATCCAGCAGCAGCTATCAACTTTAGTAATGTATTCACGCATTCAAACTAACCTCGCAATGGGTTAGGCTTCGCTTCGATCAGCGAACCACTGGTAGGAGACTCTTCTACATGATTTTTCTCCTCCGGATAGCGTGCTGTTTGCGTCCGGATGTGCCCGTGCTCGGTAACGCAGGTCTCTGTTTAGTGGTAGCGGAGGATGCCGGTGGCCTTGATACGTGGGCGTTAAGGAGGAGGTCGAGATGGATTCGCCCCTACGGGTAGGTTAGCAGTCGAGGAAATGTATAAAGGGGTTCGGGTTCGAGGGGGGGGGGGGGGTTGCGGAGGTACCGGCTCAAGTGCACCCCCGAAACCCAATCATACATGGTGCATGAAGGCCGCCATACGTGACCATGTTGATTGATTGATTGATACCCGGACGTCCGGGTGCTGCAGGTCCACCGCCCATAGAATGCGCGTAGAGGATGTTCTCGAAGTTCTTCCCGCCATTGCTGCGCATTGTGGAGCGAGACCTGGAAAGTTGCGGTGGGGAAGGCTAGGTGCGTGCGGGCAGCGGTCTCTTTTGGGTTTCGTTGGCTTTTTGCGCGTGGATGGGGGAGTGTAGCAGCGTTTGTCGGTGCTGCAGGTGGGTGGTGATGGTGTTGGGTCGGGGAGAGTGGAGTGGAAGGAGGCAGAGCGGCGGGAACGGGCACTTTGGGTACCCTGTGGGGGTCAGCAGATTGTCGTAGCCACTCTACAGCTTTGCAGCCTCCCCCCCCCCCCCCTCGTCGATCTCGTCACCGTCCGACTTTGTGGGCGCAGTAAGAGCCTTCGTCTAAGAGTGGGTGAGCTTGTCAATAGGCCCGCGTCGCGAAAGCGGCGGAGATAGTCGAGGATGTCCTAGGAGTTGACTGTGGGGGGTAGGGGAGGTGCTAGTGGTTGCATAGTATGAGGGGGGGGGGCATTGGTGGTGGGTGGCGGGGCAGCATTTAGCAGAAATCGGAGGGGGTGCGGGGAAGTGCCTTGGCAGGCGCTTACACCCGATACGATCCCTGCTCGGATGATCCGCTCGAGATAGTGTGGAGCATGCCAAGCATTTCGGCTTTAAGATACGGCATGCGGGGTGTAGAGTAGCCTCCGTACCACCCCCACTCTGAAGGCCGAATTGGTACGGACACCCTTTCTGTTAATCGTGATATAAACAGCGCAAGGAACCAAAATATTGTAACATACTGTCACGCATGACAGAAAGTACCATTTGGACATCCTCAGCGTTAGATTCATCACGCTGCCACAAAGGGTTTAAGCGCCTCGAGTTGTGATTTGGAGTGGCTATCTATCGGATACATACAAGCTTAAGGGCCGCCTCCCCTCCTGTGCTGAACTTCCCGCTTCTGCTCTCCGGATTTCTGATTGAGGATTGTTTCTCACCCCACCCGAAAGACCTCGGCGTAAGATAAAAACTGCCTTTAGCCTGAGTGTACCCTGTGGTACACGAGTCGAAAAGACAACTTATTGTCTATAGAGGATGAAAATGTCGGGTCCTTTTCTCATACTAATGTATCCTAAAGCCAAGGATGCTTTATACCTCCAGTTGCGTAACTCGTACACTTTCACAAGTTTTCGGGATAGGCATATCTTCACTCCCCGATAAGATATCATTGCCGTATGGTAAGCTATCATATAGGAGTGTATAAGCTATCACGCAGGCTGGCGGGGACGGCAAGGCGGCAGCGTGGTGGGGACAGCAGGCGGCAGCGTGGCGAGAACGGCAGGGTGATAGGAACGGCAAGGTGATGGGGACGGCAGGGCAGCAAGCTGAACCACTAACATCATCATTATTCCCATCGCCATCACCATCAGCTTCTCACCTTCACCATCATGAATACCAACTATCAAGATCATTAGAATAGTAGAAGATAAACCTCAACCTTTTTTACTCAGATTCATGTGAAAATAATTCTTGCAGTTATTGTGTTCCCCAACTCTGGCAAGCCCAATGATGGAAGAGATAATCTGAAGGTGCTATTGATGTGGGAGGTGATGTATATAGTGATTTAGTGATGATCGGGTGATGAAGCTGAAAAGGTTCATGATAGCTCGGCAGAGCACGGCAGCTAGGCGCGGTTAAGGATGATATATCATCCTATCAGGATAACTTCACTTTTTGAGCCCAAAAGATGCAGAATTATCATTTCTTATCCTCGCGCCCAGGATAGATTACCGTGTCACCATACAAATCGATGTACCATAGGGCGGTGTTTACGCGGCTCAAGTTCCACGATTGACTACATGCATGTTATCTATACACTACACACATATTCCTTTACTACCATACTTACTTAGGGTACATTACCGCCAATCCATATAAAAATATCAGACTGATTTTGAGAGCCATGCCCGATTTGAGCTTTAGACGCAGAGTGACCCTAAATCTTCCCTAATTGGGCGATAGCTCTGATATTTTGGATCTATTCACATCCCAACCAGGCTCGATTAGGAATCCTTTTGAGTGAATGATTCACAGAGAAATCAGTTGATCAAAATATCTCAGCGGGTGAGGGTTGTTGGGGATAGAGGTATCACGTCCTTTGTTCCTTCTACACCTTCCCTACACCATCACCTCTACACCTTCATCTCTACACCTTCATCATCTTTACGGCTCTATCTCTACAACCTCATCTACACTACACCCCCTTTCCCAATTAACCACAATTGTCATCATGAGGATATGGGCCAATCGATGAATTAATTAAGCAGTGAATCCAGCTAATCTAAATGACCATGGAACTAAATATCGTATTATACCGCACCGCACCGCGCCACACTGAACCTACTGCACCGCACCATACGTACAGAGCACAGAATCGAAAGCGTAGAATCAAGCACCGCACCGTACGTACCATACCTACCGTACACGCCGCACCGTACCGTACAGACAGTGAATCAAGAAGTGAATCAAGTAGGTATGGTAGGCATAGGTAGGTAGGCAGGTGAACGGCTGCAGTAAAGAATTGTAAATAAATTTACATACATATATTCAATAAGGAAATAAATAAAAGTTTAATCTGTGAAATTTACCTATGCAGAATGAGCGCGAATACTAGCCTACCTACGCATTTGGGTTTTTCAGTCAGTAAAATCAGTACTATATAGGACTTCTCGCATGATATCATATGATAAAAATATCAGACTGAGCCAAAAGTTAGCTTCAACGCGGCATGATAAAATAATATCATATGGGGTGCCAGATCGACCGTATATCATATTTAACTAAACCCTATATCAAGCTGATAATAATATGTGGACTGGCGGTATAGTAACTAAGTCTCTAGCCTGCACGAACTACTAAATGATTTCAGGTGGGAGCCACATCGCGCCACAGGAAAGCGGCGCAACTCAGCTGTGTGGCTTTTCAAGGGGGCATCAGCCACCACGTGTCAATCTCCCATAGGAAGACGGGAGGGGGTAAAGTGGAAAAGGTTTGCTCGCGTGCAGTACAAGATATCCAGCACCGTCAAATTCGATACAGATCAATCCTATCAACGACAAAGAACTCAAGCAACTATGGGTAACAATATCTCGAAGTTGAAAAACACCGTCAAGAGGAGGTGGAAGAGGCAGAAGGGGGAGAAGGCGCCAGCCCCCGCTCTCGCTGTACAGGTTGAAGACGTTCATAATCACCATCAAACTACTCCGACCATCGCCGAACCCCGCCGGTTCGGTGCCGTTATTCACCGACCAAGCGCCTCAGAGCATCGGGAGAGCGATCTAAACAGTGGCTCTAATCATCACCTTATGTCTGTGGCCTACTATGCTTCAAGATAGTGCGAGCACTGACGTGCTATCCTAATCTAGTACCAGCACCGGAAGATCCGAGAGTTCCCCTTATGTCCCAGCACAGCCTGTAATGACAAACATGAGGGATGGAACACAACCAGAACCACCTCCGACACCGCAATCAGACCCAGATACAACAGTTAAAACATCCCGAGTGAAGGAGGAGGAGGATAGCTTACCCCTGGCGGTCTCGGACGCGGACCATACCTCTCCGGGAACTACGTAGGGCATCATGACCCAATGCAGTCGATGAGTACAAATTGACTAAGACAATTCGACAGAGTTTCACCCTTATGGCGCCAGGCAGTTGAAAGAATACGGCAAGAAAGGATCAAGGGTTTCGAGGAAACCCAGCAAACGAGGGTTGTGTTGGCAGATGCGCTCATCAAGGAAGTACAGGTTATTCATCAGAAGGTCGATTCTGGGGAGTTACACTATGAGAAGGGCAACAAGGAAAGGGTATACTATGCCGAGGTGTTTCTCACGCAACTTAATAGATACGCGGCCATTGGTGATATAGCCATCTCGCATGATCCAGCTGTAGCAGCGTTGGTCTGGTCTGGAGTGAGGTTGCTTTTGCAGGTGAGGGTATCATTGATCCAACAGATTAGGAGCTTACGGAATGTTTCAGGTCGGGGTCGCCCACTATCAAAATATGGCAATGATTTCAAGTAGTTTAGCCTATCTCGGCTGGGTAATGTGCTGTGGCGAAATCTATGAGGGATTGTACGTTCAATCACCACAGGGATCAGTAGACCTGACCGAGTGTCTGGTTAATCAGTACACATCAATGTTGAGGTATCTGATATGTGTGAAGCAACATCTCTACAAGAATACTGCAAGTACGTACTCCATTCTAAATTCGTAGGCGCTCAACCCACTCAGAGTGGACTCAAACTCGTTGGTGTACTCAAACTCGTTGGTGTACATAGTACGTATTACGGAAAGCCTTTCGACGAAGCTCGCCCGATTGTTGGAAGATTTGCGGGAGTGTGAGAAGCGTACAAGGGATCGCGCAGATCTTGCGGAGAAAGAAGGTTTGTCTATTCTCGGATGGTTTTCCAATACTATTCACGACTAATGAATATTCTAAGCTACTTCTATCACTCAATTAAGTTGTGAACTCCGCTCAATCGTCGTTTAAGTTTTCTAACCAGTTAGATAATTTCAGATGAGCGTTCCTCAACATCTAACCTCCATAGGCACCTGAACGAAGTGAGGAAGCAGTTTAAAATCATCGAAAGCCCCTTGGATGAGTGGAACAAGGACATCAAACGCCTGTGTAAGTACGTTGACGGTAGGTACCCCATATGCCGCGTGTAGAGGATTCATGAGCTGAATAAGGATAGATATTGAATTGGAAAGAGCATTAGACTGGGTATCGAACATCCAATACGGGAACATACATGATGAGCACCGTATGCGGCGGGTTCCGAAGACGTGTAACTGGCTACTGAGCAATCCACAATTCGATGACTGGTTCAACAGTAGATCGTCCTCTATGTTTTGGTTGAGTGGCGATGGTAAGACGCCGGATGCCCCTCATGAGTAACCACATAGTCTGACTGAATATGTGGCAGCTGGTACCGGAAAAACAATTCTCTCGTGAGTATCGTGGAGTGTCTTTCTCAATATCATCAGTGCTGACATGACTGATAGCTCGAGGGTTATTGACCTGTTGAAAGAGTCTCATTCCAGTGAACACGCCATAGCCTACTTCTACTGCAGTACCACGGCACCAGATCGTGCCGACCCCGTTTTTGTCTTACGAGCAATTGTGCGGCAGCTTTGCGTGGCATATTCATTAGAGGGCCTCCCGGAATACTTGCTAGAGATTTATGAGAGACGGGAAAAAGAAGATGCCGGTGCCCTGACACTGGATGAGTGCAAGTACCTCATCATTCAACTTGCTAAACAGCTCAATGGTGTGTGGGTGGTCATCGACGCACTTGATGAATGTGACCCAAATAAAAGAAAGGATCTCTTCTGCGCGCTTAGGGAGATTGTCGACACCGTCAGCATAGTCCGAATATTTCTGTCCAGCCGTAACGAAGGTGATATTAGAATGCACATGGCACCGTACAATCAATATTACATCACTGCACAGGACAGCAGTGAGGACATCTGCATATACGTCGAGAGCGAGTTGCAGAAGCTTTACCTGGATAATGAGAAGCTTGGGCTTGAGACTGTTGTTACACGACTGAAGGCCCGCGAAACTACAATTCTCTCCTTGGGCAAAGATGCAAATGGGATGTATGTCTAAAACCTTTTGCCGGATGAATGGAAACTGACCTTACGCGAACACTAGGTTCCTTCCGGTTCAACTTCGGATGCAGGCTTTGAGACGCGAAACCAACGAGGATGGTATGGACGATGCTCTTAGCGACCATCCAAAGGAGCTTGACCACATGTATGAGGATATAATGGAGAGGATAAAAAGGCAGAGCCTAACAAACTGTCGATCTGCTCTCTATATCATTCGCTGGTTATTCCACACGATCGACGATTCTTCCCCTGATACAATATTTCAAGCATTACGGGTTAAGGGCCCGGGAGGCTCCAAGATGTTTGGATGGAGGGCAACTAAGGTTCAGACCCATGACGTGTCTAATATCTGCTGTGGCCTAGTCGTGCATGATAGTAAGACTGGAATTCTTCGGTTCTCCCATGCTACTATTCGGGATTTTTTAGGACGAATGCCTTTGGAGAGACGATACGAAGGAGAGGCATGGATCGCCAACGTGTGCATGGAGGTTCTACTAAGCACCGATTACAGAGATAGAGACTTTCACCGGTCAACCACCGGCTTGTTTAAATACTCCGCCCGTAATTGGGGACACCACGTCAGGCCGCTCATACTACGCTCACCCGGTACTGCTCGAGCATGGGAAAGTTTCCTTAACGGGTCATCAAAAGAGTTCAAGGGATGGGCATCCCATGTGGGCACTCTTCTCCCTCCCCTGCAAGCTAAGAACGATCGGATTATTAGTCCTCTCTGGGTAGCATGCTACTATCGGCTATTCGACACGTTTAAGACGCTTTTGCTTTTGCGTAGTGTCAGCCCGAACTGCGTTAACTCAGCTGGTCGACAACCACTACACCATAGTGCAGAGAATGGGTATCTAGAGTTTGTAAAGCACTTGCTTGAGAACGAAAGTGTTGATGTCAACTGCACTGATGACATGGGGTATACATCACTTATGTTGGCAGTCAAGTCGAATCAGATAGGTGTTGTGGACGCTCTACTAGAAAGCTGCGATGTCAACATGGCCGATAATGGCGGAAGAACTGCGTTAATGCAGGCGTCATCGAGTGATAGAACAGAGATAATCAGGCTCTTGATCGACACGGAGCGTTGCCATGTCAATGTCCAGGATAAGATGGGTTTTACAGCTCTACATCACGCTGCACTGGGAGGCCATGCATCCGTTGTGGAACTACTCCTCAATGAAGCTTCCCCCGACGTGAGCCTGGAAGACAATTGGAAAAGTACACCTTTGGCAATCGCTGCGCAAGAAGGACATGGGCCAGTTGTTGAGTGTCTTTTGAAACTTGCGCCAGATATCAAATTAAACCCCAGGAACCGGTCGGGAAAAACGCCCCTTTGGAATGCGGCGGTTGCTGGTCATAGGGGCGTGGTTAGAAGCCTGTTGAGTTACAGGCCGGGAGGGGTAGATATCTTGGAATCTACGACCTTATTGATGTGGGGGGCCGAATATAATCAAGGATGGTTGGTGGAGTTATTACTGGAACGTGCTGACCCGGATATAAACGCACAAAACCAATCTAAGTGGACTGCTCTTTCTCTTGCCGCCTGGTATGGGTCTTTGGAAGCTCTTCAATGGATCCTCAGAGTTCCCGGTGTTGATCTGGAGCACAAGGACAACGACGGTAGTACACCATTGATACTAGCCGCGAGGCGAGGACATACAGCCTTGATACGGGCACTTCTGGGGATTGAACCGAGCGGCTGGCAGGAAGGTGAGCCAGCAGGATCCCGCCTACCTCATAGCACCAACACCGATGCAGCGACAGTTACAGATCTGACCTCCTCCCATGCCTCGGGCAAATTCGACTACACAAAATCACCCCAGACCCTTCCAGTTTGTCGAGCCAACGTCAACGCAGCCGAGAATAACGGTGTCACCTCTATCATTGCCGCGGTTGAGCGTAATGACACAGAATCACTCCAGGTTCTTCTTTCTCATGGGGCGGACGCCAATGCAACAGAGAGCCACGGTTTGACTGCTCTCCAAGTTGCGGCTATGGGGGGTCATCCAGAATCACTACAGGCCCTC
Source organism: Morchella sp. 2018-W26 (assembly GCA_024713715.1). Lineage (NCBI taxonomy): Eukaryota > Fungi > Ascomycota > Pezizomycetes > Pezizales > Morchellaceae > Morchella > Morchella sp. 2018-W26. The sequence goes on from JAMGYX010000017.1 coordinate 1,070,673, forward strand.
CTGTCTCATGTGGCCGACGCCAATCAAATGGGTAACGATCTGCCTGCCCTCCATCTGGCGGTTCAGAGCGGTAGCGCAGAGTCTGTCCAGGTCCTCTTGTCCCACGGCGCCGATGTCAATGCTATGGCTGCCGGTCTGAATGCTCTCCACTTCGCGGCCGTACACGGTCACACAGAAATCCTCCAGCTCCTGTTGTCCCGTGGTGCGAATGTACATGCAATGGGATACTATGACGGCAGCGTTCACGGCCTAGCGGCTCAGTACGGTCAGCAAGAGCTTACCCTAGGCGTGGAGTCTTTTTCCAGCCGCGGCAAAGTGGCAGAATTGTTCAAAGAGGAGGGAATGCTCCGCTACGCGGGAAGCGACAATTTCGGACTCTTTATGGGGGCCCTTCTATCTCATAATCGCAGTGCTGGTGCTGCGGAAGATGGGCGTATTACTGCGCTCCACACCGCAGCCATGTGTGGTCATACAGCATGTCTTCAAGTCCTCCTATCTCATGGGGCCGACGTCAATGTAGCAGACAGTGATGGTATGACTGCTCTTCACAACGCAGCCTGCAACGGTCACACAGAATCTCTCCAACTCCTCTTGTCTCATGGGGCCGACGTCAACTTAGCAGCAGGTAATGGAATGACTGCTCTCTACATCGCAGCCCGCAGCGGTCACCCAGAATCTCTCCAAGTCATCCTGTCCCATGGGGCCAACGTCAGTGCAGTATGCAGTGAGTTGGGTCTGACTGCCCTCCACATCACAGCTCACGGGGGTCACACAAACTCTCTCCAGAGCCTGCTGTCTCATGGGGCCGACGTGAATGAGGGGGCGAGTGGTAATGTGACTGCTCTCCACTGTGCGGCTGGGGGGGGCCACATAGAAACTCTCCAGGTGCTTATGTCTCGTGGGGCCAACATCAACGCGCGAACAGTCCACGGCTGGACTGCTCTACATGCCGCGGCTTCTCCCGGCCGTACAGAATCTATCGAAGCTCTGTTGTCTCATGGGGCTGATATCAATGCACTAACGGCTGACGGTTGGACTGCCCTCCACTTCGCGGCCCAGAAGGGTCACACAGAGTCTCTCCAAGCTCTTCTGTCTCATGAGGCCAACATCCATGCGGCGGAGGATGGCGGTTTGACTGCCCTCCACCTCGCGGCTCAGGACGGGCACACAGAATCTATCAACGCTCTCCTGTCTCATGCGGCCGATATCAATGCACTAACGGGTGACGGTTGGGCTGCCCTCCACTTCGCGGCCCAGAAGGGTCACACAGAATCCCTCCAAGCTCTTCTGTCTCATGAGGCCAACATCAATGCGGTATCAGGTGACGGTTTTACTGCCCTCTGCCTCGCGGCCGAGAGCGGTCATGTAGAATCAATCCAAGCTCTCTTGTCCCATGGGGTCAATGTCAATACAATAGATGGTGACGGTACGACTGCTCTCCACCTCGCGGCCAGCAATGGTCACACAGTGCCTCTCCAGGCTCTGCTGTCTCATGGGGCCAACATCAATGCAGCAGATGGTGACGGTTGGACTGCCCTCCACTTCGCGGCCAGCAACGGCCACATAGAACCTCTCCAAGCCCTGCTGTCTCATGGGGTCAACGTCAATGCAGCAGATGGTGACGGTACAACCGCTCTCCACCTCGCGGCTAGCAATCGTCACATAGAGTCTCTCAGAGCTCTGCTGTCTCATGGAGTCAACATCAATGCAACAGATGGTGACGGTTGGACTGCCCTCCACCTCGCAGCCACCGTTGGTCACACAGAGTCTCTCCAAGCTCTGCTATCCCATGGGGCCAATGTCAATGCAGCAGAGGGTGACGGCAAGACTGCACTCCATCTCGCAGCCCAGAAGGGGCACACAGAGTCTCTCCAAGCTCTTCTGTCTCATGGGGCAAACATCATTGCAGCAGATGGTGACGGTTGGACTGCTCTCCACCTCGCAGCCATCAACGGTCACACAGAGTCTCTCCAAGCTCTTCTTGAAATAGTACGCGCTCGCAGATGAGGAATAGTATGAGGGGTTATGATGTTATTGTATCACTCACATTAGTCATTGCCTGTGATGAGTCACATTGTATGGGTATATCTAAGTTCATTATATTTCCTTTGTAAAGCGGTGTCCCATAGTTTCCCGGATGTCGCGCGCGCGGGCATGGCAAGAAACGAACGAACAAACGAACAAACGAACAAAGCAAGAAGAGACTATATAGAGCTAGATAATAAATATCATGAAGGGTTACAATATCTCTCCTCCTAACCTCACTCCTATAACCTTTGATTCTGGGATTTGTGGTCATCGTGGGGTTGCGGGGTCATGATTCGTGGTTTGGGTTCGCCGTCGCAGCGCGACATCCGGGAAATTATGGGACACGGCTGTACTAATATATTTTTGTATAAATAGGGAGCTTTCCCCTCCGACAGTTAGCAATGACAAGCCTTCATACTCTCTTCTCTAGGTTATGAGGCCGGCCAAGCCATTTAACTTGAACAACACTACTTCAAACAGATCCTACACACTCGTACTTTACATCTCATCATCCGCCTAAAAACATGTCAACTGAAGGCTACAAACTCCCTGCCTTACCATTTAAGCTCGCTGATCAGGCTCTATATACTATTTGGAGGGACCGTGCCTTGGATGACGTTAAAGGTCTATGATTTTTGGAAAGTTGTCGATGGAAGTAACCCACATCCTAAATAAAAGGAAACAACGACCCTATCCCCGATAGTAACGGAAACTCCAGGTGCATCAACAACGGACATCGGAGACAGTGCAGCTTTAAGCAATAACTCGGAACAGAAACTTTACTGGAATAAAAAAAGACACCCTTGCAAGGGTATTCCTCAAGAATAACCACGAATTCTCATTGTCACCTCTCTCCTTCAACCACCGCACGTGAACTCTGGACACAAGGACAAATTCGATTGCAAGACCGTCGCCTCGTTCCATTCCTTGTATAACAGGACGGAGCCAGGTTCAAAGGGGGAAACCGGGTACGAAGATGGGGGCGGGCACCAGGATAGGGACAAGGACAGGTACGGCTCATGATACGCCAGAGCCGGGACGGGATCGTGTTTGGGTTTAGGTTCAGGGACTGGGACAGAAGGCCAAGGCCAAAGATATATATTGTTCACACAAAGACGACGTTGGCTGCAGAAGACAGGAATAGAAAATACAGAACTATATATACACCCGTTTCCACCATGGCTTACTAACTCCGAAGAATATCACGGGACTAAGCAAAGACAAGGACTAAATTTTCAAGGTATACAACCAAGGCGAAGCAAGCGTCGTAGGTGCGAAGCGAGTCGGGAACTTCTAGCATGAAACGAGGTATATACTAAGCGGTCCATCTAGACATTAATATCTTATATAGACCAAGCTCGCCGGTGAGTAAGGATTCCTAAAGCTTTATATTACTAGAAAGACAAGAAGGTTGCATAAAAAGAAAGAAGAGAAAGAGAAGTCCTGCAAGCAAATTGGCGCAACAGCCAGGTGAGTGGTGTGAATTCTGAGACCCCCATGTGATTCCTTGTATCTTCTAGGTATTTCGTTTTTTTGCATATTGTAACATATTTATATCCAGTTCGGGACTTGAGACAGGAGCCCCGAACCCCCATTATCGCCGGAACAGTAATGAACAGAGGGGGTGTGGACAAGGAATTTTTGGTGGTCTCGGATTTCCCATAGCCCGTCTCGTTGATTTCTAAATAATCTCTTAATCTTATAACCATCTTTCATATTGATAGGTGCCCTGCGCGATAACGGTGGGTATCCCTTAGCTTGTCAGTAAATGCTGCCCCCAGAAGGCCGCTACCTTCAACAAACGGTCACGCAGCTGGGCATGATCACTAGATTTTGCGGGGTTCGCGGATTCCTTACAATCTTTCAAAAGATTCTGGAGACCCTGGTTAGCAGGGCGGGTGAGACGAGACAGGGAGAGATGACCCTAAACACCCAGAATAGTGTCAAAAGCTCCAAAAGAGCACCGATACGATCAAATGTACTGGGGACCTCCCGTACTGTGCTGCCAACCAAAACACACATGTACCCTTTACCGATAGTTATTCTCTAGTTTTGGTTATACCATCCTATATCGATTACCGTCAGCGCTACGACCACTAGGGAGACGAGAATTTATAAAGACACTTACCAGCTGTGACAAGGTCCAAAACCGGCGGTTTACTTGATCGAACTGCCCCAGACAGCTGCAACTTATACAACATTGTCATGGAGCACCTTTACAACCTTCAGTGTATTCTTATTTCCTATCTTTCTTAGGTGCGGACTTCCTTGAGTGCTCTCGGCTGCATCAACCTCGTGCCTAAGGAGGGTCAGAATCCCGTCGTATAGGTCACCGGTGCGCTGGCGATTCTTGGGGGCAGGAAGAGTTTTTCCTATCAAATATACAGAGTGATTTTGATTCTCCTCTGATCACTTGTTAGCTCGGTGGCATGAGGGCCCGGGGAACATACCTAATGATAAAACCGCCGGATACTATGTTCATGCAGTTATCGTTGAAAGGGCCCCAGATTGTGGTAGTGTACCAATACTCCTGATGGTTAAGGGCCAATAGAGTGCCAGAACCACATGACAGATTGCACCAGCAGCGCATTACATTGTCAAGCCATATCCGCCCGCACTTTCCATCATCATCGAGGGTTTCTATCTCGTCCGGTGTGAGGGAGTAGTATAAACGTAATTATAAAGTTGACTGGTATTGTCGAACTGTCGATGTCACCAATAATCAGCAAACGGACATGAAAGAATGGTTGCATCTCGACGTACCTCGCCGCATTTCACAGCAGTATTTGGAAACCATTCATCCGGCTTCGGTAAAGATGGTAACTGATCTGATATCATCTACCACTCTTCAGGTTTAAAGCAAGTCTTGACTGATTCGTCTGAGGATCGATGACTCAAGAATGAACTGCGAGCTCAATCGGGGCGTCTTTAGGTTCCTCATAGAGCACGTCTTCCGCAGCGGTGCCGGTGGAGAGGCGCCACTCCCCCGAATCTTCCAGGTTGGACCAGGTACTTGCGAACTCCTTGATATACCTGTCGGTGTTAGTGGATCGATGAAAAGCAGCGTTGGGAGCATGTGCAATTACCGCGGGATAGTGGTAGACCTCTTTCTTTTACGAGAAGGCAAAGGGGGCTTGACCTTTTACGAGAAGGCAAAGGGGGCTTGACCTTTTACGAGAAGGCAAAGGGGGCTTGACTGGTGGTGCGGGGTTCCTCGCATTAATTATTGCTCTACTGCTGTTACCATGGATAACAATGGTGGGGCTGGGTGAGTGGTCGCTGTAGTTTGAGTGGAACTGAACAGGTCGAAGAATCTCCTCGCGTGTAATTGATCTCCGCCCTAAAACACCGTGACAAATATTAAGACAGGTTGTGGATTCCACCAGGTCGGCGGAGCCGGGTACAAAATGAGAGGGAAGACGCCTTGAGTAGCAGACAGACCCCGTAGGTCATCTGTGCTCCGGTAGGAACCACCCCACCAGGTCGGCTTGATACCTCAACAGGGTGGGCCGCGACTCGCCTTGAACAGCGGACAGACTACATAAGCCATCTGTGCCATCCATTTCTGTGTCCTCGTCTGTGCTAGGGGGCTGCCGCGATGATGAGGTCGGGTGGGGTTTTATGTGTAGGTGTTGTTTTGGTGGGATGGGGTAGATACGGATTGGAGAGAGGTGGTGTCATCACATACAAGTAACTTACTTGTATGTAGCGTTTACAACGATTGTCGTCAACAATGAGATTGTTGGCCCCAGATTTTGATCATCACCATAATTGTATGTACTAGTCTCATTGAATACATACAATATTTCCTTCAATTCCCAACACTGTGAAAAAGATTCCGGTTGAGATCTGTGAATACTGCATGTACCACAGTTCTTGAGCTAAATTATCAAATAATTTATTGTTTTTTCGTGAACCCCTGGACCAGAGTAATGACTAGCAGGGGGTTCAAAAGAGCCGCTTTTGGCGTTGTCTTGTTACATACCACCAAAATTAAGCGAGGTACTCTACCTACCACCACAACCCGCTTAGCTTAGGCCCGCAGGCAGCCGGGCATGTAGTCACTATTCTACTATTAGTCATCTTGGCTGTGCCACAGCGTCTCTGGCTGTCGCAGATGCTAACGCTCTGTGATCTAGGTTGTCAAAGCAGAGAGGCCCTAGGCGGTTAACGGGCTAGAGCTAGTTCATAGAGAGTATTTATCAAGGGTGCGTTTAAGGGAAATGTGGTTTAGAAACTACGTCAAGCGGGGGTCTTATTAGCCATTGCTAACTGAGAAATATCAAAACGAGGTTTGGTCTGCTCGGTGGGGAAAAATACATAACCCAGTTTTTCGGAATTCTTAGCTCGCTAAACAGCGCCCTAGGTGTCAAAACCCACAATTTACCCTTCGCCACATTTCCGGAACCGTCAATTTTGATCGATTTTCTAAAGTGGGGGAGTAGAAATGTTTGCTATACTGTGTGCACTTCATATCCTGCTAGCGCACTTTCAGTAAGTGTGAAGAGCTATTTATCTATGGAGTTTTATCTCCCTGATGTGGTTAGGTGACTGAGGGGAACTGTCATTTCCAGCGTCAATTGTCGGATTTGACACTTAATAAATACTCTCCAATAGAGACTTTGCGCAAATGATTCCAGCTCTATTTTCCGGTATATAACCAGATTAGTGCCGATCCCAAACCCACTAATCTGTAACCAAAATATACAGCTCGCAAATCTCCAACCAAGTACTTTATCATGAGAGATGGGCCGGAATATCCGAGATTCTTCTCTACCGTCAAAGCCTCGGGTAGTGACTTCCATAACATCATTTTCCATCGAAGAGTCTCAAGCTATCACTAAATCAGCCCATGGTTGCTGTTTGAGATTGATGAGAAGACATCCTCCTTACAGCGGGATAGTATCTTCTATAAATAGTTGGCCCGCCGGCCGGTTCTCTTCAACCTACTAGTGATGGGCACGAGACAGTTCAAGACGAGACTTGAACACAATCTTGGCTCTTCTGGCACCTTTTCATTCTGTTCTCGGGGGCTCATATTGTCATGCCAGAAAAAGTGAGAGATACAGCGAAAGGTAACCCTAACCCTAAGCTTGATGTTTAATTCATTAATGTGCATCATTGACAAGGTTAAATGTACTTGCAGTTGATCTCGCTCTCTACTTATTTGGTGACATGACCTGAGGACTTTTCGGTACCGCGATGTAGAGATCCCGCAAATCCGCACTTGATGCAGGTACGCACCGCCTTATCAATAAGACACTTTCCCCTGCACGACCCACACAGCCTATAAGACCCTCATTGTCGGTGATATAGATACATCGCGAGTGTCACATATTAAAACAGCGCCATCATATAAATATTGTGCGAATAATTTTCCAATTCATTTTGATACGGTCGCATCTCGCTATATATGCAGAACTCGATATGCCCCTTCCCTTCCCTTGCTTGTATACTGCCCCGTATCATGTTCTCCATGCAAGGGATCCGGAGTTCTATCTATTTTGGACGAATTCCATATTCGGCAAAAGCCATATCCAGGTGCAGCCAGTTGACTTTTTCCTACTTTCCTTTCGGTGGGGGCTTCCTGAACTGCCAACTTTGTAAGAGGAGTGCGGTTGGTGTCGGCCCATACGTACTACAGTTTAGGGGGATCTTTTCACACCATAGTTTGAGCGTAGGAAAAAAAAACAGTTATGATTTAAGAATAAAATTCGATCCAGGTACAGCCATTCAAACACCAGAAAATCAAAATGCCAACAGAAACCATATATATATATCTAATTAACCTCCAATTCAAATCAAATATCCCCCACATCACCCACGCACCAGCAGCCATTGCAATGCGTATCATGATCTTCAAACCTCTCATAAAACCCCTCTTCCCCATACGCCCGCCGCGGCTTGATTAATTGTATCACCACATCGAACCCAAGCAAGGCATGTTGCCTGACTGTCCGGCTCGTCGCGACATCCAGATCTCCCCACACCATGTCAAAGACTGCCCTCGAGTTGGTTAAGATGACTCGCTTATTGATGAGCCCAGTGTCTGAGCCCTCAGATTCCGATGCTCCGTCCACAGCATTCGTGTGGATTGGGTCGAGGAACCACCGAACATCCGGCCACGGTGTATTCGTAACGGTACTGAGGGAATCTGCCGGAGCGATCGAGCCGAGAACTCTCTGTAGCATAGGCAAGTTCGGTAGGATTCCGAGCCCAGCTATGCCGGCAGAGGCATCCGCAATGAACAAGCGCAGCTGCCGAAGTAGCCAACCCAGCAGCGGGGTCTGTAGCCCTACCGCGATCATCGAGCCGCCAATGGCTGCAAAGGCGCCCGTCATACCCATAGATGTCAATGTGGCGAAGAGCGATCCTGCCGCCACGGAGCCGATCGCAGACTGCCAACCCGCCGCAACCGTCCCTATTATGTAACCATTTCTTCAGCATTTGATCATGACAGCCCACCGTTGTTGTGGTGGTAGTGGAGGAGTGGCGCTACCTAGACCAATCCCCGCTGCACCAAACCCGAGCGCCGGCGGGAGAGCAATGGTCAGAATCCCGCCGATGATCAATATGCACATTAGAGTGAACTCTTTTGGGTTCTCTTTTATATAGGTGACGAGGTCCTCGTAGGCTTCGCGGGGGTGGGCATAGTAGTACTGGGCGTTCTTTTTGGCGCATTTTCCGGCCTGCTCGAGGATCCAGATCACGGGCCGTATCGAGTCTGGAATGGCGGGGGCCGGGAGCGTAATAGAATTAAGCGACTGTTTGGCGGATTGACCGGCCTGTTGAATGGCCCAGCTGAGGATGCGGAATATTGATGCTGAAAGGAGACTTGGATTAGTGGTGCAGTTAGGGGGGGGGAAGGGAGTGTGGGGGGGGGCTTGTACCCATTGTCAAAATGAAGTGTCTTTGTGTTAAGTCAACAACTGGGAGATAGGATGGGGGACTTTGTATTTAACCAAGGGGGGAATTTAGGCATCCCATCTTTCAGGCCTCCGATTACCTTTGATTGGCTTGGTCACGTGTGTCTCAGGTGCCTCCTGGCGGCATTGTGATCTGGCCGGTTCTGGAGATGATGTTCCTGGCCCAGTGCGAACATGATGGAATTCCGTCCAATGCATGGTATCAAGCAAGGTCTATCTGAAACTGGTATGTTGTAGCGTAGCTAATTCTATTCAGGGACAAAGAGCAACCAAAGTCACACCTCCATCAACTTTACCAACAATAGTCTCTCGGTAATGGTCAACGTCTCCTCCGGAGGGCTATTGAGGTGGTCTATGGCTAAAAAGCTGTGATTGTGCAGTTGGCAACATCCACCCTTACCAAGAAATAGGATTATACACGATCATGAGATATCACTCGCTCCACCTGCCTGCCTGCCGCCCTCTCTGTCTTTCTACCTCTCTGCCTGCAGGATGTTGACTATGCAGATACCGCTAGAGTCGTTAGGTGAGGTGATCGTGGTATGTGGTAGTGTGTGTGGGGAAAGGCACGAATGACCGCGCTAGAGCTATTTCCGTTGGTGGAAATCGAGTACTACTATGGTAGTTCCTAGTTTGTCCCCTCCCTTCTGGTCTTCATGCCCTGATCCGGAAGGGATGTGCGGGGCTTGGGGTTGTGGCTTAACTCGGAATTGTTTAAGGTTCCTCTTAGCATATGTAGTTAATATAGCGTATTGGCCAACAACTTCCGAGTCTAAATATTTAGTTCTTGGCGACTGGCTTTTGGTGTGGATAGCCCATCGCGACGGCCAACTTTGCCGATCGCTCCTACACCTCATCCCCCCGCTGCCACCTCCCCGCCCTCCTCTTCCCCGCGGCATCTCCATGACATATTTTCTTTATCTACAATATGGGGAATAGGGGTAAACTAGATCAACTAACACTAACCACGTGTTCGTACTGCGTTGCATCAGAGTTTTTGTTGCCTAGATGCGCGAAGTTAAACCAGTTTAGAATAATGATTGCGGCAACAATTACTGATTTGCCATAATACTGTATAGATTTCCAGACTATAGAAATACTGAATTCTTATTATCCAGCTGCAGAATACCAACAACCAGTAGTGTGGGAGCAATCCGTATTCTCTTTGATCAAGTAATATTAGCGTCCTATGAAATACCTACTTCTGGGAGTGATTATTCCTGGAACAAAGTATTACAGACCATTAGCGTTAAATCCCCCATTCTAAACGATTATTTTTCGCTACCGTGATCGATTTACCCCCATTTCCCGTATTGTATTTCTTTAGGCGCCAAGCCTGGCGGACTGTCTGGGTTAGGGTTGACGCAACAAACAAAATATGAATGTTTGTGTAGAGGACCAAACTATTTGTCCATATTATGAGCTGATTGATGTGACGGACTCGACGGTAGACTCAGATCCAGCCTTTTTCTTGCATGACCTGGACTAAATGATAATTCTCAAGGCGACTGCGTCTACCGCAGGACCTTGGAATTAGGGAGTCTTCGTGAGATGCCGGAGCACTCTAGCCCTCTTCCGACGACTGGAACACCCTAGTCCTGAGAGCAGAGCTCTCCAGAAGCCGTTTTGTCGGAAGCATACCCCGAGCTAGGATATGTATAGGACGCGACATGTGGGCGGGCTTCAGAGTCTGAAAGTCGGATCCAGCCTTTGAGCGTATATAATCCCTCGAGTTGCCAATGCCAACTCCCTACGATACAGATTAGAATTTCGTGAATCTATTATTTGATAAGAATGATGATCCTGTGTGCCAACACCACATTCTTGACTAGGTCCAACTTTTTCTTTTTGTAGTGGTCGGTCGGACAGGAAGGGAAGGTGTGTTTTATTAGGAGTAGGAGGCTATATACTTGTACACAAGTATGGGCTCGGCTCAAAGACCGCTGGAGGCTCCGATGTGGCTTGCCCGATGGCTTAACAAGTGTCTCAGATTTAGTTATTTTGTCTATGATGTCGGTTAACTTATTGGAGACTCCATAAGTGATCCCCCCCCCCCTTGTATGCGCTGAACTATTGGTGTGGGTACACGGCTGCTAAACCTGCATCCAAACCGCACCCTGTAGTCATGTCATTCTGTGTATATACATCTCGCCGGAATTATATATCGCGTATATCACCCAGTTTAGCAAAGTAGGTTATACAGGAACCATTGAGCGACTAAGATCTTGCATGTAGTACATAGTACCTTTGCGACTGTCAGATGAGATAGTGTTGGGATTATTGTTGAGAGCCGGGGAAAATATATCCTCCCTGTAACAATTGTGGTAAGGTCCAGACCACTCTTATATTATGTCATTACTGTTGTTTGAGAACAGGTAGCATTTTATCTAGGCGAGTGATAACCGATGATCAACGGGTGTTTTTTTTCTTTTTTAGTTTAAACCATTAGATTAACGGCTGGAATGTGGGGGCTGGGTAGGGGGTATTGGGTGTGCGGTCTGTAATTTAAATAACTGTAGTGGTTTTTGGCTTGGGTAAAATCTTTGGGAGATGAGCGAGGGTTTTGGAAGGCAAGGTCCACCGGGGTAAAGTTTGCGGTAAGGGTGGGCTCGGCCAAGTTGGCCCGAGCTTTGAGTTACATATATACATTGGCAGGCTTGGTCTACCAGCTTCAACATGGGGGCGGCGGATCGGCCCTATCCCTTCGTCTGTTAAAGCTGCCAAATTTCACCAAGAAAATCAATTCAGGTGTGGCTTACGCCTGACGCACTAACAAACTAGGTCTTCGTTTGGCAGGATCAGATGTCTCAAACCTGGCAGCAATTAACTGACAGACGAAGGGATAATGGTTTATAACCCTAACCCTATGTCAATACTAAGTCTTTTTTTTTTTTGTTCAATTCACTAATTGTATTCACAATAGGTGATATATTTATACAAGTACATATCGTATAGGTTTTTATAAGGAGGTACCTAGCTATATTCAAACTCCCAGCCACTATGTACCTAAATAGGTACACATCACCCAATGTACGTTAACTTGTTGCAATTCCGGAGGGACTGCTGGGAGATATCGGGGTTTATATAGCCGAGTAAGAAGCTGCGCGTGATATATGTTAGTAGGTAAATGTATCTAGCTGCGACGGCCATGGACCTACATGTGCATAACATTTGTAGGTTGAGTTGGGATAAGCGCGCCACATCCCAGTGATAGTAGCGTGTCAGTTTGATCTCTACGGCGCCAAATCAGGCTTAGGTGAAGAAGGTGTGTACACTCCTGAAAGTCTCTATTCATATGGGGTAAGTAAATGGATTACATGTCTGGTGCGCCCACTCTTAAAGGTAACGAATCGCGACGAAAAGTCAATTGCTAGCTGATAACCTTTCAGCAAAAGTGATAGAAGAAAATCGAAATAGTTGAACTCTAGTTCTAATGATGAAGCTCAATTCTATCATTGCAGACCTTTTGTATCTCTCTGGGTTCCAAGGTTACCAGAGGTTGAAACTGGGTGTTTTTGCATGTAAAGTGCGCCAAGACTGAACATATTAAGGAGAGGCCTCGACACTTAATTGCGCCCAACTAACTAAGTGGTGATTGAGCTCATCGGAGAGAATATGTATGTAACTACGCCCCCGAAATGCGTCAGATTAAGCCCGACTCTGGAATACGGGATCTAGTTTGAACAGCGGGGGCTTGTCCCGTACACAGAGAAGACTTCCGTACCTATGAAACCGACGTACGCGTACATATTCCTTTCCCTTGTTTACCCCCCATGCACCCCCAGCGGGTATCTCTATCGGTAAAGTTAGTCGATGCCGATGTCGGGCTAAAGGTGACGTATCCAAACACCTTATATGTTAGCCTAGTTGTCAGCATCAACTCAGCTTCCCGTCGGTAGAAACCAGCGTTACCATAATACCAAAATTACGGGCTGTATACGGTTAATGAACGAATGTAGGTGTGTTTTCTTGGATCGAGTGATAACATATGAAGCGGGTGATAGCTCATGATTATCACAAGAGGACCAACGACATGGCTTTCTGGTTGGGTGATCTCAGGGTTAGGGTTAGTGAGTATATGGGCCTAACATAATGGTGTTTAGGAAATAGTGGGTTTCGAGGTCGCAACTTCTAAAAACACACAGGCCTGCAAAATGGCGACCTACGACCCACGACCTGCAACCCTTGGACTCACCTCAACCCCGACTGCGACCTCCTGTACCTGCACCGCCTGCACTGCCTCTACCGCCGTCTTAACCTGCACCTGCGCCTGCACCTGCGCCTGCCTCTACCCAATTACCGGGTGTAGAGGGCTCTTAAAAAAAAGTCCTCCCTTGACAACCAACATGTAAATAAATAAATAAATATGGGGCTCTTAAGCTGCGACCCGGCCGCCGAGTGATACCTCATGACCGCGAGAATGCGAGTACTATTTCATGGCAACGACACGATGCCGTCTGGTTTCCGCCCCCAGAAGCCCACTACATAGCACATGTAGAGGTCGCTTGGCCGACATTGTTCGTGGTATTGAATTTGGCAGCCACTATAATTCCTATGCCCTATCCTGATACCGGAAGGGGTCTAGCGGCCCTTTCATTACGATAATTCTCTTGGCAAGGAGGCAGTAATCACATAATACAATAATACGCTGGATCTTGCCAGGGAGGATACAGTATTTTTCCCGGCTCGCAATAACGACCGCAACAGACATTCTTATGGGAAATATATATAGCCAAAAAAGTAGTCCTAGTCACAACGGTTGGCTGTGCTCGGAAGCAACATGCCGGTAGGTCGTTCGAGTGATGATTCATGATTCTGTACCAAATGCATGCTTTTCCGACACGTCCACCAACGGCTAAGCAGCGCTCTCGGAATCATGCTTTTTTTGACTCCCTCCGGTATGCCCAATGATTTTCCGCCCCGGAAAACGTTTTAGCACACAGGTTACGACCCCGCGCTTATGACCCGACCCCGACCCGTCCCCCGACCGACCCTACAACAGTTCGGGCGTCGCCGCAGCAAGAGAAGACCCTACCCAACGCCAGGCGGTCGAGTGCTTAGCCGGGGAAAACATATCGCATTAAATATGTAGGATATATGTAACTACAACACATTGTTGTCGGAGATACCCATCCCGACGTTCGTAGATTGATCAAGAATCCAGATAGTACTACACTACCCTATGTCTCAGAAAGTTTGAAAGTGCGACATCTCGATGTGGCGGGATTAATGAGAGGGTAGTTGGCTAAGCACGACACGCACCAAGAACCCACCGCCAAGAGCTAAATACTTAGACATAGAGGTGGTTAGCGCTACTTCCTAGAAGCACGACACATCAAACCTGAGCAGGTTAATCCCCCCCGCCGTTCCTATACTTTACGGCTGTTCCCTATACTGTAGCTGTTCCCTAGAATCTGTCGCTGTTCCCTATTACTGGATCAACTTGCAGTCGCGAGCTGGCTATTGCTAGTAGTGGGTAGGTAGAGGAGGAAAGGGGAGAAGTCTAGCGGATGGTGAGCCTCGAGATAAAGAGCGCGCTAGACAAGTGTGGAGGCGTTTCTTAAGTTATTGCAAGAATTGTCTAATACTCTCTTTAGTCGGTATCCGTTCGGCATCGGTTTAATTTAGTTTAGAGTGGGATAGATGTTCCGGGAGGGAAATACACACCTCCATATTCAGCCGATATAGAGGAGGGCGGGTGCCATGAGCCACGGGTTGGATCGTATGAAGTATAAATAAATAAATAAATAAAAATTAGATAAACAATGGTATTCATAGGGTTAGGGTTAAATAGTCTGTGATACCGTCTGTCAGACGGTTTTTTTTTGTTTAATTCTGGCTATGACAATACCACACTACCCCAGAACTGCCCCTCTTCCGCCGCCATATGTCGACGTGCCATGTTTGAGATGGCCTTGATACATATCCGTCGTATACAGCCCCCAGCACGTCCGAAAGATCTGGCTTTCATTGCTACACGTCTCTTGTCGGTCATGTTAGGTTTATCACTTAAGGGAGGATGATGTCATTCCGTCCCTCAACTAGCTAGGTACTCGCCCCCCCCCCGCCCCACCAATTGACTGACAGTATTTGCTTTTTTCTATGCAGACATACCGATCTTTCATGCCCACGTCCAGGCCCCATCATCGCTGTTCAGCCGCATATCTTATGGTACTGCATGGCCTAAGTCCAACAACTCGCCAAGACACCCACCCGGCCAAAATCGCCGCGGTCCCTCCCCCCACCTCGCCCAAATTAAACGCTCTGGCCATTCGGAACGGAGTAGCGCTCGCGGGAAGGTGTAGCTCGGGGTGCAGGTTAATAGGGCTGGTAAGCGCAAGGTAGGGTGCGTGGGCGCGGGCTGGCTGTGAAGGCGACTATATGCAATCAATGAATTAAACAAACTAACAAAAAAAGGGGGTGAGGGGTGACATTACCAACAAGCGATCGAGTGATTCTCCATGGCTCACTCGGTTTCCTGAATGATCCTCTATGGCTCACTCGATTCCCTGAGTGATACTCCATGACCCGTTCGGTTCCCTGAGTGACATTCTGAACAAGCTCCATCATGTCCGAAATAATGACTATTGTAGCGGAAGTAATTCTTGTGATCTTCTTCTAATACAGGAGGGAATTTAATAGCCCTTTTATATATAGCAATAATAGCCTTGGAAAACAACAGTATTGACATATCATAAGAGTGGTCTAGGCCTTGCAACAATTATTACAGGGAGAATATATTTTCCCCGGCTCGCAAACACATGGCCTGGCTCACTCGATTCCCTGAATGATACCCCATGACTCACTCGACCCCTGAGTGATCCCCCATGGCTCACTCGACCCCCTGAATGATACTCCATGACTCGCTCGATCCCTGAGTGATACCCCATGGCTCACTCGACCCCTGAGTGATACCCCATGGCTCACTCGATCCCCTGAGTAATACCCATGACCTGACCCACTTACCCTGCGTGGCAGATTTGGTAGACCCCCTCTAAGGATAGCGATCTGTATCGTGATGCATTTTCATTTACTGCTGGTGCGGGGGTCTAGTGATGGGCACAAGACATATTATCTCTCGAGGCAAGACAAGACGAGACCTGGGGGTCAACAAGACGAGGCAAGACAAGAGTGGTCATAGATATCTGGAGACTTGTTCACCACCATACACTCTGGTATTAATTACGCTTCCGAATCAGGGTTAGGGTTTGGCAGCCGCCTCCGACCTCTCCTGGCATCAGGGTCACGTGGCTGCGAGGTCTCGACCGGAATGGAAAATACAAGCATAGACAAGACCTATCCAAGTCTAGTCTCGTCTCGTCTTGTCTTGTGCCCACCACTACGCGGGTCGTGGTGCTGGCGGGCGGGTGTTTATGTAGCTCGGGGGTCTTGCGTGTTGCGTGTGGGTGCAGGCTGGAGTGTAGGTGGTGGTAAAGGTTGGTTATATGTGTCTAGGCGCAAGTGATTGCTAGGACCACAGGGTCGAGGAGGTAGTGCGCGAGGGGAGGCAGTGCGCGAGGAGAGGGAGAATTATATTCTAGCTCGTTGTCGTATGGGTGTTGCGACCTCTGTGTGCGGGCAGGTACGGCTCGGAGGTGCGGTCAACCAACCTTACCTACCTACCGGGCTCTACTCCCTAGTATCTTGCATGGCGGGCGGGCGGGAGAGGGGTAGTTGTGCCGTTCTCGCCAGGGGAGTTTCCTCTCAGGTAAAGACCACATGCAGATCTACGTTGCCATACGCTAACTGGTTCGCGGTGGAGCTCGCTTGCATGCTCATCGCGCTACTGCTAGTGATCCTTCCCGGGCTCCCACGGGTGTTGAGATACCTCCGGATGCTCATTGCGGGTACAGGCCCCCTCCTGGGCGTGTAGGCAGCAGTGTGTGCAGCTGTTGTTTTGATGCCGGTGTCGGTGCCCGGGGGGGGGGGATAGTCTATGTTTGCGGGTATGTAGCAGCGTGTTGCGTGTTGTGCCGGGAGGATTGCGGAGTGGTGGGAAAGGAGGATGCTGACATAGCAGTGACAGCGGGGGTGCAGATTGCGGTGGGAGGGAGCGAGAGTATAACCCCCACTGGTGTGCGAGCATTACCACATCACGGCCTGTTATGTCTCCGCTTTTGCTGCGACACCACTCGGCCGCGCATCCCCCGCGACCCGCCGAAACCGAGTCTGCGGAACCATTCCCGCAGCTGGCGAAGAGACCCGTCAAGAGGCATGGCGTTAGTGCATGGCATGATACATTCCCGCGCAGGAAAGGTGGGTGGTCTTGGCAGAGAGTGTTTGCGGGGTGGTGGAGGACCCTAACCCTGATCCTCCGATGCCTGTCCTCACCTAACGGGCCATCCCGACCCCGACGGCGGAGGCGCGGAGGATGCTAAAGGTAGGTCTGTCTCATTGATCATCCTAGCGGCGCTCGTCGGGGGGCGTGGTCCGGGAATACTGGCGGGCACAGGAAGAACCGATGATACTTCCTTAATATGTGGTGTACCTAATATGCACCTCGGATGCAGTGGTGCTATACCCGAAGCCCTATCATTGGGTTCGGAGGGGTCCATATACTAGTCGGAATGACACATGTGGACAGTCCATGTTTCGCCATTGCCTGGTGCGGTACCTGGGCGCATCCAATATATCAACCGACGGGGGTAGGTGCTGGGTGTGTAGATCATGGAATCTCACTCGTCCCACACCGCCACACTTGATTTATATTTTTTTTTGTTTACATCATACACTTGATTGATTGATTGATACTTCAATGCGAGGTGCAGCGATGTTATCCCCCAAACAACTCCATCTTAATATAATGAGAAGGCCGGAACCAGTTACCCGGTAGTGGGCGGGTACACGGCGGGGTACGTTATATGCCAAGGAAAAAGCTCCACCTTCTCAGGGACAGAATGAACAGTATATAAGCGCGCTCAGCTGGGTATACATAACCATATCTGGTTTGGTCACTATTTTGGTCACTATTTTGGTTGGGACTGACCGCCCAAGGGGATATGAACTTCATGTTCTCAAGAGAATTAGGGAAGATGGAACTTGTCAAGAGAAAGAGCACCCTTGTTTGTAATCTGGTTCGACTGGACCTCCGTCATAACGAAGAGAGCCCCCTCACAAGGCTACATGTACATCCACGGCATTTTCAAACTTCCTTTCAAATTTCCTTACAAGTAGCTAACTTCTCCAGCATCTCTTATCCATGTGGTTTACCTCCGAGTGTAGCTGGCCTGCACTCTACTACCTCCGAGGCCTAGCTATCACTAAAATACTCGTTCGGACCATAATGGGACAGGAAAGCTATCAATTCATCATCCCGGTCCAGGTACGCCCTTCTCATCGCTGTCTGCCTCTCAGAGCGATTCAGGTGATCCACGTCCGCGCCGGCCTCCAGCAGTATGTTGGCCATGTCATAGTTGCGATAATCGGTCGCGGCGATCAACGGGGTATAAAAATAGGTGCTGCCGTTTGGGTCAGCCCCATAGTCAAGGAGGAGTTGCACCACCTCCTCTCTTTGCGTTCCGACTGCTTCATACAGGAGGTTGTCGACGGCTTCGGCGCCCATCTGGGCAAGGAGCTCGTGGTTGCGGTCAAGGACGCAAGCCAAGAGATCAGGCTGGTCCTCATTCACGGCCCGCTCGACGATGGAGGGGGCTTCCGCCTTAAAGTGGGCATTGAGGTGGGAGGCGAGGAGGGTGTGGAGCATGCGGCAGGTGCGGGAGAGGCAGAATAGTGTGCTGGTGGGGAGGTGGTCGGCGAAGACGAGGAGAACCTCGGGGGGAAGACTATCGAGGGGTGAAGGAGTAGTAACGGTAGCGGTGGTGGTAGTGGTAGTAGTAGACATAGATTTTCCTGGTGAGGGGGCGAGAGAGGGAGATGGGGGGTTCCATTTATGGTTATAGGTTATGCCACGATTGGCCACAAAGCACAATGTTGCTATATGCATGATGATGTAATCGAGGTCATTGAGTCATACACGATCCGTGCATGAGAATATAGACTCCTTTTATAGCCCTGCAGGATGAGTCAATATTTGCTTTGTCCTATGTCCTCGGCGTATGAGACGGTTCAAGAAATCTCTCTATGCATTAGCGTTGCTTTTGTAGGAAGTGGTTGGCTAGAATAAAGCATCATTCAGGGGAGTTTATAACTTTGGGATTCCACGATTTCATTTACAGCGAAATCGGAGATCACATGACTTTCATGCATGAGAGAGATTGGTGTCGATTTGCCGGTGCTGTGTTGTCCGGGCGTTTGCTTGGCCGGGTTAATGATCATGATCTAGAGGAGAAAAAACATGTCAAGAGATGTGTCCGAAATATTATGACTAGACTGGAAAAGAAAAAAAGGAAAACTCTTGATACAAGACTTCTTGTTGCACTCCTGAATTTTCGTTATGCACGTCTGCGTCAGCCCTGAGCAACATCATGGTGGCCGCACGAGCCAGCGGGGTGTAGGGATAGCTTCCGCCGTGGGTACGGGGTCGGGGCTACCGTAGAATCTGAGAAAACTCGTTGCGAGAGAGCAGGGGTATAGGCCAACCAGAGGCAGTCTTTGAACGCCAATATGCAGGTTTTGGTGTAGAATATCCCTGCTGCAGCGCAACGAGTTTTCTCAGATTTTGCGGTATGAGCTATGAGGATGCGTATCGCATCGGCACCCTGATTGCAGACTAGCTGCCTCTGGCGCCTCGGCGGGTGGGGAGGATAGGCTTGATGGAGAGGAGGGCGATCTGGTTACACTTCACGGCCCGCTCGGCGATGCCCGGTGCTTTCCTCTCGGGGCGGGTTTTAATTTTGGGGTGTGGGGCGAGGAGCGAGTGGAGCGTGTGGTAGGTTCGGGAGAGGCGGCATAGTCTGCGAGTGGAGAGGTGGTCGCGTCGGCGAATCTCCGAAGGCGAGAAAAGCACCAAGGGGGGAGGGAGACTACCGAGTGATGAAACAGGGGTAGTAGTAGTAGTAGTAGTAGTAGATATAGATTCTGCTGGTGAGGGGGGGAGGGGGTCTGAGGGGGTGATGTAGGTCTGAATCCCCTGGCGCTGCAGAAGCGTGTGAGGGGGTCCGCTCGCAGAATGAATGTTTGCACCTTGTAATGTTGCGCTTCGCCACAACGAGTACAAGGAAAGAGCCATATAATAGCGCGGGCCGTAACATTGAATTTCGATATTACTTTCCTCCAGTCCTTCAAGAGCCTCCGTATCCCCCTCAATTGCAAGTCTCTATAAAAGCCATTTATCCCTCCGTTTATATACTGAAGGACATCTGACCTGTTTTCTCTAGCAAGAATACACTCTATGCCTCATAGCGAGCGCTAGAACGGCACGCCAGAATGACTCTTCCTCTCCGGCGTCATTCGGCGTAAGTGTTATGTTCATCAAACCTCCGGTGCCTTGTCACCATTGTGTAGTTGAATAAGTAAAGTTCCGCCGTCCTTGCAAGTGGTATAGTTGAACCCTAACCCTGAGGACATCTCGCCCCACTATGCTATCCATGACAATTCCGATCATTTCTGTTGTCTAACTTGTGGAAAAGGGCATGAGTGAGCTAGGGTTAGTGGCCAAATCAACCACTCCGCCTCTTCGAGGGATAAAGCGTTATTGGAAACGAAAAGAATTAAGAGGAGAGGGGCGGATTGATGTTTACGTAGAGCGCACTCGTCGCGCAGCTGCTGTGTGTATAAGACCAAGCCCCGGCATATAGGCCACTGTCAGTAGTAGCCTCAATAAACATGAAACTGCAGCTGCCCAAGTTGATATACTAGTCAATAGGACTTCGGTTGCTACAGCCATTACCTACCCCCGTCCTATTGAAAAAAATTTGGCAAGTAGACACCGGAGGGGTGAGAGATGGTTTAGAGCGGGGCAGGGTTAGGGTTATTTGCGAAATACCTCCGGCCTTATGATGCACTCCGAAAGCGTGCAGGCATCAGATTTCACAACTGAAAGCAATTTCTCTCTGTCTCTAACGGTTCCGATCATAGCCGGGCGGACTCTAGACCGTCCAACCAGGACCAGGGATAGTCCCGTTGGTAATGGAGGCAGGAAGATGTCCCGGGTCATACTTAGCCCATGGTTCCCGAAAACCAAAAACTCCCAATGGAGAGGTTTCGCAACCAGACTTTAAGCCAAATACGGAATGGGATGTGATTGGAGAATGAAGGCTTAGATGGAGCAGAGTTACTGGGGATCTTCCCAATTGAGATCAAAACACTCCTAAAGTCCGTTAATCGAAACTTAGAGCTCGTTGCTTTGAGCTATGGGGGGGAGATGAAAGTTCGATTAGCTAAAGGTAGAATAATCTTTGGCAATCCTCCGTGTCGACCAATGACGCTTCCGGTCGCGGAACGTCTAATACTTGTAGTGCGGGGTATTGCACAAAGTCACCGAATGTCCCCACCCCCTCCCCGCACGCCACCTCCCAACTCCTACCACCGACATGCCCCCCTCCAAACCACCACGAATCTACCACTGCCTCTGCCTCCCCGCTTCCGGCGACCCCGTTGAACGCCTCCCCTATACCCCGGTTAAAACCTCCACCTTGCCCGAAGGCGATGATTATGGGTTCGAGGTCGTCGCCGACATGCGCCCGCACTAGGCCGGAGGCTACCAAGACCGCCTGATCCAGCGGTCCATCGCGTTGCCCGATTTTGGCGGTGAGCTCGTGCTCTACTACTCTACAAACGTAGCCAAGCCAGCCAACAAGACGCTGCTCGGATTGCCCGTTGTGCACAGCGTCCTCGAGGAGTCGTTCCGCGCGGGCGAGATTTTTGACCGCATGTTCTATCGTGGGGACGTGTTTGTGGTGCGGCTTCGAGAGGTGTGGGACAAGGACTTTAAGGCGCGGTTTGCGGACGTGAGCGAGTAGATGGTGGCGGTGGTGGTGGAGATGGTGGAGATACTGGTAGTGGCGAACTGGATGGAATGCTTCTTGGAGCACCAGAAGAGTACGAACGATATGTTTTTTGAGCTAGGGGAGAGGGCGAGGGGGATAAAGATTCTTACGTTGACAAGACTTTGGGCATCTGAGGGCGCGGGGGTGAATAATGATGATAATGATGACCATGGTAATAATGATAATGATGATGGTGATGATCATGGTAATAATAATGATGATGATCATGGTAATAATGATGGCGGTGGTGGTGGTGGTGGTCTTACTAGGCTGCTCAAAAAGAGGAAGAGGGATGAGCCCGCGGAGGTCGGGGGGAAGGCGTTATGATAAGGAGTGAATTGTATACAGCGCGGAGTAGCTTTATGTAGCTATATTGATAAACATCTCAGTTCAATCCACACTTTGTAGACTTACCAGACATCACGCCCACCGGCCATGCATTGCACATATTTCCTCCGGAGAGCCCACGAGCCCTACCCAAGCCTATAACCTGTGGAGAATTGACTCGGGTTGAAGAAATGTTGATAATTTGTTATGTTAGTAAAGCCACAATCCTGGCCCCCCACAAAAAAGGTTTAGGCGGTTTTGACAGCTTTGAGGGATAAAACAGATATCAACTCCCGGGCTCGGAAGAGCTCAATACCAATAAATAGGTTTTGCAAGTGACAATCTATAATGGGGTTCACGCCTTGTGGTTGGGTGTTGACGCAGCCCAGGAACCACTCAGCATATATTTGTTTTTCGACGACCAAGTACTCAATCGGGTAGTTTAATTGTCCTTTCCACGGAGACCTGACGTTTCAATGTAAGGGTCTTAGATGCATAG
This sequence comes from Morchella sp. 2018-W26, assembly GCA_024713715.1. Taxonomy (NCBI): domain Eukaryota; kingdom Fungi; phylum Ascomycota; class Pezizomycetes; order Pezizales; family Morchellaceae; genus Morchella; species Morchella sp. 2018-W26. The sequence continues at coordinate 1,093,340 of JAMGYX010000017.1, forward strand.
TTGCATGATTTGTGTCCCTTAGTCTGATGGTAACACCAGGCGAGCCTCGCACGCAAGCCACAGAACTGAGACATGGCCTGTTAGTGAGTGCGAGAGATATCAGTTGTTCGGCGTTCAGGAACCGGCCAACAGGGCTGCTTGAATGACATGTTATGCGTCACTTCCTGGAACCAAAATCCAAACTTCTGTTCTTTAGAATCCACCCCCGACTCCCCTTCAGTCTCTCACAATCACTAAATTAGAATTGATTCACCCCCACGCTCCAATCACAGTGCTGCCACCGTCTCCACGTAAATGAAACCCAGGACCGACTTAGAACCTGCTGGTTAGAGAAAAGGTGTGGTATAACCCCATAAGATACACACTAGCACTAGTGGTAATTAATCTGAGCAGGCCATTGTCCTGCCAAATTTTTTTTTTTTTTTTTTTAATTCAAAGTTTCATTCGTTTCTAGGTACAAGAATATAGCATGCAGGGACTCCCTATGGCCTAAACAAAACCTATCCCCAGCAATCAAACCAACAATAAGAAAAACCGCCTAAACCACAAAACAAAACAAACAAAGCAAACAAAAAAACACAAAACACAAAACAAACAAAACAACCCCAAACAACAATTTAAAATCCGCCCATAGTTTCTTTTTAACCAGAAAAAAAAGAAAACAATTTAGTAAAGATATAACATCCTATTATCCCGATTCCACATCCAGCGATGATAATGATGTAAGGGAAGATGATGACGAAAGAGAATACAGCGGAGATTTGGGACCCTGGTCTTTAATTGGGAAGCCCGTTCTTGTTTTGGAGATAAAGTCACTAAGCGCCCTTAGTGAATCCATAGATTGGAAACAATTTTCGAGAGTAGTAATATGTGGTATCGTGAGTGTTCGGATCTGTTCCCGAGCAGGACAGTCCAGAATAGCATGTTGCATAGTTTCTTCCTCTTCTTCGCATCTTGGGCAAATAGGGAGATCTGGGTTCATCCAGGAAGGATGAAATGGCGAGTATTTTTATTGGCTCTCATTTGGCATAGTCTGCCGGAAATAAATCTATTAAGTAATAGATGGAGATGTGGTTTGGGTGATACTGGCCATTGTGTTGCGTTTTATAAGCAGACCGAGATTGGGAATTACCCCTTGGTTCTGAGCGAATTCTGGGGAGTTGGTGAGTAAATTGTGGCATAATTGATCAATTGGTGGGTTGGAAGCATGAGGCTCCGTAGGTAAGAATGGGTAGTATAGCCATCATTGCTAGTTTGCGACAGTTTGAGGCTGTTAGCCCTTTGCCTGCTGATGAAAATTGGCGGAGTATTGCGAAAGAGGCCAGGGCGGCGGACACTCTTTTCTTAAAATGCGGGTGAGGATCAAGTGTGGGGGTGCATTGGAATCCGAGCCATCGGATCTCGTTGCCGGGATTAATGGTTGAGTTTTCCAAGACAATTGGGGTATTGTCGATGGGTGATTTATCCTTGGGAGTACGCCAATGAATAAGATCGGTTTTTGGAAGAGAAAAGAAAATATTCAGTGGATTGCCTATATCGGTTGCCTTCTTATAGGCTTCTTCTAGTAGGAGATAGATGAGCGATCAGAAAGCAAAATCGTCCACGTAGGAAATAATGGTACCAGGGTCTAGGTCCTCGTGTAGAGGGCTGACGTAGATACAGAATAAGAGAGGGCTAATAGGGGAGCCCTGTGGCACGCCTACGTCGACGGGGAGAGGAAGGCGTGGGGATCCGGGGAAGAGAAGAGTACATTTCCGTTCTGATTGTCCTGCCAAATATTGATGGGCATGATACTAATTGCAAAGGTAGTCTCCCCAGGCAATGCCAGCCAGGCCAAGACCAACACCATTGATCTTAAATCTGATGTAGGGAGGTCTCAATATTGGGGGTTTGCACCCAGCAGGTCGGGTATGCCACCTTGCACGAACCCTAACCCTTACTATATTGGAACCCTGGCGGCGACATGGCACACAATAGGGCATTAAGTTAGGTTGTTAATAGTCTCGAGCCTTTACACAATACCCAGCCTAGGTTTTTGAACTGCATGGCCTCCCCTCAAATCCAAGACGGGGGATCAAGCCAAGTATCTTCTTGTTTTGTTTTATATCCAACACTACTGACGAGAGGCGGCCGCACTCCCGCGGCAGTGACACCCAGCGTACCTCATTAGTCTTTCACTGAACATCGCGCTCCTTATCTTTTTACTCGTTAAAATAATCAGCGGTCACTCGACCGTCTTGAAGCCTGCTCTATACTAGGTTTTACATCACGATACTCAAACGCTCGCCGGAATGTAACATCTACTATCTTTATATACGCCCTATGGCCGGTCCCGTTCTTTAATACTCGCTATCTCTTTCCACCTGATTCTTAGGCATAGCAGGCCTGTACGTGTGTATCAAGTATAAATAAATAAAATAAAATAAGCACAACAGGCCGAAACACACAACATCACTCGTGCCAAGACCTCCGACCGGGCGAGCTAGGAATTATGTTGAGGGCTAATCATCCTGCCTGAGAGTGATATCTATGGCATTGCTCTCGTAAAACTGTGTCCCTTCACCACTACCTTTGTACCTAACGATTTCAATATCTCACAAAAGAGATAATAGGAATCAAGACTGATAGTTGTTCCCGGATTTGCCCTGTCACGGCTGTGAATTACATGTGGCAAAAGATTTTGTATCATTTGGTGCTGCTCCCGCCTCTGTTCATTGTCCCTTTGGATAGCCTCAACTATGTTATCCAATTTCCTGCAAATACCTTTATGTCTGCCCTCTTCCCTTTTTTCACTCTCCTCTAACTCATCCCTTCCTCTTCGCTCCCTCCCCCGTAACTCCTCCTGAGATTTTTCAGTACCCGGGTGTATATCCTTCAAAATATTCCCAATTTCAACAGATTCAAAGTTCTTCCGTTTTGTTGCGGGTTGGTTTTGGCTGGGGGAGCCCGCTGTAGCATTGTTTTCTTGAACTCATTACATATCTCTCTTTCCTTCTAACTATTCCGGCTTGAGATCCTACTCTTACTACATTTCCTTGTTCCGCTGTCGTTTTGCTTTTACCCTTTTCCGGATCTCTCGGTCAACTTAATAGAATCAGCAAGTAGTATAATATTATCCATATTAGAAGTGACATCTGTAACCTCCTCATATATTGGTACCCGTTGCTTGCCTTGCTCTAGACTGTTCTAGCTAGAAACCCGTCAAATCGATTTGTAGATCGATGAGTTATAGGTAGTACTCACCCTATGGTACTCAATCGATTTAGTCATTCGGTCTTTACAAGAAGCCCAGACCGTTGCATGTCCAACGGTGCTAGATTCCTTGCCATCTCCTTCCATCTATCCCCCTCTCTGCCTTCTCTATTTGTTATAGGGTACCGAGCCAATACATACCTCTTTAGCTAAAAGCCGGTCCACCCCATCATCCTCCTCGCTTTCTTGCGCTACTTCCTTCTCCTGGTCGTGGGAACCTGCATGTCTTAGTGGAACGAGTCTCAAGTTGAGTTTGCAGGGGATTGCAAACTGGACTGCCAAGGTCTAGTCCGATGTGGATCGCTTCCCTGCCGAAGCGGAGGTGCCCCTGTCTAGACCAGATCCGCTGTGGCGTGCCTTCTTCGCAGGGAATAGTTACTATATATCCGGCATCGGCCTGCTCTTGGTAACCCAATTGCGATTGAACGCTATTATTTATTAAGGTATTCAACTAATTGTGGCTTAACCGTTATACTACTTTAGTGATCCCCGTATTATTATGCCCACCACCACCGAGGGCCAAGCATACACCCCCACTACACCGCAATTCCCTCCCGCTCATCGCGAAACCAGCCCTCCCCCATGCCCACACCGACCCTAACAAGCATCGCGAGATCCGAGCTGCCATCCCCCGCCAGACCCGTCCTGCCCCTCACATCCTCAAACTCGTCCAGCAGGTCCTCCACATACTCCGCTGCGCCGGCCACCTCCAGGATCTTGGCGCACGCCCTATGTACAGCCAACAGCCTCCTGCTCGGCAGCTCCGTCCGGCTGCCGTCCATGCGCGTGAAGCGGACCGTGACCCCTGGTCCGGCGGGCATGCAGTGCAGCGGCAACAGAGGGGCGCCCCTGCTCCTGCAGAATACATAGACGGCTTCGTCGTCATCGCCGCCCCCCCGCCCCCTTCCGGGCACCTCCTCAAGATACCAATGCAAGAGGCCAAATCGGTTGTGCAGCTCTGGGTACAGCATCATGGCGTTTGCCGGGCCATCGATCCTCTCGCCCTGCAGCAGCGAGCTGACGCCTGGGTCAAACATGTTGAGGACGCGCCAGACGACAGTCTTGTCGTCCGCGAGGTGTCCGCCGGCGCCCACTTGGTTCAGGCTGTGGGGGATGATGTGTGCGCATTCCAGGTGCACGGATGGTTGTGATGACCTCTGCTGGCGCGAGGGGAGCCTTCTGCCGCGGGTGGACGCGTGCCCTTGCTGGTGGGTGATAACGCACCTATTGCCGTCCCGCGACCGGCAGAGGTGGCGAAGGGACTGTAGGCGGCTGTAGATGGCCTGAGCCGTGGGGTCGATCTCGGAGCGGGAGGTTGGGGAGAGGAGTGATGAGCGTGCCGCGGGGGTGTGGCTGCCCTGTGAGAGGAAAGGCACGAAGAAGCAGTCGAGCAGCTCGGCGGCGAGGAGTGTGAGAGTTCGGTAGGCGCCACCCTTCTGCTCGGAGGTGTATGCAGGCCACGCCCGGGCAAGGGGAAGAATGACTTCGAGGGAGCGCTGCAGGGCAGAGGTGTGGTTTTCAGGGGAGCTGGGACTAAAGAGCGCGTGAAGGACAAGACGGACAATGTTTGCCTGGCCCTGTACCGTGGGCGCGTGTTCGTGGAGCGCTGCAAAGAGCTCGTGAACGAGCGGGCTGGTACTTCCTTCGTCGTTGCCGTCGTCGGTATCGTTATCATCGTTTGGGCTTGGGCTGCTGGCATCCTCGAGAACGTCTGACCCCCCCTCGGCGATGCCTGGTAGGCTACCAGCACCAGCTTGATGCCCTCGCTGACTAGAGGGATTAGCAGGATTGGTAGATACTGGTCGTTGATCTCTCGGAGGGATACGAGCGGGCCCGTCGCGCTCGCAATCAGCGAGGACCTGGTGGTAGATGAAGGATGCCTCCACCACATCAGAGGGCGAAGAAGGTGGCGAGTGTAAGGTGGTAAAGTTGAGAATATGCTCGAGCGATTCCTGCCGGTGGAGGGTTGGTGTCGGCGCCTGGGGACCAACATCAAAAGTGTGTGTGTGTGAAGGTGGTGGTGTTTCCATTGTTAAAGGGTGATGATGTTGAAAGGTCCATAGAGGTGAGGGAGGTTACCTCATATTCCTTGAAAGGCGACGATCGGATAAGATAAGGATATGTTGTGAGGCTCTTGTCGATTAGTCATCTCGATTACTCGCGCAGCCGAAAGATCTTCGGGTCGACCTTTTCTGCCACAGCACAGTTTGTCGAAAAAACAGATCAAAAAAAATTATAGGCAGCCAAGAGCTCAGCTAAACCTAGAATCGCAATTTCAAACATCTTTTGCGCAGAAAAGGTAATGAACTGCCCCAAGTGATAGGGAAAACACCCCTGACCGCTTATCATTTTTTTTGAAGATCCTTTCAACCATTGAAGCCGCTGTTTGATAATTTAGTATGTATTGACATTGTTATACTACTTATTGAAGTTATATTTTGGCCTTTATTTTAAATGACAAGCTAAATTGGAAGTGAAGGTTTATTTAATCATTATTTCCAGTCGCAACCCGAATGCCGGGTCTCAATACGCCGGACCACTTGCTGTTCCGTACGAAATCCTTAGAAACATCGCAATCTGGCATATCGGGTTGCGACTGTATCTATGTTTCTCTGTATTCCTTTTTTTGTGGGAGGGGCGCGGTTGGCACCAATCAGGAGGGGATGTTATGGTCGCACACGCATAGAACTTGGGTGTAGGGCAAATCATCTAGAGAAACACTTGTACGGAGGCTCAGGCTTCGGCGGACCCGCCGGGTACATTTCTGCCAGATACTATTTTTATGAATATGTAAGGGAAAATAGTATCAATGAATTAAACAAAACAAAAAGCAAAAAAGGGAAAACAGTGGATGAACCCTAACCCTGATTTTCAGGGTTCACCGTAAGAAATAATCCGCTACAAGAAACAATATGGATATGCACGTTCATTATAGCGAGGTGCAACTATACTCTAGGGTAGGTACAGGGATAGGAATTATCAAAATGGTGTAATATCCGTGGGCGCGGTGGTGGCTTTAGTTCTTTGCCCAATAATCTCTACTATGTACTAGATTACACCATTTGCGCCCGCCTTGGCGCGTTACCCTACCCGCAGCCAGGTATCATAGCAACCCGGAACAGGCCTGCAGGGCAATGGGTGTAACTAGCGGGAATGGGAATTGGGAGGATAGGCGGAGGGGGGTGGGGGGCCGAAGGCCCCCATAACTACATGTACGTACCGCTGTTCCCTAGAATCTACACAACTCGCGGTCGCGAGGTGGTAACCCCTAGTCCTAGTGTACGGTACCTTAGTTGGCGCTGGAATAGAGGTTGCGCACCTAGCTGCCCATATTGGTGTTGAGCCTCCGGGGAGTTCGAGCTCTGGTCGCAACCTGAAGAGGCCTGAGTTAAAGGAAACCCCGTATGACAACGAGAAAAATAAAAGGTCTAAAAAGCATAAGTAAGTACCGGAGTAGCTGGATGCGCATTAGTGTTTATTGTGACTACCGCCATGTCAATCTAGCTATTCCGGCTGGTTCAGCTTGCAGCTTGGGGGATCTGCTCCGGAATTTGCATATACTCGTTCCTGCTACTCCCAGACTTTCCGGACCAAATACACATTATACAGAAAGTATTCTACAAATCATTACCATGTTCTACATATAAATATTGTTCCGGCCCCTTGTTCTGATGCTTTATTCTTTCGGGCAGTTTCTTTGCTCCTTCCGAAGTGGCTTTTCGAGTGATCGGGGGAGCATGGATCAAGCGATATATAGCATTCTTACCCATAGGCGCACAGCTTCCACAACTAGGTTTTTGTTTACGCTATAGGGTCTCCCCGCACGCAACATTCCTGTGCCTAGAAACGAATGAAAGTATGAATCAAAAAAAAAAAAGAGGCACAGCTTCTACAAAGTCACCCTCTCCCCACTACCGGTCATGCCAGACCTCACTCCGCCGACACCTCGCGATCCTCCATGAGCACCCCGCCCACCGCCATTAATATAAGCATCACCCCGGGAGGCCACCTCCCACCACACCGCCCTCCCCCACTCTTGACACAATCTGCGCCCCCCCCCCCAATAATCCCGTATATACGTGATCACAGGAGATCACTCGCACCAAGAGCCATGACACCGGCAAACCCTCCCCAACGCTCGAGAGCAGTGCAACATGGTACCACCTTCCCTCCTACAGGCATCATACGCCCTGGACGGTCGAACCCCACTCTAGATACTTCCCTCCCCCTTGAATCCCAGGGTTATCCGGTTCATTACAGCATATCACTGGGCCAAGACTCACGACAGACAACTGTTGACCTACCCTGCACCGGGTTCCATTAGATCTTGGAGGGTCCAGGGGCTGCGCGTGGGTCGTCGATCTCCCGCCTCGCGGGCCGGCCCGGGCCGGGGGCTGTCATTTCTTGGCATTAACGATCCCGAGGAATGGGGTTTGTATGGCTATGTCGAACACATAAGTATTTCTTTTATTAATTCTGCTTATATCTGGCCGCGTACAGATACGACACTGGCTACTACGATCGATGAGAAGTCAGATGTGTGGTTTGTACCCCTAACCCTGATTAGTACACTCGGTGGTGGAAAGACGACACAAGGGGGGTCTATGAAGTTCAAACAATAGCCCTCGAGGCCTCAAGCTTATATCAACTGGCATGATCGGCTGTTGTGGTATGTAGCTGCTCCCAAATCAGTTGACTGTGGTTGGTACTTGTTTAGTCTTCCTCGCTTCACATCAACAATTTATACTATTCTCTGGACTTCATCTCGATCCTACTTCCCACTTAATTCTGCTGGGGCCGAAAGAGTGGTGCTAGGTCTCTCATGTGGAAACCCCGACTGACATTGCCATCTTCCATCACCCTTCCTTGCTTAACATTGGTCCATTTTTTTCTAGATAGGCCCTTGAGGGATAGAAAAGTATTTACATAGTCAACCATGTGCCACCGTCTAGATACTCTGCATAAGAAGGTTCGCAATTTAAATCTAGTCGCCACTGTAGAGTGAGGTTGCAGGTTGCGCCAGGCGTTGTTGGCGTTGTTATAATTCGAGACGTCATGGTATTTCTAGAGAGGGTGTTGTCTTTTGTGCACCTGGAGCGCCTGGAGTGTCAGGTGCATGTGGGGGGGGGGGGACTTGTAAGTTTGCGGATATGTGCCGCTCCTGTACAGTGTCGTCCTCTTAGGTTTGACTAGTTCAAGGTGACAGAACGTGCCACATCAGCATGCTTTAAAGTGATTTCAAGTCTTGACTGAGACAAGGTTGGTCTGTACCAGAGATTGAGTTACGAGATAAAATTCATCAGGTGGGGGTGGCGGGGATAGCACTCTCCAGTGCTCTAAGAGGGATGATCATATCTTCAGGAGGAAAAATAATCTTGGCAGTTCGCCAGCGCGCTGGGGGCGCAGGTGGCGTCTGGGGCGGAAGCATTCTTGGTACTTCGGGTGTAGGGGTAAGTGAGAAAACACCCTTCACGCAAACCTGGCAGCTTGGTGTCTTCTCACTTACCCCTGCACCCGAAGTACACGACGCCTGGACGCATGCCTGCGCGCCCGGGGAGAAACCTCTTTTTCATGTTCCTGTTTTCTTCCACTACCAAAATATTGGCTAGCTTTGTAATAGAATTTCAGATTATCACTTACCAGTCAAATTATTAGCTGCCAGTTCCTTTTTCATTTGCTGGTGCATAGCCCAGTGTGCTTTGGTAATTCGTGAGTCACGATTGCTTTGGTAAAGGTTTGAGCAATCATCTCTGAAGTAGTAAAGGAGATGCTGCTACAATACCTTTTGGGGTCTAGCCGGTTCTTTTTGCATTCTTTGACAGGGCAGATCCCCTCATTGTTTGGAGCATGCCTTTTCCTGCTTTAGTGTGGCTATTTAGGATTAGGAGTTCATTGTGGCTGGTATGCGAGGGTTGGTAGTATTGTACGTCCTGGGTGGATAAGACAGGGACGAAATCTCTCTCATGCATAAACCTGCGAACTTTGTATCATATCTAAGTATTCTAGAGACTAGAGTTGCTTACCCGGATGTCCTTACAGCGGGTTTTGGGCACTTATGCATGAGAGAGATTACGTCCTCTGTTCTCATCCACCCAGGACATAGCGATGGGGAAAGTTAATGTAGAGACAGGGGTCTGAAAACAGGGTTTAGATGACTGCCCCGGCCAATAGGGCTCTCACCATAGGCTCCACACCAACCCGTATATCGAACCACTTCGTTGCCCACCCAGTTTCGTCGTTGCTCCCAAAATGACTTTACCCTCAGATCAATGCAGATTGGTGGAGGTACTCGGTGCCTCATACGCAGAGATTTTTGGCCCATCTGAGGCATGAAGAAACTTGCCCCGCTTGACACGTCAGTCCACCACGTATCTCGACCCGTTCGCGGCCCCGCTTGTATCCCACTCGCACGGATAGCCTTTGCCTGTGAGGTCGGTGCTTATCGTTCTTAAAATGATGCCCAACCCAGGCAGGAATCCCTTCCTCTCACCTTCATAACCAACACATTTCTCAATCCTATCGATCTTCCTGCTGTCGCGGCTGGTACAAAATATGGACTTTTCAGGACGTATTATTGATGGAGAAGATGGGGATCTCATTTGCAGGGCTGCTGCCTGGACAGACGTTATCAAATTCTTTTTGCTGAATTATGCTCTTCATGCGTTTACTGTTATTTCACCTCATGGGAGTGTGGTTCATCTAATGCTGTTGAAGGTCTTGGCAAAATACTGCATTGCTTCCGCTGCTGGGTATTAAATGACACCGCATTTGTGGCTCAACAATAGAATTGACGTGATGAAGAAGCGCCCACGCGAGAAGGCCTTTTGTTCATCCCCATTTGTACGCAATGTGATGCACATATTAATATGACTGCCTGGTTGCAATCCAATTGCGTGGCCGGATTCCCTCTTATTCCTGCCTGCCTACCGGTAAGAGGCGCTAATGTCCGTTTAGATTGTGCGTCCTAGGCTAGGTACGGTCCTATCGGGTTGGGTGTCGACTTGGTACATATTGATTAACTTTGGTGTTGCTTTTTGTTTTTGCCGGCCGAGGAAAAGAAGTTGAAAGAATGTCTTGGATAAAAGCGCGTCTAACAATAAACTGGGTCGATGTGGGGGTTATCGTTGTGATCTACTGTACTCGATTCTGGAATCATGATCGGAGAGGGAAGAAAAGAATTGTTTAGCAGTCTTACATTCTGCGCAACGTCCCTCTAATTCCCTGATTCTCTCTTAGAAGGAGGGAATCTACTCTGGATCTGCAGTCTCGGATGTAAGTCGGCTCTACGGCTTCTGTAGCCAACGAGATTTACCCTGCCTTCGCACTTGTCGGCAAGGTGAACCGTTAGATCTGGATCTCTTGTCGGCGCCAGCCCAGTGCTTCAATAGTCTACATAACCGTACGTACATCGAGGTGGTGCTGCACTATAAAAAAGAGGCTATTATGTGGAGCTAGGAGAACCTTATGACATACTAGGTTTGGTTTAATGTCACTGATATATCTCAGTTAAGGCCCAAATCATAACTTACTATAGCTGTAGAACCCACAACCTGGATGTCTACTACAGTGACAGACTAATGGATAAAGATGCAGCTAAGATCCAATGGTAATATTATCAAAGCAGACAGCTGATATAGATAAGTGTTCCTCAATATAGACTACCTAATCACCAACTATACATACCCCTGACCACTAGTCCCGCAATCCTACTAGCTAACGCTGAAACCGGAGTCTAACAATCGGAGCCATCAGGATATACCCTACACCTCTCATCCCCAAGAGTGATATTGAAAAATCCATGTCATATTCCTGCCAGAGCTGCTCGGAAAGCCTGAGACAGCCTTCCCCTCCGGATGCCACACATCTCCCTGAATGGCAACTGAAAGTTCGTTCATCGCAACACTTTGCAATCTTGCGTTTACCATATCTAGATTCCTGCCATAACGTAAATGCGGTGGTTAATTTCAATGATCGTAATTAAAGGGAGGTGACACGCCCCTCACCTCTTTTCATTCTCCATAGTCCAACATTGTTCCTTCGACGGAGGGCACTGAAGTTTCTTCGCGAGTATATTATAGGCGCCAGTCGGATCGGGGGTGGTGGAGAGTGTAAGTGCGAGCTGCGGGCCGTTTTGGACGTAAACCATGGCAAACTCCCTTCTAGTGTCATCACTGGATATAGGTTGCACTATCCAGGTTGATTTCTTGAAAGATGCCACCACATATTCGCCGAAAACGGTGAGCACCGCGTGCTCATCTTGAGAGACGGTGACTCGACCAGCACTGACCTCACTGTGAGCCATTTTAACCTGTTGAGAAGGAAAAATATCGAAAGAAGAGGAGAGAGGGAGATGGATGTGTTGATGGGAAGTAAACTGAATGAGAAATATGGGTGTATTTATCTCCTGGCCGTACGAGACATTCGCGAAGTCTCTCGCATGCATTAGCGTTGCCTGGGTAGGAAGTGATTGACTGGAATAAAGCAGCATTCAGCGAAATTTATGGTATTTGCAAGTGAATTCAAGACTGATAATGCAGTAAACAGTTTACCCGGACAAATAACATACAGCAAAAACTGAAGATCACATTTCGCGAATGTCTCATACATACGCCCCTGATATAGCTATGAATCGGGACAAATGCTTCAAATCAGCCATGTATAACCTCGCGCCAAGAACCCCCCCCCCCCGGTTCCAAATAATCAAAGTTGCAGGAATCGAGGGGTTTTCTGTGATGTCAAATTTGAAATGAGCCAGGCAGTGCGTGGTTGGTCCTGATCAAGGCACACCTTGGTGAAGGCATTTGTGGTGAGGGAGTTTTGATTGGTCAGTGAGCAATGCCCGTATTGTATCGTGGGCTGCTGCTACATGCGCCAGAGTAGATCCTAGAAACACATGTAACCAACCTATTCGTACATTTGTACAACCGAACCAGCCCCCAGACCATGCGCTTGAGAAACCGATTTACTAGCCCTATCATCGATCCCAAATAGTTCTTTTAGAAAACTCTCGGAATGGCACTCCGGAACGCCATTCAGAGTCCAGAATGCCACCTCCGGTTCTATGCCACTTGATCCCAGCAGGATGGGTTAGCAGGGCCACCGGATGGGTCAAAAAATCCTGTTTCTAGGAGTCGATCGAAAAAGCACGATTCTGAGCGTGCACTAGGAATCAAAAAGCATGTATGGATTAGTGTTCGGTGGCAAGACCCTAAGCGCTCGTTAGGTGCAGGTGGACGTAGGCATGCTTCAGAGCGCTGATTATGCACATGTGGACATGTCAAAAAGGCATGCATCTGATGCGAGGTCATGAAATATCACTCGCTTCAGCTTGCGCCTACTTGTCGGGATAATTATTGCCGGCCGGGGAAAGTATATTCTCCCTATAATAATTGTGGCAAGGTCTAGACCATTATTATATTATGTGTTTACCGCATTTGTGCCAAGGCAATTACTGCTATAAAAGGGCAGCTAAATTCCTTCCTGTATTAGACATATATATCACAAGAATTACTTCCGCTACTATAGTCAATATTTCGGACACTAGAACCCTCCTCTCCACATATCTTTGCAGGGCTACAGCTGTCGCTGCCCTCTGCATAGTGATCCGCCCAGCGATCTACCAGCTTTTTACGCGCCCCGGGTTGTACTCCTCTCTCTTAATGTAGGCATATAGCTCCGTTTTCCGTGACCCCCTGCATTCTACGCATTTTTCTTTGCCACAGAGGCATCTAATGATCAAGCCCCGCCCTCTCCCGGTGGCCTGTTGGTACCCGATATGTGAATGGGACAGAATAAGTCAGTGTTTCCAATGGTTCTACGGTTTACCGGTTCAAACCGGTTTACTAGAACCGTTCAACAAAACAGTTCAGTTCAGTGTTTTGTCTTGTCTCTATTTGGTTCATGATTAGCTCAGTTTTGGGCTAGGGTAAAACCGGTTTTGCATGCAGCTGGGTCTCCTCATACATATTACGAACACCCTAGTTAGAGGAGACCCTAACCCTGACCACCTTTGCTGTATCCTTAGACGGATGAAATCGTCATATTCGCAGCTTGCCTTTTTGAGCTAACACTAGCTCAAGCAGGCAGCTAACAACTATTTCTAATTGGCTCTATGGTTATTATCAACCATTAAGAGCAACGGATATACCCAGTTCAGTGCGTGCACAGTCCAGGCTGCGAATTTGACGATTTCATCCGGATCCGTCCAAGGGATAGTTCCTGCTATACCAGCGCCAAGACATCAGAACGGTTCTGCAGCATAAACCGATTCCTGTCCGGTCGGTTCAGTTGCAGGGGGCAAGTCTGTAGACACCTATTGCTGTTTGCAACCACGACCACTGTCTACAGACTTACCCCTACGTTCCTATGACGCAGGCCTTGGCATGTAACGCCTCTCAAAATGAGATTACTCTAACAGGCCTTGTCAGTTGTATGTAGGGTTTTCCGCCCGGAAAACTCTTTAGCGTGCAGACTACAACCCCGCACACAAAACCCGACCCCGACCCGACCCTGCTCGGTGAGTATGTGCCCGACCAGGGTACGGACAAGATATGGGTCCCGCAAAACAGCCGGGAATACCCACAGAAACCCATGGGATTTGTCCAAAGTACTAAGCACCCGATGTGATCCTGACGTCGTCGCAGGCTGAGGGCCCGGATCTAAGTCCACCACATCCAGACTCAAGCGCGATGCCTACTCCACCTCCGATAGCAACAACGCGCGGACAGGTCCGCGGAAGGCATATGTGTACCTATCTTATAAGTATATAGATATACCGATATGCAATGTGTATTTTAAAGGTTTTGATTGGCTAGGTTTAGGTATATTATTTTTTTTGCCACTATGAATTATCGGAAGCTTTGCTTTTTGCTTATATTAATATTGGTGTCGATTAGAGGACCATGCTTTGTATGTGTTTTGGCAATCGGGAGCTTTGCTTTTTGCTTATATTGATATTGGTGGCGATTAGAGGACCATACTTTGTATATGTTTTGGCAATCGGGGGCTTTGCTTTTTGCTAATATGGATATTGGTGGCGATTAGAGGACCATGCTTTGTATGTGTATTGGCAATCGGGAGCTTTGCTTTTTGCTTATATTGATATTGGTGGCGATTAGAGGACCATACTTTGTATATGTTTTGGCAATCGGGGGCTTTGCTTTTTGCTAATATGGATATTGGTGGCGATTAGAGGACCATGCTTTGTATGTGTATTGGCAATCGGGGGCTTTGCTTTTTGCTTATATTGATATTGGTGGCGATTAGAGGACCATACTTTGTATGTGTATTGGCAATCGGGGGCTTTGCTTTTTGCTTATATTGATATTGGTGGCGATTAGAGGACCATACTTTATATTTGTATTAGCAATCGGGAGCTTTGCTTTTTGCTTATATTAATATTAACAATTAAGCAACCTGTTCATTTTTTTTTAGAGATATTGGAGAGCTTCTTTTTTTCTATATTGATGTAAATGACGATTCGGGACATAAGTAAATATTAATATTGTTATTATTATAGTTAGAATCGTAGTTTAAAATAACTCTTGATCGCACATTCTTTACCTTCACCAACCAATTGCAAAGACTCTCTACTCTATACCTAACACCACAATGCCTCAATTTTTCAATGAGAATGCCTCTACTGAAATTCATTGCATGATTGAATTCACCAACAAGACAGACAAGACTGGTTATCTCAAAACCTATGATTCAACTCTATTTTGCTGGAGTGAAGGTTTACCTTCTTCAATCATTGATGAAGAAGATATACCATGTCGAATTGTTTGTTTTATCAATGATACCCTTCCAGAACCTACCGAAAACTCTGTTGCTATATGTTCAGGCAGGTTTTGCGATATGGGTAAAGACAAACCAGTTGCTATAACATTGCTAAATAAGAACGAGTAAGCTGTTGAATTTCTATGTATAATATTATAACTAATATCTCTTGACTTAGGTTTTTTACGATCCGACACATCCACGATTTGACGACATAAGCACCTGCACCTCACGTGCCACTATATACTCAGTCGGAAAGTTGTAGAAAAGCAACCTAAGGGTACTATCAGTTCTCTTCCTACTGGTTAAATCTTTTGATTTACGATCATCTTATTACGATTTAGAAGTTGCCTCTAAATCAGCCTTCCGAAGTATTTTGTTATCGGTGGTATATACCAGGGAAAGAGATGGAAAGTACAAAGTTACCTCAAGTCGATAGTATAATTCAAATTACCTAAGTTTGATTTACAGAAAGAATAGTCGATAATGCATCATCACATTCTTTTCTATTGTTTGAGATCGCCATTGAATTATATTTCTGTTATGCAATCGGGTTTGGAGGTGGATCTAGTGGGCAAATGTCAGGAAGGCTAGAGTCAAAGAAAGTTGGAAGATCTTGCTACAAGAGATCTGCAATTGGATGATTCAAGTTTGTATTCAAGCTTCCCTACTCCTCAAAAAATTGCTGCTAGCTCATCTCCTGTTTCCCAACCTCATACACCACCAAAAGAAAGCGCTACGAAGATATCTAACTGATTGTTCTATTGATGACGATTTTGAAAGTCTAGAGGGCGGAGCTATTGAAGACAAGTATTCTGACAGTGAGTTTGATATAATATTTGGTGCTCAGAATTATTGTTCCTTGGGCTTTACTTTTTAAAAATACGATTATTATCGTGATATATATAGGGCTTGGATATCTCTTTTCGGGAAGTCTATAATACATTTTGAAAGATCGATATAATATTTATTTTACAATGCCAAGAACAAATTCCAGACAATCAATCGAAGATCACAGGCATGCAAATCGTATCCAAATGAGGAGGAGCAGAAACTCTCAAACCTCCAATAGCTCTCAATTAAACCAAATACAAACACAACTAAATTTTCGAGCTGAACATCAAATTAGAAATCGCGACAAACCACCCAAAACCAAAGTAATATACAACGAAATGAATTAATGAAGAATTATGCAAGACTTTACCTATCAAAACAAGACATCTCCACCATACATTACTAGTTGGTCTAAACACTGAACCTACTGTAATGCTGTCTTATTGAATAGCGAAGATAATGGTTGGTGTTGTACTTAATGGAAAATACCAACTACCCTCTTTACCACCATATCCCCCGATACTGAGAATGAATTTGAGAACATAGTGGTCATTTGAGAGGATCAGCCGAAAACTCAATAACATCTTTTCCTTTTCAATTTTAAGCATGCGAGGATTTCGACAGTTACCAACACCCTCCAACGCGCTTATTACAGGGCGAAAGATATCATCAATTGCTGGACGCTAATCACGACAACATTCAATACGATGGTTTCTTCACGATGAAGATTCAAGACTCTTGAGCTTGGGGTACCATCTTCTATGGTTACCAGTTTTCGAAACCTACTAGAGGATGTCAATCCTTTTGTACACCACCTCCGAGCAGCATTCACCACTGCCCCAAATACTCCACTTGCACTAGAATTATATACTCCAACAACTGGTGGAGATAGCATTATACATGCCAACAATCCCTGAAACAGACGCAGATACAACAATATCCTCGATCGCCCAAAAGCCATCAGTATACTAAGTCCCCTTTACGAGCCACTGCAATATCCTGTATTATTTCCTCATGGCACACCTGGTTGGGACTGCAAATCTGATTTTAGTCAAATACGATGGTATAGGGCCGCCACAACAGAGGATAGATTTCTTAGGTTTGGTAGGCTATGTGGGGAGTACTTGGTGGACATGTACTCAAGAGTGGAGGATGAGAGACTGGACTATATACGAAAGGGACGAGAGAGACAGTATATCCAGCAATCTGCAGATGCAGAGGCAGTAGGGGGTTTACCCTTTGAGAAAGGCACGACACTACCCAACTCTTTCTTAGGCTCCCGAGCATGGGCATCAAATGAAGTAGCCGACTCTCTTGCTATCTGTAGATCAAGAGGCAAACCCTCCTTCTTTATTACGATTACAACAAATCCCAACTGGCTAGAGATTAAGTCACGATTGCATCCTGGACAGACTGCCTCAGATATACCAGTTATTGTCTGTCGGGTATTCAAAGCAAGGCTAGAGAATGCTATTGCCAAGATTAGAAGTCATCTAGGAACAATAGTTTACATTGTTCGAAGCCATCAATTTCAAAAGAGGGTTTACTTACGCTCACATTGTTATCACGATTTATTTAATCTGTTCTCAACTAAAGTTAATACTAATATATATCAGGTGCATCCTGAGCTACCTTTCTCTGCTATTGATTCAATAAGATTCAACAAGACTCTGCCGTAATATGAAGATCCAATACTTAAGTGGCATCATTTGACGATTCAATCAGCATCCTCAAACCCATTTAAATTATGCCAACAGTAGGTGTAACAAAAATGGATCCTGTGTTTGGGGATATCCACAAGCTATTCGGGAAACTACAGAGCTTAATCAATATGGTCGGGTACAATATAGAAGGAGAAAGGAAGAGGATCGATGGATTGCATCATATATGCCATTTCTTACTAAATTACTGGAATGTCATGTTGATGTATGCTTTACAGTTAACATTTTTATGTATCTGTATAAATATCTATTCAAAGGACCAGATCGAACACTGTTTTCTTTCAGTGCTGAGGGACAAGAGGAGGTTGACGAAATCACTGATTATATTAATGCAAGATATCTGTCTGCCTCTGAGGCAGCATGGAGGATCCTACAGTATCACCTAACAGACCGATCTCCTGCAGTCAAATCCCTCACAGTTCATCTCCCTGGAAGAAATACGATCGATGATCAAGAAATGGTGAGTCTACAGATCGAATTCTACTTAGATATTTTTCCAGGCCCCGAGATGCACTATTTCAAGATTTGACATATATCCAATATTACTTAAAAGTGGATTCTCTACTCAAGGTCCTCAACTACCCTCAAAGATACCGATTTCCTAGAAGAGTATGCAACAGCTTATCCACAGTTCATTGTTAGAGCTAGGAGGAATGAAGCAATAGCCCGAGTTGATACTGCTCCCCAGAACTGGAGAATTATTCTACCTCCGAGCTCTCCTATTACATAGGGCAGGTTATAGTTTCCAAGACCTCAAGATTGTCAACGATGTTACCTATGCAACATTTCAAGAAGCAGCAGCAGCATTAGGTCTCTTTGAGAATCAATCAGAAGGTAGAGATATTATGTTGGAGGCAGTTCAAAGCTTTTGCAGCCCCAATCAGCTACGATTTCTCTTTGCACATCTTCTGGTGAATATCCCAGTTACAGCAATTGAGCTGTTTGAAGAATATCGTGAGGCTCTATCAGCAGATTATTCGACCAATACGATTCTCCAACGATGGTTATCAACAAATGTTTGGAGGAATCGCAGGGCATCTTGCCTCTCAAGGGAGTAACCTGTCAGACTTTGGGTTACCTCAACCTCAAGATATCTCTGATGAAATATCCATGACACTTTGACCACCATCGTAGAATAGAGCTTTTACTGAAAGGGCAACAACATCTCTAATGCTTATTACCTCAACAGTTGGAGGCTTTTGATACTATAATTAATACCATTGATAAAATATTCATCGGGGAGATTCCTGACCATACATGTTTTTTTCTGGATGGGAAGGCTGGTCGGGGGAAAACTTATGTTGTTAACACGATTGTAAATTACCTAAGAGGACAAGGAGATATTGTCGTTATTACTGGTTCAACTGCCTTAAGTGTTACTCTATATGAGAGGGGTCGTACAGCACACTCTGCATTTGGAATTCCTGTCGTTGAGGTAAAGTTTACTTATCTTAGGGTTTTGGTTGTTACGATGGCTAACATAGTGGGGTTAGAATAATATGGAACTCCAGTCTACCTTAAGCATCAGGTCAGATCGGGCGAGATTACTATCACAGTCAAGCTTAATTATATGGGAGGAGATGCCTATGGCCAACAAAGCAGCGATTGAATGTGCAGATGAGTTCTTGCAACTTGTGCTTGCCAACGACAAGCCCTTTGGTGGCAAAGTATTCCTTGGTTTGGGGGACTTTCGACAGGTAGCACCAGTGGTAAAGTCAGCAGGACCAACAGCTACACTTGAAGCCTCTATACGATCGTCCTACCTTTGGCAACAATTTAAAATCCTACGACTGGATACACCTATAAGAAATGCTTCTGATTTAGAATATGCCGAGTGGGTGGATCAAATTGGAGATGGCTGTCAAGAATCAAATGAATCTTTTGTCACTCTAGATTTAATTGAGCCTTTAGACACCATCGAGGAAGCCATAGATTTTCTATTCCCTCCAGAGATATTGGAAGATCCAGCGACAGTTTCTCATCATGCTTTTCTCAGCCCTCTTAATATCAATGTAGACCAATTTAACCTGGCAATTCTTGAAAGATTCCCGACGATAGAGGGTATGTATATTTTTTCTCTGTTAGTTATGGACGATGATAAACTAATATATTTATATCTAATAGAAAGAACCTACTATAGCCACGATTGTATCAAAGAGGATCCCAACTTCACATCCTCTACAAGTAATATTCTACCCTCGGGAGAGATTCTTGACTTCCTGTCTATGTTGAAGGAGCCTGGTGTGCCTCCACACAATTTAGTTTTGAAGGTCGGGTGTGTTTGCTCGATAATGCGAAATCTATCTCTAGAAAATGGCTTGGTCAAGAATTCCCGAGTAGTTATTAAAGAGCTTCATGAGAGGTTTATTAAGGTTGAATTGATCTCAACTGCACGGAATATTCGACGAGATACAACTATCTTCTGTCTGCCTAGAATCGTATTTGAATTTCAGCCTAAATATTCTTTCTTGGGCGGTGCAGAAGACAATTTCCTTTACGACTAGCATATTCTACAACTTTTAATAGTTGTCAAGGTTTAACACTCGATAGAGCTGTTATTGATCTCAGAACTCCTGTATTTGCACATGGCCAACTATATACAAGTATTTCCCGAGTTAGAAATAGGGACAATATTAGGTATTTATTAGGTAATAGTACATCAATTATTACTGTCGGGAATACAAACAAAGTCAAAAATATTGTATATAGAGATCTTTTATTATAAAATATTTTTTTTATTTTTTTTTATTTTTTAAACTATTTTTTAAAACAATCGGTACACAATAAATAATAGTTACTACTGCCTACTTAAGTTGCAAAAATCATCGGACATCGGACATAACATTCATCGGAACCAGTAGCAATCGGATACAAAAACAAATAGTTATTACTGCTTATCGGCAGCTGTAATAACTATAAGTACTCAATACAGGAGTGGAGATTTTAAGTAGTGACTATAAAGAAAAAACCCTAATATAGAAAATAACAATTTATTCCTCCTCGGATTCATCAGACTCAACCAACATAGCTTCAACATTCTCGGCAGTAACCTGTTCCTGTTGATATTTCTCCCACAACTTTACCAATCGGACAGGAGTAACAATACTCATACCAATTTGATGGGAATCGAGTCTCATCGGTAGGACCTTTAACTGATAGAGTAGTTCCATGAAAGTCTGTCGGCTTCCAAACCACAACTGAGTTTGCTGACTGTCGGATTCTGATACCATATATTGATGAAGAAATGTCCCCCCTCATCGGTACCATATGTCCTGGCTGTAGTCCAGAATAAAGCATACTTATGGGGGCATTTTTCATTATGGGTACCTCTATATATAATTAATTAGTAACAACAAAATAAATGTGCTCGGAATGAATATTACCTTGCATAATTATATGCCAGAAGGTGGTGCCATCGGAACACAGTCAAACTCAATGTCTTCATCCCCTACTCGCACAACATAGTTCCCCAAGGTTTGAGAAGTAGCTCTATGCTTAGCAGCATAATTCATTCTCGGAATGAGAGTAGAATTGCAAAAACCAGTAATATCATCAATAATCGGCTTCGGCAACCTCCCCTTACACATGTTCCATAGAAGAGCAAAGATATAACTGCCCATATGCTCAAACTCTTCCTGTCGGTTTTTCTTAGAGGTGATGTTTCTGACCCAATCGAAACTGGATTTGCTTCTGGAACCAGCTGAGAAACCCATTTGACAAAGTTTGCCAGAATCTTCAAGCTAAAAAACAATTAGCACTCGGAAGAATAGGATTGAGAAAATAGTACTTACTCGGACAGATTTCCTGATCTGACATTCCTTAATAATAACATCATTGACCCAGTCTAGAGTTTCTTTCCTGTCCTCGGCCATCCAATCCCTTGCAACCAAGCCCACAATCTCTTTGGTTTTGGCATCGACAAAGATCATGCTTTGATTCTCGGCAACATCCAATTGGAGATGTTGTGGTTCCAAAAGTAACTTGGTCTTAAGTCTTTTGTCCTTGACTTTCCAAGCTGCAAATGGTCATGCCAAATGTCATGAATTTGGTCGGATTCATATACCCAGTGGCTTGGAGGAGGGTATGGTGATTCATATCGATCGACTTCTACAATCGCAAATTTTTCCAAGTATTGGTCTCTCCTCGCATCGTCCTCCTTCAGGTTGCAATCCTTGACAAAAAAAGAGCTTTGACTCTCTTGATTCTATTTTCTCGGTTCCTATCTTCTAAAGCAGCCCTAAGTTCAACATACTTGATCGGAGTTTCAAGTTGTTTTGAATCGTTGAGGAAGAAGCAAGGTCGTTGAAGAACCCATCGGTAACATCAGGGAACTTTGTCTTAATAGAGATTATAAGAGAATCAATATTATTGTCTCTAATTTTTTGGAGTAAAGAAGGTCGGCTTGCTATATGACTAGCAAGTTCATCAATAGGGATTTTAAATGATCGGATTGGGGGCATTGTAAAGGTTGGAGCAGTTGATAGTGATGATGATAAATGTAACATCAAGCTGGGGTGGCCCTTCTTATATAGAAAAAAATATAGAAAATAGTTGCTCATACTGGCATCGGGAGTCACATACATTACTCACATCAATAAACATTGGGGTCATATCATTGCTTACATCGAGTCATATCGTTGATTGCCACATCGAGTCGCATGCATTACTTCGCGTCGTTGATGCTTCATCGGGAATCACATCAATTACTCTTCGCGTAGTCGCGTCAATTCTTAACGTGTAAGCGTCTTTGCGTCGGAACTGTCAGATCAAGTTACTTGACTTTAGAAGTAATATCGAGGGCCTAGCACCTAAACATTTGACTTCCTGTCTTTGAACTATCTCTTTAAGTACAAATCAATAGTTTAGGATATGGCGTCGGTCTGTCCAGGATCAAGTTACTTGACTTTAGAAGTAATATCGAGGGCCTAGCACCTAAACATTTGACTTCCAGTCATTGAACTATCTCTTTAGGCACCATCGCTACTCTATCGCATATAGGATTGCACAACTTCCTGTCTTCCTGTCGTCGAGCTGTCTCTCTCTCTCGGTTGGACTATTTCTCTTGGTCGGATTATCTCTCCCGGTCGGACTATCTCTCCCGGTCGGACTATCTCTCCCGGTCGGACTATCTCTCCCGGTCGGACTATCTCTCTCGGTCGGACTCTCTCTCTCGGTCGGACTGTCTCTCTCAAAAGGGTTGAACTATCTCTTTCAGCAGAACTATCTCTTTCGGCGAAACGGTTAAACTATCTCTTTCAACGGAACGGTCGCTCGCACTCGCCCTCAGCTTAATTAATCTTTCTGTATCAGTAGGGAGTAGTAAACAAAGCAAAAGGTAACTCGGTTCGATCCTAAATGCTTGGTTCAGGAGGTCGATTCGGTGTCATCCTAGGTGCTTGGTTCAGTCCTAGGAGGTCTATTCGGTGTCGTCCTAGGAGCTCGGTTCGATCCTGGGTGCTTGGTTCGGTTCTGGGAGGTCGATTCGGTTTCGTCCTAGGAGCTCGGTTCGGTCCTGGGTGCTTGGTTCGGTCCTGGGAGGTCGATTCGGCGTCGTCCTGGGAGCTTGGTTTAGTCCTGGGAGGTCGATTCGGTGTCGTCCTGGGAGTTTAGTTCAGTCCTGGGAGCTTGGTTCGGTCCTGGGAGGTCTATTCGGTGCCGTCCTAGAAGCTCGGTTCGGTCCTGAGTGCTTGGTTCGGTCCTGGGAGGTCTATTCGGTGCCGTCCTAGGAGCTCGGTTCGGTCCTGGGTGCTTGGTTCGGTCCTGGGTGCTTGGTTCGGTCCTGGGAGGATGATTCGGTGCCGTGTGGGTATAGGACTAGGCGTGATTTTGGGCGAGGACTAGGCGTCGATTTAGGCGTGTCCATGGCGTCGATTCGGGCGTCTATTTGGGCGTGTCCATGGCGTCGATTTGGGCGTCGATTTGGGCGTGTCCTAGGCGTCGATTTGGGCGTCGATTTGGGCGTGTCCATGGCGTCGATTCGGGCGTCTATTTGGGCGTGTCCATGGCGTCGATTTGGGCGTCGATTTGGGCGTCGATATTGGCGTCGATTTGGGCGTGTCCACGGCGTCGATTTGGGCGTCGATTTGGGCGTGTCCTAGGCGTCGATTTGGGCATCGATTTGGGCGTGTCCTAGGCGTCGATTTGGGCATCGATTTGGGCGTGTCCTAGGCGTCGATTTGGGCGTCGATTTGGGCGTGTCCTAGGCGTCGATTTGGGCGTGTCCTAGGCGTCGATTTGGGCGTCTATTTGGGCGTGTCCATGGCGTCGATTTGGGCGTGTCCTAGGCGTCGATTTGGGCGTCGATTTGGGCATCGATTTGGGCGTGTCCTAGGCGTCGATTTGGGCGTCGATTTGGGCGTGTCCTAGGCGTCGATTTGGGCGTGTCCTAGGCGTCGATTTGGGCGTCTATTTGGGCGTGTCCATGGCGTCGATTTGGGCGTCGATTTGGGCGTGTCCTAGGCGTCGATTTGGGCATCGATTTGGGCGTGTCCTAGGCGTCGATTTGGGCGTGTCCTAGGCGTCGATTTGGGCGTCGATTTGGGCGTGTCCTAGGCGTCGATTTGGGCGTCGATTTGGGCGTGTCCTAGGCGTCGATTTGGGCGTCGATTTGGGCGTGTCCTAGGCGTCGATTTGGGCGTCGATTTGGGCGTGTCCTAGGCGTCGATTTGGGCGTCTATTTGGGCGTGTCCTAGGAGTCTAAATAAACGTTAGCATAGGTGTCAGAATAGGTGGAGGTGGAGGTGGAGGTGGAGGTGGAGGTGGATATCAAGATGGAGATGGAGGCGGAGATCCTCATGATGACTAAGTAGGATGACTAAGCAACATGACTCATTAGGATGACTCGCTAGGTTGACTCAGCAAGATGACCTGTCACTTTTGGACGCGATTTCATTTTCCTGACCGGCCGAAGGCCGGAGACGACTTGTATAGAGTAAATTTAGGGAGCATGAGTAAAAAGCGATCTCGCGCGCGGCATGTTGGCCCCCGCGGGGTACCATCTGCCACATCAATTGTCTCATCGCCACCGTGACGTCAGTTTGCCAGCTGAAAACTGTCAAGGTCCCACTGTGACCCGTAATGTGGCAAAAGATACATATCTGCTCGGTGAGCTCTAAGAGAGATCTGTCCTCCACAGAGACAAGATTCCTCCGTGCTCTCCCTGGGCCCCCTTGCCTCCGCAGAGCTGAGGGAGGACGGTGATTTTTTGTTAACGTTTTTGTATGGCGCGTTGTTCTTCGGTGGTGGGCGGGTATATGGTTAAATATGTACGTTACATGGGCAGTACTGGATGGGAGAATGGGAGTTGTGTACTTGCAGTGAAATTAGGTATTGTCTCTCGCGATAGCATGGTTGCCAGCGCGTTTGAGACAATACTTAATTTCACCCCAAGTAGGTACATACCTGGTGGGTGAGGAATGGTCGTGGGTAGTCCCACTGTTTCTTAAAATGGACCGCTGCACCCTTCAGCTACCACTGTTCGTGATATTGACTACTGTAGCGGAGTGGATCTTCGACGTGTCTGTTTTAGTGCTGGAATAAGAAGACGTTGCGTAAAGAAGAAAGGCAGAGGAAATACAAGATCGAGGGGGTGAGCCCCTATTAATACCCAAAGGAAAGACCCGTTACTAGTGCGTATGACAAACCGGATAACACCCTTCCCGGCAACCGATACTTCTTCCCGCAACTAACCCCAAACACCTAGCGCTTACTTCCGACTCCGACAACCAAGTCAACCCAGTACCGCGAAATCCGCGAGTGGCTTGTGGCTTGTGGCTTGCTGCTAGTGCCGGAAGGGTAAAGATTTTTTTGGCCAAGTCTGCCAAGATATAATATACATTAATTTAAATCCATCACATCATCCGCCGCCCAGATCTCTTGTTCAAGGGTGTAACAATGTTTCCTCCACCGGCTCCTTCAATGACGTTGGAAGAAAGTATTCGATGAGCTATTGGTCTCAAACATATGTACCCCTACCCGATACTTCCATGAAACATTATCTCTTCCCCGATCACCTCTGTAAGCTCTACCACGCCAGGAATTGAACTATTTGATCCATTATCGACACATTGCCCATACAAGACCGAGCATGATAAGGCATCCCCTGATGCATTACCTGTTGAGGGCTCTCCCGACGGTGTGTATGATGCATTTTATTACGACTTTCCACAAGCTCCCGGGAATGGCATCAGGGAAGGCGCCGGGAAAGTCGTCGGGAATTTGCTACGGTTTCTTTCTGATTACTAAGCGCAAGTTATCATCTCTCCCGCTTATGAAAATACTAGAGACAGCTTGATAAAAGATCTTATCATTATTATATGAACTGATAGCCTAGCTGACAAGATATGCAATCTCTCACTACAAGCACCCACGCGAAACCTGAATTTTTGCTAATGTGGGCACAGAGTTATAAAAATAATATGGTTTCCTTTTTTAGATTTCTAATACACACCAGCTTCTGCCGCAGGAGAAACAGACCCATCTCCAACACGATCAATCAATCAATCAGAATCCGACTCATAACCTTGCCCGCTACCACATGAGGAAGAATCCGACTCATCACCGTGCCCGCTACCGCATGAGGAAGAATCCGACTCATCGTCTTGCCCGCTACCACATGAGGAAGAATCCGACTCATCGTCTTGCCCGCTGCCACATGAAGAATCCGACTCATCATCGTGCCCGCTGCCACATGAGGAAGAATCCGACTTATCATCTTGCCAGCTGCCACATGAGCATGAGGAAGATTCCGAATCTATGGGCAAGTCCGCACCATACATCAACAAAAGGTCCATGATGTCGAGCCTCCCGTGATACTTCGCCAACTCCATTGGTGATCTACCGAACCCAAGGTCCCTGTTGGGGTTCGCACCTGCCTGCAACAACATTTGGACCACCTCTATGTCGCGCTCCTGGACTGCGACCGAAAGCAGCCACGGATCCCTAGACGGCTCGTCGGGGTGAACATGGTTTGCAAGGAGAGTGAAGACCGCGTCGGAGGAATGCATGGCTATTGCCTCGAAGAGGAGGGAGGCCTTGCCCTCACTCCAGTCTCCGGGGTAGGCGGCGCGGATGAGGAAGGCACGTTGGAGCGTGTAAGGCCGGTTGTTGCGCGCCGCCCAGTATAGAAGCTCCTCAATGTTTGTCTCGAAGTATAGATCGAGGTCAGGGCAGAGCAAGGCTTGCATTGCGCGGCAGGTGCGGGCAAGGAATGCAAAGGAGCGGACGTTGATGTATCCGGTGATGAGGAATACGAGCTCAAGAGGTAACGACAGTAGCGGGCAAGGAGGAAAGGAGGACATGATCGTTAGATGGATGATATATCTGGTCAGTCAATTGAGTGTTTGCTTGTGGTTTGTTGAGGTTTGCGGCTCTACCGGTGGTGCCTTTCTGCGCACTGTGCAGGCCAATGACTAATACGAATCTGTAGCTGTACTGGGTTGGTGTGATCGGGTAGACGCAGTTGATAGCCATGCTCGCACAGTTGTACTTGTAAGAGGTTGTATTTGTTTAACCTAGCAGCTCCCAGCCACCGCCACATTGTCAAGCCCCATCTCCAATATACACGGGCACGGGTGCCCCCCTGCACCAGCTCCAGCCTGGGCTCGCACCTAGCCCTCCTCCCTGATGGGTTGGAGCATTATCATTCCGACCTTTAGTAATCTTTTACAAGAGTATTAAAATCTCCCGACGGTACAAGCAGCGGTCAGGGGGCTATTTACATGCAAAAAATAAGGTTTCTTAGCCTCCGACTTGAGAATTAAGGTTTTTTTGGCGGGCTTCATTTGGGTCACCGACAGGGGAATTAACTTTTATTAGCCTCTGGCGGGCTTTATTTGACACTCCGACATCTCCCCGACACGGGAACTAACCCCCTTGGCACCTCCGGGTCACCGACCTACCACTCACTCTATCGGGGGTATTGGCGCGGGTGGCATCATGTTTTAGCTGCGGGCGAGGCAGTTGAGCAGGGTCTTTTCCTTGAAATTGTGGGGTAGCTTCTCGTGGGGGCGCTCATTGCTTTTTCGCAGGGAACTAAATTACAAGGCATGCTCGAAGGGGGAGGACTGGTGCGAGTGATCCTTTATGAATATGTAGAGCAGGACAATCAGGTTCGCCTTATTAATAGAGGGGTAGATTTTACTGCCCGGTTTACCTCTAGTTATGGGTAGGTGCGCGCAAAGGCGGTAAGCCTTGAGATATTTTTGGCAATATCACATTATTATTTTAAATAAGGGAAATAAAATAAATAAACCAAAACAATATCTACAGTTTCTCATCCCCATTTACTTTCTTTTTCCCAACAACGTTTTCCCACCATAGCGTTTAGCATCGTAATTCTGTCCTCTACCATCAATTTTCCTGATATGAGCTAGATGATGCCCAATTGTTCCTCTCCGGAGGTAGTCTTTATTGACTCTCGGAAGCGTCCGGATGTGCCCGCGCCCGACAACACTAATCGCGATGTAGGGTAGCGTGGCGATGGCCTCGAGAGGTGGCGCGTTCTGGCGTGTTAAGGAGGAGGTCGAGATGGATTCTCTTCTGCGGGTAGGTTAGTAGGATGGGGAGGCACGTGGAGATAGCAGCTAAGTACACCCCCGGAAGCCTAATCATGCGACCGTGCATAAGCGCCAGCCCTACGTTGACCATGTACTAGCTCTCGAGGTTGAACCTGTTGAGAAACCCTGGTCCCGAGATAGCGGGAGACTGCCCTCTCCCCCCAGATCAAAGGACCCGCGTTAGTCACCTCTTTTTCTCCTACCCCCTTATATGGCTCGTGGGAAATACACACAGATGCCCTTCCCCCTACACCTACACCCATTTCGCTACACCCTACGCGCTCCTCAAGCCCCACCGCCATCTCCCCGAGCTCCTAGCATCGTGGTGGATGATTACGTTCCAGCCCGAATCGTCAAACAGGACTCCGTGTCGGTGGTTTCTGCAGGTGCACCACCACAAGTGCGCTGCGCACTCTCTCTTCTCGTTGCAGAGATGCGCGTAGACAATGTCCTGGTAGCCCCTCACCCCCTCGGCTGAGGACCGTGGAGCGAGACGTGGGAGGTTGTGAGGTAGTGAAAGAAGCCAAGTGCGTGCAAGTCAGCAGTCCTTTTAAGTTTCTTTAGTTTTTGCGCGTGGCAGGGTGTGGGAGGTCGGTGTTAGCGGTAGCATAGTATGGGGCAAGGGGGGGGTGGGCGCGCCTCGGATTTGGGAGGGGGTGTGGGGGCGTCGGTAGTGGATGGGGAGGCAGTGTCCAGCGGATCTGGGTGAGTAATTGGAGTGGGTGAAACAACGGCCGCTATGTGCGGTGTGGAGGTTGAGAGGGGGAAGGGGGGGTCGGAGGGGGAGGGGGGAAAGCATGGCGATGAGAGGGGTGAGGCTTGGCAGCGACCTAAAGAGCATCCGATAAGATCCCTGCGATAATCTACTCGAGATGGCATGCACTAAATTACCCACCCCATCCCCTCTTGGATGCCTGCTACAGTACGGTCTGGGACAACATCTTCCCAACACTCTCCATTTCCTATGTCGGTCTCTGAAACGCGATGTAAATAAAAGCCTTAGAATAAACCTCAATTCTTGTGTCGGAGTCAAAAATCTTCTTGTCGGGAGGTAAAAAAAAATCTATTTTTTATATGTATGTAGATTGGGCTCCGACAGCCCTCCGACCTCCGCCATGCAGCAACTTCGACGTCGGAGAGCTCTCAAAGAGATCTTACCAGGAGTCGGAGCTCCAGCCCCTCTGGGGGGTAAATGACGTAACGCGTCAACGCCAAGACAATCAACCCACTGAATATGACTTTACCGCCTCCCGCCGTACACTCACTTAACCATCCCACACAGGTACGCAAGAATCCCCACAATTCACGAACTCTCTTCTGACACGGCAGGTGACTTCATGCAGAACCTCTGTATACTCTTTCCTGGCACACATATATAGATCTTCCAGCGACACCCCCGGAACCCAGCATTACGCTTATCCTCCCCGTGCTTGATCGCTCGCGATCGGGGCTAACTTGCGCAGGTTGTGCAGCAGGATGCTCTATCCCATTTGCGGGTTCTACTCATTCACCGGACATCTATCGGGTGGTATCCCATCCAATGGGCACTTTTGATATTCCGGATGTCTGCTAGATGGGCAACCCACCCGCCGGACATATTCGGTGCATAATCGGCTCAGTCTCGGTGTCATAGGTTCTATCTTGCCATTGAAATACCTGAGTCAAGGAACTAATACGTAGGGTCGCTGCCAACGGAGGCTTTCGAACCTATGAAGTAATTGGAAAGAGAGTTTCTTACTGCAGCCACTACAAAAGCGCCGACCACGGCACCCCGGCGCAGCCCCGCTTCATGTATGTACATGTTAGGTGTGTCAAGATATGGGTATAAGGAGAGACGGGGGTAGAGATGGGGATGAAGATGAAGTTGAAGCTGGATTTGTAGGTGCAGAAATATCTGTGCACCACATAACATTTTAGACCGGGTACCCCACATAAATTCGTATGGGGATATCTGTTACCAAAGCTATCTCCGCCACCTCTTAAAATATTTAGTACTAGATTTTTAATAAACGAATTCCACTTCAAAACACAAGCACTTAATTAGTTTCCAGATTGACCACCCTCTATTATGGTGATTGGGGTTCTAGGTCTGACATAGGATACGACTAGAGTTAGCGCGCCAAGGTTTGCATTTCAAGCCCCGCACTTTACCCCGCACTTCAGCTAGCGCCAATCCGGTTAGGCCCTCGTCGCCCCAAACTTCGAGAGACCAGAGCCTCAACCTCAACATGTCCAACCGAGATCGCGCCGTCGACGCCCAAACTATCGTATGATTATAGTCGACAAGCTTCAACGGATTCGCTTGATCCCTTCGTTTCGTTCTCTTTACCGTCGACCCTTCCTGTATTCGGCCTTTGCAATGTACCACCACGACACCACACCCTTCATCTGGTTGCTAGGGCGTGGACTACGAATGAGCTAGTTCGCGATATTAACGCGCATTGAATTGGATTTTGTCCTCGGCCGCTGTGAGGAGGTTATATGAGCACCATCTCGAAGAGCATTAAGCTTCCTGGGGTATGGCGGGGGTCGGGACAGGATTTGTTGAATAAGTTGAGGAATTGTTAGGAGGGCTTATAATTACACCTGCAGATATTTACTCTTTGCTATCCCAGTATGAGGCATTAACGCCCAGGTTAATTTATATATAGGCTTCCTGTATCAATATCTGTAGCTTGATTTTATCATTTATGGTTGTGGAGATATTAAATTTGGGTTTTTGGTAAGAGACCAAATGAATGTCGCCCAAAGTTGCCTATTTAGGAAATATTTCTAGAGCGTTGAGCATTTTAAATACCCGGTTAGGCAATTATCGGACTACCACTTAATATCATTGATAGGTTCTAGTAACCGTGCTATAAAAAGCGCAGAGGATTGAAAAAGTGTCACAAACTGTCACGCATGCTGGAAACTACAGCTTAGACCTATTGGGCGTTATATTCATCACGTTGCCATAAAGGGTTTAAGAGTCTCGGGTTGTACTATGTACCTATTTTGAAGTGACTGTCTATCAGATAATGAGCCCACGTTAAGAAATGATAGGCGCCTAGACAACATGTATCCACATACCATCCAACTGGCAGTATCTTAGTGGTTATGAAAATTCAAACCGCCTGCTTATGGAAAACACGCCAAGACTGCGCATGTTATGTATTGTAGTAGTACGTCTTCCTATTCGCAGCTCGGTAGCAGCTATGTGCCAAGACTGCGGGGCTGACACGTCACCTCCAAGGTTGGAGGCACTCTAGCCTCAGCTCGAGAAACTTCAATCCTTCCCCAAATAATCCTTTCTGTAACATACTCTCAGTATACCGTCAAAGCAACCTTCGTACAACATCGGAATATAGCAGATTATTATGGGCTCAGCATTATCGAAGCTAGGATCTAGGGTGGACCGGGGGCGTCGCAAGAAGGATGTTGTTCAAACCTATACTACCTCATCAATTGCTCCCCCAGGACCCCCCGGCTCTCCGCTCCCTCCACCGGAGCCAGAAACGCGGGGTTGCGTTGTCGGGTAACTCAAGCCCTATATCTTTGTTCTAGCCCGAAACTACCGCGTCTAACATCAAGGCAATTCCAGTGTTAGTGGAGGAGTGCCACATGCAGAAAACGCTCCCGTTCGGACCCCCACGACCCCGAATACGCCGACGGTTCCTCTCAGTTCATCTAGCCTTCCACGCCCCATAAAGCCCTCTACGATTACATCGTCAGATGATTCAAGCAAACCTCTATTTCAAATAAAGCTTGAACCTACTCCAACAACAGCTTTAACGTATGGTTTTCAATGCATAATTAGAAGAAATCATCAGATATAAACTAACCTCATGGTGAGCAGGGCCTCAAAACTATGGAAACAAGCCGTGGATAAGCTGAAAGATGAAGATCGAGAGGGTATCACACGACCGGACGGTAGTGTTAATTTATTTAATGATCTTATTGAAGACATAAATGAGAAAAAACAACAATGCGACAGCAAGAGATGCTTTTATACTAACGAAAAGGGAGAAAACGTGTTCTATTTCGAAGTTCTTGTAAGGCAACTCAACAAATATGCAAAGCTCGGGGATGTTGCCATTCAGCATAATCCTGACATTGTAGCGCTTGCATGGGCAGGCTTTCGATTACTGTTGCAGGTATGTTGCACCAAAATAATTTACCCTTGATACATCTGGATTACCACACCTCGATAATTGTACTAGCTCATACCCCTCCTTGGATCCTTAGGTTGGAACAGCTTACACGGAGCATATGCGGATCGTTTCGGAAAGCTTGGAATGTCTAGCAAGCACATTAGTACACTGCGGCATCTACGAAAAATTGTACTGTGGAAAGGATATTGCCGGAGTTGGGTCCCTTGAGGCGTCACTTGTCAAGCTATATGTATCCATCCTAGAATATCTCTGCTACACTAAAAGATACCTCAGCGAGAGAACCGGAAGTGAGCAACCGGCCCAGCGTTCCCTTTGATCTAGATGTAGACACTGACACACGTTTTTTTGCCAAGAACGTGTACTTGAGAGTTTCTTTTCAGTGTTAGGGAGGTTATTGACCACTGTCAGGGAGAACGAAAAGGAAGTAGAATACTATGCCAACATCATTGAAAGATCAGGTGCGATACCTTAAAGTTCATATCGGTTATAAATGATAAAAGCTAAGGTTACTACTCAAATATAGCCTCGGCAGCAGCACGAGCAAGTATGAGCCCGTCTTCATTTACTCAATTGGATTTCCATCTAAACAAGGCATAGGACAGGAGAAGGCAAACAAGGAACTAGCGAAACTACTAGCGTCACTAAAAGACTCCCTCGATGTACCCGTGGCAGCAGAACGAAAAAGTATGAGCCCGTCCTTTCAGTTATTCGATCGAAACTAAAGGGGGGGTAGAACAGGACAAAATAAACGGGGAGCTGGACAGGCTACGGAACTTCTTAAAGGTCCCCGCCGCTGCGGCCGTGGTAGCAGCACAAGGTATGAGCCCGTCCTTCCATTTGATTAATTGATTTACCACCTAATTAAGGGATAGAGCAGAAGGAAGCAGATGAGGAACTAGAGGAGCCCTTAAAAGCCTTAATGGGCTGCCTCAGTGCAGCCGAATCAGCAGCACGGAAAGGTATGAGCCTGTCCTTTCATTTATTCAATTGGATTTCCATCTAAGCAAGGGGTAGAACATGTACCGGGAAAAAAAAACGAAGGACTAGACAATCTACAAATATTCTTAAAGGACCCGGTCAGTATGGCCGTGGTAGTAGCACAAGGTATGAGCCCATCGTTTCGTTTATTCAATCGATTTGCCACCTAATTAAGTGATAGAACAGAAGAAAATAACCGAAGATGAGAAACTCAACGGTGAACTAAAGAACCTCTCAATAGGCGTGGCAGCAGTACGAGAAAGTATGAGCCATTCCCTTCATTTGTTCAATTGGTTTCCCATCTAAACAAAGGATAGAACAGAAGGAAGCAGACAATAAGCTAGCGGAGCATCTAGTAGCCCTAAGGGACACCATCAATACAGCCGCGGCAGCAACACGAGAGGGTATGAACCCATCCCTTCATTTACTTAATCGATTTGCCATCTGATTGAGGGATAGAAAAGAAGAAAGTAGCTGAAGAGGAGAAAGCAAACGATGAACTAAGGGCACAAATGAGAGCCGTAACAGGAGCACAAGAAAGTATGAGCCCGACTTTTCATTATTTAATCGATTTGCCATCTAATTGAGGGATAGAAAAGGAGAAAGCAGCTGAGGAGGAGATTGCAAACGATGAACTAAAAAAACGACTGATAACCTCAAAGAGGCCCCTCGAAAATATCGAGAATATAGTACAACTGGTGTACGAAGCTACTGGAAGTAAGGATAAGCCGGATTTGTTTACATTCTAAGACTAAAAAATCAATGCTTACGTTTACCTCAATAGATGATAGGAGATCAAAAATCTTAAATTGGTTATCTGACATCAGGTTTGCTGATCACCATTCATTTTCAAGTGGACGTCGTCAAAGGAATACTGGACAGTGGTTACGGGATAACAAAACGTTCATGGAGTGGAGGGATTCTAAATCATCTTCACTCCTTTGGCTACGTGGTGATGGTATGTTTAGGTGTTTGTTTACCCCTATTATATGGAAACAATTTGCTAAAATGCAGCTCTTTACGACATAGCCGGGTATGGTAAAACTATCTTAGTGTAAGGATAATTCAGTGCCTTCTAACTGAACATGTTAATTAACCCTTGGTATATGTAGCTCTTACGTTATCGACGAGCTACAACAAGCAAAAAGCAATGAACATGTTTTGGCGTACTTCTACTGCAACTATAAGGAAGACGAACGAAGGAAACCAGAAACGGTTTTGCGTACTCTTGTTAAACAGTTTTGTCTCAAAAGCCCCGGGGACCCGAATCTTGTCCCAAAGCTTGTTTCGTTAGCCTATGAGGAAAGGGAACGCCAAGGACACGCGTCCGGCCCCCTCCAATGCCAGGAAAGCACTGATCTCATTATAAATCTATCTAAGATATACTTACAAGTCACTATCATTGTCGACGCACTGGACGAATGCTACCAGGACATGCGAAGCAGTTTATTTTACGCCCTCAAGTGTTTAGTGGAATCTGGGAGCAATGTTAAGGTGTTTCTGGCGAGTAGATATGAACAAGATATAGCACGTACCTTTTCTGGTTATAAATGCCACTACATCCAGGCATCGGACAACACTAAAGATATCAATGATTATATTGATTTACAGCTCGATATGCGATGCGACCCCCAGAAATGTAAAACAGAAGAGCTCTTGCTAGACGGGGAGGTTAGCGATGAACTAAGGGAAGAGATTCGCCGGACCCTTAAAGAGAAGGCGAATGGAATGTACGTATTTCTATCTTGAATTATTTGGAAATATCATATCGCTCACATCAAGAAACTCTAGGTTCATGTGGGTAAACCTACAGATTTTGGCTCTGTGTGAGGAGCCAACAGCCGCTTGTGTTCGAGAAGCCCTTAAAAAGCTGCCAAAGGATTTGAGAGAAACATATGACCGGATCATAGAGCGGATCGAAAGCAGACACAACTTTAGTCGTATTGCAAATTCAGTGCTGGGTTGGTTGCTCTACGCCCGACAGACGTCCTCACTTGCAACAATTCTTCAAGCTCTTGCCGTGGGCCCAGGCGATGATCCGTTTGATAAAGATATGCTCTCGTTAACCCTGTCTCGGGTGCTTGATTGTTGCAAAAATCTTATCGTTCATGACAGTGGTCTTGATAATCTCCGGTTTGCTCACTTTTCGGTACAAGAGTATCTGATCAGCAATCCGAAATTTAAAGACGAGACTGAATACCATACCACTATGGCACAGATTTGCCTGAAAGCACTTATATATTACCGCTCACGGCCCGGGTCTCGTGGGGTAGCCAAGCTCATACATTATGCAACAGAGAATTGGGGAGAACACGCGCGATTATCAGGCCCTCTCCCCCAGACTAGTCTTTTGTATAAACGGTGCTTGGACTTTTTGACGCAGTCAAAGCCCTACAATGCATGGGTGCCCATGGCAGCAAAGGCAAACAAAGACTTTGTTGGTTCCAGCGCTGATTTCGTTTCTCCATTATGGGTCGCATGTTATTATAGACTCTGCGATGTATTAAGTACTCTAATGACCACCGGGACAACTCTAAACGAGTCAAATCAGAAAGGCTGGACACCACTCTTATGGGCGGCCGCGGAGGGTTACGACGAGGTAGTAAGCCTGCTTCTGCGGGACGACCGCATTGTCATCAATCTAACGAACGAGGATGGGGGCACACCACTCCTATTGGCGGCAGAGAAGGGTCACGACAAGGTGGTAGACCTACTTCTGCGGGATGGCCGCGTAGACGTGACGCTAAGGAATAATAGCGGCCGAATACCACTCTCATGTGCGGCGGAGAACGGTCACGACAAGGTTGTAGGGGTGCTTCTATTGGATGGCCGAGCAGACGTCAATCAGGTGGATAGTAGCGGACAAACACCACTCTCATGGGCGGCGGAGGCCTGTCACGATAAGGTATTAGGACTGCTTCTACGAGATAAACGTATAGACGTCAACATAAGGAGCAAAGGCCACACACCACTCTCATCGGCAGCGTTGGCCGGTCACGACAAGATTGTAGAACTGCTTCTGCAAGATATTAATAGCCGAGTGGACATCAACTCGAAGAGCGATAACGGCCGAACACCACTCTCATGGGCGGCGGGGACAGGTCACGACAATGTGGTAGAAGTCCTCCTCGATGATGAACGTGCGGATGTCAATCTGGTAGATAATGGGGGCCGAACACCACTCTCATGGGCGGCGGGGACAGGTCACCATCAGGTGGTAGAGCTGCTTCTGCGGAATAGCAATGTAGACGTCAACCTAAGGAGCAATAGCGGTCGGACACCACTCTCATTGGCAGCGGAGGGCGGTCACGTCAAGGTGGTGAAACTGCTTCTGCAGGATATTGATAGCCGAGTGGACATCAACTCAAAGAGCGATAACGGCCGGACACCACTCTCATGGGCGGCGGGGACCGGTCGCAACGGTGTGGTAAAACTCCTTCTGGATGATAGCGGCGTGGACGTCAACCTGGTAGATGGTAGCGGCCGAACACCACTCTCATGGGCAGCGGGGGCCGGTCACTGCAGTGTGGTAGAGCGCTTTCTGGATGATAGCCGCGTGGACGTCAACTCACAGAGCGGTAGCGGCCGGACACCACTGTCGTGGGCGGCGGGGGAGGGCCAAAACGAGACGGTAGGAGTGCTCATATGGCATGCCCGAGTGGACATCGATCTGGTAGATGGTAGCGGCCGAACACCACTCTCATGGGCGGCAGAGGCCGGTCACGACACGGTGGTTAAAGCCCTTCTCTAACCACTTATCCATACATGTGTCGATCTGCCAGATAATAAGGGCCAAACACCGCTCGCGTGGGCGAAGAAGGCTAACCACAAAAAAATCGTAAAGCTATTGTCACAACGCACTCGACATCTGTAGTCCGCTGCAGCTGAAAGGCACCGTCGAGCCCGCAACAGCTGTATTATTCTATACCACTATACTCCGAGTGTATACCTGTTGAGGAGCGGCTAGCTCGGTTGAGAGATGAGAGATTTGTTAGTGGGTAAAGGTCTTGATTTGAGATGTAGGAGGAATCGTAGCCAGTATCATGTAATGTGCTTTAAATGTTGGGTTATTTCAGTGGAGGGGAGGGGGTCTATTTCTCTTTTTTTCTTGTGTGATTTATTTAGCAATATCGATATGTATCTACCGTTCAATTGGCAAAGTCTCTTGACAGCACGCACAGAAAGTTACTTGGGAGGAACATGTATTATCACATCTACCGTACTACAGGTACATAACAGCCCTTGGCCGCATGCATATCGCCAGTCGCAAGCTTTCCCCGTTCCCTACCCAGGAAAGAATGAAAGAATATAAAGGATATATAGTGAGGATTGAATTTCTCCCAGCAATTGCGTCTTCCGAGCACCCGGAAATACTGGTAGTCCCACCTACTCTCGGCCCTACATGCCCCAGGAACCTGTATATGTGCTGCAATTTTCCATGTGTGGCAAGTCCTGTATATGTTGCATATATCTCTATACCACTAGACTCGTACCCAGCCCTCCTACCGGAAGGGTTGGAGCATTACCGTTCTGATCTTTCGTGATATCCTCTTGCGGAAGTATCTGGAGCTCCCTGACACCGAAAACGCTGTTGTCGGGGGCGGAGGGCTGTCGGGGCTGAGTTTACATACAAAAATACTATATTATGGGTGGCGTGGTTTGGATAAGCATAGACGAGGGGGGAGTGGAAGGGACGGGTTATGTAGCCTTTTTTAGCCTGAGGATACGTCGGAGTGGGTAGGGAGTGAAGTGTCGGCAAGTATTGGCCCTTCGCGGAAGGGGGGGTGGGGTGAAACTCGGGGGTCAGGTGGGTAGTGAGGAGGAGGGTTGAGTTCTGTTGCTGTCAGTTTCTAGCTTGTATCCATATCCAGGCGCGGTGCGGATGGGTTGTGTCAGAGGTCGATGCTCCGATAACACAGCTGCAACGTTAAGTAGGCAGTATGACCTTTAGTTCCCGGGCCCCCACCCCCGCAGTAGGCCGTCCGGCCACTGCCAGCGCAGCGACGCACACCACCAGCACGTCAACCAGATACCAGCACACCCCGTAATATTGTCGTCGCACCCTGCGGGCTAGGCAAGGCGGAGAGGCCAGCAGCGACTGCCAAATACTAGGTTCCAGCGTAGAATGGGCTCGAGATCGCCCCGGGGGTTGGAGATTTCCGGTATCCTGAATAGAAGCCGTGGGTGGGAATCATAGAGTAGCTAGCTGTAGCATCAGAACTGTCTCAGAGAGATGAGAGTTACCACCTCTTGGCATCGTTCACCCCCTCCTATCCCCCACCCCCTCCTATCCGCCACCCCCTCCTATCTTCTACCCCCTCCTATCCTCCGCCCACCATTCCGTCTGCTGAACCCAAGCACCCTGTAAGAGCGGGGGTGCACTGTCGGCGCGTTGTGCTGTCTGGGTTGATACGGATGCATGTTCCTAGCTTAGATACTGAGATGAAAGGTACAGGTAAAAATCGCGCGCGTCGCGTTGTTGTTGAGGGAGGGGCAATTACCCCGCACACCGTTACACAGCCAGGGTCCACCACACCACCCCTGCAGGCAGATCATGAGGCTCTGGTACGTTGAGATAAGCTTCCATGCCTGCAGCGCCCTCGGTGCCCTCGCCCCGGATGGGAAACCTAATAGTGCTAAACAGCAGGAAAATGGGAGTAAATAGATATAGGTAAAATAAAAGATAAAAGTCATGCGCTTCCTTCCACATTCTTAACCCCGCAGTTTTTACTATTGATTACTATACTCTAATTCTGTCTGTTACCAGCCTAGAGGGAAGGGTGAATTTTTTATGTCATTCGCAGCCTTGAGGACAAAAATTGAGGACGGGTGACCAATCACCGATGGAAGTTTCTTCAAGGTCTTTAAAGAAGGATACTGTAGGCGTTATTTTTTGTCGCTGGCCGCATAAATCCCAATGGAGAGGTGGTCATGTGTCTTTAGTGACCCATGGATGAGCAGGAATAACGCGTAAAGCCAAGGTTGAGTAGAATTTGCAGTTTTCCGCCTTGCATCTGATGCTAACATGCAGGTGTGTGTTTGCATTCAAAAACCTTTATCTAGATCGCTCTATTTTTTGTTAGTGATACAGATATACTCGCCACCGCGGGGGTGCTGCCTGCTTGCAGCAATCGTTTACACATGATGGCGCCTCCTAAATATGTGGCACTCGCAATGTATATGACAGTACTGCCGTCTCTGGTGTGGGATGCGGGAACTGAGGATGAGGCTTCTTTAACAATAGGGCTGCGTACCTGCATGGAGTGCGGGGTTGCGGGACCCCTGCATGTAACCGCCGATTTAAAGTTTGGGGCGAGATACCCCGCATTTTGCTGCGGCGGGGGTATGTAAATACACACATATGGTGCCGCCAGCTCAAAGGCGACAAAATTTGCCTCTCCAACAACCCCTCAGCAAGACAAGATGTGAACGATCTATGAGATCAAACTCTAGGTATAGGTGTGGTGGAGGCTAACATCTTGTCTGGTTGAAAGGTTATCAGCGATGCCACTTACCAAATTTCGTAAACATACTTCATAAGTCAGAACGTTAGTCTCGTACCCATCCCTACGAGTTGGCCCCGGGAAATGTCGGGGAAGGAACTCCGACACTCTCCATTTACGATGTCGGACTCTCAAATGTGATATCGGGCTCTCAAATGTGATATTGGGCGAAAAATAAACTTCATTTTCCTGTCGGAGGCCAAAGTGAATCTTATTTTGATGTTGGGGACTATAGAAACATCTATGTAGGAGGGCTCCGACAGCCCTCCGACCCCGACTGCAGCTAGCTCCCCCATTGCGTCCCATGACAAAGGGTAGCCATCGGGAACTTCTTTGTGAGTATACAATAGCAGTTGAGTCCGCCGGCTGGTTTATTTCGGCTCAGACAGCAGCTCAAGAAGATTTACCAAGCTTCGGAAGGATATGCGCCTAGTGTTCGCTTTCCCCGCCACATGCACTTAGCGGCTCCCGGTCACTTACCATCAACACCTCCTGCACACAGCACCATACTGGACGAACTCTGCTCTGTCGGGGAACGCGGTATACAATCTCTGCGCGCACACAAATCTAACCGTGCTATTTATTTGTACCTTGCCTGCTATACTTTTTTTTTTTTTTTTTTTTTTTAATTCAGAGTTTCATTCGTTTCTAGGCACAAGAATATTGCATGCAGGGACTCCCTATGGCATAAACAAAACCTATGCCCATCCAAAAACCCAAACAAACATAGGAAACTGCCAAAACAAAACCCAAACACAAAAACAAAAGAAAAACAACACCATCCTTTTCCGCCAATAATCATAAACAATTTAGAAGAATAAATACTACATCATATTAACCCGCCTCTGATTCCAGCGACGATAATTAAGTAAGAGAAGATGACGAAGAAAGAGAATATAGAGGAGATTTAGGAACCTGGTTTTTGACTGGGAAGCCCGTTCGAATTATTGTGATATAGTCACTAAGTGCTCTTAGTGTTTCGATAGATTTAAAGCAGTCTTGTAGATTGGTAATATTCGGTAGTGTAGAGATACGGATGGACTCCCGAGCGGAGCATTCCAGAATAGCATGTATCATGGTTTCTTCCCCCTCTTCGCATCTTGGACAGATGGGAGAGGCGTCAGGGTTCATCCAGGAGGGGTGAGTGGCAAGGTAGCTTTTGTGGGCTCTCATCTGGCAAATTCTGCCCGAAATAAACCTATTAAGCAGCAAATAAGGATGAGGTTTGTGTGATATGGGCCATTGGTAATATTCGGGAGTGGGGGTGGTCTTCCAGATCTGGATCGTATTTTGCTTAATAAGCAGACCGAGATTGGGAATAACGCTTTGGTTTTGGGCAAACTCTGGAGAATTGGTGAGAAGATTGTGACATAGCTGATCAATTGGAAGTCTGGCTACGCCTTGTCGTGCTGAGTTCCAGTGTACGGGAGGATTGGTGATGCCTTTTAGCAGTTTTCGATTTTGGTTGTTCCTAAAGGAACTTGTTGAAGGGAAATTATCTGGGAGGCGCGCGGCGACCGGGTTATATTCGGGTGCGGCAATAAGAATTCGGGCAGCGTATCTAAGATGCAGGGAGGATATATAAAGATCTATTGGAGGACAAGAAGATTCGGCTTGTAGAATAGAAATAGGTGTGGAGCGGAAGCAATTTGTCACCCACCTTAGCACAGAGTGCCAGGTGGTTTCTGTTGAAATAAAGGCTTGGCATTGCGACATCGGTTATGTGGGAATAATAGTCATGTAATATGGGATGAGTCATAGATGGATGAAGGATGATTAGATAATCAAGGATCACGTGATAGAAGAAATCATGTATATATAGAGCGACTAAAACCCACCACTGTCCCTGGAACTCCAGCGGCACAATCAGTAACTCTTTGCTTCACACACTGTTTACACTTCGCGCAACCTTTGTACCTAAGATCACGTGTTCAAATCACACTCTCGTCCTTAGTACTGCAATCCCCAAATATCACTATTTGTTCAGTTTCAAGTAGCTTTATGGATTTATTTGAGGGTTTGAGGCATGATGCTCCGTATGTAAGTATTGGAAGAATTGCCATTATTGCCAGCTTGCGACAGTTCGAGGCTGTGAGCCCCTTACCGGTGGAGGCAAACTGACGGATAATTGCAAAAGAAGCAAGAGCGGCCCTTGTCCTTTTCTTGAAGTGGGCATGTGGATCGAGGGAGGGGGTGCATTCCTTGCCTGCTATACTATGGTCCGCAATGATATCTTTCCGGCACCCTCCATGTCCTATATTGGTCTCTGAAATGTGATGTCGGTCTCTAAACTGTGGTGTCAGAGGTCCGAAATGAGTGTAAAAGCCCGAGTTGTGATATCGAGGTCAGAATAAACGGTCCAGTGTTCGAAACAGTCAGGTCCAGATTATAGATATCTATAGATGACTTGGCAGTGATTCCAGACCGGACGGACTACATGGTCATGGTCTGTCCAGTCCCTGACTTTGCCAGGACCATAGGTAATGTGCCGGACGATAGATATCTATGGAGTTATGAGTGATCACTGGGTTTGGGCAAATTTATTGAATTATTAGTGTGGGAGACTCAATATGTTGAGCTTCTGTACGGAATATGTGTGTGAGAAGAGTTCTGACCCTTGCAGACCATAGATCAGTGTTAGGACCGTAGATATCTGTCGATATCAATGCGGGGCTGTAGATGTCAATGCAGGACTGTAGATATCTGCATGGCAGCGCAACAGCCTATGCCAAGCTATAACCCTATAATCCAGACTACAGTCGGTAGTCCTAGCCTAATAGCTGGTAGTCGGTCCCCGATACCTGCTCAAGACCGACTATAGCCCGTAGTCGGTCTGGTCCTTACTCCCAGGACCGACGGATCGCCTTATTGCGAACACTGAAATTTTTATAAACCTGAATTGTTATGTCAGAGTCCGAGGTATTCTTGTCGGAAGCTAAAAGGGACTTTATTGGGCTCCGACAGCCCCCGACCTCCGCCATGCAGCAGCCTCTCCGACGTCGGAGAGCTCTCAAAGAGATCTCACCAGAAGTCGGAACGATATAACTAGCTCTAGGGGGTAAATGACATAACGCGTCAACGCCAAGACAATGAATTCACTCGTTGCATGTCCCGCCGCGCTCCTCCCACATTCAAGGCACTCCCCTCCTCCTCCTGACCCCACTACACCTACACCTCCGGATACTCTGTCATGGCACGTGTGGGTGCCCCGGTGACACTCCTGGAACCCAGCATTACACTTATCCTTCCTGTGCTTGCTTGCGGCGGGAGCTGACTTGCGCCTTCCGACCTGAGGAGTTCATTTTGGGATTACCTGTGATGAGGTGGGGCGGGGTGAAATTCCGGAATTATGATTTACGAACTTAGCGGGCAGAACCGTGGTTAATCCACTAGTACCATGCCCTCCACGATACACAGTGTTGAGATGCGGCCGGCTTCCTGGACGACGTTGGCCGTGCGTGTTGTGGTGCTGGTGGTGAGGCTGCATGGAATTCATGAGTTAAACAAAAAAAAACGAGAAAATAGTCCTGAAAATTACTTAAATACCCTCCCCCCCCACCTTATCCGCGTGATTTTCAGGCAGCATACTCCGGCTCGGTGGATCTATGGTACACAAGGCCTAGGCATCCTATGG
Source organism: Morchella sp. 2018-W26 (assembly GCA_024713715.1). Classification (NCBI taxonomy): domain Eukaryota; kingdom Fungi; phylum Ascomycota; class Pezizomycetes; order Pezizales; family Morchellaceae; genus Morchella; species Morchella sp. 2018-W26. The sequence continues at coordinate 1,136,747 of JAMGYX010000017.1, forward strand.
TTCATAACTAGGCGGGACATGTTCTAAATAGGAATAAAACACTTTATGACCTTACTCCCCTCTATATATTCAACGGATGCCCGACCGGCTAATCATCATACAAACACTGCTTCTTTACCGCGGTCTAATATGTAGTGCTCACGAAAGAGTTTGTTTCTCTGCTATGCTATGCCGTCTATACAGCGTACATTGCAAGCGCAGGTCTAGTTTTGTCTACGGGGACGGGTAGAAGAAACGAATGGCTCAATGTTCCCTGGCTTTCTGCCGGGTGTGCACAGACCCTAGGGGGTTTCATCATGATCACGATCATGGCACGGACACATCTACATCCATAACTAGTTCCAGCCACGGCTATGGTAATAACCCAATATCTTCTGTCTCCTGAACCTCCGGCCTTCCTCCACCGCCGTTCTCAAACAAAATACACTCCATACCAAAGAAAACAAACACCAACAAACAGCAACACAATCCCGTCCCCTTTATGCTTAAATATTTTAGCTCCCGCACCTTACCCTCTTTCTTCTCCGCAGGTCCTCTCCACTACCTTTTTAGTCCCCTTCCCTCGCTCTCTTTCTTATTATTCCCTCGTCTCTCCCTTCTCCTAATCTTCGGGACTGCTCCTCCTGATGATACAACCGTGTGGTCAGTCGGTAGCTGTCCGAATTCATTTTTTTACCCTATTCACTGCAAGGGTTAACACTCAGGGGTTCGAATCATTCCAGAATTGTGTCCCTCAAATGCCATTTCGTACTGATGATTAGTTGCCCATCAAACGTCATAAAACCCATATTTTTGTAATAAAGTGTACAGGGCCTTGGGAATTGCGGTCATAAACAGAGGGACATTTGCTGCGAGTTGAAAAAAAAAAGAGGAAGAAATGCTGCGAGCTGAAAGGAAAAAAAAAAAAAAAAGAGGAATAGTTACTGCGAGCTGAAAGAAAAAAAAGGGACAAGGAGACATTCGAGATAACGGTGAACCAAATTCTTAATACAAAGGCAAAATTCCATGGTTATCCAACACCCTCAATCGCGCTTCCGCTTCCTATTGGAAGAATGTTGTAGTATGGTGTTTTTATTGGTGTCCCTGGTTACTCGGTCGGCACCCCTAGCCAATAGGAATTGGATATTCTCCTTAGCCTTCTTGCGGCTCATGTGTTTCGCTGCATGATCTAATGGGACTTGTCCGTCACCGTCGCGGGCGTTTATATCTGCACCGGCATCCAACAGCAGAGCCAAAATCTCCGTGCCATGTTTCGACGCAGCGAGATGCAATAATCCCACTTGAACCTTTTCGACAGGTTTCGGGTCGGCGCCCGCCTTGATCAATATCTGTACCGCCTCACCCCACCAGAAGTACCAATCATTGCGGCCCCCCCCCGACTTGCATTCGTTGCCGCCCCGTTCCAGAAGATATCCTAGTGGCGTCTTTCCATTGATGTCCTTGGCATTCACATCAGCACCCATATCTACTAGGAGTTTAACCTCCCACACTCGGTAAAGGGCACCCTGGACTGCGTAATGTAGTGCCGCCCGTCCATTGACGTCACGGGCGTTTATGTCCGCAGCAGGTGCATCCAAGAACGGAGCCCGGGTCTTTTTGCTGTAGCCACGCGCAGCGAAATGCGATAACCCCACCCCACCCCCGCCCGCCTTGATCAATATCTGTGCCGCCTCAACCCACCGGGGGTACCGATCGCTGTGGTACCACCCCCGCTTCCGTTTTTTGCGGCCCTGGTCCAGAAGATATTCTAGTGGCGTCTTTCCATTGATGTCCTTGGCATTCACATCAGCACCCCTATCTGCTAGGAGTTTAACCCTCTGCACTCGGTGAAGGGCACCCTGGACTGCGTAATGTAGTGGCGCCCGTCCATTGCCGTCACGGGCGTTTATGTCCGCACCGGGTGCGTCTAAGAACAGAGCCAGGGCCTCTTCACCATGGTCACGCGCAAGGGAATGCAATAATCCCACCCCATTCCCGTCAACAACGTTCACGTCGGCGCCCGCCTTGATCAATATCTTTGCCGTATTTTCCCAATCTGGGCCCCAAGGATGATGGTTAGATATACACCGTAGAGGCGTTCTCCCTCTGCTGTCCTTCGGGTTTAGCGAGGCTCCCTTTCTCAGCAAGAGGACAACCTTACGACCCCCGGTCCGCACAGGGTAGTGCAGGGGGGTCTCCTGAGCAATGTCTCGTGCCTCAACGCTTGCTCCGTTCTCTGCGAGGACCGATATCGCATCTAAATCGTCCCTGAGTGTAGCATGATGCATTGGTGTCCTATTCTTGATGTCCCGTGCTTCCATAACCGCTCCAGATTCCAGCAGCGCCAAGGCAGATTTACCCCTGGCATGGTGTAGCGGTGTTCTTTGGTACTTATCTCGTAGGTCGACGGTTGAGCCTTTATCGATGAGCAGGGAGATCGCCTCTGGGTGCGATGACCTGGCGGCATAGTGTAGCGCGGACATCTCGTTATAGCCTCGACTATGAATATCCGCACCGGCGTCTAGCAGCAACCTGATACAAGCTATATCCCCGTCCTTCGCCGCCTCATGTAATATGTCGTCCCTACTAATGGAGGAGGGCACATTAGGGTTGGCGCCTGCATCGAGAAGGGTACTCATCAAGGCTGCGTTGCGCTCGCGGCGCTCGCCGGCGAAGTGGAGCGCAAACGATAGCGGAGTGTGGCCATTGATATCTCGCGAATTTATCACACTCGGTGCTAGAACATGGCCACCCGACGATGACGGCGGCGACAGCGACAGCGACGCTCCCCCCGGGCCCCTAACATGGTCCACCAGCAAGCGAAGGATATCTATGTGGGCACCCCTTACCGCGAGATGCAGCGGTGTTTCACCGGGAATATGCCGCGGGCTCGTTAGATTGCCGCGTGAATTACGACCCCAAAACCAAGTTTCATCATCGTTATCCTCCCCATCGATCTCCACTTCCACCCCGCCCACCCAATAGCCGTGCTGTAGAGGCGATCTAACTACATCTTTATTGCCACGCTCCACCGCCTCATGCAGCAGCTCCAGTCTATCCCGGTCGGAAGGGACCTGTGTTCTCACGCCATGCCGGAGTAGCAACTCCACGTGAAGAGCTTCGCAGGATTGTACGGCGTCTTGCAACATCTCCCAACCCCTGTGCTCTAAGCTTAGCCTAGACTTTAATAGTAACTCTAGCATATCAATACTCATATTGGTGATATATTCTTGAGGCGCCAAAGCTGCTGTCTCCGGATCTGCGCCCCTACTGAGCAATAGCCGAGCCGCACCGATCGAACCCGCTCTGATTGCGCAATGGAGGGCTGTTTTCCTATCCGTGCTTCTTGCATCCACCTCAACTCCATTCTCGAGCCAGAATTCAACCAGATTCGCCAGATTTTCCTGGGCAGCAACATGCAGTGGCGTATAGCGGTTCTGATCCAGCAGACGATCGGCTTTGTCCTCCAGTAGATGACTGACGAGGGCGGTGCTCCCCCATGCTGTCGCCTCATGCAACGGTAACGCATGCGAAATTTCTCGACCACTATACCACCAAGGGTGCAGCCTTTCTGGCATGTTGACAAGCATCTCTAGTAGATCCGCGTCTCGTAGGAATTTGAGCAATGTTGCTGTGGGGGCGATGTGATGGCAGCGCTGCATGTGCCGGTGTAGGTTGCTACTAACGTACTCCATAAGGCCATCGTATAATGGTGCCTCAACCCCTCCCCACAGGGTGGTCAGGGTCGCGAGGGTGCTCGCCAATCCTAGGCAGCCGAGGGCAACAGTGAGATGGCGGCTCGCCAAGTCTCCAATTGCACAGGTCCCTTCGAGATACTCTTGCACGGAGTAGTGGGCAAGCTTGATGGTACCGCTCTTGTGCTCAATGATCACTAACCCACAACACACGTCCAGGATTGACGCCTCGTCTGGAATATCCGCCTCGTCAAACACATCGGCATCGGCATCTTCATGCGAGCTCCCGTAGCCGTCCATCGCAACAGCCATACGGAGCTCGCCAGTGCTGAGTGGACGGTGCGCGCTTAGAAGCCAGGCCAGGGTTCTTAGGGCGAGTGTGACACGACTCCCATGCTGTGCCCGGATGCTCTTGATCGCTCTGCTGTAGGTTCCGTTCAGTGCGTTTTCCGTCCCGAGCGTTGAGTTTATGTTTCTCAGTGCGTGCCGGACCTGTTTGCTCGTTGGGTATTGACACAGGTCCTCAATATAAAAATGCACTAGTAGGAACCTGTTACGACGATTTAGTTCCAGTTCAAACCATAGAGTAGCATCATCTCCTCCCCGCGGCTACGGTGGTCCTTGGTAAAGACCGATGGCCTGGACGGTGTGTACTGTAAGGGATATGCGGCAGTGACAACTTACATTCCTTTGCATGCTTCGACGAGTCTGGAAACGACCGTTGGTCTGAGATCTCCAGTGATCAGGTCCCGAGCCTTGATGTGCTCCTTGATTGATTTCTCAATGTAAATCATGACATCCTCCTTCTTGGCCGCCAGGTCCAATCTCTCAATGTGACTGTTGAGAACCGTTGGGGTGAGGGAAACTGCGATATCCTGGGGGTAAGGACGGCTCGTGAGGAAGACCCTGGCACCACTACCCACGATCCAATGTATTAGTGGTAGCAGGTCTTTACGTATATCCTCCGGACATTCATCCAACGCATCAAAGACAAAGAAAGTCTCCGTGAATAACATAAGGCTGGCAATAAGGGCATCCTGCAGCTCCTTTGCTTTTGGCATGCTGTCTGCTGCACAATTGGCGTTGTACAGGGACTTGATCTGTTTGGGAATAGGAACCTTCAGTGCCCGAGGCTTGGTTATGAGCTGCTTGATGAGATTGCGGAGAACCGTAACTGGCTTTTGCTGACTTAGGTCCTTATAGTTGAAGTAGATGTATGCCAACCCGGTGGTGCTTGTACGCTTACTTGATCGGACGTTGAGCACATCAATGACAAGGGAGCTGCTCAGAGGATGTCACGTCAGCCGGTTGGAGAAGTAACAGGTCGGGGCCAATACCACAGGAAAGTCTTTCCAGCACCAGCTATCGGTAGCTTATCGTTAGTCTTTGACGGGGAAAAGAACACAGAGGATTTACAGGAAATCTGAAATCCACTCACGAATCCCACAACCCCAGAGAAGGGGAGGCCCTGACTTGTTCCTCCAAGACGCGAATTTGTGATCAGAGAGAAGCCACCCGCCAGTATCGTTCTGCCGTTTACCGCTAATATCAACATGGATCTCATCAAATACGCCGGGATAGAGCCATTGGCAAATTTTTATTCTTTCGTCAGATGCAGCTGCGATCTCATTAGCATCAGGGAAGTGGTAGGTGATTAGTGAGGGAGGAGGTTAGTGATGGGCTTGAGACGAGATAAGGCAAGAGAAGGCAAGAGAAGGCGAGGATTGGATAGATCTTGTCTCTTTTCATTTTGGTCTCGGGGGTCTCAAGAGAAGGCCAGTCTTGAAGTGCTGAGATAACGTATCTCATGCCCATCACTAGAGGGGATGCCTTCGTTAATAAATGCGTAGGGGTCTGGAGACATACCTGCTGATTCTGGGGGTGGGGTTGGTATCGCATCGGCGATTTCTAGTAACTTGCTACGGGCACGTTGATAATTCTGATCAGAGCGGTCGCTAAATTTCACAATCGAGGAATGATCCGCTTCCATTGAGAGATATTCGCCATTCCCTGCATGCTTTACCGACTCCTCATCGACCATTCGAACGTAGGGTCCGCATTTCTTCCACACGCTAGGACTTACTTCCTAGAGCGAGGAAAGATTAGCCCTTTTCTGGTTTAGTCGACCGGAAAGTGAAGGTTACCTTAACAGTCTGAGTCTCTCTTGTCTCATAGAACGATACGATTTTGAAGCCAATTCCATTGGGAGCGATCTGGCCGAATGACTGGTCAACGCTGCGCAAGTAGTCACTGTTGCCGCAAAGGTCATGAACCAGACCCTCGTTAGGCTGGCCATTCACCATGGGAATTAGGCTAGCCCCTGCAAGCCCTTTGTGCGGCACACTGAAAAACAGCATGCCAGCACACGAGCGTACTAGGCTGCTCTCCTGACTCTCCCGAAACGACACGACGATTGCCTGCAACCATTCAGCGTAATTCTCGCAGATATGCATCATGTAGAAGGTCACCTGTTTGATCACCAAACCACCGAGGCTGTGCCCGATAAAGATCAATGGCCGACTTGGGTCCTATGTATCATCAGCCTCAGTACACGGAGCTGCTTCGTGCAACGTTCTCCTCCTTACCGTGGCCCTAGCTCCCTTTACCGCCTCGAGAAACTGTTTGGAGTGGTCATTCACCCCGGCATGTGAGTGACTTCCATTTAGAGTAGTATCATAGCCATAGGTCAGAACCCTCGCCCTATGACCTTTGTGCTCCATATCCTGCGGAAGAAGATCCCGCAGCCACATCTCCGGCCAGTCCCGCGACCTCCACGAACCGAAGGCATGCCCAGCTAGCCCGGTTACAGCGATAATACTGCAAGCACAGTTAGCCGCAGCCCAAAAAACATACGGGTAGTACGCACTCAATTGTTGGATCTTCTGGGTTGTTGAGTGTTGTCAATCCTCGAAAATGGATGTCTACCGTCCCTTTGAATCCGGCTCCAGGCCCCAGGATGACAACGGGGGGGACATCGACAAGTCGGGAGAAGGTCATAGTAGCCACTTGAAGCCGCTGGCAGTCTTCAGCCGAGGCGTCAGGCGCCAGTGATATATAGAGATTGCCATCATTGTCTTCTGCGAGGGTGCCGAATCGCTTATCTAGCTGATCCTTAAGGTATTTCTGAAGAACAGTGCGAGAAACCAATATTGGGATGTTTGAAATTCGGACAGTTTTGTTATTTCCTGTGGCGGAAAAGGTGCAAGCGGGCGCTTCTGCCATTATTTGTCTCTGGCATGGTAGTTGGAAGAGGAAGGGAAGGAGTGTTGCCCCGCTCCTACGACAGTGCGGGGTTGGGGAGATCACGTGTAATTGGACTTGCAGATCAGAAAGCCCCACGATTGGTGGGTGAGCTCTTGGCAGCCGAGCGATCTCCTGTGGCTGAAAAGCCTAGGTGATGAGGCGGTGTCCGGGATCCCCCCCCCCCCCCACCCGAGCCTCGGCCGTAGGGTATCGGGTGGGAAAAGTACCTTCCAAGACCGGGCTCGTTACAGACTGGTTTACGGCGCAAGTCGCAGCAAATAGCTGGTCTCTTCCAACGACATTCTGCGTTACATCTCCACCATGACACACTATATTCTCTAGGGATGTCAATCTTTACCCGAAAACTCTCGTTTCGCTACTAAATAAGACCGACCCCAAGAAGAAGCAAGTTCTGTGTGGCTTTACTGATAGATCCTGTTATCTCCATTATCAAATCTCACATAGAAATTTAGCTCCGCTATTATTGTATCTTAGATCTCCTGTCCGGGCCCGGAATTGACTGCCGTCGAATAGCAAGACCTCCAAGGGCTGGATGCTGGATGCCTGAATCCGTGAGTCATGATGCAAAAATAGAGCCTATGCATGCCAAGAGAAAAACTGAACTGGCGTACTTCTGCCTCGAGGGGAGAGTATATATCAGCAGTGACTATAACACCTGGAAGGAAAATGGCCCATGGAGAACTGCTGTGAAGTCTCCTCAGCCAAGTGCGTCAATTGTAACGGCCCACACCGCGCTTTCAACCCAGCCTGCCCCATGAGGCTCGCTCTCCTAAAACCTTCTGAATCTGCTCCTCCCCCCCCCCTCCGCCAGCGGTTCTTTCCCCAGCGGCCAGTATCTTTACCCCAATGGAAACGGCCTGAAAATACGCCATACCCATTCTCCACGATTGAACTCTACTCTCTTTGTCATTACTCTTTCAAAGTCCTGATATCAGGCAATTGGTTATTTTTACCTAGGGGAGAGAACGGAGAAGTATACATAATATACTTGTTATACCTCTCTCTCCCCCCGTGTTATTTTAGTGTTTTTTGTTTCGTCTATACAATGCATGGGTTACTTTATTTTGTTTTTTTGGAATTTTGTTTTTGTTTTTAGGGGATGTTTGTTTGTTTTTGATAGGGGATGGGTTTTTATGCCATAGTCTATGACTGCACGCAATTAGTTTTAGCCCAGAAATAAACTAGCTTGATTAAAAAAAAAAAAAAAAAAAAAAAAACACCTGGAAGGAAAACTCTCAACATCTCTACTCAACTACAAGCTCATAAAAAAAAAGAATGCCATACACCAAAAAAGACTCTCGCCGAAAGGTCCGGGATGGGAGAGTGAGAAAGCGCGTCCGGAAGCCCCAGAAATCCCCTGAGATGGGTGACACCATGATCGCCGCTAATCCCGAGGCGTATGCGCATCCGTCGCCAATGGAAACGGACGGCGAGCATTACGCAGCCGCCATAGAGAGTGCGGCCCCTCAGCCATCTCCATCGCCAGCACCCCCGGTTTTGACACAACGGCAGAGTGAAGCGAGCTGGGGAAACGATGGAGAAGACCACTCACGCCGCGGCGGCGATGAGCAGGCGGTCATGGCCATACCCACCGCCAGGAACGATACCGTTAGTGCAGATCTTCGTGGGAGGGCGGCCTCCGCGCCTACGCAAGGTTACGCACAGGCCAGGCCCCTGGGGTCAGCCACCACCCATACCACTAGCGCCCCGGCGGACCTAGATAACGGATTCGATAATGAGAGCTGGCGAAATCAAATCGAAAAGCAGCTCCTCAAACTGAGTATACTGTCGGACGAGAGTATAGCACGGCACGTCAAACAAGAGGCACTGCAAGCCAAGACCGATACACGACAGAACAGCCTGGAGGCACGACAGAACGAGCAATGCAAAACGCTGAAAGATCATGAGACGCGGCTGGACAGACATGACGCACACTTCCAAGGCCTTCGCGAGGACATTAATGATATTAAGTCAATGTTGAAAAGCGAGCAGGACTGCCGTGAAAACGAGGAGGCTGATCGCAAGAAAGAGAAGGCACAGAAGGAACAACGTCGGAAACTTAACGAGGAGCGTGCCAACAAGAACGAGGAATGGCTTAAAAAGCTGATGGCGGGGGTGGCGGTTCTCCGCCGGGGAGCGAATGAGCACACACAGAGTGATTCTGGACCTCCAGCTACCCCGACAGCCCCCGCCAGCATGCCGCCAACCGCAATATCCCAATCCGGAACTACAAACCCGCGCCACCAGGGCCACTTCCTCCGCTCCAGGTCAAAAACCGATCCCCACTGGGCCCAGTACTGATATACCCTGGAGGCACCGTCCAGCGCTAAACCCGCATCAATATGAGTTTTCCGAGGAGCCTCTACGGGGTTGCATCATTCCACCCCTCTGGGCATAGGGGTACGTGTCGGGCCGTTTGGGTGGTTATCGGTGGATTTTTGTATCTTACAATCGATCAGTGGGATAATATATACAGTAGTTGGCGTCCTGTAAGAATTAAATTCGTGAATATTGGACTGAATGTATATATAAACCCTCTTTGACTACATGCTTTTCTTTCCATGTGGGCCTGCATGACATCCATATATGGGCACAGGCGCTGATTAACAGACCTCGTTCTCTGGTCCATTCCGGGGGTCTGTCACCGTACCAGATGTATATATTTGGACGTCTATAGTCGATCGCGTGAAGAGGTATGCTTGATTAAGGTGTGTGTCTTGCGACTGCGACATTATCAATTTCTGTAATCTACATGTCCATCAAAGCTTTGAGCTATGTAGCTGGGGGATTCTTGCTGAGCAGCTGCAGCAGACGATACCCACGGTGGAGTATCTCTATGTGTCAATCCGGTAAATACCTTTGAAACTGACTGCCCAAATATGCGTCTTTTGCTTCGTCGCTGAGCCTCAGAACCATCGTAAACCCTAATATTATCTCCCAAATGCGCCGCCACACTAGCTGTGCGCAACCAAAGAGTGTCTGAATCTGCTGGTCGGGGAAGAGGCGATATCAGAGCGGCGACATAAACAAAAGCGAGCCTATTTTATTTGACACAATCAAGATCAATATGCAGGTAACTCAATTGCAACTAAAGGAAGTCCCCGGCCCCATATTTACACGACGCCATACTATGACGTATTCAGGGTTAGGGTTGTGAAGGAACTCACCGGGGAGCAACAATAATTATAGATATATAGATATATATATACATACCTAACCCAGTAGCTCTACTCTACACATGAGGTTACTATTATCTTTCTGTGACTCGAACGGCTGTCCTTACCAGCTGTTTACGGGCCCGGATTTCTGCTGACACATCGCGCTTAAACACGGCGTTCTGTTGTTCCACACCCAAGCGCCCAGCCGCAGGAGTTTGTTTAATTCATCAATTACACCCGCGAGAGGCTGTAATTTCTATAGTAGCTCACCTTCAACCGCTAAGAACTTTCCCCAAAGCACACCCTAATTTATTTTTTTCTCGGTGAATCGCTTTCTCTCTACTATGCAAATGAGCCAGATTAGTTTTGGCTGTGGCGGGGGGGAGCAAAGACAATTATAATGCAACAGTGGTCTAGACCTTGCCACAATTATCACAGAGGATATATTCTCCTAGACTTGCAATAATGTCGCGACACCAGCCCCGACCATCGCGCACCGGGCCACCAGTTCCGCTTGCTGCCGGCAAAGCCTTGCCTTCCAGCGTTCAAGCATCTGGCTGTAGAATTGTGAACTACGCAACTACGTAGCAGTGGCCAGCTCGCGACTGCAAGTTGATCCAGTAATAGGGAACAGCGAGAGAGTCTAGGGAACAGCTACAGTATAGGGAACAGCGGTAAAGTGTAGGAGCAGCGGGGGGGTTAACCTGTTCGGTTACCTAGCTGCTCAGATTTGATGTGTCGTGCTTAGTCAACTATTCCGAAGTGGCGCTTTTTTTTTTTTTTTTTTTTTAACTCATAGTTTCATTCGTTTCTAGGTAACAAGAATATCGCATGCAGGGAAACCCTATGGCGTAAACAAAACCTATCCCCAACAATACCTTTTTCTGACGCGGCAAAGAAAAACAAAAGAAAGTCATAACAAAAACAATTTAGGTAGAGAATATGACCCGTCACAGCCGAACATTGCCGGTTATCACGGTCCAGTCCCCTGCACCCTCCCTACCGCCTAGACGCCTCCGGAACAGGGTTGTTGGATAGTATTGGTGGATGTCGGAAGCAAGAGAATGGAATAGGAAGGAGTTCGGGAATGGAATCTAAGCGCTAGGAAGGATTAGGGAAGGAGTGCATAGAATGGTGTTATCGGGAATTAGTGTGGGTGATACTGGATTGTAGGTGTTTCGATGGGATTCTATGGTATAAGTCAGCGGAGAGGGGAATTACCATGTATATATAGAGTGATGTTTTCCTATGTCTTCGCCTCTCTAGGCAACGTCTTCTTTCTGTTAGCAATCTACTACTTTAGCTCTTCGCCTTCTGTCTCCAATTATTCCTGAACCTGAACCCGAACCTGAACCTGAACCTGAACTCTTCCTCGCTCCCCTGACTCTTAGCCCGTATCCGCTCTGGTGTATCCCGAGCCTACCCTGCCTGCCCCGCTTATTCCTAAACTTCTGAATCCCGACCCCGCCCCGTTAGACCGGTGCGGGGTCGAAAAACAATTTAGTATGGGAACACAAAATTCTCAAAAAGAATAGATACACTGGATTTTTTGCATTTCACATCTTCGGCGGGTCACTATTGTGCTTTTCTGATGAGGCCGCGCTGCCTATGAGGGGTGGTTGGGATCCAGTTGCAATCCGAAGATGGGACCCGCAAGGAGGAATTTTCCCGCTTTTCGGGTGGAAAGCATCGTGAGGGTGGCAGGCTTTGTGGAAAAGCCAGAAAAGAGGGTATTGAATTTTGGTAAACTTCGACGGCGTAAGAACACGCCCTTAGGGGCCGGCATAAGAACACGTCCTTCTTGCGAGGTCCCCCGCTTGTTGCGTCCGCAACTTACCTCTTCCCCCCCGAGAGGAAGAAAACGAGTAGGCATTTTCAGAGGCAGGTTGTGCTGTGGGGAAATGGAATACCAACGTTCATAGAGAGTGGAACGTCGGGAAGAGTAGAGTAGTTCGTGACTTTCTTAAAGACAATGAAGCCTAAGAAAAGTCTGTAGAGTGGTGTGAACCCCCCTATTCTCAAGTCTTGGCGGCGTTGAGAACGAGGTTGCGAGGAGGAAGAGGGTTGATTTCCGAAGTGGCGCTACCACCTCTGTGTCTAAATATGTAGCTCTTGGCGGTTGGCTCTTGGCGCATATTGTGCTTAGTCAACCACTCTCTCATTAATCAAGCCACATCGAGATGTCGCACTTTCATATTTCCTGAGACATAGGGTATTGTAGTACTATATAGATATTGCTTATTTTACTATTGTGACGGGATGTTTCATTCTAGTATGGGTGACAATAGTAGGTGGTTCCTAATATCTTACTAGTATGACGACATCTCGTCTCTATAATCATATCTCACACTTGCTTTTCCCTCTGTATGGATTCTTATTACTGATCACATATAGGAGTCCATTTGTATTGTATATTCTATATAGTTGGATGAAGCGGTTTGAGCCCTCTTCAGGGTATTCGCATATAAGATTGGGTCATAGCTGAAGATTTATGATATATCATGCAAGAACCTATACCCATTGTGTACGGTTAGTGTACAGTCAACCCAATAAATCGCATATACTCTAACAGGTATGGCGATCTACTGATAACACCCATTAGGACAGCCTATTGTTGAGAAGGAACAGGTCTTTAGAGGATATTTTCGTATGTCAAAGGACGCATTTTTTCAGCTCCTGACTTTGATTAAAAATGACCTAATCTTTTGAGATTCGCCCACGTTTCAACGATGGGCAGTCAAATTTCAACTTACCGATCCGGTGGCCAGCCAGGAAGAGGTACAAATTTGGTGTCTGGTACGGTGCTTGGTCTGTCAGAAGGGACGGTTGGTGTACATATATATCGTCTTATTAAGGTATTAATTGCTTTAAGACAAAGTTATATGTATGCTGACCCAACGCACAAGAGAGGATTGGGATTAGAGAGAAAGTTTGTAGAAATAGTTTAGAGGTCTTTCCTGGATTTGTCGGGTTTGTAGGCGGTATATTTGTTACCCTAAAGCACGCACCACTAAATCATTGGTATTTCTACTTCAACTAGAAGGGGCCATATGCTTTCAATGCTATGGTCATATGCGACGATAAAGGATACATCAGGGGTACACGGCGCAAGAGTATTTCATAACTCTCGGATCTCACTTCACCCTGAACAGCTTTCCTCAAATAACGAGTATCTAATTGGATATTTTGCCCACACTTTACACAACACATGATTAGCCCCTTCAAAAAAAACCCTCGTGCTCTACAAGGCGACTGTAAACAATTCAATTCTACTCTCAGTTCCCAACGTACAATAATTAAACATATTTTTAGTGCTTTAAAGTTGTTTATTCACAAGAAGCATGATATTTTGTAGGTTACGCTAGTTTGTTTCTCTTCCCAATTTACTAAAAAGAAATTCGTCTTCTTCTCTGCATTCCTTCAACGCCTTATAGACTACAAAAGTTTATCCTGTTCCCGTCCTTGCATGAACTTTAAATTCCTCTCATCACGCACGTTCCTTCTGATAAAATAGATGTTTCTCGTCAAACTTGATACGATTCTCCTAAATACCTTCATGACTTCCTCAATCAATGATTTCATTCTCTCTTGGGCCCTTTTGGCCCCGCTCCCTTGGGCCCCCCCTTTTCCTTTTCTAAGTTTCTCTTGACTACCAGGTGGAGGTGGTCGTTTCATCCTCTCTGTGGACACAGGTATCATTCTCGACATTAGTCAGATAAACTATATCGCCATCGAGAAATGCAATAGTACGGCCACCTCCCAATTCGGGGACATACTAGGTTGTTACGATCTCTCCTTGGGGACCATCGATATGCTCAAAGTGCGGACACCCCCCCCCCCCTCAAGCCAGGACAATTTAATACCCGCCCACTTCCCAGTATCATCTGAGTCACGCTGTCCATCACCAGTGGATTGAAGACGGTCTTGGGCTGCTTGGTATTTTCTTTTAAATCTTCCCATTGAGCACAGCTTCCGCACTTTTAACTCCACCAAATAGCTCCAATGAGAACTTGCGATGAATCAGTAATCTTCCCGTTCGCTTTGATATCTGAATGGTTTTTGGGACTATCAGACATCCAAGTCAATGACTATTACCTTTGCTCCGAGGTCCAAGGGCCCAGCGTGGTCTTTGAGCCCGCAGTCTTCCCAGGTACCATATTTCTTGGTGCTGATCCACGCGAGGGCAGGGCCCCCCTCTGCGTTGCCATGTTTCTTCTTATTTCTATGATACTTCCGGTGTCCGCGGAGGATGGATATACATCCTGTTGCAGCAAACGGGTAAAAGAGTGCGAATTTCTCGGCGCTGATGCTCAAATATTTGGCGATAGTTTTGATTGGGAAGTGCTACTAAGGGATTAGCTATGTACTCTTGAGTATCTAGATATAAAGACCTTACTGAAGCACATCTTGAATGCTAGGCAGATTTATATTATTGAGGTCTATTAGATAAGTGATGTGAGCTTCAGGGTCTGGGACAGTATCTTTCAAACATCCGCCGGAAACAACAACCCCGACATTCTCTACCTCTTATGTTAGTCTCTGAAATGTGATGTAAAAGCGCGAATGTAATATCGGGGTCAGAACAATATAACTTTCATACCGGAAGCTAAAAAAAAAACTTTATTTTCTGTATCTAAATTGGGCTTCGACGGCTCTCCGACCTCCGACAATAGCCCCTCCGACATCGGGGAGCTCCCGATACCCCCGCAAAAATATCCTTCCACAGCAAACCTCCATGAGCCCGCAACTTCCCGATCTGCGTCGCTCTGATACCGGTTCCAGTACAGCTCTTACCACTGCGCCCAATTTCAACACAGCCAACACACCTTTCAAGTACATCTCTCCCATACTTGACCATTGCCCGTAATTTCCGCTTCCACCTCGTCTCATGATCCTCCAAGAGTGCCGAACGCAACATAAAAGAAAGCGTTTCCAGATGGCCATCCACAAAGGTTCACATTGATTCCTCTAGTGCTTCGCTCCTCACCAACTTGAAAAATACATTCGTATATATGATTGTGTTCTCCAATACACCCATCCTATCGCTTACATAGGCTGCCCTTCGAGTGAAAACAACAAACTAAGTGAACAATGTTGGGCCCCAAAGTTTTATCAGTGGCCATGGACCTTTATCATGCTCACGTATTAAGGTAATCTCGACGCTTCTAAATGCTGCATAAGCCAAGCCCACGCTGCTTTGCCCCTGCCTCTAGCAGAGGGGCCCGCTGCGTGGCAGGTTCCAGGGTTGTCGGTTGAGATCGGTCGATGTCGGGGGCGGGTGCCTCGATCCGGAATGGTGTGGTAGGCGCTAGGATCTTTGGGGTTGGTTGCGAGAGGAGGTGCCGGGTTTGGGAATAGCATTATCTCTTCATTATTCTATGAGTTTCTATTTGGGTTTGTGGCACAGATTTGATATGGGCCCTTCCTTTATGTATTAATATGGAGCTCACCCCCTTGGCTTTGTACCTTCCCCCTCTCCGTCTTCTTTATTCAACATCTCCTTCTCGAATTACATATACTGTCACGCGAAAGGTCTAGGCGGTCCAACCCACTAGTACTATTGGACTGGACCAATACCTGCTCCCAGCTCCATCCCGATTCTGATCCCGGTTCCGCCCTCAGAGATACGCCGTCCGTACCTCTAAATATAGAGGTAAGGCACTGGCTCAACGCTGCAACGGAGGTGGCCCCCCAAGAGTTGTTACTAGCGATGCCGGTTGGAATCTCGGTCACTTGGGGATACATCTAGGGAGAGTTGCAAAAGGCATACCAGTTTCTACTCTTACCTACGCATTACTTAAACTCCAAGTGACCGGAACTCCAGTCGGCATCGCTAGTAGATAAAGTACAATACGAGAAGGAAAGACGGGCTTGGGTTAAAAGGTATTGAATACTAGGGAAATAGGACTCTATGTGCGAATTGAACCGCCCACCCTGCCCGCACCATCATTCAGGCGGTTGATCAACTAACTCCTCCATCCCAAGTGCACGCGCCCAGTGAACTTCTGTGGTCTCTCCTACCCTGAACGACCCGTCGATATCGTATCTAATCCTAAATTCATCTCACACTCTTAGAAAGGGGATTAATTATATGCTGCAAGGTATTGAGGGTAGCCAGAAGCTCCCACCACACCCCTGATAATCGTGGATAGCTTCACCACAGTGTAGAAGGCTGAAAGATCAGGAATAGAGACGTTATTCCTATCACACTCAACAGCAAAAACAAGCATGAAGGCGCTAATTGGGTAATTTGGTCTATAAAACTCCCAAGTCACTTTTGTGTCGGATACAAGGTACAGAATATGAATAAAGGCCCCCGTCGCAACATCCACCTCCGCCTCTGTATCTGGCTGTACGTCCACCTCTCCCAAATTATAGTTTGGATTGTCAAACCGAGATTTGACCATCTAACGATGCCGTATCTCCGTGCTTCAACATATCTGCTCATAATGCGATTTGATATTATCGCCGACATCAGATTGAGGCCCAATTCAGACATCTACAGATGTGTACTCCACCTCTACAACCTCCTCGACTTCTTCTGGCGGTGATGCTTCCACAAGAGCCCCTCTTCCGCAACGACGGGCAATATTCTACTTACGCTGGATCGGGGCCGATCCTTTCGGTGCCCGAGGGCTCATATTATTGATACCCGGGGCGGAGTGTGTATGTTCAGCCGCACGCCGAACGTTCTGGAACCCAGAGGGCAAACTATGAGGGCTCCTTTGTACTTTCCAATTCGCCGATAGAGAAAGCTGCAATGAATCTATTACGGCCATACCTGTCAATTGTTGCGTATGCACCCGAGCAGTAGTTGTCGGTGGCTACAGTTCATAAGTAGGGTGCCAGGACCTTTGGCAAGCGCCTGTACCTATATCTCCACCGCTGCACGCACCGATAAACAAGCGAGAGCATGACGGGTGACCCGATCACGGAGACGGGGTACGGTCGGGTGCTGTGTCGGGTGGTTCTGGAACCAGCGTGGTCAGGGTCATCCTGCCTTGTACGTTACCACCGATCTCGACAGGGAGGTGACTACAATGATTCCTGGCAGTTTTCTTTGGTAAAGATGGCATGTCGTGGCATCGGGTCATGCCTCGTCTGAGTTGCATGATTCCACCGGTAGTTTGGGCGTAATCGGTGGATGCAGCCCCGCGGGGAGTCGACAGCGATTACTATGCTCTCCCTTTTCAGGCTCGGCGGTTCTTGGCGCGCTCTCTCTTTAAGATATAGAGCGAAAGAAACAGGGATAAGGATCCTGTCCCACAGGTCCACCTCGCGAAAGGGCGGGTTAGGCTTTTCACGTAAAGCTTTAGATATTATTCACAGGCCAACCCGACTCCATCTAGAGCTAAACGCCAGAAACCACAACTCCGGGACTCCAACTCAGCTTTGATTACCCTCAATTTATGGTGTTCAAGTATTCTTTCTATAGATCACGGCACACACCATCCGACTACTCATCTCCTCAAGATCCCTGGCCCTCCGAGAAAAGCAGCGGCAACAGAAGAGGACTAGTGCTCATGCCACCGACAATCCCGCAGAAGTTGAGGGCAGAACTCTCCGGAGGTCTTTCTCGCATCCAAGTGACGCTCGTCAGGGATTATGGCCCGAAAATTAATACTAATGCGCACAAGATGGGAAAAGACTATCTCTTGGCGGTATGACAAACTGAATTGCGGACGAAAATGGCTTAGAGGCAATATTTACTACTGCGGGGAGGATTTGTCAGCTGATGCAATAAAGGATATAGCAGGTCGGACAGAGCATCTGTCGATTCAGGTTTATGTCTCAGAAAGAAACAAAGCAAGTTAACCGAGCAACGAGATAAGCAACTACAGGCTTAATATGCGCCAACCTGGCGGGTATCCACCAGAACCAGAGACCTAGTAGAATTCACCATCACCAAAAGAGACGACTCGTACCCAGCCCTCCCTGGAAGGAGCGGGAGGTAGATATACTGTTCCGACTCTTGGTGAGATCTTACAGAAGTACCCGGAGCTCTCCGACGTCGGAGATGCTAGCGGGGGTCGGACAGCTGTCGGAGCCAGTAGTTTGTTTATCTCCCGACATCGAAATTAACGCTTACTCTGACCCCGAAATCACAATTTGGTCCCCGAACCCACTTTGAGACCTCCGACATTGATGCCCATGCTAACCCGATATCATATTTCGGCCTCTGACGTCACAACCCGGACCCCGATATCAAAACACGGAGCCCGATATCACATTAGAGACACCGACACAGGAAACAGAGAGCGTCGGGACCCCTTCCCGACACCTGTCGAAAGATAACGCTACAAACCCCACGGCGAGCAGCGGGCTGCTCGTAGGGATGGGTAGGATAAACTCCCATACGGGGCAGCATACAAGAGACAGGAAGGGGCATATCGATATATAGCGAGATGCGACCGTATCAGAATGGATAACACAATATATAATAGCGCCTTTTACCATCTCCGGAACCGACAATGGGGCTCTTACCGGTTGGCCTGCCATGCAGGGGTGGGTGCCTTGCCGATAAGGCAAGGCACCTGCGTATGTGTACCTGCATGAAGTGCAGGTTGCGGAATCCCTCATACATACAAGGCTCCGGCATAAGGTGATCGGACGGTCAGGGTTTGTCTTAAAACTAAGCGAGTATGATTTTCCTAGTATACATGAACGAGTGGCTAAGGAAAAGTGAAAACTATCAATATTTTGTATGGCCACCATTTACAGTACGCACCGCCTTAACACGTTCTGGTAAGAGAGGCAATCTCCTCAGAAGTGATTGCATCTCATTCTTCCTGAATCGCAACCCTGAGGGTAGCATTTGTGGTACAACAGCGCCGACTAATCTTGTCCTTCACAATGCGCCAAATATGATTGTCAATAGGGTTACAATCAAGTGAGTAGTGTGGTCCACGAGCCGGCTCAAGCATGATGTGCCATCGGGCTTGAGCTGGCTTGTCATATTAGTGAATGGGCTCGGCTTGTATAAAAAAAGCTCGAGAGCTCGAGCTTGGCTCAAGCCCAGTTACAGTAATTTATTGATACCTGTTCTTGGAACTATACAGACTTTAGCTACTCGTACTCAATCAGAGTCTGATAAACAGCCCGACTCTAGTACATCAACACTATCCACTCCTTCCTCAATGGCCTCCACCTGTTCCAACTCCCAATGTTCTACTTCCTCCTGTCCAAGCCAACTTTGAAGTAATAACATCGCTGTACTAGAGGTTTCCAAGAGCCGGTTTCTTTTCTTTGTGATTATATCGCCTGCTTTTGAAAATAATCGTTCTGAAGGAACACTACTTGCTGGTATGGCAAGGTAGTCCTGAGCCATGCGGGATAGTCCAGGATAACGATGTTTATGTAGTCTCCACCACTTTATTGTATCAACTGACCTTTTTTCCAATGGTTCTTGCAGATATTGCCTTGATTCAAAGACAGCACGGGTGTCCGAATGGGTAAGTTCTGTTGATAATGAAACAGGTCCAAATAACAGATCAGAAAGCGGGTCTTCAAAGGCGTCTGTATCATTGGGAGAATGTTGAGATTGATTTCCCATTAATTCTGAAGGAGATATAGTATCAGGCGGTGTCAGATAGGCGTAAAAGCTACTATAAACTCTTTCAAATTTTTGCTTAGCTTTGCTGATATATTCAGATGTCCATGTCTCAAGGTGGGGGTGTGGTGTAGACTTCGTTCCGCAAGATGCAGGGTAAAGGACAGCGATAACTCCTAAGATATCAAGGAGTTATGAATGAAAATATAAAGGCAGCGATAGTTTCTAGTAAAGA
The DNA here is from genome assembly GCA_024713715.1 of Morchella sp. 2018-W26. NCBI lineage: Eukaryota > Fungi > Ascomycota > Pezizomycetes > Pezizales > Morchellaceae > Morchella > Morchella sp. 2018-W26. The sequence goes on from JAMGYX010000017.1 coordinate 1,156,628, forward strand.
GAACTATAATGAATTGATAAATACAGAAGACGTTGCGTAGAGAAGAAAGAAAGGAAAAGAACGACACAAGTAGGCCCCGTTGCCTCCCTTATATATACATCCAACGACCCCGCACTGAACATGACTCATACTTCCGCGTAACCCAACTATGACTCACCCCTCCGTGTAACAGAACCTCATCGAACCTTTCCTGACAAATCCTGCTTCCCGAACGCACAATAATCCCAATCCGTCCACTCCCAATCCATCCAGCCCGAGCAGTCCCTTGTATCCATGAAACCATGACAGGTTTTTGAAAATCTGTAGCTTCAGCCGAGGATCCAGGATCATGCATATGACTTGGCTCAAATGGTCATCAACCTTATTCCAATATTTATTCAATATTGTCCATCCATCTGTGCATGCAATAACTAAAGCTTTGTTTCCATCTATTCGGTTGTTTTCGTCATTGGCAATTTGTTTTAACCCACGAAGGAGGATGTTGAAATATGGAAGTTGGAGATATAGACTTGGATAGTGAGATTGACTAAGGTGTTTGGTAGCTATAACAAATATATCCATTACTTCACTGATATGAGTAAGCAGATCCCAGTCCTCATCTGTAAGGTTGAAGCCAGATGGGCCCAATCGATCCTCGAAAACAATAAGTCTTTCAATTGCTGGTCGTAGATAAAGAAAGCGTTGAAGCATATCATGAGTACTATTCCATCTTACACGCATATCAAGTTTTAGTTTGAGGTCTTTCAATTTCGCAGCCGTTGCTTGTGCAGAGAGATCTTCAGAGAGAAGATTGGAAGATCTGATCTTTGAAATAATCCGACGAGTCATACGGAGGACACCAGCCGGAGTAAGATCCCGTGATGCGAATTCTTCCTCTGCTAGGTAAACCTCATCATCTTGTGATTCAGCTTTGAGAGTTTGGAGGACTTTTTGTGCCGCTAAATTGATGATGTGTGCCATACAACGTATATGTCCATCCTCCCTTGTCCAACTATTAATATCTCTTTCAACAATATCAAACATTTTCTTGTTTACACTCGCATTATCCGCTGTAATGCCAAGAAAGCGATCACCAATACGATAAATATCGAGAACTGATTTGAAGACTGTTACAAGGTTTTCAGCTGTATGTGATCCCCTCAATCTCTCAAACCCTAATACACATTCTTTGACATTGAATTCAGCGTCCATCCAATGACCGGTAATTCCCAAGTATGGTATTTTATTACTAGAGGTCCAAGCGTCTAATGTCATATGAATCTTTTGTCCAGATTGTAGGTGCTGTGCAATTTTAGCCTGCATTACTGGTAAATATGATTGGTATAGTTTATTGATATCTCGGGCTACAGTTTGATGTGAAAGAGTTGGTGCTACAGATGCAGTACAATACTGGATCAAATTATTGAACTCTGGTCTTTCAACAAGTCGAAAAGAGGAATTACTGGCTATTATCATCGATGACAGGAGCTTCCGGTACTTATCCTTTGAGAACTGTTCCCCAAAGGCTCTACCCGCTTTGGCTTCACTTGCAATTGTCCATGGATTATTGCTGGATGCTGATTTTGATATCGCCCGTAACATCATAGTTTCATCTTTTTCTGTAGCAGGCAGTCCTTTGTGTCTATCCCGGAAATGTCTGATAAAAGCGCTGGTTGTTGTATTCGTGCTCTGGTATGGACCCCATATCTTTGAACAATGACAGCATTTTACTATTTGCTGGATATCTGATTTATTAGGATAGTAAATGATAGGTGCATTCTCATCACTACCGTGATCTCCCTCTCTATCACTTCCGCCTATCGAGATTTGTGTATTTGTTTCTGTTTGCTGATCGGGGTTGTTTTCTATCATCTCTCGTACTATCATTCTTCTGTCATAGAGATATGCCGTGAATTTATTGTCCATGACTGCACTTCCTGTCAGACCACTAATCGTCCTTGGATTTTTATGCTTTTGCCATTGACCGGACTGCTTTAGACGAAAGTTGGACAGTTCATCAAGTGAAAGTCCATGATCGTTGATGGGATCCATGTCTCTGCTGCCTTTTTGGTATAACTAAAGAATGTTTTTGTATATTCAAAACTAGCGGATTTCCTGGATGTTAAATACATTGCATGCTCAATCTATTTTCTTTATCTTCTCCTAGGAATGTTCGAGACTGAAGAAGGAGCTTAGGTATACCATCTAGTACTATCTATTACGTACCGGCTGGCTGATGCAAACTACAGTGTATTCTCTACAAACAACGGGCCAATGCTCATACTCTGGTCTCATCTATTATCTTCTATACTACAACTATAATAATATTTTTTACAAGCCGGCTCAAGACAAGCCTGCACCTGGGCTCGAGCCAGCTTGACCTGTCTGAATTTGAGCTTGTATGGGCTTGGGACATTGGCTCAAGCCGAAGGCTCAAGCCGGCTCGTCTCGTGGACCACACTACACGTGAGTTGCCAGGCCAGTCAAAAAAATACCCGGAAATTCCCAACTCACATAGGACTGCTGCAGTATACCTTGCACGGTGTGGAGGAGCACCATCATGCATGATGTATGGTGCGGCGCGTCTTAAAGGTGACATGCCGGTATCTCAGCTGGAACAATCATAGCCACTCAGGCTGCTTGTTAACCAATACGAGCCTTAGATTCCAGCCATGTTATGGCTAAAAACTATATCTTGGCTGCAAGTCTGTGATGTAGGGGGTATAAATGGGTATAATACTGTTCCACTCCACCAGGTCTTGGCGCTTTTTACATACAAAAATAGGAAAATGGCATCTCTTATAACTTTTTCAACAGACAAGATATCAAAAATCTAACACACAAAAGTCTTCATCATACCTATAACTACAATTCTGTGTGTTAGATTTTTGATATTTTGCTTTGTTGAAAAGTTATAAGCGATCCAACTTTTGTCACCTTTAAGCCGCGCCGCACCATATATTTAGTCTGATTTAAAAACTGACTGAGTTTGGGACAGATGCTGCGAGAACGGAAAGAGGTAAGGCTTTACAATCCTTTCACAGTAACGAGGCCCGTTGTAAAGGGATATCTCGAAGAGTGTCACTTGAGATACGGCTTTGGCTGAGCAATAGTTCTACAGCTTTTAAACTTGTAATATTGTAGACCGGATTCCGTTCGCTTGAGAGGATGATGATTCCCCTAAGACTCCAAGAATCTCACTAGCTACTTATACATAAGAATTCTCCTTCATACCCGCTAACTCCTCCAATAGCAAAACCCCCGCAATATCTCTACTACTGCTCCGGTTTCCTACGAGGTGGGGTAGAGAAATCTCTGCCTATGGCGTGATCGTGGTAACTGAGTTATAACCGAACCCCGCTTTTCATACGTCACCCTACCTTACCTGGCAACCGGGCACTAGGATAATTCTATTATCCGACTAGTACCGTCTGTGCCAAACAATCCTGTAACACCCGTTAAGAGTAGGACCATACACTTTATCCCAAAATACAAGTGGTCTTTTTCTGTTGCCGATATAAAGTATTAGTTTTATTTGGGAATATTTCGGAGAATATATGAAACATACCGTAGATACAGCCCCATACCATAATGGTTTGTAATTTTCAGAATTTGGGTACTAAACAGTCCTCTAGGTACTCTTCTCTGGGTTTTCTTGTAACCCATGTATTTCCAGCCAAACCACCGACATTAAATGCTCACTCATCTGCCTAAATAACCTTCTGAAAATCTGCAATACTTCAGTCATGGATACTATTGGCCCAATTCAGACGTTTGATCTTCGCAGAGATTGAGAGAAATGGCTCAACACGGGCAACCCGTCGATGGTATCCTTCATCTGCAAATGCTATTCTGGTTGTGTGTTTGTTGACGTGGGGATAGCGGTGATATCTGCAACATCTGTCGCAATCTGCAGAAAGGTTTTACGTCGATTTGCTTGTGAAGCAGTCGCATGCTCAACCAGTTTTTGTCTAATCCCTGTAGTTATGATGGGAGGTCTACCCATTTTGCGATGGTGGGGAGTAGAGGGCTGTTGACAAATACTACATACAGTCGATAAAGGGACCCCAAACTTAGTACCAATTTTTCTAAAGGGCCAGAGTGCTATATCCCTAAGTGCTCTAATTTTAGAGCGAACACTATAAGATAGTTCAGTACGAAGAGGTAAAGATTTACTAGTAGAGTCCATGGTTGACGGTTGAGCTGAAGATTGAGAGTTCACATTAGTGGCGGGTTTTCTCTCCCCTTTATATCTCTAGAAATATCAAAGTAATGGATATGGGGCAAGTGTTGATACCTAATAATTTTCTTTCCTTTATCAAAACTTGACTTTTTGTTTAAACTCTACCTACGTAGTGTGAAGAAAACTGGTTTTTTTTCATAATGCAACGGCATGCTCCAACGGTCCGAGGGGGTTGTTCTGTACTTCTTGACTTCAGAGTTCTACCCGATCCTGAATACAGACCCTGACCGTCCGATCACCTTATGCCGGAGCCTTGTACATCTAAAGTTTAAAAGCTCGCTATAAAGGTACCACCCATTTTTCTTTAGTGGATAGGAAGGGTAGATTTGCTATTAGAATACCCGTAGACGTATCCAAAACAGTTTGCCGGCGTACTCACATAGAAAACATAGGGTTAGGGTATTTTGAGGGTCTTCAGTCTTTTTTTTTTTGTTTACATCATACTCGCATCAGGGTCTTCAGTCAATTTCTATAAGTGTAGCTTGCAATGGTCCATTCCCCGCGTCAACCATCGTACCCTACTGATACTGTAATTGTACCTACATGCATCTCTTACCGGCGGCTTGCAACTCCCTTCAGATAAGCCTAGTGGTCCCCCTATGTACTCGCACCTATGTACTAGTAAATAGCAGTCTTTTTCTGAAAGGGTAAACCCCCCACAAGGGTCCAGATCTTCGGTCCCGAGCGTGCCTTAGAAAAATCCTCCGCTGCCCCGCGTTGTAGCGGGATATCAACTGTACCCCCCAGCACAGGTAAGTACTTACTGGCCAAGAAAAGGAGCAAAAATGCAAGTAATGCAAACAGTAACATTCGTAGGAGAGGACGGCGCCACTCCACACAAATTATCATTGCCATGAGCAACTACTTCTTGGGCAGACCACAACAAGACAAGATGTGGAAGGCTAAGGGTCAACTGTACTCCAAGTACGGTTTGATGACATTGGTTTCCGATACCACATCCGGTCGAAAGGTTATTGGCGATACCATTTACTCATTTGTGTACAGCCTCGTACCGACCACCCAGCTCTCTAGTTCCGGAGCCCTGTTCCAGCAACACTATGAGCTCAGAGTCGTTCCATATACCAGTCGTAGTCACACATGCAGACAGCCCGGTTTGGTTATTTGCTGTTGCGGTACCGGGCGCATGACATATTAACATACGCGTGGGTGCATAGCTCACGGACCTCACCCGCCCGCACCCGCACCCTTGCGAGGACCAGCACGCGATGCCACCCCACAACTCCATCATGGCAGATAAAAAAGCCGGAATTCATGACTCCTGCTGCGGTTGGGCTCTGGTGCCGGTAAGGTATCACAAGAAGTGGTATACGAACCATCGGCGGGGGTGGGCGAAATGGCGCTATGTGGCCGAACACTGTTTCCAATCGTGCGCAACGGCGCGCATTCCGCATTCGCGGGGCCCCCCACCAGCGCTTCATGCTATCCCGCTACCCATAACTGCCTCCCGCTGTGCAACCATTGAACCATCCTGCACACACCCCTGCACCACGCTCGGCTGCCGTGCAAGCCAGATAAGATCATAGCTGGTATAGCATACCCACCCCATCCGGACGTCGGTGCACTCTGGGAACTACCAACTGCACCCTTCCGCCCCTGAGACCTGCCTTCCGCCCACCATCTTTCGCGCTCGATGGAGCGTTAATCATGGAATCTCACTCGCTGTCGCGCTGGTACCGGATGTCTATTTTTTATTTCTCATTAATTGTGTAAGGGATTCCGGCTATTGTAAGGAGAGTCTTTTCTGTCTTTATGATTTTGTGCTTACTAAATATCTATGTATAGCTTTCGGCAGTTTTTTTTTTGTTTACATCATTAATCGTAGCTTTCGGCAGTGCTTTAGAGACGGTTATAGCTATCATGGGGTGGTATTATATTTCTGGTAGTAATGATGATAAAATACTCTATCATGGTATTGAGCTGCCGGCTGGTAGCTGTTGGACTACCAGCGGACATAGTACCCGCTAATAGGCATCGTGCAGGCCGACGACCATGCCTATACGGAATACTTAGAGAGTGACAGGCAATGAGCGGTTCCGCGGCAGTTGATGAAATGTTGACATGTGGGGATGGAGGGTCGGGAGGGGTGGCGCTGGGCGCTATCTGGTGGTGCTGGAGACTACGTAACTATGCAAGAATAGAGAACTCGGGGACAGATATATGTACTTATATCGCGGACATTCAGCTAATCTCTGTCATATGCGGATTGGTTGAGTAGCGACAACATACTTGGGGGGCGACGTTTTTGAGAGTAGCTCAGCAACCACCAAGATGGAAACCCATACTCCGAGTCAGCAGCATTAGGGCTATTAGATTAACAACCTTTTAAGCCAAAAGGAGTGCTTTGTTGAAACTTCATACCTTTTACCTTGGGTTCTTCAACACCAGCTCCAAGGGGGAGACGCGAAGCGCAAAACCCCGAGCCAGGCTAGAAATCGGGCGGAGTAGACCCAGGGAATAGGGAAGGTTCTGGAAGGTGCAAAGGACAAAGTTTTTATTTTGGTTATCTTATAGTTTAGTTTGTGATGTTTTGATTTTTGTTTTACTTTGTTACATTAGTTTTACTTTGTTATATTTGTTTTAGGCTTGTACGTCTCGGTATAACCTCCGGGTTCCATACGGTAATGAAGTAATCTATTTGTTGGATGTTTTTGCGCAGCCTTATTCCATACCCGGTATAGTAATGCAGGACAATGCTAGGAATATACTCTTTGGTTGTGGGGAATAACTAAAAACAATTCCTCCTTTTCTTTCAATACCTCAAGTGGATATTCGATCTCTATACAGGTATTCTGTCTCGGCACAGGTACTCCTCAGGGTTTCATTACACTCGCATGAGGAAGGCCTTCTGATATACAGGTACTGGTAGTCATTGGGCAATACATTCTGGTCCCGACATCATTCAAAGGGGCCCCTAGATACTTTAGCGCCAGTCTACATAATGATATAGAGCCAATAATGCGCCTTGTAAAGGACTTTTTTGATTCTTAAGATTGTTTTTTCCGATGGTCCTTATTGACCTATGTTTCGATTAATCCTCATATCAGTAAATGATTTTAATACATGATAATACCTTTATAAGGGTTGTTTTATTCGGTGAAAAACCTGGATGCGCAGGTAGGCCAGTATCCACGCTTCTTCTGGCATAGGTGAATTTCACAAATGAAACTCTTGATCACTTCTCTATTCAATATGTACATTCACTCTCTACTAGCAACCTTCCCTACCTGCTTACCCGCTTGCCTGCCTGGTTACCGGCCTGCAATGCCTGCTTGGTTCACTGCTTGATTGGGTGCTTCTTAATTGGCTGCTGGATTCGCTGCCTCATTCACTGATTAGCTCATGTTTGGGTGGTGACGATGATTCAGTAGGACGGGGGTAAGAAGGACTATCACCACGGCATCTCTGAAGCTGTGGAAATAGAGGTGTAGTGATGAAGGCGTGGAGATAGGTGTAGGTGTAGAAGTGGAGGCGTAGAGATAAGTGGAGGTGTAGAAGTGGGGGCGTAGAGGTGAAGGTGTGGAGGTGGAGATGTGGAGATGGAGGTGTGGAGGTGAAGGTGTAAGGACTCGGAGGAGGGACGTGATATCTCTAGTTCCTAGCCCTAACCCTAAATTACTTACAGTTTTTGACAACTCTTTCCTTCATATATGATTCTCCTCCAAAAGACCCAATCACGCCAAATTGGGCACCAAATATCATCCTTTTCACCCTTTTGGGTTTAATCAATGGTCTTTTCGAAATTAAGGCTTCCTAAAACCCCGCCGCAATACCAACGCTCAAAATCAGATTTATAGAGATATACGGACTGGCGCTAATGTACGTTGTCTCCATGCGCGTAAGAAGGCAGGCGTTGAGCCTGTGATCGGATATGGCATAGAGCGGGTGACATCTTGCGGGGTTACGTCTAGTCTCGTACCCATCCCCTACGAGCGGCTTGCTGCTCATCGTAGGGTCTGGAGCATTGACCTTCCGACATGTCATTTAAAAGCCTGACACACAATTTACTATGTCGGTACCAAAATGAGGCCCGGGGGTGCTAAAAGAGATTAGTTCCCATGTTGGTGAGGTGTCAGAGAGTCAAATAAAGCCCACCAGAGGCTAGAAAAAGTAAATTTTGCTGTCGGTGAATTGAATGGGGCCTGCCGGGTGTTGAAAGAAATTAATTTTTATACGTACATAGCCCCCGGCAGCCCCCTTCTACAGTCGAGGGCCCCCAATACCTCCGTGAAAAGATCTCATCAAAGGCCGGAACGGTAATGCTCCAGCCCTCCGGTAGGGGGCTGGGTACGAGCCTAAACTATATTAGTTAGATGGTATATATGGGAGTCTACGTCGAAATGTCGTGCTGTTTGTAGTTGGATCGTTGGTAGGGAAGGTGAGAGCTCACGATAAGAGCTCACGATCGCACTGAGTTTGCGCATCTTGTAGCTAGGGTTAGGGTCTTTTGTAATTGTAATAAATGTATGGTACACTTGCGGCGAGAGTAAGTTTCCGCCAAGTTGGTGTGAGAAAATGCTGTTGCAACACAAAAGTGGTGGCAGAAACTTATTCCCGCGGCAAGTAGATCGAGGTGGTTTTGACCGAGTGATAATTCATGATTGGTGGTAGTAGTCGCTGAGTTTCTGGTTGTGAAGCTTCATATCCAGTGCAGTAGGATCGTGAGTGTACACTGGGTGGGTCTCCGGGAGCCAACCAATACCAGCTGGGGAGTTAGTATTGCATGCTCTGGTCGCTTTTAATGTCTTAGGCGTCGGCGGGGGTATGTTTTCCTCACTATCCCTTCGTCTGCTCCCGCAATTCACGACTTCTTGGCGCTGAGATGGCGTCCTGATGTCCAGTATGCTGGCTGTGACTTGGGTTGTAATGCTGCCAAAAGAGAATAAACCCTTTTCAAGGCTCGAGCCTAAGCGCGAGCCTTTTCCGTTATTGGCTGGAGCTGCCTTGGGCTTGTGGGGATGAGAGCTCAACCCGTGCCCATCACTAGATCATAACAAGCTTGGATTGTTGGTCTTCTCTTTGGTATCATCGGCGGAGGATATTGTCGTAATTATGATTGCACGATGTGGTGGGAGGTCAAAAAGGTCTTGTTGGGGGGGGTGTCAAACAAGGGTTAGGGTACAAGACGACGAGTAGGTAAATAAATTATTGCTGTTTCACGGCGTACAATAGGGGAGGTGCACTGTGTGATAATTATAACGCCTTTGTACGGCGTCGACCTAGTGGAGTATTCTAGGTTGTGCACTTAGTAGGTTGTGAGGGGTGGTAGGAAGGTGTGTAGCGAGGGCAGGCCGCTGTGTCGGAGAGGTTGGGCAGCCAGAGGAAGTTGCAGTAGCGCAGAGGGTCGGGTAAAACAATACGTCTGCCAGTTTCCTGTGCACTGAAGGTGCTAACATTGCATCTGCCAACCTATCGTAAAGGTCCGCTCTAAGCCCCGCCTGGTTGCACCTCATCCAGTTGTGCTTTCTCTGGTCCCAAACAGGCCATGCATTGACTTCCCCACCTACTTTTCATCGCCTTTTCAATCTTGTTGTCTTCCTCTTCTCTGTTTTTGAACCTCCACTTCTAGAACCCAAACCACATCTCGAGGGCTCTCAAAATACCAGTCGCAGTCCAGAGGAGCCGTTTGCCCGCGCTATGGCCGGTATTTCTTTTCTTCTTACTGCTGCACCCTCGCATATCATTAAAATGTAGTTTACATCCTGTGTCATATTTCCGCATTCGCATTCTCTGCTCCCTCCTTTTTGGATTCTGTGAGGGTATTTTAGTGTGCACCATACCCCCGTGAAGAGGTCTATAGTCCAATTCCGGAACCTAATCCTAACCGAGTATCATGCTCCCGACATCGATCGATGATACCCATAACCCTGTTCTGGGGCTGCCTTGGCAAGCAGGATCTGCGGATCTAAGCTGTTTATCTACCGCTGGCTTTGCTATCTCATCCGCCTCGTGGTTTTCTTTTGCTCCATTGTGGGCTTCACATAGCTCAGGGTTGACTTTGGTTTTGTGTGCTCTAGCCGCATCGATGAGCCAACGGAAGTTAACGGTAAGTACCAGCACCGCATGAACTGGTCAGGTCCGCCACTGCGCTGGCAACCAGCTAGACCATATGGGTATCGAAGTAAACCAGTCCTACCTATCTACCTTTTCTAAATTGTCGTTGAGCGTATCTGATTCTTCGTCCAACATTTTCATAATTGTACCCATTGGATCCGCTTTATGATACTCAATGTTCTGCCGCCTCTAGTCACCTAACTTTAAATCATATTTAATAGCCTTTACCGAGAGTTTATCGTTACACGATCCATCCATTGGTAGTGATAGACAACCAGACGGCAAGTATCAACAACCATATTCCTTTTTACTGCACAAAAACTCTCCCACGCTACCCCTACACATGAGGTGATCATTATTCGACGTTGCACAACAGCATTATAGTCAGTTCTAACGATTTTTCGCAAGTCCAGCTTTTCCTCATACAAATCAAGTGCATTGCTAGGCTTTCTCGTATCATATCCTTTAAAGGTTTATTGACTACAATATCCAAAGGGTCGATAAGGCTTGTGCATCCAGGGGGAATCATCGAAGGTAGTATATTATTTGCCTGTAATTTTTCACTTAACGGCATCGGTAGCATGGGGTTTTGCACGTTTAAAGCCAATAGACGAGGAAAGGCTGGAACTAAAGATTCAACAATCTATTCACATAAGACCTCGAAATTTGTATGAGTATGCTCATTCTATATTACTACCACGCGTTTATCGCATTGTGTCATCTTTTCTTCGCGTTTTCAAATAAGACTTCAGGAATACGTGGTCATCCACTAGCGAAACAAGCCAATACGAGGGTCGCTTATCGCTTATCCCACCCACTATTTGTTGCCTGTATCTATACAGCTTAACTTCCTTTACCTACATACGTCTGTTCATCAAGGAACTCGAATGGTAGAGGTGTTTCGTCCACGTCACATATCGAGTCTAAAGGAAATCTGCCTACAAAAAGGAGCTCAACTGTTCCCAACTTATGAATTGCGGCGATTAAATTAAAACCGTTAAATTATTGTGGCTAGATAATCCTTGGGAATTTTCGGTGACTTGTTTGTTGCAAACCGCATAGCGATATTATGTCGCGAAAGGACACCAAAAAACCAAGTCGGAGAACCTAAACAGATGGGTGTCTATATCTGGATAGTATTTGGCAAAGGGTTCGGTCACTTGCCCCTGGAACATATTGCCATAGCTCAACTACTAGATGCAATTAATGATGTAAACAAAAAAAAAAACCCTGAAACCAAGCTCCTCTGACAACTTTACCTGCATCTCTTGTACTTTGTAGTTGCTGCATAAATCAACTTCCATCTCAGGCCACTTGCACTTTCCAGCATTAGTTGAACGATGTGGTTGAGTTGATTTTCTTGCGTTCCCAAATGCATTTTTATTCCCTGGCTCTGGCCAATCTCTCAACGTTGACATAGGTACCTTATATCTCTCATGGGCCTCGCGTCTAATGGAGGACGTTCTCCTCCAGGTGCTAGTATGTCGGGAGCCCGATAATGTTTCCACCATGAAACAGCACCTTATTTGAAAGAATGACGATATTCATTGGTTGATTTTGAAGTTGGTCCGGGCCGTACTGCTGCAGATACATAAGTACTAGAGTGGTTTTTCGTTGCTATGGTATTGGTTTAGGTTTTGCAACATTGGTAACTGATCGCTTGAGCGCTGACCGAGTCCCTTGTGTTTTTGAATTGATTTTGCTGAGTGAAGCCGGCGCGACGAGGTTGGAAACAGTTGTTGAACAAGTGTTAAATCCATTGAAGAACTTGGCAGATCGTATTGAAAATGTAGAACTACTTTGCAAATGTAGTATATCGGTTGGACCAGATTTGATTGACCTAACAGAACGAGGATTTGTTGGTACCATATTACCTCCTAGCCTGTAGTGGTTGCGAGTGCAGTTTTTGGTCACGGCAACACAACTAAAAAATGAGTAAAAAATCGGAAAAAATTGTGAATGGTACAGGAGTTTAAGTCAAGTACTATGAAAGTCCAGAAAACAATTTCTTCCCCCTGTAAGACATAATGGATGACCACAGCTTCCACATTTCCATTGAGTTCTGGGAATTTGGTCATTGACACCTCCTCCACCTCTAATGCGCTTCCACCTACAATGAACACACTCCAACCTATTGTCAATATGTACAGGGAGATGTGCAGCAGCCGCTATATAGGGTTCTATTTTAGTATTCTTGGTTAAATAACTTTTCTGTTGCTTCTTGTTGCTGGCATTGTATGATATTTCCGGTATTTTTCGCTTCTTGCTTGGTACTCCCCCAGTAGGCCCCCACCCTAAAATAAATTCCCATGCGACTCTCATTCTGAAATCTTTATGTTCTAAGCTCCTCCGTGACGCCGGGTGATCCTTATATATGATATATGAGTTCCCTAATAAGGTATCAACTGCCCAGAAGAAAATAGGATACCATGTTCTCCAGGATTTGATATGAACCTCATAGTAAGACGTTAACTGATCGGCTCTATCCACTCCATTCATATTGAAATTATATTCCATAATAGCGGTAGGTATTTTCGTAATTGCAGCTCATTCCCCCTCTTTCCAAATAGTTTCTCCGCTTTTTTTACTTCCAGCAGCATTGGTATTTTTTGGCCCTGGCCTTTTCCTCAGAGCATCTGTTTCAGATTTCCGCCCCCTAATGTAATGAATAGTAGTCATTACACTTATAGGTGCATTGTCCATCCAAAGAATAACAGCCACATCATCTTTGACTACAGCAGTCCGGAAATGCAAGTCTAGTTTAGCATTTTTTGTACAGCTATTTCCGAGGGGAACCCTTTACAGTTTGTTCTTGCTGTTCCACATGCACCCACTCCTAAGCGACGGCGCAAAGCGGAAAAAAGAGGAAGGTTGACATAAAAATTATTAAGGAACACATTAAATGCTCGGTCGCTTCGGTTGTAGTTACGTTGAACGAGGCTGAAAACTAGCCGACTTGTACAACTCATCATGTTGTCAACCTCTGGATATCCCGCGGAAGGAAATGCATTAAGACCACTTGAATTTGATGTAGGTAGAAAGTCATGTATATAGTCACTATATACTAGACAATGAAATTTATACCCTTGATTGATCGGTTCATTCTGCATTTTGTATGTATCCTTCAACGTCAGACAACAGATCATCAATACTATCCTGTGTTCTGTTTCATAGGCTTGTGAGGAGGTACGGAGCCGATTTAAAATAGGATCAATTTTTGAATGCCATAAACGTAAACCTTGTGAAGTTTGTTTTGGCTCTTTAGGGTGTGCTATATGGAAAAATCTCCGAATTTGTTAAAATCTTGTAAGGCTCATATAGGTGAGAGAATGGTGAGCAAGGTAAAGTCTATCATGTTTCCAATAATCCTCGATAGCAGGCATGCGAGCGACACCCATATAGATAAGTATGCCAATCCAACAGCGTAATTCTGCAGCTTTTACCGGTATCCAATCCCTTCCTCCTATACCCGCTTCCTTTTCCACAGCATAAAGGTTTGTATTTATTGCCATGTCCTCCACTAAACCTTTAGTAAAAAAAGATTGACAATTGTAGAAGGCTCTATAAATTCCGCTGAAGCTACACAGGATAGAAGTGTATTCTCCGCATCTTTTATAGGCTTTAAGTCGTGCAAAGAGTTGAAAAAGGGTGCTGTAGGAAGGCTTTCTTGGACGTTCGCCGAGGTCGAGTGATATTTCATGATCGAAGCGGGTTTGGACTTTGGTGTCTTAGAATTCTTTTTAGAGATAGGTGGAGGGGATGCTGAATCTCCAGAAGGTTTGTGTGCATATGAAATATTATATCTCCGTTTTCTTAGTTCTCTTTCTGCCTGTAAAGGGATATCTCGAAGAGTGTCACTTGAGATACGGCTTTTGCTAAGCAATAGTTCTGTAGCGTTTAAACTCGTAATATTGTAGACCGGATTCCGTTCGCTTGAGAGGATGATGATTCCCCTAAGACTCCGGGAATCCTACCAACTATAAATACAGGAAAGTTCTCCTTAAACCCGCTAGCCCCTCCAATAGTAAAAACCGCTCAAAGTCTCCACACTACTTCCGGTTTCCTACGAGGTGGGTGTGACGGAGTGCCAAGACTTATGCGGAGCCCGATGAAGATGACGACGAAAGTACAGCGAAGGACACAGCCAGGGTCAGCGAAACAGAGGGCAGCGACCAAGGTGAAGACCAAAGGCCGAGCAGGGGAAGCGAGGACCGTAGATAACTACGGAGGCAAGGCTATAAGGTTCACAGAGAGGAACAAGAAGGCGAGGATTGCAGGCAGCAGCCAAAGTCAAAACGAAGAGGACCAAAAGGTCAGGCAAGAGGAGGCCAATAGAGGTCGCAGTAGTAGGTAACCTTCGAGCCAAGGCGAAAAGCGAGGACTATGGATAAGGAATAGATAGATTCCTATATACGAGAAGACAGGAAGACAAGACAGAGAGAAAAGAAAGAAAGAACTAAAGGAAACTACTCAACCCGCTATTTAACACCGTCTCTCACCAATCCGCCAAGGCACCATTACATCAACCATAGAACCACATAGAAACCCGGTATCACCACACCTCGTATTCCTTCACACCATCTTCTGCAATCCCTATTACCAATCCATCTTTCCATCGAACCTCAAAGAATAAGATAACGCCAACATCACACCACTCTATTCCTACCTCGCTTACCCTTCCTCCTTCTGCCGATTTAAAAGAAAAGAAATACGTCACCATCAGACCATTCCTTCCCCGCCTCGCTAATCCTTACCCCTTCCACAGTACTCATGCTTCCACCACCGGACAGTCGGGCCGAATGCCAAGACGCCGGGACAGTGGGGTAGAGAAATCTCTGCCTATGGCGTGATCGTAATAACCGAGTTGCAACCAAACCCCGCTCTTCCTACGACACCCTTACTTGCCTTGGCACCTGGGCACTAGGACAATTCCATTATCCGACTAGTACCGTCTGCGCCAAGCAATCCTGTAACACTGCCATTATTGGAACTGGTAGAAAATATATTTGTTGAAGGAGAGTTTTGTATAATAAAAACATACTCTCTTCAAACCTCTATTTATACATAAATGTGAGGGTCTAAGTTTTGACACACTTAAGAACTGTGGATCAATAGTAAATACATCATTATAACTACTCAAAATTATGGTATGGTTATGTGGTTGTCATAAGGTAATAATTATTGAAAAATTCGCGCCAAATTTGGAGCGAACCCCCGTTGCTACAGGCTAGGAGATAACTCAGAGATAAGGGAAAAGAAAGATTTATAGACGGAAGATCGGCACCTGTTGGAGCCTGTTCACAGGTAGTTGAAGCCAAGCTTGAATGAGTATAAAGGATAGATCCACCGCTTATACGACCCATCCACACAATTGTAGGGGGAATATGTTTGATAAAGAAAAGACTTAGAGGAGAATATATGAGAGGGAATCCTAGAAAAACTATTGGAAGCTATTCATATCCTGTAAAGGGATATCTCGAAGAGGGACATTCACTTGAGATATGTCTTTGGCCAAGTTAATAGCTTCAGAATTAAATCAGAATATTAGACCGGATTCCGCTTCACCGATGAGAGAAGAAAACTCTCGCCTCACTCACGGCGGTCTGGCCATCTATTTATACATGATTGGAGCCGCCAAGGGATAACCACCCTGGTCGGTCTCCTTACGTACTCATTTTACTCAGCACCGACGTACTAGGACAATCCCATTATCCAACTAGCAACATTCCTGCCAAGCCTGTACATAATAACACCCTTACCCTTTATCAATCCAACCCTAACCCAGCAATCCCGTAACACTACTCCCCCTCCCATAGCTGGCGTCCTCGACCGTTAAAACCTCCGAGTGGTAAAACCCTGTGGGAAAAAACCTGCTGCGGAGGAAAGGTATCGAACGTACTCAATTCCGTCTTGCTGCTTATTCGGCGTTCTTCCGATGTCAGCTCTCAGATCCCTGACTGCGCCAGATGCATGGTGATCTCCAGATTATTGCTTCTCGCCGGAAATACCGCCGCTAAGATTCTGCTTCCGTTGAACGTCCGGTCTTCGATAAGGCCGAGCAAAGCATCTCGCGAAAACGCTGAATCTTCCAATCCGGGTAGATCCAGTCGGTAGAGCCCGACATCGATTTTCGCCAAGACTGGGCCCGTGAATTTGTCCGACCATTTATTGTATCCGCCAAGATTCCGAAGATCCAGGAGAACCTTCTGTCCGGGTTGAACTGCTGCGCGTGTCCAGCTTCTTGACGCCATTTTATCGAACGCCTGTTGCAGGCTTTCGAGCCAGTTCGCGAATGGCCAGGATGCTGTCCGCGATTATTCCTCGAAAGATCCAGCTTTTTCCATCTCGACATCCGTAGGCTAATCCGCGAAAGTGTGGAACCCATAGTTGCAGTAGAAAGCGACTGTCCGGGAGGAACGCTTCAAGGTGATACTCGCAGATGGAAGGAGATCTTCCACTTACCCGCCGGCCGTAAACGCTCGCAGGTAGGACTCCATATGCTGGTTAGTCCTTTCCGTCTGACCATCTGTCTGGGGGTGGAACGAGGTCGAGAGTCTCCTCCGAATACCAAGTCGTTCCGTGATTGCCGTCCAGAAGGCTGACACGAACTGTGTTCCTCGGTCCGATACTATCGATCGCGGGAGTCCGTGGAAGCGCCAGATGTCCTTGACGAAGGCTTGTGCGGTTTGTTCCGCATTGATTCCCGTCATTGGAATGAAGTGAGCCATTTTTGTGAAGCGGTCCACCACTACCAAAACGTTCCGGAATCCCGACCTCTCCTTGGGCAACTCTACTACAAAGTCCATGGAGATGTCACACCAGGGGGTCGTTGCAAGCTCTAGGGGTTGTGGAAGAGACATATGTCGCCGGCGTTGTTTGGCTCTCTGGCACACATCACACGTGCTGACATATTTGGCGATGTCGGTGGTCATTCCTGGCCACCAATAATTCCTGTCGATTAATTCCAAGGTTTTATCCCTCCCTAGGTGCCCTGCCGCAGGTCTGTCATGATGATCTCCAATGACTTGTTTGACGGCATGCCCGGGCACAACCCATCGTCCATCGTGGGTAGCCGTCCTCCGATCGGGGTCCCATTCGGGCTCAGCCATCTTTCCGATGACCGGCTGGGCCCACAGGTCCTCAGGATCTCCGTTATTGAGGGGTTCATCCGGAACAACCCTCCGTGTCCATTGACCCTCTCCTTCGTACCAGCCTCGCAGGGCCGTAGGCACTCCCACTTCCGGTACGCATACCCACTGATCCAATTGACGCACTTCCGATGAGGCATTGCAGAGGATTTCTTCCCGAGGTTCTATTCCCGGTTGAGTCCTTCTCGCAAATCGTAGTGGTAGGAGGGTGCTTTCCGCAAAATGTTCGGATGAGAGGAGCAACTTTACAGGCTGCTCTCGAACTACCCCTCTTCCATCGCAGACCGCTGGTTAGTGCATCGGCTTTCGCTCTATCGCCTAATCGAAATGAATCTTGAAACGAAAAGCGCTATCTTTTCAGCCCAACGGCCTGTCTTCTTGACAGTTTCTTGGTCGTTGTAAAGTACTGGAGGTTTTAGCGATCAGAATATATCCTGGATAGGCTGTCCTGCGCTTTCCAGCCAGTGCCTCCAGTTAAGAAATATGAAACTATCGCGAAAGATCTCTTTATCATAGATCTCATAGTTTACTTCCGCCTCGTTGAACTTGCGAGAGTGATACGCCACCGGATGTAGTATACCATCTTCGAACGTCTGCGACAAGACCGCAGCCTCTGCCCAGTCGCATCTGTTTCTGCCGACTTCCATACAACGTTCATTATAGTGGCATGATAGGAGCGTGAGTAACAGGTGCTTCAATCTCTTGAAGCGCCCGACGCTCTGCAGACCCCATCTCCATTCGCACCCTTTCTTCAACAGATCGGTCATCGGCTTACACACTTCTGAGAGCTTAATAAACCGACGAAAAGTTAGAAACCCTAAGAAGACTGCAGCCTTCGACTTTGGTGCTCCAACCACCACGATGGCCTTCACCTTATCGTGAGATTGAAGTTCCTGCTCCTGAAAGCTGGTACCCATGAATTCTACCTCCTTCTGGTACCAAAACGCCTTTTTCAGGTTCCCGAACAGGTGGTTCTTTCAGAAATTTCTCTAACACTTCTTTCACGAACAAGATCACGCCCTCCTTCGCCTTCGAAGAGATCAGGATATCGTCCAGATATACCACGAGGCCTTGATCTAACAGGTCCTTGAAAATCGCATTTACTATACTCCTAACGCCGCAAGATTATCAACCCAAACGGCATTACCCGACTGGCGACCATACTTTAATCAAACGCCGCTTTTCCATTCTTTCTCCTCCGCAATTCTTACCAGATTATAACCATTTTTCAGGTCAATTTGGTAAAGAATTCGCCCTTTATTGCATCGGCCAGGTCGCTCATGAGTGGAGAGGCACCGATTCTTCACCACATATGTCATTGAGCCTCGGTAATCCACACACAACCTAAGCCTCCTTTTTACGGACAAAGAAAGATGCCGCAGGGAGGCTGGAGGATGGGCGATTTTCCCAGCGGCTAACATCTCATCGAGGTATTCTCGAGGGCCTTCTGTTCCGGGCGGCGATAGAGTAGAATGGCCCCTGCATGTTGACATCCGTCCTTCAATGAACAGATGATCCCATTCGCCGTTCCGTAGGGCGCCCTGCTCCTTCCTTGGAGAATACGCCGATAGTCCTGAATTCCATCGATAGCACTAGTGACTTCTCCACTTCCCGACGCTTCTTGCCCAGAAAGTGCGCGACTCTATCAGATCCTCTGGTCCTGCCTGACGGAGGAGTCTCACGATTTTTCTCTCGCCACCCTTCTTCATACAGATCCGCTCATAAGGCAACCCTTAATCTAAGATCACTGTCAAAGGTCACGCATTTGACCCCAGATATCCATGGTGCTCTTCGAGCCACCGGTGAGGAATGACTAAATCTTCTCCAGCGAAGGTCCCTATCTCGCAGGTGACTAACCTGTCTAGATGGCTTCCAATGCGGAGAGTGAGAGGGGTGGTAATGTGTGTTCCGGAGTGAGGCATTCGTGAGCCATCGGCTTGCCGGATGCAGAGGGTCGTCGGGCGGTCCTGGACGGGGATTGCAGCTTTCTTCACGCATTCCCAAGACATAATCCAGGTCTCGGTGCCACTGTCTACCAGGGCTAGGACGTTGTAAACAAAGTATTGATTTGTTTCGGGGTTAGGCCAGGAAACCTCTATCTCGAGGCGGGTTTCTTGGATGGGGAGCGACATATTAATCTTTAGTCGGCTTCTGAGGTAGTTCGATTGTTGTATGATATTTCCCTTATCAAAGTTCGGGGTAATGTTTTGTATTTATTCTGTAGAGATTTCAGGCAGTTGAGCAAAGTTTCAGGGATACGTTCGGCTATTGGTTCTCTTCTCGGGTCTTGGCATTCATGGGGCTGCGCCTCTTCATGTCCGCATAGCCGAGCGGTACCGCCACGGATTCAATTCCTTGCTGTTATCTTTGTCTCCTCTCCTAGTCACCCTTGTTGTTCGGAACGTGTCTTATTTGCGCGATTTTCTCAGCCTTTCAGGCTCCGTTCTTAGTTACACATGGGGTCTCTACCACCGCTCTGTCACATTCATACCCCCACTTCTTACAAGGAAGGTTTTTCACGCTGTCCTTATCTCCATGGGGAGGCCGTTATGCGGTGTGAATTCGTACTTTATTATTTATTATACAAATTTCGATTCCTTAATTCCCTCGCTAAATCCCTCAGTCATCCTGCAGGACCGTGATCCTGGACCGAAATTCTTCTGCCTGCGTTTTTTGTTTTTTCCAGGCAGATTCTTCCTCCCGTTTTTTCCCTGCATTTTCCTCGTTCCCCCTGTCATTCCCGGTTTTCCTAGAGCGGGATTGGCTTCTTCCCCTCCATCTAGTTTTCCTGAACTTGCTGGAGTAGTTAGCCTATTGCCCTCCGTTAACGCAAACATTTTCCTTGCTTTTCCCACCTCTCAACTTCTTCCCGAGTAGCGCCTAAGCTGCCGGTACTTTTCTGAGGTGGGGGTGAGGTTACACTCTCCTTTACGGGAGGTGAGTTCAGAAAATAACGGCTTCTTTTCCTCTTACGTAACGTGCGTTAGTCATGAGGCTTGTTGTCGGACAGAGGTACGATGGCCACCCAATATTTCACGACGCGCTTTCACCTCTGATCCTTTCGTCTCCACCTTCCTAACCCAGGATAGCCATGCGCGAAGTCTTCCGTTCTTCAATCGCAATGACAATCGTTGTTCCAACGGCGAGCTTTATTCCTGTCAATCATGGATTTCACGACGATCGGTCCGACTTCGCATCCCATTCCAAATTTTGCATTTCATTGATGTAATCATCAACGCCAGTCTGACGGAGCCTATCCATCTTCTGCTTTTACCGCTCATGGCTGTTGTCAGATTGGATCCGGAGCTCCTGCTTAAACTGGGACCAAGTACGAGCTACGCTGTTCTTTCCTTAAAGTTCCTCCAGAATTTTGCCGCTTATCCTTCAGTTCCAGGATGCCCATGGATTCGCGCAAGGGTCATCCCAGTTGACTCGGGCTGGAGATCGAAAGAGGTTTCCATCTGGTCGATCCATTGGCGGACGCTTTCGTGGTCTTTCCGAGAAGGATTTTGGCCTGCAAGATCTCCTTCCAGACCGCCTAAGATCTGGGGAGGCAGATCTTCTCCTGTACCGGCTTTCTCTCCTCCTTTCTTCTCTCACATCGGAGAGCTGAATCTGAAATTTATCGCCCGCCATTCACTGTTTTTCTGCCGCCTCCACCACCGCTTCTGCCTGTCGTGCCTCCTCCCTCCACACCGAAGCCATGGGATCTTCTTGGCATGGAGAGGGTTCTATTCCCTCTCCTTACAGTACTCCGGGGTGGTGGTGGTGGTGGGGCCCTACCCTGTCCACCTGACCCTTCCCTGGCCTCCTCCTCCGATTCCACCCGGGGCTGCTTTCCCTTGGCTCCTATCGTTCTCTTCATCGAACGCATCCCTTGCTCAATTTCTTGGCTTAGGGGGGGAGCCTGGGGGGCTGTTTCCGCTTGTTCGATTGTTTTTCGAATGGCACTGGGGATAGTTAGCCGAGTGGTTTTTTCCTGGCTCTGGATGTAGCTAGCCAGCTCCTGGGTGTGCCTCCACTGTTCCATGGCCTGATTTGCTAGCGCAGAGAACCTCTGTTCCATCTGGGCTTGCAGTGCCTGGGCGTAGAGCTCGAATCGCTGGTCGAGGGTGCCGAGGGCAGAGATTATTCCTCCCTGGTTTTGTTCCACCTGCTGGAATTTCTCCTGCAGTGCCCCCACCAGCTGCTGTCCGTCCTGGATGATGCGGCCCTGCTGCCGTTCGCGGCGGGTGGCTTCATCACGGAGGGCGGCGGAGGTTTGTAGTGCCAACCCCTCCATTTGTCCTAGGAGTTGTCTGGCAGCCGGAGGTCTAGGGGTGGCTCCCTCGTCGTATTGGATCGGAGCGATTGGCTCGCTATGAAGACTCAGGTCGCTGAGTTTGACATCCGAGTCTTCGGCTTCCGCCTGGCTCCTCCGAATTGGGGTTTCCGGGGGACGAGGCTCGGTGATCCTTCAGGATTCAGGAAAGAAGAGGCTGGCCTTGGTGGTTCGCTGAGGCAAGGAGCTCAGAGACTGGCGTGTCCCTGGCTATGGTGGTAATGGTAGGGTGACTCTGGGCCGCGATTGTCTGACGGTCCCGAATTGTCAGGGCTTCCGACATCTCCATGTCCTCGTCAGGGCGGTGTGCCGGAGTCCTCATGGTAGGGGGATGTGAGAGTTGTTTTCTTAGAGGAGTAGGCGTACTGGACAATATATCCAGAAACGGTCTCGGAGTTCGACGTACTGGCGGAGACACCAGTAGATGGTCTTGTCGAGGTCCGAGTAGTGAAGGATAAGGAACAATATAGTGTAAAGGGATATCTCGAAGAGGGACATTCACTTGAGATATGGCTTTGGCTAATAGTTCTGTAGCGTTTAAACTGTAATATCAGACCGGATTCCGCTTCATCGACGAGAAGAAAACTCTCGCCTCACGGCGTCTGGCCATCTATTTATACATGATTGGAGCCGCCAAGGGATAACCACCCTGGTCGGTCTCCTTACGTACTCATTTTACTCAGCACCGACGTACTAGGACAATCCCATTATCCAACTAGCAACATTCCTGCCAAGCCTGTACGTAATAACACCCTTACCCCTTATCAATCCAACCCTAACCCAGCCATCCCGTAACATATCCGGAAGTTGAACTTAGCAACTGCCTAGATGGCTAGGAACAAATCGTGGAAATAAAACCTCTCTGGACTCCGTCACCCGAAAAATTCCTTCAACACCTCGGGCACTTTTGCCATCTAGGTCTGAGCCTTCATGCCAACAGCAGCCGTTACTACACTGGATGCTGAGAAGCACCTAGATCATTGGGCAGTACCCCATATTGGGCCGTACTACTGGGTCGAAGGACCTAGGCTAATTATAATGGGACCGGGCAAGTGCAATGCTAGTACAATGGGTAGGCTCTGTTCTACAAATGATCCTATCCGTATTGTTAGCCATTATACAAAGATAGCGGGAGAGAAACCCACCTTAAATGCTCTATTCTATCGGTCGGCTTTGATAGCTGAGTAAGCATTGAAGAGTAAAAGAGATTTCAAAGGCAAGCGTCATAGACCTCGCTAAACTAGGGTTACTTTATCGCATTTGGGTGCCAGCGCCGTGCTGGATTTGGCCGGGGAATGCGGTAGTAGACTCTCATTGTATAGCACCATCATGTTATGTCAGCAGCTAGATTTTTAGTTATCCCAGAGGAGAAGGTTCCGACTCGGCATTACACGGATAATAAACACTAAGGGCGCGTTCGGACAACCTTAGATTATTTCTTTGGACTACTGGGTAGATTGGATTGCTAAAAAAAGATGACCATAATGATTGTAATTAGTGGATAATCTACATGTCTAGATAACGTTGAAATAGGATTAGGCTTTCAGGATATCGGTGCGTTGTGTGGGAATAATTACCTCTAGAGGTGATTATTTTCTTGGCGGATTATTGGAATAATCGGGAGTTCCAAATGTGGGATTATTCAATTGCACGAACAGCCTAGATTATTGTGATAATCCAAAAAGTCGATAATCTATCAATTTGTCGCAAATAATTTAGATTAATGGGTTGTCCGAACAGGCCCTAATTAGATAAATGAAACATGTCGGTTTCAGTCAAGTACCGGTAAACCCGCTCTATATTATGCCATTTCCGCACAGGATCATAGGAAACACTAGGTTCAATAATCATGGTAATGGCAATGATACGCCCAATACATTGATGGCAATGACAGTATATAACAGTAGCAATCACAACGACAATGCTATCCCAGACGAACGAACCCAACATAGTGCCTAGCGCTGAAAGCCAAATTTCCGGCTTTTTCTCTGAGTGGGAAATCACAAGTAGCTTAGAGCACCGAGAAACAAACAAGAAGTTTCATTTTGTTGTCGGTTCGCGGCGACTAGATAGTGATATTGATAGTATGGTTTCTATGGAAGCACATAATTATCATCGATAAAACTATGGGGGAAAGAGAATATCGGAGTTTGGTCTGCGGATGCATTAGTGCCATGGAGTTTAAAATTAACGCCGGCCCAATAATAATTACGGGGTAAGGGCGGGTTCTGCCTGGTGGCTGATTGGGTACTTGGTATAATTGTACATACAATTGAGATGGCGTCACGTCGCCAAAAACGAGCATACAAGGCCTGGGCCACTGTTTAGAATGAGAAACCTAACCCACCCAAAACAACCCCAACCCACTCATATTAGAACCCCCTGATCGGCGTCCGACAAATGCTATCGCTTGCACCAAGTTTAAGCGCTCTGGAACCATACCTTTCGTTATTTCACGGCGAGGAGCCTCGCCGGTCTTGGCACTAGCCTCCTAGACCTGAAGCTCAGCGATAAACCCTTTAACAGCTAATGTCCGGGACCTGATCGGACTGAAGCCGTAGGAGCGTGAATATTGTTCCCAGGCCTTTGCGATTAGGCGAGTACGTACTGGCTTTAGACTCATGTAGTGACACATTTAGCAGGTTTACACAAGACTCGGCTATCATACCCCTACAGGGATGGTGCCCAGATCTCAGCCGCATACATACATCTCGGCCACATACATACACCAGGTAGTCGTAGTTCACGCCACTTTAGCACCTCCTGTCATGTCAGGGTTGCTGGGCCCTGCGTCATAGCAATATAACTTTAAACCAACATCAGACGGTGAGTCCTGGAAAATCTCTACCGTTGTAATATTCGTACATACAAATGAATTTAAATGATGTCACACAGTGTTTGAACTAGGGAGGATACATGTATATGAGTGCTGTACAATTTTAACCTTTACGTACAGCGACAGGTTATAGGTGATGGAACACACTCGGAGCACAAACACCAAACGTTGGTGGCGTTTTACCAAATCAGGTGCTACTGTGTACCATCACTTATTACCTACCGCTGTACATACATACTAGGGGTTACCACCTCGCGACCGCCAGTTTTGTAAATTTTAGGGAACAATGGTAGACAAATCCTCTCTCTACGGTATGTACATGTAATTATGAGGGCCTTCGGCCCCCTCCGCCCCTCCTCCCAATTCCCGTTCCCGCCAGTTGGACATTTCATATGGCGGCTTTCGGCTCCGCCAGTTTGACCTTTCATTGCCCTGTGATGCAACCCAGTTCACAGGTTTTGATATGTCGTGCTTAGTCAACACTCCCGTCACTCTCAACCAATAAGTTTGCGGTTTTATGCCAAGCGGGGGGGGGGGGGCGCAAAAGGATGTAATCTTGCACATAGTACTAGACGGTCGATTCTGCGTGATAAGTGAAACTTTGAAAGGTGCTACTACCATCAATAGTAGGCTAGTAATCAGTTTCGTGTTGAGTAGCCTGCGCGCCTGTTCCCTTGAGCTGTCAACAAATGTTGCCCCACCCCACCCACCCCCCCACCCAAAGAAAAGTGAATTTTGTTTGGCTTTGCTAATAGATGTTGTTATCTCTCTTATAAAATAAAGATTTCTCATGGAAATTTTAACCCCCTATTGTTGGGGGAGGCGGCATCATTGACAGCTTGATAACTGGGCCTGGAGCACTTACCACGTAGTAGTAGATACCGATAATCGTGGACTCCACATTTCTAACTAGATTCATGGGCAAGGTGAAGAGCTTTCCCTATCGACACGTAAAAGCAACCTAGGGAACCCCTCACGCCAGCTATCCACCAACCTCACCATTCATTCGTCCGAGTAGCAATGCTCGGGGGACAAATAAGAAAGCGAGGCGTCCGGCTTATAGCGTGATTATATATCTTGTACTTTTGCCCTATGGCGAGTATTTGTCTTAGGGTCGGTGACGTGAGGTGCCAGGGCTACCCCCTACCCGGGAGGAGTAAGGGGCGAATTAGGTATTGGAGTCTGGGCCTAAGGTTGAAGTTGATATTGAGCAAGACTATAGTCAAGAAGAGGTGCGGTTTATGAGACGCATCAAGCTCTCTTTATCATAGTGTGAAACTAGTTGTTAATCCGAGGGAATAGCGGTTATTAACTTACGGTTCAAATATGTTCCAGTTCTCTGAGACAATAACACATCCAAAGGTGCTTATTCTAAGAATGCAAGAGCTCAACTCGACTGGAATCAAGGGGTAAAATCTGTCGAGGTTGATTAGACTTGTTTGGAATACCCGCGGGACTGTCCTGAGGTGTATCACTCAGGAACGGTACGAGTCAGATGTGCGGCAGGGGTCAGATCAATGACAAAATAAAAGAGTCACGTAGCTTTGATGAGGATGCTTGCAGGCATTGTATTGGCGTTTTCCATCACAAGGTATGTTGACAACTACTGGTGGGCTAGGAGATATAGAAATGATCGAAGGCGAGAGGCAGCGTCCGAGGAGAAGGCAAGTAGCTCGCGGGAAGAGGTCCACGTAAGTGAAACTCTATCCGCAGTCGCATATATAAAAACTACATATTCCAAGGATCTGTAACCTACACAGGTCCTGCCCTTTGATTGACTGATGTTAAATAACCCCACTACGATCTCTAAGGTTTTTGCTTTGAAGCTATACGGAGTTTTAGATGTCCGTCTCCATGTACTCAATCAATACATTACTCAGTTAACCGGGTACCCGAGCTGATTGGCCGACGAGTGATCTCGTGTGAAGCTAGGATGGCCTGCTACATGCTACCTCAATCTCCGCGGAAAGTCACATAGTACAAGACCTTTATATAAACACTTACCTTCTTCAACGGCTATCAGGCGGTATACAGGCAGAAGCGTGGCTGACAGCCAGGCTGGATAATTGAGACTTTGGGAGCAGTGCGCTGCACCTACCCCTAAGACTTTCAAAGTAACAGTAATATGACCTAGGGGGAAATGGCGCCCGAGGAGGTAGAGGCTCACTAGCATTTTGACTCAGGGGGGACAAGTAGGCTCCCCTACTAGGTATCTCGATCATGGACATTGTTGGAAGAAGGAATGGTGCATACGTGGCATGCGGCAGATCCTGCTGGCGGCCCAGGGAGGCGTGGCTCGCAATAGCCTTAGAGTATAGGGCAGACGCCTTGCAGGTACGGTGTCAGAAATGTGCCTTGGGGCCAGCGGGATCAATGATGACGACCAATGCTGTATGACAGGCAGGTTTGATATGGGGCCACGTCTAACATCCAAGATTGCCAGCTACATGGCATCTGCGGGGTAGCCCTCTAGGCCGGGCACTTGTAGGGGCCCAGCTTAACGATCATGAGATGGCTTTGTCAATGGGTGGTTGGTCACTTGGCGACGTGTAAAGGATATCTGGGTAGGTGGTGTAAAGATGGTAACAGAATATTACGCTATGACGACACAAGAGAGTGAGCCCCTATCCAGCGACATAAGGCTGACTTGAGAATCCCACGCTGTTGGTGTCTGGATCAATATGTACGTCGTCGGGCGGACTCGTGTTTGGTGGTAATTGTTTCAATTTTTATATCTTCAATATATACGTAGGGTTGCTATGTGTCAGAGGTCTAGCGGTGTCTTAAGCTGTAGATGCCTTGTTTTCAATTGTAAGGGCTAATTTTGCTATCGTTATAACGGGAATCTGGATTGTGCCCATGCAGATATCTGATTAACGCCCTGATATCAAGCCATATGCATTGGGCTTACCTCTGCCACGCCTAATATAGGATTACTTCGAGAGCTGAGATTACGGTGGCGTGCCACCGATGACGTCGCTCTCTTTGGTTGGGAAAGTGTACATGTTGCGGGAGTTTGCTCCCATGGAAAGATCCAGATCTAGCCATGTGCATAGAGATTGTAGTACATACAACCTCACATAGGAATTTCTTTTTTGGTGGCTGTGCATGTGCCATTCAGCACATCTTTGATCCAAGCTGCGCCACCACCATGCACCTATTGCGATTCTAACTGCATTCTTTTATCATTGATAAAGATGCTTTCTTTTTCTGAAAACGGAGGATCATCAATTAAAATATCAATGCTCGCATTTGCAAAAGTGTTCTTAAGCTGTGAACGCGTAACACTCAAGTACAAGAAGAGCACCAGAACCACAAAACTACCATAGTATTCTAGGGACTACTGCGTACATGTCCGCTACCTAGCTAAGCCTATCCGGAGATTAACTGATGGTAAGTATTGGTCTGGAGAGGATGAACCATAAGCAAGTTGAGTGTTTGATGATTATGAATCTTGGGAAGTATGTATCTACTCCGAAACTTGAAGCTCGCTTATGTTTATTCTACCACATCAACAGATTGAATGAGTGCACTAGCCCTTTTGGAACATTGCACTAGCCCTTTTGGAACATATGATGGAATCAAGGCTTGGAACAAGGCATGTGTAACCAGATTTTTGGTATCAGCGACAGACCCCTTGCGGATATTTTATCACATTTACCACAAACGGCAAGTGCAGTCGTTTCAAGCTGGACTGACCGTCTATTAGATACGGGTACACCAACTTGAAATAGGCCTTTATAGGTGTGAAAAAAAATCCCTCCAATCAGAGAAATGTTTTGGTGCCCTGCCACGATCTTGTGGGGGAGCCATATCCAGCCGCGGTATCAGATGTGTGGGGAGGCGTCGAACCCTACCCAGTCACTTCTATGGTCACCGAAATTCGAAGGGATTTGTCAGCGAATATTCGGGAGCATAGTAGCTAATACCGAGCCCCAGTAAATCATTACTTATTGTGATTGAAACCAAGCACCTACGTACTAGAAAGAACCTCCGCCTTTAAACGACGTTACATAAATTGCATAAGTGATTAAAATACATAGTTGAAAGAAAAGCTATTGGGGTTTCAAAATGAAAGATTAGTACAAAGGGAAGAGATGTACATGTAGTTATGTAGCAACGATGAAGAGAAGGCAAAGGAGAGGATAAACAACCGAGACACCAAGCCCCATAGATCCGAGATAACCCGTGAGAAGTGAGAATAATACCTCCATGGAACACCGTGAAAATGCATCATTATTTTGGACCCAAAGATATTAGGGAAAGAAAGAACAAAAGAGGGTTTAGACGCGGGAATCGCAAATGTCGTAAAAGTAAAAGAATCTTTAACTAGAAACAGGAAATTTTTCTGAACCAGCTGAGAATCCCACAGCACACTCGTCGTGGGCCCTTTGCGTTAGGCGGCGCTACTTCTAAGGTATCCAGATCCCCCGAACCTGCTATTGCGATGCCCGGAGCGACCGGTCCCGCTGCGGTAGTGTGGGCTGTTGAAAGGGGGGCAAGAGACTCTGCGCCGGCGTTCGGAGAAGAGGGGCACCCGGTTTGAAATCCAGTTATGCGCCCCGACATCGGCCGGGTTAATTCTGGGTGGCGCGGAGTACCTACTGATGCCGGGATTGGGCGGCACGACTCGAGCTCATATGTATCTACTCCGCCGCTAGTCACGTCCTCCGGCCCCTGACCTGCGATATCTTGCCGAGTCACTAGCTTAGGGAATGTCTTGAGAGAGTACAATTCCAGCTGCTCTTGTGCTTGTGCTGGAGTTTGTGCAATCTCGCTGGCATCATCGGGTTGACCCCGCTGCCTCGGAACCTGGTCTCAATGACACTGCGTGAGAAGAGAGCTTTTGCAAAGACAGACCAACTTGTCGGTCGAGCGCTTTGCCGGTAACTAGGCTGCTGTGGTTCGAGAGCATCTCCGCTATCTTTGACGAGACCCCGCCGAAGTCGCATTGGCTCGTGCTCTTATGTGCTCCGTGCTGTAAAATGGCGCCGCTAACTCCACAAAGAATGTCGTAAATGGCCCAGTATGAGTCCAGCCATTCATTCTGGTACTCCATCATCACTTCGTCAATCTTCTCGGCAATAGCTGAATGGTCCAGGGGGTACTATAACACAAGGTCAGAAAACAGTGACTGTGCAGGGGCATGTGAGAAGGGATTAATTCATTCTTGCGGGGAAGGGAGTATATGTGAATCTTGTATATACTTACCAGCTGTATGTTGATGTCGAATAAGCAAGGTTCTCCACTTCTCTGCGCGACCGGGGGCCTCTTAATGAGCTCGGCACAGACGATGAGACCAATCCATTCCTCACTCAAAGCTTCCTCCGAAAGCGTATCCAAGATTACGTCAATTGATTCGGCAATTTTGATTAATTCGGGAAAGGATTCGGGGCGCCGGGGGTGTAGGTAGGCGATTCGGATGGCTGCATGTATGGTGCATACGACTGGCCGGTAGATATTTGGATCCAGTGCGCCGCGTCGTCTTCCCGCAGGCCCAACCAAGTGCGAAAGGAATTCAATAAGAAGTCGCAACATTTCGTGGAGCAAGGTAGGGCTGAGGAGATTGTCTTGCTCTCGTCCGACCGGAGGGTCTTGGCTGTCGCTGCCCGGTATATGAGAATAAGTAGAAGATTGGACGTAAACTTGTTCCACTCTCAGAATCATTTGCAGATGAACGAGTAGATCAAGGGGCGCATGTGCCATGGCTAGCTCCGGGTGCTCCACACTTCCAATACTCACCCCGTGGAATTGGAAGAGGTATTTAGTAGCTTTGTTGATATCATATTTGGATCCCTTAATCCTCTCTAGGTCCGACCAGATATCTGCCTGAAGAGCAAGAAGCGTCGGTGCCTGGGAGATCTCCATTATACGGTTAAGCTGCGAGGTGCGCAAGGTGGCAAAGGGGTTATGGATTCGAGAGTAGTGATTGTTTGACCGTGCTGTATTGTAGACTTAGTTGATGGTAGGTGTAAGGGGACTTGTGTGGGGCTTGAAGCCTGGAACAGCTAGCTTTGAAGAGCTGAGGAGGGGAAATACTAGTGGAAGGGAGCACAGATAAAGGTGGCCCGGGGGTTGCTGTTTTATATGTATGCCTATCTTAGTTATGCGCAGATGCACATGTAGATAATGGATCAGGTGTACTACCGCCAGTACTCGAAAAATTGGCTATGCATATGGGATCAAAACTACTATAAGAAGATCTGATATACACTCTTCAGCCAAGAGTGGAGGAGGTGACCGTTGGCCGGAGATGGCCGGTACATGGTGCCAGGGTTAGAGTGCCGCCCAATTAAGTATCATTTGTTGGTAGATTACCAAGTCAGCGGCATTTGGCGGAGCGAGTACGCAAGCATAGAAGGCAGACCGCATGTGCCATTCACCGGCCAGAAGACACTTTGATCTTGATGTTTACCTGCATTATTCAATATGCACGTATGGTGCGGCGCGTCTTAAAGGTGAAATGACGGCATTTCGGCTGGAACAATTTTGGCCACCCCAATTGGCTCTTGTGCCAGTTAAAGCCTTATATTCCAGCCATATTATGGCTGAAAACTAAATTTTGGCTACAGGTCCATGATGGAGGGGTAGAAATTGGTATAATACTATTCCACTTCACCAAGTCTTGGCGCCTTTTACATACAAA
Organism: Morchella sp. 2018-W26; assembly: GCA_024713715.1. Taxonomy (NCBI): domain Eukaryota; kingdom Fungi; phylum Ascomycota; class Pezizomycetes; order Pezizales; family Morchellaceae; genus Morchella; species Morchella sp. 2018-W26. The sequence continues at coordinate 1,187,873 of JAMGYX010000017.1, forward strand.
AACAAGCAAATTCAATCTCTAATAACTTTTTAACAAGGGAAAATATCAAAAATCTGTCTGATAGAAGTATTCATCATCACAAGACCTACACCTCTATTAGATAGATCTTGATCATGTCTTGATAACAGGTTATTAGAGACGGAGCTTGCTGACACCTTTCAGATGCGCCGCACTATAACAATTATAAGAGCACTAGCGGAATGGCCAAGTTTTTATTGAGTACCTAGTGTGGGTGCCCGGACTTGTCAAATCCTTTTTCTAGGTGGTTAGTAAAATCTCCTTTCACCTTGACAATACACAAAAATAAGAACTCTAAATTATTTAAACCAGTATGTTGATAACGTACTAGAGTTTGTCCAGTCCTATTTGTAGAGATAACGAGCAATGCCTGTTGCCGCTAGAAAAGATTTTTACTTTTATGCACTTTATTTTGTATGGATGATGATGGTTGCCACATATAAAAAATACTCGCCTAACCGTTTTGCTAAGTCTCTCTATTATAGCCGTTTTATGTTATCTAGTGGGTTAAGGTTAGGTGGCAATAGAGCGTGGCCACCTATGTTTCATGTGGACAGAAATAGTAAAAGGCACCGGAGAGGCAGTCACGCTCCCGCGTCCTCCAGCTGGCTTGATGGAACACCTCCCGCGGAGGGGCGCAGACGGTGGCAATGCAACTACTCCCGATGACCTCAAGTCATCGCATAGCCGCATTACCCCTTATGCTGTCATATCCTGAAAACCCCTATAAGAGTGAGAATAAACTTGTAGCTATTATTTGATAGGGGGGATATCGGGGGCTGTTAGTAAAGCCATACCAAATTTGCTTTTTTTTTTTTGGTGGGTCAGCACCTTCGTAACAGCTTAAGGGATTAATAGCGAGGAAATTTGTACGGAGGTTAACCATAAATACCGGGAATCTCATACCTGTTTCACAGTAATGTTCTTTGATCCGATTGCGCAACTCCAACCCCAGGTCTCCACCTACAGGGTGTTTGCATCTGCCGGCTGGTGATAGGGTTCGCGATCTCACTTTAAGGACTAAGAAGGGAAAGCAATGAATCCAGACATGGTCTTGATTGCAATATGACGGTCGTTAAGCCAGCGCCAGCTTCAAAGCCAAAGAGTAGAGAAAGACCTTCGGAAGCTCAACGTTCAATGATTGTTACCCCACATTCAGAAGACGCTTGCTCCGTGCGATGTCTGGGACTAGACCGGTCCGTTGGCGGATTGGCTGGTAGAATTGTGTTTTTTTTTTAAGGTTATCCTAGATAATCTAGGGGTCAAGTACATGTCAATAAGGAACATCGAAAAAAGTAATATTAAAAATCAAAAAAGGCCCTCTCTCTCGGATGTCCAAATTTGTGAGATCTCACTCATGCATTAGTGTGGCCTGTGTACTGTACCGCCCGTAGGCATATCCAAACAGGGCCGTTTTCGTGCCCCGGAGGCTAAGGAGGCCGGGTATGACGTAACCCTCATATGAAAAAACGGCTTAATTGAGCCTGGTTTGGAGACTACAGTCGGTTTTAGAGCAACGACGAAATAAGTTGAACGACGAACAGGGATATTATGGCGGATGTGGCAAGTTTTTAACTAAAAAAAAAATATATTTAATAAAAAGGGTCATAGCGATTTAATGAAATCATAAAAGTACAGAGAACTATTGGCGGTTTGAAAGAACTATGTACTATTCACGCGTTTTGTACACAAAAGATTTCGCGTATAACCTCTTGATCATCAACACATTTCACAATGGAATCAAGAGCGAGTCAGCTACCCATTATCGATAATAATTACAACTACTCTAAATATGAACGGCTCGTTTTAGCTTTAAGTCACTATCATGCGGATCTTACGAGATACTTGAATAGCTCTGATTTCCCGAAACCAATTGTCCTGCAATTAGCAAAAATATATGGAGTGTCCGAGCCAACTTCGAGACGACATATCAAAAACCCTGGCCAAAAGACACGAAAAGATGTCGATATTGATAAACAACTATTGACACCGGGGGAGGAGGAGGTTTTAGTAAGGCGACTTCTTTTCTTGGACGATTTTAATATTCCTGCCAGTCGGGAACAGCTTTATGAGCTAGCACATGAAATCGTACGTCAACATGAGCCTCTTCGAATAATCGGTAAAGATCGGTTCTACTGATTTCTTGATCGTCATGAAGAGTACAGACATTTGTTAGTAAAATCTATCTGTACTAGTCGTGCAAATGCGGTTAGTTGGGATATGATGGATGATTTCTTTGCTAAGGTAAGCTTGAAAAAATTATCAGCAAGTTACTATATGAATCTAGATTCTCTTGAGTTTTTCATGGGACGCTGGAGTATATATTATCTTGCTAATAAACGAAAATTAATAATTTCGCTATATTAACTTGTCTCTCTCTGAATACAGCTCAAAGGCTCGGTAAACAAATACGACATTTTACCAAAAGATACTTACAATCTCGATGAAACTGGTTTTATTTTGGGCGTGGGTGAATTTCATGGATACAATGGACTGCTCGGGATGGGCGGATTGGGATTGGACGGATTGGGATTACTGTGCGTTCGGGAAGCAGGATTTGTCAGAAAAGGTTCTTTGAGGTTCTGTTACACGGAGGAGTGAGTCATAGTGGGTTACGCGGAAGTATGAGTCATGTTAAGTGAGGGGTTGTTGTTGGATATATAAGGGAGGCAACGGAGCCTACTTGTGTGATTCTTTTCCTTCTTTCTTCTCTACGCAACGTCTTCTGTATTTATCAATTTACTATAGTTTTCTCTTCAAGAAACTATCGCTGCTTTCACAACTATAATTCATAACCCCTTTATATTATCGGGGTTATCGCTGCCCTTTACTCTGCACCTTGCGGAACGAAGCCTATACCACACCCCCGCCTTGAGAGTGAAGAGGTTAAACGCATATGCCGAAATATAAGATCAGACTCAGTTTTCAAGGAATTCAAAAATAGGGAGTCTTGTACTGTTATCGAATCGATTTCAGCAACAGATGGCTTCTGTGTAACACCACTTGTTATTTTTAAAGGACAAAACTATCTTGCTGGTTGGTTCACTGACGCAAGCGCAGAAAACTGGTGGTATGGTCATTCGCCAAAAGGATACAACACGAGCCAATTGTGTTTGGATTATTTGAAGAAAATATTTGAGCCGGAAACAAGAGACCGGTTAATACATCATGAAAATATATTTTCTCTTTATAATCTAGGAACAACGAGCAACTAATTGTTATTAATCGAGCAGATAACCATTGGAGGTTGTTGATCTTCGACGGATTTGAATCACATATGCAGCTGGACGTAATAGAGTTTTACCTTAAAAACAAAATTCTACCTTTTTGTCTCCCATCTCATACCTCACATGTCTTACAACGTCTTGACGTTGGTGTCTTTTCACCTCTTAAGAAATATTACAAACATGAGGTTACCAGTCTCCGTTCACCTATTAACAAAAGCAATTTTCCAACATTGTTTGCCCGAGCCAGACGACAAGCACTTAGTAAAGAAAACATAGAAGCAGGATTTAGGGCAACTTGCATCTACCCTTTCAACCCTAGAATAATACTTGATGAACTAGTATTACCGGAACCTTCTATTACTCATGATACCGATCTTGCGATTTCTGATTCAGTTGCACCGTCACATTTAAGAGCACCTTTTGATCTCTATTCTTTTAATCCACCAACCCCTCGTACACCACGCTCCCTTCAACAAATGCTACATATGGGTCTTTCCACAATCAGATCGAGCAGCCCGTCTTCTTTCATGGCAAAAGTAGTGTTTCAAAGGTTGGCTAATGCATCCCAAGTAAATGCGGCGGAAGCAACTATGCATAAAGCTGGTGAAGAACACCTAAGGAAAGCAATGTTACAGAAAGAAAAAGAACCTAAGAAGGATACCCGCCATCTAAACACCAATTCAGCTTGTATACTAGATAATAATACTTTAGTCGAGTTGAAGCGGAGGCGGAATGAAAAGGATGAGGAGGAATCTAGAAAGAAGCAAAAGAAAGAAAAGGAAAAAGAAAGAAGAGTTGAAGAATCAAAAAATCGAGAAGCGGAAAAGGAGAAGGAGAAACAATGGAAGCAAATAGAGAAACAAACAAAGTTGGAGGAGAAGTTACGGCTTCAATCAGAACGCGAAACCCAAAGAAAAAGACAAAAGGATATCAAAGCGACGGAAAAGGAACAGCGGGAAACTGAAAAGCAAAGGAAGAGACAAGGAAAATAAAGGAGCAATTATATATTTTATTTATTTTGATTTTGATCAAATATATATTAACGAATTCAACTATTTTTTAGCATCTGAGTTTGAGATAACTATATCAAAAATTTTATCCGCCTAAAAAAAACCGAATACAACTAATTTTGAACATTAACTTAAACATTTGCTTGAGCAAGTTCTCGCTTCTCCATCCAGCTATTTGCTATCTCATCAACCATTTCCAAATCAATTTCTTCACCAACTCTAAGCTGTTTCCGCAAATGTCTCCTTGCTTTAGTTTTAAAATTTGCCAAAGCTGCTGCATCCTTTCTTTTTTCAGGATTTCTTTCAGCAAATCGGCGAGAGGCTTGCCTTTTGTGTTCCTTTCTGTCTTCCACTAATTAATAGTTAGCAAAATTATCAATCAAGAAAATCAAATATTATTAGTTACCACTGAGGTTCTTTGAAGCCAGTTTCATTTTTTCCTCCTGATGTGCAGCCCTACGCGCCTTTGCTATTTCTCCATCACCTTGATGGACCTTAAACCGGAAATAGTAAAGCAGGTGTTGCCAAACTGCACTCTTAGGGTCTGGCCTGTGCCTGAAGCTCTTCTTGCATTCCTTAACAGGGCAAATTCCTTCATTATTTGGAATAGCTCTTTTCCGGATTTTTCCTGCCTTTGTATAGCCAAAGGGGGCCTCAGGTGTTGAATTGGAGGAGTCTGTTGATTGCATTGCGTGAGGGTTTGTTGATGTGACGCGAAGATATTGGTGTTGAACGCGTAGAGGGAAGGGTTGCTAGCGAATGCGAGCAACTACCCGGTTGACAGGTTCAATACAAAGATTGCTCGCACCATGCGAGCAATCCTGGGGTTGACAGGGTCAACAGAAAAATTGCTCGCAACCACCTCAGCCGCAGCCATGACCCCTGTTCGTCGTTCCACCCATTTCGTCGTTGCGCCAAAACCGACTGTATACCGATATTTGGTATATAACTATAGGCGAATAGGGCATAATTAAAAGTCTTTGGGAGAGAAGCATGAAGATAGAGATAGAGATTAGGAAAATCAGGAAGCCTCTAGGGTTAGGGTTAGGACCTAGTAGATATCAAACACGCATGCCTTCCGTCTCTACACCTCCACCTCCACACCTTCACCGCCGCCTCTACACATTATCCCTACACTGACACCTCCATCTCTACACCTCCATCCCTATCTACGGCTTCATTTCTACGGCTTCATTTCTATGCCTTCATCTACACCCCTACCCGTTGCAATTGAACATCATTGGCCAGATATGAGCTAATCGGTGAAACAGGCAGTCAATTTAGCGAATCCAGTACCAAATCCAGCAAATCCAGCGAACCTTGCACCAAACCCAGCGAACTCAGCACCCAAGCCAGCATATCCCGCAGCGATCCAGCGAATTCAACGCCCAATCCAGCGAATTTAGCTCACAATCTAGCAAATACAGCACCCAATCAAGTAGCGAACCAAGTAGGCATTGCAGGCAGGTAAGCGGGCAGGTAGGTAGTCAGGTACGGCAGTCAGGTGCGGCAGGCAGGCAGTTAAGCAGGTAGGGAATGTCGCTAGTGGAGAGTAAATGTACATATTAAATAGAGTGAAACTCACCTATGGCAGAAGTAGCGAGAATACTGGCCTACCTGCGCATCTAGATCCCCCACTGAAAAATAACTATCATATAGGCATTACCACATATACTAAGGCTGAATATATATAACACTCACCGAAACCATAGCATTTTAAGGGCGTTATAGAAAATACCAGAGATAATATCAAATAATGGTTAATTCGGGCGTATGTGGGCATGCTATAACCCTCATATGGATATGCGTAGTACATTCGCTCACCTACTGACGGTGGATCCTGCCTGATGGTTTTGTTTGCGGTAATTTGCCCTTGGCATCCAGAACCTGGCTCTGTTATTGGCCTCAAATCCCTGATCGCCATTAGACGGGATCCGCCTTCACTCCGTGGGTGCCTGTACTTGACCGCCAGTCCAGATAATGTACCGCCCGTACACATACTTTACCGCCCGCCCGCATATCTGTATGAGACTAAAAATAGTTCGATAGCATATAAATGTCTAGTATAACCCTTTTATCAAAATAGGGCTTAATTGAGCGAGATTTGGAGATTGTACTGATATCTGGCACATAATTAGGGCCGAATAGGGCTCAATTAATAGTTTTTGGATACAGGCATGCGCATAGAAATAGGCATTAGGGAAATCCGTAAGCCTTTGAGGGTTAGGGTTAGGACTTGGCAGATATATCAAACATGCACGCCTTCCGTCTCTACACCTTCTACACCTCCACCTCTACACCATCATCTCTACACCATCATCTCTACACCTTCATCAACGCTCCCGCTGCAATTGAGCATCCTATCATCATCCAGACATGGGCTAACCGGTGAAGCAGGCAGTGAATCCAGCGGATCCAGCACCAGTCCGGCAAATTCAGCACCCAATCCAGCAAATCCAGCGAATCCAGCACCCAGTCCAGTGAATCCAGTACCTAATCTAGTAGCGAATCAAGCAGGCATTGCAGTCAGGTACGGCAGGCAGGCAGGCAGGCAGGTAAGCAGGTTGGAAAAGTTGCTAGTAGAGAGTAAATGTACATATGAAATAGAGAAATAATCAAGAGTTTAATTTGTGAAATTCACCTATGCTAGAAGTAGCATGAATACTGGCCTACCTGCGCATCTAGATTTTTCACCGAGTAAAATAACCCTTTTACTGGCATTATCACATATACTAAGGCTGAATATATATAACCCTTAGGGCAAACAGGGCGTTTCAAGGACTTTATAAAAATTCTACGGGTTAGTATCATTAATGGTTAATTCAGGCGTATGTAGGCATTGTGTAATCCTCATATGGATATGCGGACGGGCGGTAGTGTACTTTACCGCCCGTCCGCATATCTGTATGAGGATTCTGTAATGATTACATAGTCTTGAATTAGATATTAATTCTGGTATTTTCTATAAAGTCCTTAAAACTCTATGGTTCCAGAGGGAGTTATATATATTCAGACTTAGTATATGTGATAATGCCTATAAAAGGGTTATTTATTCGGTGAAAAGTATGGATGCGCAGGTAGGTCAGCACTCACACTCCTTCTAATATAGGTGATGTTCACAAATAAAACTCTCAATTATTTCTCGATTTAATATGAACATTTACCTTACTGACAAACTTCCCTACCTCTTTACCTGCCTGCCTACCTGATTGCCGTACCTGACTGCCTATTGCCTGCTTGATTCGCTACTTGGTTAGGTGCTGCTGGATTGGGTGCTGGATTTACTAGATTGGGTGCTAAATTCAATGGATTGGGTGCTGAACTCGCTGGATTGGGTGCTGGATTCACTGGATTGATGCTGGATTCGATAGATTAGCCGGATTGGGTGATGGATTCGCTGGATTCACTGCCTGTTTCACCGATGAGCCCATGTCTGGACGATGATAAGATGTTTAATTGTAGCGGGGGTGGGGGCGTAGATGAAGGCATAGAAAAGAAGCCGTAGAGATGAAGCCGTAGAGATTTGCTACTTGATTCGCTATCTGCTTCACTGCTTCACCGATTAGCCCATGTCTAGACGATGATAGGATGCCCAATTGCAGCGGGGGTGAAGGCATACAGATGAAGGCGCAGTGATGAAGGCGTAGAGGAGATGGTGTAGAGGTGGAGGTGTAGAAGGTGTAGAGACGGAAGGCGTGCATGATTGATACCTACTGAGTCCTAACCCTAACCCTCAAAAGCTTACGGATTTTCCTAATGCCTATTTTCTACATACATGCATGCCTCTATCCAAGAGACTATCAATTGAGCCCTATTCGGCCCTAGTTATGTGCTAAATATCAGTATAATCTCCAAATGTGGCTCAATTAAGCCCTATCTTAATATGAGGGTTATGCCATGCTTCTTTAGGCTCCAGGGCACAAAACGGCCTTGTTTGGATATGCGTACGGGCGGTACAAATCAATTTCGCAGATTAAACCCGAATTCATTTCCTGATTACTTCGGTGCGTAAGTATACATTTATCTACACGTCTTTACTGCAGCCATTCATCTCCCTGCCTGCCTGCCTTCCTGCCTGCTTGCCTGCCTGCCTGCCTGCCGTGCCTGCTTAGTTCGCTGCTTGCTTGGGTGCTGCTTGATTGGGAGCTGAATTGGCTGAATTGGGTGCTGGATTCACTGCTTGATACACCTATCAGCTCACATCCAGATGATGGCGATGATGAGTAACTGGGAAAGGGTATAGACGAAGCCGTAGAGATGAAGCCGTGAGGTGGAGCCGTAGAGATGATGCCATAGAGGTGGAGTCGTAGAAATTAAGGCATAGATATGTAAGTGTAGAGGCGAGGGCGCAGATATGAAGGTGTAGGAAGGGTGTAGAGGTGGAGGAGTAGTGGACGGAAGGATTGAAGGACGTGTATCTCAAGTCCACAACCCTAACCCTAATTCCCGCCGAGATTTTTAAGACCCCAGAGTCTTTTTCCGGTAACCTGATTGGCGTCGATCCTCTCATCAGCGAACAATACAAGTGGAAAAAGACTCTGGAGTCTTTTGCGCCAAGTCCCTAATCTAATTTCTCCGTGAATGAATCACTTTTAGAGGACCCATAATTGAGCCTGATTGGGATGTGAATAGGTGGCAAATATTAGGGTTATTGTCCAATTAGGGAAGATTGAGGGTGATTCTACATCTCAAGCTCATAGCACGCTCAAATCAGACCTCGGTCGCAAAATGGGTCTAATAACTTTATACGGACTAGCGGTAATGTGGGAAATGATGAACCAAAGTAAAGCCGCAACCTGCGAAGTGTATGGAATCCTTAAGTTTTCTAAAGACCGATAAGATGGCAAGCTGCTTACCCGGGCGCTTTTGACAGCAGATACTTGTGTTCAAGATCACATGACCTTTGTGCATGACAGAGATTTCGCAAATGTCTTGAACATCCTGGAATACTAGGCGCATTATTGGCTAGGACTTAGCTGTTATCAGCCACGTACACCTTCCGCACCTACCCCCTCTACACCTCCACCTCTATACCTCCACCTCTACACCATCATCTGTACGCCTTCATCTCTATGCCTTCATCTCCACGCCCTCAACTACGCCCCGCATTGCAATCGAGCATCCTATCATCATCTAGGCATGGGCTAACCGATGAATCAGGCAGCGAGTTCAGCGAATCCAAACGAGCACGGAACCAAGCACCTCCATCTCCACGCCCTCATCTCGACACATCCAGCTCTACACCTTCATCTCCACGCCTTTATCCCGGCAGCTCATTCATCTCCATACGTCTCCTGCACCCCCCCCTCCCAATGTATTTAAGTGTTTCTCTATGTATAGTACTTGAACTATGCAAGGATAAATCATGAACCATCATGCATGATTATGTACAAATCTATCCCACATTATTATCTACTGAGAAAGATTAGGTTATCGGCTATGCATGATATCCTCGATCCGTAAATTTTACCTCTAGAGCTACCCTGGGCGGTGCCTCCTCTTCTGTTCCTCCATCGCCCACCTAAGATCTTTGAATTGAAGTCACATATAAAGTCAGCCATATAGGTATTATCTTCCGAGCAAGTATCCGGATCATTTTATGCCGAAACTGAGAATACACGTACCATCAAAGTCGCATGGAAAACCACTTATTGGCTTTTCCAGACTAAGCGAAGATTTTGAATACCGCTTTAAACTAAGGATTATGCTGTATTTGCTCTTGGTATCTGTTGTCGTGATTGAAAAGGGCATTTCAAACCTCGCTCCTTGTCGAGTTGCACATGCGACCTTTACAAGACAAGGTCCAGTAATTGATCCAGAAGACGTCGGTTCACTGTGCGTAGGGCTTTCACATAATCTGAACATCTCAATCCGACTGACTAAAACCTTCAACGCGTTGGTGCCTTGTCTTAAACGACAAAGTATCTTGCCTTGTGCTGTGTGGATGTCTCGGTGATTGCGGCGATCTACGGTAATTTTCGTTGGCTGAAAGAAAAACAGCTTCGCGATGAGAAGGCACGATATCCGGTCCACCGAATCTCGAAGTATCCTAGGGGAGTATGCCTGGCTCTGCTCTGTTGATGGACAAATACCCTGAAACTTTGCGTTGAACTCCTGTACCAATCTCTCCATTTCTTTGTATTTGTCGAGTGCGCATTGTCTACCTTCGAATCGAACATTGATTCGGTGATGAATCTCCGCGTTATACCTTTCATCCCTTTTAAATCTTTCCCAGATCTTCTCACCACTCATATTGTCAAGAAAGGTGTTTGCTATTGCGGTTACGTGATCAGGTATACGTAGTTTCCACCGGTGATTAGGGAAGATTCCTGTACCCACAGATACGAGGATATCTGGATCCTTGCGGCGGGAGTTGTACCATATCTTTCTGTACTCATCGGATGCCCAGAAGATCGGGTTGTTGTGTTTTAGTGCGCCGTCAAAATATCTGGTTGTCGTTCCTTGGGATACCCTTTTGAAAGGTGAGAAATAGAAAGGAGCAGCCGCAGTGCATAGACCCTTATTCCTAAGGGGTCAGCTTAAGTATCGCCCTAAGGTGAGGGTTATCTTACGCCTCCCATGTTTTTATTTCTGTTTCCTCGTTCTCCGCACGCTCAAAATCCTCCTGACCTGTCCAGTTTAGTACATTACCAACTTCAGTCAGGCTCAGGGACTTTACCTAGAACTGGACGGTTATAATTCGCAATTGCAGTGGCTAGAGCCCCGTCATTCTTCACCGTCATAACCGCTACCCTAGTTGGCCGCTGTACTTTGGTACGGACTACCTGTCCGAAGGGACTGAAATCTTTCCCAATAACCTCCTGCAGCCCTGCCCCAAGAGGAGTAGTATAGTAAAGACTATTCCAAATCCTTGTCATGACCGTCAGGCCCCTAGTATACTTGAAGGTGCGTTTTGATATATCTTTAAACTTTTGAATCATGGGCTTTAATTCCTCTCCCTGACAAAATAATCCCAGGGCGATGATGCCCCCTATTTACAAGATTATATCTAACAAAAACCAACGTGAAGCTGTTTCCGGATAAGAGATTACATACCAGTACTTGTGCCAACCACAAGGTCAAAGAGATCATAAAATGCCAGATCCAACCCAATTCTTTCTTGGATCTTGCTCAGAATTTCCAGTTCCAATATGCCCCTTACTCCCCCACCATCGAGTGTAAGCACCCTTACCCCGGCACCTATAACTTTTGTTTGAACTAAATGCTCCTCCCGTAGTCGAGGGCAGAATACACATCCCCGCAACACTATTTCCGCTTCTTTTGTCTCGGAATGTTCGCCAAAGTCCAACACACAATTTTCACACTGAGCATGTCCGCAAGGAAGAACATGATCCGGAACGGAGGAGAGGCATGAAAAGCATGTCTTATAGCTGCTGACGCCGACCCAGAGCTCCTCGAAGCTACTCAAGACCTGCTTTCGATTTGTGGCAATATCGTCCGCAGAAGGCCATTGAGTTACATTTCCATCTCTGCAGAGTTCAAGGTACTGCTTATAAAATTCCTCTCTTACCTTCTCCGTCACACTAGTGTAGTGGCGTTCCAGGTCACTACTATTAGCCTCTATACATGGGTGAGCAAGCCTATGAGTACCATCACTGCTATCCTCCCCCTCTCGGCCCGTTCGATACTGGTCGCCGTGAACGGACATTCTTATGGTGCAGTAGTCATTACCTTGCCTATACTGGCAGACTGCGTCTTCATAAAAGTCTTGGATCGCTGTGAGGCACTTTTGCTTGTACCCATTCTCCCAGAGTAGATGAGGATCCAAAACTTGGCAGCAATATTAGCAAACTGGTTCCAACTGAATTCAAGGAGTGTAACGAGGGGGTTACCAAGACCCGTTCCGCGAAAA